>CM064482.1:30278434-30878434 GCA_032716605.1 Paralithodes platypus
CCACACATTTGAACAATACTCAATACAAGGGCACACTATGCCCCTGTACAGAGCAAGAAGCTGTGCAGGGGAAAAGAACCTGAAGAGTGAGGTGATTGTGGCAGGCATGACAGAGGAGGAAGAGATAGTTACAGAGTGTGATAATCGCGCCCTCTATGATGAACCTGTCTTTAGAGCGAAGGCCCAGGGGCGTATCTAGGGTAGATAGCGCCTAGGGCAAGGACTGGAATTGCGCCCCCCGGTGGCGTGGGGCGAGCGCAGCGAGCCTCTCCAGCGGGGTGGTTCGGGGAGGCGCTGTATCAACCCCGAGATTTTTTTTGAAATATGAGCAATTCTAGGAGCATTTTAAAGCCATATTCAAAGCTATATTTAGGTAATTGAAACACTAAATAATGAATGATATACCAGTAGGCTATATATATATATATATATATATATACCGTATATATATATTATAATATATATATATAACACACACACACTACACACACACATTATATATATATATATATACAGTATATAATGTGTGTGTGTAGTGTGTGTGTGTTAGGTTCATTGTTTGGTTTAGGTTAATGATACCTATTTTCAGTTTGGATTGTATTATACTTTTTTTAAGACCCTGTTCAATCATCTGACACCTATCTTTTAGATTTCATAAATCCATATAATCACTGAATCAGGATAAAAAATCGAATAAGTCAATCTCGTTAACAGTTTAATTAACAAATTATTGCACTACATCTGACATCTGACAGACTGACATCTACTGATACTGTATATGAAAATCACAACTGCACTTTCCTTGCTTTTACTGATGCAAATTGGTCTATGATGTCCTCAAAGTCAGTTGTTTCAGTTTCTTCTCTTTCTACACTGAGCAGAGCAAGATCACAAAGTCTGCCTTGACCCATGGAGGCTCTCAAGTAAGAAAGTATTAACTTTAATTTGCTGAACGATCTCTCACAACTGGCGACGGAAATGGCGATGGTTAGCATTAAAAATTATAAGGGGTCTAAAAGTAGACCCCTATTTAGCCTAAGCAATAAAGTAATTTTATATAGAAATAAAGTTAAAACCACTTTCCTTCTTCATGAGGAAGTTTCGTGATCTTCTAAGATTCTTCTTACACAAATTTTACAATGCTCTGAAATAATGAAAATGACACTCTAAAATTACTCTAAACCACGTATAAACCTAGAAGCTAAATTCTAAAAGTATTTAGTCTAAGCAATAAAGCATGTTCGGATGTTCCTAAAATAATAAAGGTAAAACCACTTTCCTTCTTCGCTAGGAACGGTTTCATGATCTTACATACTGCTCTGAGAGTCTGAAATAAGGAATATTATATAATTTACCGTTAGATAAAATTAAACAGAGTATAGAGTAATAAATGCATATATTTCGTACCTTTGCCTGTCCCTGCCCGTTTTGTTTATCAACAATAAACGTTCGCTTGGCGCTAGCATTCGAGAATGCTTAAAGTTATAAATAGCCTATATCCTGATTTTCTTGTGGGTCTCTTATAAAGTAAATTTCGAAGAACTAACAATATTTTACTATTAACTAATCAGTCAAATGAGAAATAATCCAGAATATCAATACATATATACACCATTCAACGTTGCATAAAATATAATACCGGTAAGTAAAGAAAACCACCCCGAAAATATTTAGAGGGATAACTTAACTATTGTCTATTGATATGTTTAGGCAATGGCTTGCAGGAATTCGTTGCCTAAAAGGCTAAAATGTAATTGTATTTAAAATATATATATAGCCTACTGTGGTTACTGTAGTAACTGTACATAATTATAAAAACACGTTATGGCGTTATTATTCATCATAGCCTATTATATAATTATATTAATGACGAATGGATAGGATAGGTATTTAGGTATAATACTTGATATTAGATTTGCACTATAGTTAAATACCCTGGTTAGGTTAAGTTAGGATATTTTAGGTAAAAAAAAAAAAAAAAAAAAAAAAATAAAAAAAAAAAAAAAAAACGATTTGGCGCGCCCCTTCAAGTGGCGCCCATGACACGTGCCCTACCTGCCCCACCCTAGATACGCCACTGAGCGAAGCACATATTACAGCGTGCTGTCGCAAGTAAGAAGGGAGGCGAGATTGAGGCCCATAGAATGGCTGACCCAAAACACACTGCACACCTCCCAAAGCTCAATCTTCCTACATTTGGGGGCATATTGACTGAGTGGTTAGCTTTTTGGGACGTAGTTCATGAAACCTCTTTGGATAATGTCTGCAAGTTTCACTACCTGATGGGACAAATGGAAGGAGAGGCCTTACATTTGATAGAGGGTTTTGCGGTAGTAGGTGATAGTTATCTGGAGGCAATACAATTATTAAAGGCCACATACGTGGATCAAGAGCAGTTGAAGATGTCCCATGTCGGTGCCTTGTTAAAGCTCGCAGAACCACAGTATAAGGTTGAGGAGTTAGCAAATTTTAGGGCAAATATGGAGTGCCATACTTGATCGCTAGACACCCTAGGGCTTGCCACACAGGAAATGATAGTCATTATCTTACGTCAGAAGCTTCCTATGGCAATACTTGACAAGGTTAGATAATTTTAATCTGGGGGAGTTCAAAACTCAGTTCAGTAAGGAAATTAGCAATTTACAGTTGAACAAAGGGAAAATGTATTTGTCGGGAGGGAGTGAGAATGTGGAGATATGGGGAACTGTAAGCATGACGGTGGGGACTAAAGGAAAGAAAGAGGGTACATATAAGAAACCTGCTCAGATTCTAAGCAAGCTATGTAACAACAAACATAAATGGATTTTCTGTGTAAAATACCCAACAAATGAGACACAACTAGCACAGGAAAAAAGATTGAAGCTATGTGTAGGTTGTCTAAGTAAAGAACATGGTAAGCAGGGACAATGTACTGCTACATACTTAAGGCCCTGTCGACACTGCAAAGGACATCACTTTGATAAGTTGTGTCCTACAGCAGATAAAGTCAAAGACGTCAAACCAGAGGGTAGTACAACTTTGACACTATGTAGCACGCAAGACACCACTATATTGCCCACAATACAGATTCCCATGGAAAGTAATGACAGTAACAAAATTTGTCGGGTACTTCTAGATCAAGGGTCTCAACGTTCCTTTATAAAGAGGTCCGTAGTAGTGGGACTGAAGCACCGAATCGTAGGGGCTGAGACTCTGGATTTAAAAAGATGTGTGGTGTAATTTTAATCCCCACTAAATATGGCTATTGCATGAGCGGAAAGGTGCATACTACACAGTCAAAGGTCCTGGTCGACACGGTCTCGATATTAAGAGTCAATGTAACCGCGGCAGAGGAGTTGGGAAAGGAGGATTCCCAACCTAGTGACCCTAAAATGGCTGCCGAGTTCGACCTGGAACGACTGTAGAGATTGGATCACATAGGCATTAATCCTATGGAGACTGATTATGACTCGGAAGTTGCGCTGCAAAGGTTTGACGAGTCTGTGAGCTACTGTGCCTCAGACAAGCAATATAAAGTTAGTTTACCCTGGAAGAACAGTGAGATAAGCCTGCCTACCAAATATGGTTTGGCATTAGGTCGCTTGCGCGCATTACAGCGTAAATTAACTAATGAACCGAGTACGCGCCAGGCGTATGACGATGTATTTCGGAGTTATGAAGATAGGGGCTTTATTGAGAGAGTCGATGTCAAGGAACCGATTAAGGGTAGGGTTCACTATCTGGCCCATCATGGGGTGAGAAAAGACAGCGTCACCACACCAATACGGGTGGTGTATGACTGCTCTGCCCACCAAGGTCAACAACCCAGTCTAAATGACTGCCTGCTGACAGGTCCGTCCATGGTGTCGGACCTGTCCCAACATCTATTGCAGTTAAGGCTGGGGAAGTACGCATATACTAGTGACATCGAGAAAGCATTCTTGATGGTCAAGCTAAAAGAGGAAGATAGAGATGTTACCCGCTTTCTTTGGTTCAGCGACATTAGCGACTCTGAAAGTCCGGTCATTATCTACCGTTTTCGGGTTGTACTCTTTGGGGCAACATGTTCACAGTTTTTGTTAAATGCCACAATCAAAAAACATCTAGCAGATACTCGTGAGGACACAAGTAAACTATCTCGCGGATTATATATAGACAATTTGCAGGGTTCTAGCGATAGTCAGGATGATTTGTTATATACATACTGACAAGCACGCAGATTGTTTACAGATGCATATTTATTTCTCCGCGAGTGGGTTACTAATAGTGAAGATCTTCAGAGTTTGATACATGTGGACGGTACGGCATCTCATAACCAGGAAAAGTCCAGAAATTTGGGGATTATATGGCAACCTAAACATGACATACTAACTTTTCAAACAAGGTCTTTTGCTCAGCAGACGGGAGCGCACACAAAACGAAGTCTGTTGAGCAAAGTTGCGCAATTTTGTTATCCTTTGTTGTAGCATTACCCTTTACCGTAAGAGCTAGGATTCTAATGCAGGAAGTTTGGAGACGTGTAAAATAGGATGGGATGACAGTTTGCCCGAGGACCTGAATGACCAAGGGACATTGTTGTTGAATGAGTATGACATCCTATGTACTAAACCTATACCTCGTAAATTGGCGGCGTTCGGTGACGTTACGTTACACACGTTTTGCGATGCTAGCGCCACGGCATACGGGGTAGCCATATATGTCGTTACTTCATTTGGGGCACATTTAGTTACCGCCCGGGCTAAAGTAGCCCCGGTTAAAAAGGTAACTATCCCTAAAATGGAATTGACTGCCATGCTGCTATTAGCACGTCTGGTGCAACATGTACGCGCAGCATACGAGAGCGAGTTGAACATTGAAATCGTTCACGTTTGGTGCGATAGTCAGGTTGCACTCAACTGGATACATAGCAAGAAGTCTCTGCCAGTTTATGTGAGAAATAGGGTAGATGAGATTAGGGCCCTATTGCCAGACGTTGCTTATCATTATGTAAATACAAAAGACAACCCTAGTGATCTTATAACTAGGGGTATAACGGCTAGCCATTTAGTGAAGTCCGAATTGTGGTGGCATGGTCCAAAGTGGCTGCTCCATGAAAGTGAATGGACGATTTGGCATGCTGTTGATGAAGGACTTCTGCCACTGGAAACAGTGGCAGTTACAGCCCAACCAAATGAGCCACCGGGTCCAATAATAGAGTGGGCAAGATTCGGTGACTATGATAAACTAGTCAGAGTTGTCGCTTGGGTGTTGCGATATGTATCCGATATCAAGTTTAAAATAACGGGCCAACTCTGCAATAGGGGTCACAACATTGATGCTCGTGAATATAAAGCAGCTGAAGTAACTTTGATCAAGTGGGTTCAAGCAGAAACCTTTTCCAATGAATTAGAATCTTTGCGAATCTCGAATAAGACTATAATGCCTAATCTAGTGCGTCAACTAAGGTTGCACCTAGATAATGACCTCATCAGGTATGAGGGTCGCCTGAAGTGGTCGGGTGTACGGACGGTACAAACCGTCCTATACTTATGCCAACAAGACATCACGTTACTGATCTATTGATCATACGTGCACATAGGGAAGTAAAACACTACGGGGTATGTCATATTATATCAAATTTACGTCTCACATGGTGGATACTCAGAGTTCGACAAGTAGCTCGACGCTTAGTAAGAAAATGTGTAATATGCCAGAGACTAAAGGGTAAACCAAATACAACTGGACCAGCTCCACCTCTACCTGAATGCCGTGTAAAGCACATAGAGCCTTTCCAAGCTGTAGGGTTAGATTACACAGGAGCATTGAAGACGAGAGAGCATGAGAAGGTTTATATATTTTTGTTTACATGTGCAACGTCTCGAGCGGTACACCTAGAACTATGTGATAATATGTCTAGCGAAGAATTTATGCTGGCGTTTAGACGGTTTTGTGCCCGTCGTTCATTCCCTCAACTCATTCTTAGCGACAATGCTCCTACTTATATCCAGGTATCAAAATATCTAAAGGATATGAGTAGTGATCCTACTATCATCACTTTTTTGGGAGAGAAGAAGTGCGAATGGAGGTTCATTCCAGTTAAGGCACCTTTGTTTGGTGGAATGTGGGAACGGTGTGTCGGCATAGTAAAGTCAGGACTAAGAGCGGTAGTAGGACGTGCTCTATTAAAGAAGAGTGAGTTGACGACAGTCCTCACAGAGATAGAGGCAGTCGTGAACGATCGTCCGGTTACATATGTGTACACCGACCTGCAAGAATCACTACCATTAACGCCAGCTCACTTGCTATATGGAAAACCATTGACTGCGTTTCCATCTGATTTCCAATCCATAGTAGAGTTAGAGGATCCTTCGTTGTACTCTGAGGTAGCGGTGTCTAAGAGATACCAGTATATATCGAGGATAATAGAAGATTTTAGAAAACGGTGGATTAATGAATATCTGCTGGCATTGAGGGAAAGGAGTGTTACACCCTCTGGTAGACCAACGGCACCTACTGTTGGTGAAGTAGTTTTTATTAAAGAAGATAGTCCTCGTTTATACTGGAAATTGGGCCGCGTGTTGGAGGCATACAAGGGGGAAGATTCTGTAGAGCGGGTGACACTATTGAGGACGGCCACTGGAACTACTGTTCGTCCTATCGCACGTTTGTACGCTTTGGAGCTTGATTCCACTTTACAATCGGAGACTCCACCTGTTATTGCTGGGCCCGAGAATTCTCAAAGTAACGACTCACCTCTTACTGATGGTGATCAATCTCGGACCGGGACGCGTCCCAGACGCGCTGCTGCTGGCGCCGTCGACATATGGCGTCAGAAGATAGCCTCTGGGCAACTTTAAGTTTAAGGTGGGGTTCAGGTATTTTTTTGTGGGGGGAGTGTATCGTATAAATACGATAGGCTATGACTCTTTTGTGATCCCGTATGTCTCTGTGACGTCACGGTCGTTCCCACTGCACGGCGTAGGACGAGTAGATCGTATATTATATGATTGTAAGTAAGTTAAGATTGTAAAGGCCTAATATGCTATTAAGCAATATTGACATGGTCTTATGTTGTATATATGAATTTATTGTATATATTAATATAATTTATCGTATAGAGCAACCTAGATGCGGTACGATAATTTAGGCTCCTGGCGTTTGCCAAGGCAGCAAGGTGTGCCTCTGAGGAAGACAGCTAAGAGCCTTCACGAACACCAACCAGTTAACATCTAATTTCCGCCCTGAGTTGATCGCGTTATTGTGCCTTTAATCACAATACACTGACAGTAATACAAACAGCTACACCATCACGACGCTCTCATCGACGCCATGACTGACTGACAGATAAGCATAGTATTCATGTCCATTCCCATGTAATCATTTATTATTTCTTTCACTTGACTCGAGTCTCGGGACCGGTGTCTTGCCTCCCCATTGTCCGCCATATTGGGTAAACGTTCTCCCTTGCCTCATTGCCACGTGGAACTATTGGTGAGTTAATTCCTGACTAATATTAGCCCTTTTAACCTTACTATATATATAATTTATTATGTCAGACCTTTGGATATAAATTAGCTTGTTTCAGATTGAATTCAATTTAGATATGGAGTAGTTTTAATTTAGATTGATTTGAGTTGATTCATTATAGCTTAGTAATATTTAACTTCTATTGATAGTTTACCACAACAGTTATATACTCAATCTGGCAACCAAAACACAATAAATACACAGGGTAAATTACACTCTTCTTTATTCAATTGCATGTGGATTATATAGGTGTTCAATACTTCCCTATTATATAGAATAGGTAGTATGATACTGGCGGTAAATAAGAGAGGTTATCTAATTTACTATCAAGATAGAATAATATGCACTTGCTTATTTATATAAATAACTGGGAAATATACAGAATAATACACACAGAGATAAACATAGACCTAAGTTTATAAATTATAATATCTATGAGAGTCGAGTGTCTAGCGCGAAGCAATTTGGTACGTACACGAACGGCTGAGAGATATCGTTCAGCCGCGCGGGTAAGGTTGGGGGGGTTTTGAGACAACAAAATCGTTTAGCCGCGCATAGGTAGAGATCACCCCTTCCGCACCGCGCGGCCATCCCGCTCAGTAGGCCTACATTCCGCTCCCTCCCACCCAGCCCCCATCCCTCCCACGCGCATTATCCACCCCCTAAACCTTGCCAAATACCCATTAATTTGTATAGTAGAGTAGTTAGGTACAACAGGATAGCAGTATTAGAAGTATTAAAAGTAGTAGTAGTATCAGTAGTCGAAGTTATCAAATGTTCCCTACTAAATACACGTAAATAATAATAATGATGATAATAATAATAAATGGCATAATAATGCGTATGAAGACCAAGATGGTGAATGCACGGAGACACAAAAGCACTATAATCCTGCGTGGGTAGGGCCTAGGGGAAGACTGGGCCTTGGGGGAAAAATCTGCCTCTCATTAGTCGAGAGATACCGTGACGTCACGGTCCTCGGTGACGTCACAGGGCTCTGGTTGGCTGCTGGGGAAAGGGGCGGAGCTTCCTGTATCCCCAGTGTGACATACAGTACCGTAGATAGAGCCCCAGGCAGCAAAACCGACTGGCAGCATTTCTTTTAATTTATCACGTACGTGTGTACGGGATGGTATATTTTACTGAAGCGCTTATCACGTACATGTGTACGTGACGGTGCTGAGGAGGTTAATCTTGACCTATAGGTCAGGTCGACTGCGGTGTTAGAAAATAATTATATTTCTAAGTGCAATCTTAACTTGGAGATTACAATGAGGCGGTTTACTTTATGATGGAAGGGAAGATCATTGAAATTGGAGTTTAACGATATATGGGTTATTGCGAATATTCGTTCACAGGATATATGAATAATTACTTTAGGAGTAATGAAATCAATTCACTAAATTAGGAATTCAGATCATAAATAGATATACGGAGATAATCAAAGTATATCAAATATCAAATAAATACGACGTCAATAAGAACGCATATAAAATGACGTGAACAGATAGCGTAAAATACTTTACTATCTAGAATGGTTGTACACGACGAAGTTGCACTAAAGGGTTACCAACAATGGTATACAAGGAGTTCTGAATGTATTAACAGGTTCCTAAAAGAACGCAGAACGAGTAGCGTTAAATTCGTACCTAGAATCGGGTAGAATAATGATATTAATCGAGGAAATAGCTCGAACTTGACTGTAAATATAACGGGTATATCTGAGTATTAAATTAATTAATAATTCTTAACTCTACGGAGAGGGGATTTCACTTATAGAAGTCAAAGAAAGAAATACTTTAATTCAGCGCAAGCAAAGATAAAGAATAATCTTAAATTGGGTGTAGGTTCTAGGTATGTAGAAGATTTATAGTTATTATTACTTCACGGTATACACTTAGACTTCGACTTGGTTTATACAGAAAATAATTGGAGACATGAAAGGAAAATCTGAGAGTATTCAATATAAATGATGCATATTATACCATATTTCTGAAGGATGAACACAAGGTATAATTAGGATCTCGTATTCAAAGAAGCACTGGACGGATCTATAATAATTCAATTCACACTTAATACAAATTCACTAAAGATCTTAGGCACAGATCTTAACAAAATCAAATTAGGAATAGCCTACTCGCATATTTTACCTTACCTTACAACGATAACCAACAACGTAAGACACTCAGGGACACTTAGGGTAAAGTAAGAAGTATCCTAGAATCAGACTGGTCGACGTGGACTCGGAGTCTGAAGGCGGTACGTCAGGGGCACGACCTTCTTCCCAGGGGCAGGGAAAGGTGAGTCGGGCTAGACATCTGGAGAGTTTCACATTCATGCGTAATCCCGCTTCTGGTGGTATACCAGTAGAAGGAGGCAGTCGCGTCTTGCTTCTCTTTATTCAGAAACAGTAAGGCTATGTTCAACTTATTTTTACTGTTCAACTTACTGGATTTCGATTACATAGGGGCAGGTGGATATCATTGTAATGGTTATAACGAAGGTAATACTGAGTCTAAAAATACAGATCAGATATAAAAGGGTGCAGGTGGAGATTCTTAATCTCATGGTATATATTACTTATGTCTAGGGGTCATAATGGTGTTGTAATGGAGGATTTCCTGTTCATATGGAATTCTAGTTGTTATTCTTGTGTATGCTATAGTTATGATATGGAACACTGGATCTCACTTATTCCCATTCCTGCGGGAAGGTATTATTGATAGGTGGTTGAGGTTCCCACTTATATCTATATTGGTGAGGTTCTTGATGTTTAATTACCATAAACATATCTTCTTTATAATTCAAGTCCGGTTGGAGTGTTGTGATTGGCCGTCTCGTTTTGTGTCGGCCGCTGTCATTGGAGGAGCTGGAGCTCTCAGGATTCGTCCGGGCTCGAACTCCTTTAATTGGGGGACTCCTCTATTCCTCCAGAATTAGAGCATGGGAGAATCCAGGGAAATGGGTAGACTTATCCATTTCCGGAATTAAAGCCTGAGAAGCTGCTTGGTTCCGTCGTCCTTTCTTCTTGATTTTGTGGTTGTCCCTTATAGCTGCTAAGGTGTGGACCTGAGGGTGGCTCTTTGACCCCGTCATTACAAGTTAAATAGACTCTCATTGAACAACGGCATCACCTTCAACATAAATCTGCTTAGCAATATGAACAGAGTTGTAGTTTGACAGTATAATAAGTATTATGTCAAATCCTTCCAATTTTCACTCATGAACTATGGAGGAAAGTGAATAGCAAGACGTCCGAAATGGAGAGGAGGTGAAGATGGCAAATAATTAAACATAATTAGACAAGGGATGAAATGACTGAGGGGAGACGACTATAGCAAAGCGGTCAAGGAACAAATCGACCAACCCTCACCTGCCCAACCCCAACTCCCCCGAGAGAGAGAGAGTTTGTGTGTTTCCCACCACCCACCTGTACTACCTCGTTCCGGCCCTAATCATCCGGTCGGTAATTGTTTCCCGTTGTTGTGAAGAGGCACTAATGACCAGGTAATGGCTGGTTCGACTCGAATTGCCTGGTTAATGAAGAGGATCACGGACAGATAGGCAGATGGGAGGGTTATTTTTGCATCCGTGTGGCGATGTTGTTCACACTCGATCATGGCTTTGGCAGAAATAATGGCGGATTCCTCGCTGGTCAATGTGGCGCTCTTCTTACCATGTATTAATTTAGAAATCTATTGGGCATTTATCTTATCTTTAAACTTAAGTCTGAGTAAACCAAAATATACTTACATAGGCTACATACTTATAAACAGTATACTATATAATTATATATATATATATATATATATATATATATATATATATAGGCAATTACATAGCTGGGTAAAGATTTGGCAAATGGAGAAACAAAGGAACATAGATAAATAGACAGACAGATAATGGATAGATAGATGAATAGTTAGATAGGTTGGACAGATGTAAAATGAGTGTCTACATTTCACAGACGGCACATTAAGATGGCAATATTTCGCAACTTTAAAAATGATGAAATTAGCTGAGAGAGAGAGAGGTGGAAGTGTGCTAGAAATGCTTTACGTGGAGTTTGAAATCCAAATTAAAAAAATAATTTTATAGTATTCGGTATTAGTATTTCGAAGGCTAGTGTTTTTTCTGTAATTGGATTAATCAATTTAGCAACAGTTTCCGCACAAATTGGCTTTGAATACCTAAGCTGCTTTATTAATATTTGTTTTTTGTTTTACCATATTCCCTTCTGATGGAATATTTAGAAAGAACCATTTCATTCTTTTAGATAAAGTGAGATTGATATACTTAATTATTTATTGACATATGTTCACTAAATTACACACACACACACACACACACACACACACACACACTCATTCCCACACTCTCTATCTCTCTCTCTCTCTCTCTCTCAATTATCTATCTTTCTTAAACTAGCCCATATGAATGACTTTGTTGTGAATAATTCAGCTATGTCATATTGTAAATCATCTTTCTGTATTCATATCATAACATTAAATATTTAAGCTGGGGATATTACTTATAGGTCTATATTGGTTTCTAGACAATTGACCACTTGCGAGTTTTGGTGCATAAGGAAGTTGGAGCCGTGCACAACGATATTAAACAGAAATGCGATAATAATGTATGTTTTTGATGGATAAAAAGTATGTTGAATTAATTTGTATGTATTTATAAATGCACTATAACCGTATTTTTGCTGGTAATTCGGCTAAATATCGTTGTCTACAGCTCCAACTTCCTTATAGAAAGAAACTCGCAAGTGGTCAATTGTATTTCCTTTTCAGTACCGTCACCCATCTAGAAACTATAATCTTATTATCATTGAGACATTTTGTGCAGTTTTGAATGTGTGTGCCAATTGAAAAAATTATAATTAAGATACCTATTTCCAAATTGATTCAGGTAATAAATTTGTATTTTTGTTTGTGTGTTCATTGTTTTCTGTTGTGTTGTCCCTATTCTGGCTCTGTCTTGAGTAGGCCACACCGAAAAAAAAGAAAAACAAAAAAGAAAAGAGGGAACAAAATAGGAAAAGTGGGGATTGGGCCTGAGTATATAGAATAGAATAAAATAGTAAACTATTTATAGTGCAACATCGTCTTGTGTTACCCAGTAAACATTTAAAACAGCGACCAGCCATTGAGCGGAAGGAGTTAGCAGGATTGTTTTTGTTTTTTCTATGTCTCAACCTCGGGACTGTAGGCTGTTCAGTAGCCTGTAAGTCTTACGAGGCCCCGAGGTTATCGATTGAAGCTTTGAAGTGTTGGGTGCTTCATATGTGTCGTACTAGATGTTCACAGTGTAGCTTCAATGTGTTGGTTGCTTCTTTTCTGCCACACTAGATGCCGACACCTTATTTATACACGTCACTTGATTTGGATAGAGCAGCTTTACTTCCAATGCCTCCCTGGCCCAATTTATCTTTCTATATACCCGTTGCAACCTTCCACAAAACTATCAATTACTCTTCAACAATACACACATCAACCCTTCTTCTTCCCTCAATATTCTTGGTGTATCTTTTCATCCGACCATTCTTGGAAAAATCATATAACCACTCTTGCTAAAAAAAAAGGTTCCTTGAAGTTAGGTGTGCTAAACCGTCTCTTAAGGATTCTTCACCCCTGCACAGCTTCTTACTCTGTACAGGAGCACAGTTCGCCTATGTATCGAGTAGTGTTCGCTTGTCTGGGGAGGTTCCACTCATACCGCCGCACTTCTCGAAACAGTAGAGTCAATAACATTTTGCCACATCAACTCGCTTCCTCTTACTAGTTCCCTACAATGTTTTTCTACATGCCACATTGTTGCATATCTTTCACTCTTTCATAGCTATTACAACAATAAGTGTTCTTCAGAGCTCTCTCGGTGCGACTGCGAGGTACAAGCCTTTCAACACAGTCTCACTCCTCTTCTGTCCAGCTCTCCAACCCCAGAATTAACCAATGTTCTCAGTCATTCTTTTACTCGGCAAGTGGACTCTGGAACTCTCTCCTTCAATCAATCTTTCCTTTATCATATGACTTAGACTGCTTTAAACTGAGTGTGGCAAGGCAATTTGACCCTAACGTCCCTTGAATTTGGCACTCTGTCTCTCTTTTGGCTTTGGTGGAGACACTCGTTACAGGCAGCCTGCCTTATTATATCCTTCATAAACATGGAACAGAAAACACACACAAGCCTCCAGTTAACTCTCTCCACACACACACACACACACACACACACACACGTAGATATGCGTGAGGTAATGAATAATAGACTAGGGTCCGTATTTAGTAGAGACGAAATCTTTAATGAAACAGGGACACAAGAATTGAAGAGTGATGTTATTAGCAGGGTAAATGGGGGTCACCGGCTTTCTTTTTTTTAATCTTTCTCTCCTTTTCTCTCTTTCCCTGGCTTGTACCCATTCGGCCCCATTCAGCCAACTGTTTTAAGACTTTTATCCCCATCCAGGTGACGATTTCTTCATGGCGAGCGATAGCGAGCCAGCATTGAATGGAGAAATCCGGCTTCGCCGGAGAAATTTATCTATAATTGTTTTACAAATTTAGCTTGTCAAAACAAAAATATATACAGTATATGCTGGCTCGCTACCGCTCGCAATGAAAATATTGACACCTGGATGGGGATAAACGTCTTAAAACAGTAGGCTGAATAGGGCCGAATGGATACAAGCCAAATGAAAGGGAGAGAAAGAGAAAAAAACGAGGTGGGCTCCCATAAAGGAATGCGCAAACCAATTATTGAAGTCGGTGAGGGATATTATCCAGGCCTCCTTAGAAAGAGGCCAAGTTCCTGTTGAATGGAAGTGAACCAATACCACACCGATTCACAAGAGTGGAGGCACTGATGATCCACTAAATTATAGACCAATATCAATCATCAGTATTATATGTAAAATGTGTGAAGAGTTAAGGGGAGACTGGCCTTTTTTTGTTTTTGGTCTATTATTTAATGTATTCCCATATTTCTTAGTGTCCTTGCTAGACCTCCATCAATCTTAGAAACACCCCTAGACCCCCCTTCAAGATAAATTTGTACATTTTTCGGTAGAAAAGTGTCCCGGCCGAAGGCTGCTTGCTCTTAAATTTTCAGGCTCGCTTTCGCTCGCCAGGACAAAATCAACACCTAAATGGCACGAAAAGCCTTAAAATTGACAATGAAATGGGGTGAAAGGTATTATAATCACCAAAATAATGAGCCGAACATCATAAAATTTGAAAACAAATAGGGCTAAACACGATGAGGAAGGGAGACCAGAAAAATGGCCTGTCTCCCCTTAATCAAGAAGAGATGACTAAAACTGTTGGAGAGAAAACTGATAATAACACCCAAGTAATTGACCACTTGCGAGTTTCAGGCTATAAGGAAGTTGGAGCCTTATATATCGACAATACACAGAAATACAATAATAAAATAGGTGTTTGATGGATAGAAAGTAAGTTGAAGTGGGTTTTATCTATTTATATATCCACTATGACCGTATTTTAGCTGATAATTCTGGTAAATATTGATGGCCACAGCTCCAACTTCCTTATAGACCAAAACTCGCAAGTGGTCAATTTGGTTTTAGAGAATGATCATCATGTTCTACCAGTTTGCTCTGTGTTTACAATAGGGTAATACTGTATATATACTGTATTAAGTAACACCCCGTTCTTAACATTAATCATCAACTAATACCCATAGCTTACTCTGACTGTTCCTTTTACTTATATATTTTATAAATCTCAAGTGACGGCGTCTCTTCCGTGGATTGACCTCCCAATCTACCAAGATTGGAAGCTAAAGCGTCACATTATTCCTTTGCCCCTCAACTTTCTCTTGATAATTGCTGAGGGCAACAGGGCCTTGGGTGGGGCTTTGGTTTCCCGGGCATTTACGCACCCTCTCAGCTCCCCGCCATGGAGTGGCTTCGGTCACCCAGGCTTTATTGTGGTCGGCAGGGAGGGTTCTGTGGGGGCGCTCATTTATGGCCTTGGCCTTGCTCGGGGCCTTGGGGCTGTTCGGCCAGGCAGCTTGGGGAACAACAACAACAACAACAACAACAAACCCCAATGCACTTAAATAAACTAATGAAAGCATATGGTCATCCCGGGATTCGAACTCGGGACACCACACCCAGAACATAAGCATCTAAACCATTACACCAAATTATTGCAGGAAAGAGATGAATGGGTGGACTGCATCTACCTGGATCTGTCCCAAGCCTGCCTTGTGGTAGTGCGTCCTAGCGAATTTCACATGCTCGCACCCAATCGAGGGACACCTCGACGACGTATACAGACTAATAACACACATAACAAAGTCACTCCAACAGCTTCCTCTCTCTTCAACACCCCTTCTTCCGTCTCTACACTATTCAAAAAGTAGGAAAGTACAAAGTAGCTATGAGGTGCCGTTGTAAAGGCTTATCCCTCAATACCTTCACCTGACCTGACCTGACCTAGTTGTCATATGAGGGTAGATTAGAGATTGAACTTGCCTAGTCTGGAGGAGAAGAGAGAGAGAGAGACGGCATGAGTATGATGTACAAATGTGTCACAGGGCTTGAGAGGTTGTATAAGGACGATATTACAATCAGGGACACTGGTATAACGAGGGGCCATGGCTACATATTAAAGAAACCCACCTGTAAACGTGATATCAAGAAGCTTAGTTTTCCATACAGCAGTATTGAACGGTGGAATGGGTTGGATGAAGAGGTGGTTGAGGCAAAGAACATCCATATTTTCAAACTGAAGCTGGATGGTATTAGATACACACACATACACTGAGTCAACTCTCTAAACACCACATACTGCACACACATACACTCAAGCACAAAGTCAGCTGGACCAGAGGAACCTTGTGGAATAATTAACAAGCAGATTAGTCTGACTCAAGGATGCCCAGACATCAAAGTGCGTTCGTTAATTACCCACAATGCTTGCTACGATTCGTCTTCAGCCAATTTCGTCATAGTTTCAGTGGGTAATGCGTTCGTAAGCAAGTCCTTAGCATTGATGGAATGCAGTCGGTTTAAGGGGAGATTCCCACTTGAGTTTTTTTTTTCTGGACCCCTTTCTCCCTCATGTCTAGCCCCATTCATTTTGAGATTTTAAGACGTTCGCCCCATTAGTTTGATGATTTTAGAACCATTGCCCCATTTCTGTCAATCTTCAGACCTTTCGTGACATTTAGGTGTCGATGTTTTCCTGGAGAGCGATAGCGAGCCTGTAATCTAAGAGGAACCGGCCTTTGGCCGGGATATTTTTCTACTGAAAAGTGTACAAATTTATCTTGAAAAGGGTCTAGGGGGTGTAATTTCAAGCTTGATGGAAGTCTAGGGAACAAACTAAAAATCTCCCCTTAACCCTAGTTGAGCCGAGGGAGATCTTTTTGGATCCCTGTTTAGCACTCCATTAGTTTCGAAAAGTTACGTTTCACTCAATTAGTTTGGCGATAATAGGACGCTTCAACCAATTTCATGTAATATTCCTCTCACTTTTCTAGCGCTATTACAATAATAAGTGTTCTTCCGAGCTTTCTCAGTGTATACCTCCTCCCCTACGAAGAGTAGGTGGCACCCGCCTTTCAACATAACCCCATCCCTATTCTGTCCAACTCTCTAAACCAAGAATGAACTGATTTTCCCATTCTTTTCTCTATTAAAAAAAAATAAAAAATCTGAAACTCTCTCCCTCAGTCAGTCTTTCCCTCAACCTATGACTTAGACTGTTACAAGCTCCCTTTATCCAGATATTTTGACTCTTAACACACCTTGAATTTGGCTATCTATCATTCTTTCAGTTTAATTAAAATGTAAAACTTGCAAACTAAACAAACCAAAATTGGGACAAGGACAATATAAAGTCAAATTAAATTATCAAAATCGCTATGTGGAAACAACGCTTACTAAAATTAAAATTATTAAATAAAAGAACACAATCCACCACATAGGGTGTACATTACTACATGAGCAAGTTAATCTGTTTCCCAAGCAAACTAATCGCACATATAACAACGCACTATCGTCACGTTAAAGGAAGTAGTCAAGTTTGGGAAGTCCGGGACGTTCTGGCAAATTTTACTAAACTCTGCATGAATAAAGAAACTACATGTTAAATGTCAAAATATTATTTAAAATCAAATTTGCAACATGACAAGACATTAACAATAGTACAAAATACAAATATTGATAAGATATCTATACTATTACAAAATAATATATAAAATACAGTACAGCACTCACTAACGATAGTGCTATCGGGTAGGTACCTGTAAGCATAGCATGCCTCAAGTGACCCCTATCAATAACTACCCTACAAATAACCTACATTTATAGCACAAATAAACTAAGGAAATCGCAAAAGTAAGCAATTGATACTATCGACAATGAATACATATAATATAAAGACAAATAATTGCAAAATATGAAGTAACAACAGATTTAAACAAAGAGTACTCTTTTAACAAGAACAATAAATTTAAAATCCAAGTTGTAGTCCAGTGTATAACGAGAGTATTGTCCTTCTTGAAACTTAAAACTTAATCTCAAATTCCGGACAGTGCTACGTCCATTTTTTACAAGAGATCACTTAGAGTACAAAGTCGCCAACATGATTGTACATGCCTGTATTCATCAGTCCTTAATTCGGCTATTTATAAATCACTATGTCGTTCTGTGTCTTTATAGTATTCTATACTTTATCAGCCTGTATTTGGGCTATTATAAGTCGCTACATCGTTCTGCGTCTATATTTTATGTTATAATTAATCAGCCCTCATTTCGGCTATTATCTGTCACTACTTCGTTCGTTCTGTGTCTGATTTTATTTAAAGTAGTTTGTTCATTAATTCAAACTCACTGCTATATAGCTAATGTTCCGCTATATATATTCACTACATGTTTGGTGAATTTGAGTTCCTCATTGACTGTGATTCTAGCTCATTTACGATTGAATTTATTTTTTGTGTATCGTGTGAGAAATTATTCACAATTATTCTTTTATAGTTAAATTGCAAATTTAATTATCGTATCAACATGAGTAAAGTTAACTTCATATCTTTTGTTACTGATTTAATGTTGCAATAAATCATATATTTATTCAGACTGACCACAGTAACTTTGACCTTAACCTCGCGCGGCAGCTTTGACCACCTACCTCGCCTGGCGACCAATTTGTATTTCGAGCCACGCTTACCTGTGCGTACCTGAGTAGATGATATCAGTTACCCACATTTATTAATTATTATTTCTCTCGATGTACACTTGACCCGTATATGTATTGTCATCATATATTATGTGTTTATCTTGTACAAATTGTGTATTTCATGTTTGATGCTTTGTAAGTGACACATTTATTCACAAAGGAGTAAAATGTAGTTAACTCTTTCCAAGTCACCTTTGATTCGCCATTGGACTCATACTCTATAGTTGAGATCCGGATGTGCCCTGTCCCTGTATCAATGTGTATGTAATAAAAACTAGTGTAATTACCCTGTGTGTTTATTGTGTTTGGAGCGTGATTGACTAACTTAGAAAGATAATTTGTATTGTTAGTTGTGTTCCTGTTGGGCAGGATTTGATTCTAAGTATCCTAAACAAGGAACTTTATAGAATAAATAATTAGGCGAATTGGATTGCAACGACGCATAACACTGGTGGCAGCGGTGTCTCGATACGGCATAACAGCTTTGTTTTTGCTAAATTATTGTTACTCAATCGACTTCAGATGCAAAATTCATCATAGCTGCTAAGGCACTGGAAATTTTTTCATTGAAAACAGAGGACCATGATATCAATACTTACTTAGAAATTGTCAAACCAGTCCTGGATATTATATTCAGGGACAATGAAATTGCAAAGATTCACACGGTCATGATGAAACTAGGTAAGCATGCGACTAAAGTATCTGGATATGTGCGTGATACTCCGGGGTTGACCTGGGCACAGTTTGAAAACTACACAAAATTAGCTATCAACCCATCATTAGGTCAGACGATAGCAGACCGTCACTTTCACAAGGTCAAGTATTCGGGAAACTTAGACAACACGATCAGTAAGTTAAGTCAACTGGCTGTGACAGCATTTCCTGATGATACTACAGCTCAACGAAAGAAGGGAGCATTTAAAACACTATTGAGGATATTATCCATAGCAGTAGCAGATCATTTTGCTATAACAGAACCCACGGGTTATGAGGAGGACTTGCCAGTAATTCGGCGCATCTTGACTTTGAGGAAAACCAAGGAACATGAAAAGATAGTCGTCATCAGTCGAGCTACCACTCACCCGTCAACATCACCTTCACCTAGCCCTGTGGTGCCACGCCCAAGTGAAAAAGTTGAGGAATGGGCCCGAATTCGCCCCTCCGACTGGAAACCATGCACTTCCCAATGTTCACTATTCTCCATGAAGAAATTATTTATGGAATTAACCAAGCGGAGGTCCAGGATGCCTACATTATGGGCTCAGATTCCCTGGATAAAGCCCCAACGCATGGCCACAATAAATAAAGATGGAACCGCAGGGATCGAGAACAATGATAAAGAAGGAAATGTTGAAGTACCTGAAGTAATACCAGACACTACAGAAATTCAGGACAACCTGGATTTTTAATCCGCCCCCGTCCACAAATTGTCAAATTGGCGGGGCTCAGGATGGGACAGACACCGTGAAACTTCCTATCTATATGCAACTCACTTTAAATCGAGTGAAAGTCCTACTTCTAATTGACACGGGGGCATCCTGTTCATGTCTCTTCTTTCCTTTCTTCCAACAGCATCACAAATCTGTTGGCCCCCCTTCAACCCTCCACCATAATTTTGGTAGATGCTAATGATGGCATTATCCCTAACTGTGAAGAGACGGTCCCACTTTACGTTAGTACCCCTATTCCTGACCACGGGACAAATCATTCTCTCATGATATACACCCCCCAAGAGACCCAGTACGATGGATATTAGAGTCTCGACTTACTCACCTCCCTGCAAGCCTCCATTGACTGTCAACAAAGAACTTTGAAGTTTGCCCCTTTGCTTAAAACAAACAACAACAAAAACAATGATCTAGAAAGTCACCAAGCCTAATGTCATCCCAACTGTTGAAACATTGCATAACATAACCCCTAAATTAAAATCTAAGATCAGTCAGGAAAAACAAGACAAACCAACTGTCTGTCTCATACAGACAACTCAAGCTGTCACTTCAAAAATAGTGACACTCCCCCCTCATCATGAACAATGGATACCTATCCTACCTACATTGCCTGGTGATGTTATAATGGCTCAAAACCTCCAAAGTCCTTTCAACAGAGATTGCCTGACCGCTCCAGCCCTTATTTCTATCAATTAAATTGCATTAGAATTGCCAATATCTCAGATTAGCCTATCACATTACCTAAAGGGTTAACAATCGGGGAACTTGAAACCTATGCAGAGGAACTATCCTTGCCTCCAGATGATACATCTCCCTCTCTTTTCCCCCTACCTGACATACCTTCTCATTTAACTCCTCAACAACAAACTGACTTACGTGACTTGATAACTTCGTTTCAAGACATCTTCGCCACCTCCAGCCGAGACGTCTGGAAAACTAACATACTTCACCATTCTATACATACTGTAGGACGACCAATAAGGCAGCCGATCCAAAGGAAAAATCCAATTCATCGACAAGAAGAAGTATTGCAGGTGAAAGACATGCTAGCAACAGGAATTGTACTACACTCCACTAGTCCCTGGTCATCTCCAGTGGTACTCGTCAGAAAAAAAGATGGATCCACCCGCTTCTGCATAGATTACAGACATCTTAATGACGTAACCATCAAAGGCGCTACCCCATTACCTGTCATTGACGACTCTTTAGATTCCTTACTAGGCGCTAAATGGTTCGCCACTCTCGACTTACAAGCCGGATATTGGCAAGTACCCGTAATTCCGGAACATCAACAGAAAACGTCTTTTGCCACCAGCCAAGGAAGATTTTATGAATTCACAGTACTGCCTTTTGGCTCTAGACTAATGGAATCTGTTTTGAATTGAATTGAATTGAATTGGAATTGTATTACAATTTAATCCTGGGAGACTTGTTTAGCCTATTTAGATGACATAATTGTTTTTGGCAAAACCTGGGTTGAACATATTCAAAGGTTCCGACAAGTATTTTAACGGATTCGAGAGGCTATATTAAAGCTCAACCCTTCTAAATGCACTTTAGCTAAAAAAGAAGTTTAATTCCTAGGCCACATAGTCTCAGAAGAAGGAATTGCCCCAGATCCAGACAAATTGCACGCAATCAGTACCATAACCCCTTCCACCAATGTAAAGGGGGTCCGAGCCTTTATTTGACTTGTATCATACTATCGTCGCTTTATGAAAAACTTTGCCACCATTGCCAAACCACTCCACGATTTAACCAAGAAGGAAGAACCATTGTTATGGACAGACCAACGCCTGCAAGCATTTAATTACTTGAAAGAACTTCTAGTAGCATCCCCAGTAGTTTCTTTTCCTGACTATACCAAACCATTCCGTCTCTACACCGATGTTTCACAGTTTGGTATTGGTGCAGTTCTAGGTCAAACCAGAGAAGGAAGAGAGCACATCATTGCATGTGCTTACCGAACTCTCAACCCAGCTCAAGTAAACTATCCTGTCACCAAGAGAGAGTGTTTGGGAATAATTTGGGCTCTCCAGCAATCTAAAGCTTATCTAGCTTGTGTCAAGGTCACCATCATTACACATCACCACGCCCTCCAATAACTGACACTAAAAACTCTCTAACCGTCAGATGGCGCGAATCTTTGGAAGAATTTGATTTTGAAATCGCCTACAGGCCGGCAAATTTGCATACAAATGCTGATGCTCTATCCAGACTCCGAACTCAACCAACAACAAGCACATTCACCTCTGTACTTGATACTAAAACCATTCGAGCAATTCACCACCAGACCAAGATCAACAACACCTACCTCCTACAACAGTTTCAGCGACAAGAAAACCCAGATTGGATGCCTAGGCACATTTTCTCACAACTACAAAGAAGAGGAGATAATTTATACACTCCAGATGGGAAAATTGTAATTACCCCACCTCTGCCTTACCTAATATGCAAGCCCTACATTCTCACAATGGCATTCATTTGGCAAAAAAAAAACTTAACTTCCACTTTCCAAAAAGTATACTGGACTCCTTCTCCATACATCACCGCAAAAACAATCGCAGAAGCCTGCCGTGCCTGTACTTTAGGCAAAGATCGGACTCACATCGCCGGACCTACAGGAAAATTAGTAGCCTCCAAACCATAGCAATTACTAGCAGTTGATGTAATGGGACCCATGGAAGGCATAAAGGGTTCAAATATATTATCACTTTCGTGGACTCATACTCCAAATATGTAATTGCCTGTCCAGCGAAAGAACACTCTGCTTTAGCAGTAGCTGAAGCCATGATACAGCACGTATTTCCTTATTTTATCCTACCCGAAGATATTCACTCAGATAATGCATCTTAGTTCACAGGTCACATATGGTCACAACATTCTCAGATGTGTGACTTCAATATCAGTCATTCATCCCCTTATTTGCCTCACAACTGAAAGAAAGAAACCACCGCACCATTGCCAACCAAATAAAGACTCGCCTACAACAAATGAACACCACCGACTGGCCAAGTCTAGTCAAAATAGTACAGTGGGGAATAAATACCTGCCATTACGTAACCTGTCTGTCCCATATGAGCCCTCATCAAATTTGTGTCAATCTTTAGCTCATCTAAAGAACCGACTTCGACAACTCCAGTACATACAGGATCTTCAACCTGATGAGACACCAAAAGTCAATCCTCACCTTGTCGGCGATCTAGTCATGGTTGCCCAACTTCCCGTACCTTCCAAGCTCAAGCCAAGATATAAGGGTCCGTTTGAAATACGCACTGTACCAATCTGTTACCAAGTCACCATAAATTATTACGGAAAGTCACGCACCTACCGAAATAGATATATACGTAGGTTTCAACCCATTGCTGACAATATCACTATCCTTGATGACCCAAAAGATAATCACACATTGCCTGCAATTAATAACCAAAATTTAGGCTCCACAGAATCATTGACACCCTATCTCATTCCACCCATCACTCCTTCTCCACTTGTGATATAACCACCTGTGCAACCATCTCTGTCAAATGTGAAAGACACTCAACTATTCACCCCATCCTTCTCCTCCTCCCTCTAACCCCAATCGTATCAAACTCTCCAACAATCTACCTCCTCCTACTCGCATTGTTTCTGCTCCACCTAAACTTCCCACTCAGACTAAAACTACTCTACCTCAACAACCTTCTACTTCTCTCTCCACAACCTCATCTGAAACAGATCACCCTGTTTTCGTTGTTTCACCCAGTACTCAACCTACCACTCCAGTAATGTCTCATATTCCATCTAATGAAAGAAATCAACAACCTTCTCCTTCTCTCTCCACCACCTCATCTGTTTCATCCAGTACTCAACCTATCACTCCAATAATTTCTCCTATTCATAAGAGAAATCAAACTTCACCTAAGTCACAAGTCCATTCAAAACTTCCTAAACCTCTCATACAATCTCCTCAGCCTACCACCTCTACTAATATAGTACCACCTAGCACTAATACTCTCTTCAGTTCACAACAATCCTCTACTTATTCACACAATATCTCTAAATCATCCAAAGCACGCAATACATCCATCACTCCACCTTCACGCATGAAAACAACCAAGTTAAGACCTTCCTTGTTATAAACGCAACCTTTTTCCAAGCCTCCATGTAGAAGATCTGGCCGACGTGTGACTCCACCAAAACGTTGGGCACCTACCTTCAACCCAACCAATCGAAGACGGCCTCCCACCAAAGCCACCACACCTGTCACTTCCCCTACCATGACAGCCACCTCTTCGCAACCTACACCGGTTATCGCCACACCTGTTGCGATTTCACACACCACATCTGCCACTCCGACCAACCCTGCTATATCGATCCCATCTGTCACCTCACCTGCCATGACAAAAAACAATTCACACCTGGCTCAAGTCATACAAACACCTACTGTGACGTCACCTGAACTGAGGACGTACCTCCAAAGAAACAAGCTCCTTCCACCTATGACAGATGTAAATAACATCACCAATACCACCATTTCTCCAGTCATCTCCCAGACAGCACCAAAACCACCCACATCTTCCAGTACTGGTACTGCTGCATCCATCATGAAAATCAACAGCCTTTTCGTGTCAACTAGCAAAGCCAAAATCAACATCACATCACCAGCCCAATTTAGTCCATGTGGCCACCTCATATCATACGCCCATCCAACTCACCATGGCATACAATGCCAATGCACCAAACGATGTCTCCACCGTAGTTTGGTGCCTCTTCCTCCAGGGTCTCAAACCATGCATCCTAACAAAATATTACAGGACGCACCAACTCCAGTCTCGCGGACGAGATTTTTTTTTGGAAGAAAGTGGTGAGATGATGAGGTTGCAAGCAGCCAAGTTAGCAACTTCCTCAGATACCCTCATAAACCAAGAAGAGACTCAACCAACCAGAGCCAGGCTAGCTAATATAAAGGAGAGGAAAAGAACGAAGCGAAGGGCACAGACACGGACCGAGAAAGAAACAACGCAGTCCATCATCATTAATTAACGTTCTCCATGGGATCAGCAAACAACGCAGTCTACCCACATAAATTAACGCCCTCTACCGGGACCTACAGGAAATGCAGGGCCCCTCATCGAGCATGACCTATTTCCGAGCCAATCGCATGGGCCCCTTCCGGACCAATCACAGGGTCCGGGATACGGGACAAAAGCGTACCCAACCCAGGAACCAGATTTGGATTATAATGAGGAAGAGTTTATGCTAATCCCTCATAACATCCAATGTCATATTTCAACAGATGTGACCAAAAGCACCACCTCTACTGTGCAGAAGATCACCTATATCAACAATAGCTGACAAATAGAGAGTAACAAACGCTTTGGATACAACATTGAAAATAGGTGAAAAGACAAATCCATGCAAAACATTTATCCTGTACCCATGCAAGCTTTCTATAATATGAGTGTAATCTTAAGAAATAAAGAATAACTATATCCATGTATTCCTATGTTAGTTATATTTTTAAGGAAATTATTAACTTCACAATAATTAAAAGATCGAAATCCACATGTCCCTACTATTCCGAAATGAATGAATTTAGACTCAAGTTGTCATCCGAGTATTACCTGCCCGAAATATATGATCGATAGGCAAACACGAGGCATTACCTTCCACTAGCTAAGCCTTTAGTGGGTATCTACCAGTATCGGAGTTACTTCCGAATAGGGCTAGCGATTTTCCCTATATAAAGTTCAACGAGTGTGGCGACCCAGAGGTGTGTTAGAAGAGCTAAAAGTGACTGTCTCTAGCTGTGTGTGAGAGAGGCAGTTCCCTTTGGTGTCCAATTGAAGGAGGAACTACGAGACCTATGTCGTCCAAATTCCCTCTCATGGATATCATTTCTCCTCAACACCCATACCCTAAGTGTCTCTGTGTTACTATGTTTTGGGAATTATTGTGAAGGTAATATAAAATATGCGAGTGTTCAATATAACCTTATCATAGAGGCCTTTTCTGGACTCTCCTTGCCCAATTTTTTTTGCGTAGTACGAGAACCTATCTTCCATCCGTGCAGGTTAATTACATATATATATATATATATAATATTCGTGATTTAACTAATTTAAGTCCACGTCCACGTTATATATAATGTTTACCTACGTTACATACTCTATACTATACGTAATACTTAGTGAACGCTCACAGATTTCATTCAGTTGTGTTATTATTGATTTAGTGTCCAAGTTGTAGTCCAGTGTATAACGAGAGTATTTTCCTTCTTAAAACTTAATCTCAAATTCCGGACAGTGCTACGTCCATTTTTCATAAGAGATCACTTAGAGTACAAAGTCGCCAACATTAACAGTAAAAACCCGTTCCGTTGAGATTGAATTAACATATGTTCAGGATTTCTAACCTATATTAGTTCTTGTGAATAATCCGATCAATTACGTTACCCGGTTAACGATATTATGTCAAAACTAAGTTAGGAATTCAGATTGTACATGCCTGTATTCATCAGCCTAATTTATTCGGCTATTTATAAATCACTATGTCGATCTGTGTCTCTATAGTATTCTATACTTTATCAGCCTGTATTTGGGCTATTATAAGTCGCTACATCGTTCTGCGTCTATACTTTATGTTATAATTCATCAGCCCTCATTTCGGCTATTATCTGTTACTACTTCGTTCTGTGTCTGATTTGATAATAACAGTAGTTTGTTAATTTATTCAAACTCACTGCTTATATAGCTAATATTTCGCTATATTTATTCACTACATGTTTGGTGAATTTGAGTTCCACATTGACTGATTCTAGCTCGTCTACGATTGAATTTATTTTTTGTGTATCGTGTGAGAAATTATTCACAATTATTGTTTTATAGTAAAATTGCAAATTTAATTATCGTATCAACATGAGTATAGTTAACTTCATATCTTTTGTTACTGATTTAATGTTGCACTAAATCAAATATTTATTCATACTGACCACAGTGATATTGACCTTAACCTCGCGCGGCAGCTTTGACCACCTACCTCGCCTGGCGACCTATTTGTATTTCGAGCCACGCTTACCTGTGCGTACCTGAGTAGATGATCTCAGTTACCCACATTTATTAATTATTATTTCTCTCGGTGCACACTTGACCTGTATATGTATTGTCATCATATAGTATGTGTTTATCTTGTACAAATTGTATATTTCATGTTTGATGCTTTGTAAGTGACACATTTATTCACAAAGGAGTAAAATTTAGTTAACTCTTTCCAAGTCACCTTTGATTCGCCATTGGACTCATACTCTATAGTTGAGATCCGGATGTGCCCTGTCCCTGTATCAATGTGTATGTAATAAAAACTAGTGTAATTACCCTGTGTGTTTATTGTGTTTGGAGCGTGATTGACTAACTTAGAAAGATAATTTTTATTGTTAGTTGTGTTCCTGTCGGGCAGGATTTGATTCTAAGTATCCTAAACAAGGAACTTTATAGAATAAATAATTAGGCGAATTGGATTACAACGATGCATAACACTGGTGGCAGCGGTGTCTCGATACGGCATAACAGCTTTGTTTTTGCTAAATTATTGTTACTCAATCGACTTCAGATGCAAAATCCATCATGGCTGCTAAGGCACTGGACATTATTTCATTCAAAACAGAGGACCATGATATCAATACTTACTTAGAAATTGTCAAACCGATCCTGGATATTATATTCAGGGACAATTAAATTGCAAAGATTCACACGGTCATGATTAAACTAGGTAAGCATGCGACTAAAGTATCTGGATATGTGCGTGATACTCCTGGGTTGACATGGGCACAGTTTGAAAACTACACAAAATTAGCTAGCAACCCATCATTAGGTCAGACGATAGCATAGACGATAGATAGACGATTCGGGAAACTTAGACAACACGATCAGTCAGTTAAATCAACTGGCTGTGACAGCATTTCCTGATGATACTACAGCTCAACGAAAGAAGGGAGCATTTAAAACACTATTGAGGATATTATCCATAGCAGTAGCTGATCATTTTGCTATAACAGAACCCACGGGTTATGAGGAGGACTTGCCAGTAATTCGGCGCATCTTGACTTTGAGGAAAACCAAGGAACATGAAAAGATCGCCGTCATCAGTCGAGCTACCACTCACCCGTCAACATCACCTTCACCTAGCCCTGTGGTGCCACGCCCAAGTGAAAAAGTTGAGGAATGGGCCCGAATTCGGCCCTCCGACTGGAAACCATGCACTTCCCAATGTTCACTATTCTCCATGAAGAAATTATTTATGGAATTAACCAAGCGGAGGTCCAGGTTGCCTACATTATGGGCTCAGATTCCCTGGATAAAGCCCCAACGCATGGCCACAATAAATGAAGATGGAACCGCAGGGACCGAGAACAATGATAAAGAAGGAAATGTTGAAGCACCTGAAGTAATACCAGACACTACAAGAATTCAGGACAACCTAGATTTTTAATCCGCCCCCGTCCACAAATTGTCAAATTGGCGGGGCTCAGGATGGGATAGACACCGTGAAACTTCCTATCTATAAGCAACTCACTTTAAATGGAGTGAAAGTCCTACTTCTAATTGACACGGGGGCTTCCCGTTCATGTCTCTTCTTTCCTTTCTTCCAACAGCTTCACAAATCTGTTGGCCCCCCTTCAACCCTCCACCATAATTTTGGTAGATGCTAATGATGGCATTATCCCTAACTGTGAAGAGACGGTCCCACTTTACGTTAGTACCCCTATTCCTGACCACGGGACAAATCATTCTTTCATGATATACACCCCCCAAGAGACCCAGTACGATGGATATTAGAGTCTCGACTTACTCACCTCCCTGCAAGCTTCTATTGACTGTCAACAAAGAACTTTGAAGTTTGCCCCTTTGCTTAAAACAAACAACAACAAAAACAATGATCTAGAAAGTCACCAAGCCTAATGTCACCCCCAACTGTTGAAACATTGCATAACATAACCCCTAAACTAAAATCTACGATCAGTCAGGAAAAACAAGACAAACCAACTGTGTCTCATACAGACAACTCAAGCGGTCACTTCAAAAATAGTGACACTCCCCCCTCATCATGAACAATGGATACCTATCCTACCTACATTACCTGGTTATGTTATAATGACTCAAAACCTCCAAAGTCCTTTCAACAGAGATTGCCTGACCGCTCCAGCCCTTATTTCTATCAATTAAATTGCATTATAATTGCCAATATCTCAGAATAGCCTATCACATTACCTAAAGGGTTAACAATCGGGGAACTTGAAACCTATGCAGAGGAACTATCCTTGCCTCCAGATGATACCTCTCCCTCTCTTTTCCCCCTGCCTGACATACCTTCTCATTTAACTCCTCAACAACAAACTGACTTACGTGACTTGATAACTTCGTTTCAAGACATCTTCGCCACCTCCAGCCGAGACGTCTGGAAAACTAACATACTTCACCATTCTATACATACTGTAGGACGACCAATAAGGCAGCCGATCCAAAGGAAAAATCCAATCCAACGACAAGAAGAAGTATTGCAGGTGAAAGACATGCTAGCAACAGGAGTTGTACTACACTTCACTAGTCCCTGGTCATCTCCAGTGGTACTCGTCAGAAAAAAAGATGGATCCACCCGCTTCTGCATAGATTACAGACATCTTAATGACGTAACCATCAAAGGCGCTACCCCATTACCTCTCATTGATGACTCTTTAGATTCCTTACTAGGCGCTAAATGGTTCGCCACTCTCGACTTACAAGCCGGATATTGGCAAGAACCCGTACTTCCGGAACATCAACAGAAAACGTCTTTTGCCACCAGCCAAGGAAGATTTTATGAATGCACAGTACTGCCTTTTGGCTCTAGACTAATGGAATCTGTTTTGAATTGAATTGAATTGAATTGAAATTGTATTACAATTTAATCCTGGGAGACTTGTTTAGCCTATTTAGATGACATAATTGTTTTTGGCAAAACCGGGGTTGAACATATTCAAAGGCTCCGACAAGTATTTCAACGGATTCGAGAGGCTAAATTAAAGCTCAAACCTTCTAAATGCACTTTAGCTAAAAAAGAAGTTTAATTCCTAGGCCACATAGTCTCAGAAGAAGGAATTGCCCCAGATCCAGACAAATTGCACGCAATCAGTACCATAACCCCTTCCACCAATGTAAAGGGGGTCCGAGGCTTTATTTGACTTGTATCATACTATCGTCGCTTTATGAAAAACTTTGCCACCATTGCCAAACCACTCCACAATTTAACCAAGAAGGAAGAACCATTTTTATGGACAGACCAACGCCTGCAAGCATTTAATTACTTGAAAGAACTTCTAGTAGCATCCCCAGTAGTTTCTTTTCCTGACTATACCAAACCATTCCGTCTCTACACCGATGTTTCACAGTTTGGTATTGGTGCAGTTCTAGGTCAAACCAGAGAAGGAAGAGAGCACATCATTGCATGTGCCAACCGAACTCTCAACCCAGCTCAAGTAAACTATCCTGTCACCAAGAGAGAGTGTTTGGGAATAATTTGGGCTCTCCAGCATTCTAAAGCTTATCTAGCTTGTGTCAAGGTCACCATCATTACACATCACCATGCCCTCCAATAACTGACACTAAAAACTCTCTAACCGTCAGATGGCGCTAATCTTTGGAAGAATTTGATTTTGAAATCGCCTACAGGCCGGGAAATTTGCATACAAATGCTGATGCTCTATCCAGACTCCTAACTCAACCAACAACAAGCACATTCACCTCTGTACCTGATACTCAAACCATTCGAGCAATTCACCACCAGACCAAGATCAACAACACCTACCTCCTACAACAGTTTCAGCGACAAGAAAACCCAGATTGGATGCCTAGGCACATTTTCTCACAATTACAACGAAGAGGAGATAATTTATACACTCCAGATGGGAAATTTATAATTACCCCAGCTCTGCCTTACCTAATATGCAATCCCTACATTCTCACAATGGCATTCATTTGGCTAAAACAAAACTTAACTTCCACTTTCCAAAAAGTATACTGGACTCCTTCTCCATACATCACCGCAAAAAGAATCGCAGAAGCCTGCCGTGCCTGTGCTTTAGGCAAAGATCGGACTCACACCGCCGGACCTACAGAAAAATTAGTAGCCTCCAAACCATAGCAATTACTAGCAGTTGATGTAATGGGACCCATGGAAGGCATAAAGGGGTTCAAATATATTATCACTTTCGTGGACTCATACTCCAAATATGTAATTGCCTGTCCAGCGAAAGAACACTCTGCTTTAGCAGTAGCTGAAGCCATGATACAGCACGTATTTCCTTATTTTATCCTACCCGAAGATATTCACTCAGATAATGCATCTTAATTCACAGGTCACATATTATGGTCACAACATTCTCAGATGTGTGGCTTCAATATCAGTCATTCATCCCCTTATTGGCCTCACAACTGAAAGAAAGAAGCCACCGCACCATTGCCAACCAAATAAATACTCGCCTACAACAAAATGAACACCACCGACTGGTCCAGTCTAGTCAAAATAGTACAGTGGGGCATGAATACCTGCCATTACGTAACCTGTCTGTCCCATATGAGCCTTCATCAAATTTGTGTCAATCTTAAGTTCATCTAAAGAACCGACTTCGACAACTCCAGTTGTATACTCTGTATGAATATTCCCATATTCAAAATATGCTATAGGGGTGCAATGCCTGGTGAGTTATCTGCTCAACAGGTGGCGTTGTGTGTTTGTAAGTGTGAGAGTCTGAGTGTAGGGGGTGAGACAGTGAAGCACGGGAACGAGGTGGCTTCAGAGATGGGGTCGTTTCGGGCCATGAGTGAGCACCGTGCCTCATGTGAAGGCAAGATGGCAGGTGCTCGTTGTACTCTACGTGCTTCACATGTCTCACTCCCTAGACTGGAACAAGACCTCACGGGCTTCACTGTTCATTGTAAAGCGGTGAATGTTAAGGCTCTCAGCCTATGCCCAAGAGGAAGTTGGAATATAGAAAAAAAAGACACCAGAAGTCAATCCTCACCATGTCGGCGATCTAGTCAACTCCCCGTACCTTCCAAGCTCAAACCAAGATAAAAGGGTCCGTTTGAAATACTCACTGTACCAAACTGTTACCAAGTCACCATAAATTATTACGGAAAGTCACGCACCTACCGACATAGAAATGTACGTAGGATTCAACCCATTGCTGACAATATCACTATGCTTGATGACCCGAAAGATAATCACACATTGCCTGCAATTAATAACCAAAATTTAGGCTCCACAGAATCATTGACACCCTATCTCATTTCACCCATCACTCCTTCTCCACTTGTGATATAACCACCTGTGCAACCATCTGTGTCAAATGTGAAAGACACTCAACTATTCACCCCTTCCTTCTCCTCCTCCCTCTAACCCCAATCGTATCAAACTCTCCAACAATCTACCTCCTTCTACTCGCATTGTTTCTGCTCCACCTAAACTTCCCACTCAGACTAAAACTACTCTACCTCAACAACCTTCTACTTTTCTCTCCACAACCTCATCTGAAACAGATCACCCTGTTTTCGTTGTTTCACCCAGTACTCAACCTACCACTCCAGTAATGTCTCATATTCTATCTAATGAAAGAAATCAACAACCTTCTCCTTCTCTCTCCACCACCTCATCTGTTTCATCCAGTACTCAACCTATCACTCCAATAATTTCTCCTATTCATAAAATAAATCAAACTTCACCTAAGTCACAAGTCCATTCAAAACTTCCTAAACATCTCATACAATCTCCACAGCCTACCACCTCTACTAATATAGTACCACCTAGCACTAATACTCTCTTCAGTTCATGACAATCCTCTACTTATTCACACAATATCTCTAAATCATCTAAAGCACGCAATACATCCATCACTCCACCTTCACGCATGAAAACAACCAAGTTAAGACCTTCCTTGTTATAAACGCAACCTTTTTCTAAGCCTCAATGTAGAAGATCTGGCCGACGTGTGACTCCACCGAAACGTTGGGCACCGACCTTCAACCCAACCAATCGAAGACGGCCTCCCTCCAAAGCCACCACACCTGTCACTTCCCCTACCATGACAGCCACCTCTTCGCAACCTACACCGGTTATCGCCACACCTGTTGCGATTTCACACACCACATCTGCCACTCCGACCAAACCTGCTATATCGACCCCATCTGTCACCTCACCTGCCATGACAAAAAACAATTCACACCTGGCTCAAGTCATACAAACACCTACTGCGACGTCACCTGAACTGAGGACGAACCTCCAAAGCAACAAGCTCCTTCCACCTATGACAGATGTAAATAACATCACCAATACCACCATTTCTCCAGTCATCTCCCAGACAGCACCAAAACCACCCACATCTTCCAGTACTGGTACTGCTGCATCCATCATGAAAATCAACAGCCTTTTCGTGTCAACTAGCAAAGCCAAAATCAACATCACATCACCAGCCCATTTAGTCCACGTGGCCACCTCATATCATACGCCAATCCAACTCACCATGGCATACATTGCCAATGCACCAAACGATGTCTCCACCGTAATTTGGTGCCTCTTCCTCCAGGGTCTCAAACCATGCATCCTAACAAAATATTACAGGACGCACCAATCCAGTCTCGCGGACGAGATTGTTTTTTGGAAGAAAGTGGTGAGATGATGGGGTTGCAAGCAGCCAAGTTAGCAACCTCCTCATATGCCCTCATAAACCAAGAAGAGACTCAACCAACCAGAGCCAGGCTAGCTAATATAAAGGAGAGGAAAAGAACGAAGCGAAGGGCACAGACACGGACCGAGAAAGAAACAACGCAGTCCATCATCATTAATCAACGTTCTCCATGGGATCACCAAACAACGCAGTCTACCCACATAAATTAACGCCCTCTACCGGGACCTACAGGAAATGCAGGGCCCCTCATCGAGCATGACCTATTTCTGGGCCAATCGCATGGGCCCCTTCCGGACCAATCACAGGGTCCGGGATACGGGACAAAAGCGTACCCAACCCAGGAACCAGATTTGGATTATAATGAGGAAGAGTTTATGCTAATCCCTCATAACATCCAATGTCATATTTCAACAGGTGTGACCAAAAGCACCACCTCTACTGTGCAGAAGATCACCTATATCAACAATAGCTGACAAATAGAGAGTAACAAACGCTTTGCATACAACATTGAAAATAGGTGAAAAGACAAATCCATGCAAAACATTTATCCTGTACCCATGCAAGCTTTCTATAATATGAGTGTAATCTTAAGAAATAAAGAATAACTATATCCATGTATTCCTATGTTAGTTATATTTTTAAGGAAATTATTAACTTCACAATAATTAAAAGATCGAAATCCACATGTCCCTACTATTCCGAAATGAATGAATTTAGACTCAAGTTATCATCCGAATATTACCTGCCCGAAATATATGATCGATAGGCAAACACGAGGCATTACCTTCCACTAGCTAAGCCTTTAGTGGGTATCTACCAGTGTAGGAGTTACTTCCGAATAGGGCTAGCGATTTTCCCTATATAAAGTTCAACGAGTGTGGCGACCCAGAGGTGTGTTAGAAGAGCTAAAAGTGACTGTCTCTAGCTGTGTGTGAGAGAGGCAGTTCCCTTTGGTGTCCAATTGAAGGAGGAACTACGAGACCTATGTCGTCCAAATTCCCTCTCATGGATATCATTTCTCCTCAACACCCATACCCTAAGTGTCTCTGTGTTACTATGTTTTGGGAATTATTGTGAAGATAATATAAAATATGCGAGTGTTCAATATAACCTTATCATAGAGGCCTTTATATAGATAATATTCGTGATTTAACTAATTTAAGTCCACGTCCACGTTATATATAATATTTACCTACGTTACATACTCTATACTATACGTAATACTTAGTGAACGCTCACAGATTTTATTCAGTTGTGTTATTATTGATTTAGTGTCCAAGTTGTAGTCCAGTGTATAACGAGAGTATTTTCCTTCTTAAAACTTAATCTCAAATTCCGGACAGTGCTACGTCCATTTTTCATAAGAGATCACTTAGAGTACAAAGTCGCCAACATTAACAGTAAAAACCCGTTCCGTTGAGATTGAATTAACATATGTTCAGGTTTCTAACCTATATTAGTTCTTGTGAATAATCCGATCAATTACGTTACCCGGTTAACGATATTATGTCAAAACCAAGTTAGGAATTCAGATTGTACATGCCTGTATTCACCAGCCTAATTTATTCGGCTATTTATAAATCACTATGTCGATCTGTGTCTCTATATTATTCTATACTTTATCAGCCTGTATTTGGGCTATTATAAGTCGCTACCTCGTTTTGCGTCTATACTGTATGGTATAATTCATCAGCCCTCATTTCGGCTATTATATGTTACTACTTCTTTCTGTGTCTGATTTGATATACAGTAGTTTGTTAATTTATTCAAACTCACTGCTTATATAGCTAATATTTCGCTATATTTATTCACTACCTGTTTGGTGAATTTGAGTTCCACATTGTCTGATTCTAGCTCATTTATGATTGAATTTATTTTTTGTGTATCGTGTGAGAAATTATTCACAATTATTTTTTTATAGTTAAATTGCAAATTTAATTATCGTATCAACATGAGTAAAGTTAACTTCATATCTTTTGTTACTGATTTAATGTTGCACTAAATCAAATATTTATTCAGACTGACCACAGTAATATTGATCTTAACCTCGCGCGGCAGCTTTGACCACCTACCTCGCCTGGCGACCTATTTGTATTTCGAGCCACGCTTACCTGTGCGTACCTGAGTAGATGATCTCAGTTACCCACATTTATTAATTATTATTTCTCTCGGTGTACACTTGACCCGTATATGTATTGTCATCATATAGTACGTGTTTATCTGGTACAAATTGTATATTTCATGTTTGATGCTTTGTAAGTGACTCATTTATTCACAAAGGAGTAAAATTAGTTAACTCTTTCCAAGTCACCTTTGATTCGCCATTGGACTCATACTCTATAGTTGAGATCCGGATGTGCCCTATCCCTGTATCAATGTGTATGTAATAAAAACTAGTGTAATTACCCTGTGTGTTTATTGTGTTTGGAGCGTGATTGACTAACTTAGAAAGATCATTTTGTTAGTTGTGTTTCTGTCGGACAGGATTTGATTCTAAGTATCCTAAATAATTAAGCGAGTTGGATTACAATGACGCATGACAATATAATGTATAATATATATTATATATACAGTATATACAGTATATACACAGTAAATATATATATATATATATATATATATATATATATATATATATATATATATATATATATAACACATTTGTGCATGGGTAGGCCTATATGGTTAATCTGTTCAATTGGCAGAATTGGCATATACAATTATGGTTTGTATAACAAAAATGGTAAACTAAAAGTTGCCTCAGATTTATCCCATATTAAGATTCCAAGAAAAGAGGATTGTTCAGGGAGGGTGCATAGTGACACTCTCTCTGTCTCTCTCTCTCTCTCTCTGTCAATGCATTTTGCTTTGATTAAGTGAGTTTATGTAATACTTCTTTGTCAATATGTATGATTCATTATATGTATTTTGTTATATGTTTTATGTTGTGCGAACAGACACACACACACACACACGACCCGGTAGCGTAGTGGTAGCGCGCTCGACTCACAATCGAGAGGTACGGGGTTCGCATCCTCGTCCGGGTGGAGACAATTTGGTCTTGTCTTCTTTTACGTGGTAGCCTCTGTTCAACAAGCAGAAAAATAGGTACCGGACGTAATTCGAGGAGTTGTGACCTCGCTGCTCGGGTGTCTGGTGTATGAAAAGGTCTCTGCCTTACCCAATGATCGGACAATACGAGCTCTAAGGGCTCTTCCGGGATGGTGATCGATGGTGAGAGATCCTCAAGGATCCTCAAGATCGTAAGTGAATTACACACACACACGATCGGTCTGTCGATCCCTTAGGATAAGATCTAGGTTAGGTTTGTGTATTTTCAGCCTAATAGGCTGCCGGCTTGAATTATACCGATTATTATTATTGATTATTAGCAGAGAGATGGGAGGTTTGGTCGACTGGTTGTTAATCCTAAGGTCCAGGTTCAATTCCTGATGTGTCAATTGAAGAAATCATTGAAAAAGAACTTGTGATGTACTTAAATTAAATTGTTCTCATTTTAGCCATGTACAAAACTCAGCATCACTGCTTTAATTAGATTAGAAGTGTATGAGTATTGTCATATTTCAACTTTGTAATGGGGTTGTTTAACAAAAAAAGACGGTGACCCCATTAAGGGGGGTCACCCGCTTTTTTAAATTTTTCTCTCCTTTTCTCTCTTTCCCTGGCTTGTTGTGACGCTTCTGCATAGTAGCCACGTGCGGGCATGCGCGCGCGTCGGCTGCCCAGCCGTTTAGAAACCGGCTGATGGCAGACGGCCGGCAGGCTTTTCCTTAGTATATATCCTACGACAATGTAACTAATGTCTTGGATATGCTTATGTTGTTTCACAGCTTGAATCTGCCCTTATTCTTAACCAACGCATCTTAGTATATTTTATTCTCGATAGTTGATTGTTTCATTGTAATATATAAGATGTAAGTCTAGTGAGAGCGGGAAGAGACGAGCGGGAGAGAGAGACCGGCTTGGGACGTTGCTTCGCTTGCTTAGCTTGGGACGAGCCTGAAGCGCTGCCACATGCATTTGATTGCAACGTTAGGCTTAGTTTCGACTCACGCACGGGGTAGAGGATTTTGACCCGGCAACTGTGTTGAGTGTTGCCGAGCCTGGGATGTATTCTGCATGCCTAGGGCGGGGGTCCAGACAGATTCAAGACTCAGAGCTCACCTCATTGTCGTACCCTTCGGACCCTCTTGATATCTATCCCTCTCAACCCCACTTAGAAACGTTCTCTCTTACTTTGTATACCTTCTTTCCACTACTTCACCAATCTATTTAATTATCCCATCCCGTTGGTAGACCTTATATCTATTATTGTATTAACGACGAGCTCTCAGATAACTAGATAGGATTTTGGGCCTTATGCAGAGACGTAATTGTTAATGAGACCTAGGAAGCTTTTTTGTTGTCTCATATTCGGTGGTTTCATGCTTGCTAGTGTGTTCTTGTGTCAGGTTAGCAGGGGCTAGACCGGAGGGGAGGCTTTTTGCGATCCTTTAAGTAAAGTCTGCTGGTGCGAGTACCGTGGACCCGCAGGACTTTACTAGGATACCCGTGGGAGTCTGGGGGCATTTTCTTGTCTGTGTCCCTGTGTGTCTAGTGTTGTGTTGTGTGAGGGCCCTTGCCTAGTCCACTCAGCACTGCGCTAGCATGTCTTGCTTTTGTTTTAGGGTCGCCAGGAGAGAGTCAGATACTTGCGATCTGAGTCTCTCAAGTGTTACGTCCTGGGATATATAAACACTGGGCTCTTTCTATTGGACTAGGTATGCGGCAACAAGCAACAACGGAAAACGCTAGATCCAACCCTTATCTATAAACCCAGGCAACAAACCACCCTAAACTGTCAAGAGTCCTGCCTGGACAACAAGGTATCCTATGACTCGGTTACAGGGTGCACGCACTATAGACAGCTGATAGTCAAGCAGGCTATATAAAAGATCACACAATTAAGTTGACTTAAAGCTTCAAAGAAAAGATAGATAACGGAATTAAATTGCAGAAACAATTTAATAACAAACTAGAAGAAAGTACATTTAACGTTACGTTAATTAATACAACTAATCACCCCTGCGTGAAAGAAGGTGAAAGCAAACAGTCCTCAAAACATCGTACAGGTAGACAAGATGCGGGTTTCTAAACTGCATGCGGCTACTGTAGGATCTGATGCTTAGCAAAGAAAGTACGTTACAGATTTAGAGAACTCTTAACTCATAAGCAGGAATAAATACTAGTGATAGGCCATACAGTGTATAATGGCATAGGTATAATTAAATAAAGGCAGCAACTCGCACCATAACCACATACAGGTGTGCTTCTCACTCTTAGTCAGGCAAGCCTGCTCGGACAGAGTCTCTAAGCCACACCCTGACTCACAATGCTCACAAAAATGGTAAACTGTGGCACAATAACAAGCATACAGAGATGATTAACCCCTAGCTGTTAATCTGCCAGGTGGCAGAGGTCTAGCCGGAAGGATATAGGCTTCGGATACCCGGGCTGAGCCACCTGCTCTAGCCTAGGGACGTTCCCAGGTCTGTGCGCCAAATTACTCTAATTGAAAGGGTGCTCTCTTGAGAGACTCAGATCGCAAGTATCTGACTCTCTCCTGGCGACCCTAAAACAAAAGCAAGACGTGCTAGCGCAGTGCAGAGTGGACTAAGCAAGGGCCCTCACACAACACAACGCTAGACACACAGGGACACAGACAAGAAAATGCCCCCAGACTCCCACGGGTATCCTAGTAAAGTCGTGCGGGTCCACGGGACTCGCACCAGCAGACTTTACTTAAAGGATCGCAAAAAGCCTCTCCTCCGGTCTAGCCCCTGCTAACCTGACACAAGAACACACTAGCAAACATGAAACCACCAAATATGAGACAACAAAAAAGCTTCCTAGGTCTCATTAACAATTACATCTCCGCATAAGGCCCAAAAACCTATCTAATTTTCTGAGAGCTCGTCGTTAATACAATAATAGATATAAGGTCTATCAAGGGGATGGGATAATTAAATAGATTGGTGAAGTAGTGGAAGGAAGGTATACAAAGTAAGAGAGAAAGTTTCTAAATGGGGTTGAGAGGGATAGATATCAAGGGGGTCCGAAGGGTACGACAGTGAGGTGAGCTCTGAGTCTTGAATCTGTCTGGACCCCGCCCTAGGCATGCAGAATACATCCCATGCTTGGCAACACTCAACACAGTTGCCGGGTCAAAATGCTCTACCCCGTGCGTGAGTCGAAACTAAGCCTAACGTTGCAATCAAATGCATATGGCAACGCTTCAGACTCGTCCCAAGCTGGCAAGCGAAGCAACGTCCCAAGCCGGTCTCTCTCTCCCGCTCGTCTCCTCCCGCCCTCACTAGACTTACATCTTATATATTATAATGAAACAATCAACTATCGAGAATAAAGTATACTAAGATGCGTTGGTTAAGAATAAGGGCAGCTACAAGCTGTGAAACTACATAAGAATATCCCAGACATTAGTTACGTTGTCGTAGGATATATACTAAGGAAAAGCCTGCCGGCCGGCTGCCGCCAGCCGGTTTCTAAACGGCTGGGCAGCCGACGCGCGCGCATGCCCGCACGTGGCTACTATGCAGAAGCGTCACACCTCCCCCAAGATATAAGACCCTTGACTAAGTTCTTCATATCTAACAGAAAGCTTCTCATAGTACCACACACTGTTGCGACACAAGGCACCATATATAAACAAAAATCAAGACTGTTGCGCTCCACCGAGCAAGTTCAACTAACTCAGCGACAATAAGCGAAAACATTCAACTTAGATACTGCTACAACATCTTATACAAAATTCTACACGTTATAAAAAATAAAGTTTTTATAAGGTTTTTGCTTTTTTAATTTGTTTTTTTTCGGCTGAACTACAGTGACAGCCTATTTTCCTCCACACTCAACCCTCAATCCTGTGGCAGTCTAATCAACATCATCCACCCTTGATAGACAATCCGCTATCACGTTATCAGAACCGGCAATATGGCGTATGTCCAGATTATACTCCTGAAGCATGAGTGACCACCTGGTCAGCCTCATATTCCGGTTATGAAACTGATTCAAGAATTTCAGAGGGTGATGATCGGTATAAACCACTACGACTGGTCCGAAAGCAGGAACATATATATCGAAGTGCCTGAGCGCCAGCACTATCGCCAGGAGTTCTTTTTCAATTACATAGTAATTCCTTTGTGCACTATTGAATTTTTTACTGTAAAAACTCACTGGATGTTCGATACCTTCATCATCTGTCTGTAACAAGACAGCCCCAGCCCCTACGCCACTGGCATCAGTCGCCAGCTGAAAAGGTCTGCTGAAGTCCGGGGCCCTGAGTATGGGGTGGGTACATAACAGGTGTTTCACCAAGGAAAACGCCTCTGCACACTCAGGAACCCACCGGAACATCTTGTCCTTAGATAATAAGTCGGTTAAAGGTGCAAGTACAGTCGAATAGCCTTTGATGAAGCGACGATAATAGCACATCATACCTAGAAACCGCATGATTTGTTTCTTAGTCGTAGGCTGGGGAAACTGATCGATGGCTTGGATCTTTGTCTGTGGAGGGCACACCTGACCCATCCCCACCTCGAATCCCAGGTACAAAACTGTGGCTTTGACAAAATCGCACTTACCCAGGATTACCACCAAACCTGCTTCATTCAGTTTATTAAAAAGCTGTCCGATGTGAGCACAGTGACTTTTAAAATCATCGTCGTATATTATGACATCATCTAGGTACACCGTAAAGTTGAGAATGTCGGCTACAATGTCGTTCATTAATTTCTGAAACGTTGCAGGGGCATTTTTCAGCCCGTATGGCATAACATGGCAACGATATGTGGCACCGTCCACCACAAACCCACACACCTCTCGCGCTCGCTCAGACAAGGGCACTTGCCAATAATCCTTAACAAGGTCTATCTTAGTGAGGAACTTGGCTTTTCCTATCTTATCCACACTGTCGTCCACGCGGGGGAGAGGGTAGGCATTTGTGGGGGTTAAACCATTCAACCTGCGGAAATCTATACAAAACCGCACCTTGCCATCTGGTTTGGGCTGCAGTGTGACTGGGGAAGTCCGCCTTACTGCACCCTCAGAAATCAGCCCACGTTTCAGCATATAATCCAGCTCTTCCCTAAGTGCTGGTAATTTAATAGGGGGAACACGGTATGGCACTGATTTAAAGGGCGGGTGGTCCCCAACATCGACATCGTGCACCGCTTGAGTAGTGAGGCCAGGATGCTCCGCGAAAACAGCTGGGTTTGAATCAAACAAGTGCTGCACAGCTACACGCTGTTGCTCAGGCAGGTGCAATATCAACTCGTGAGCCACTTGTCTAGAATTCCCCGCCCACTGATCCGCGGAAACATGACAATCCCAATTATCCTCCCCCGTTGCTTGACTGTCCCTTCCTCCTTCTCCACCACGATCGCTGCAGATCAACACCGGGACAGTGAGAGGCTCGGAGGGGCGCCTCACATACTCTTTCATCAGATTTACATGGCAAAGTTGGTTCTTTTTCTTACGATCAGGAGTAGCTACTAAATAGTCGAGATCAGAAACCTTCCTTACAACCCGATACGTACCAGAATACTTGGCAGACAAGGGGTGTCCCACCAGAGGCAGTAGTATCAGTACCTCCTGATCTACTTCAAACTCCCTCAGCTTCACTTTCTGGTCGTATCTGTCCTTCATCTGAGCTTGTGAACTCTTAAGGTTCCGACCTGCTACCTCCAAGCTCTTTAGCATTCTCTCACGGCTTTCAACTACATACTTTAGAAGCGAGCATGGCTTTGTGACTCCCTCCCAGATCTCCTTGAAGGGCGGCCCAATGACAGGGATGGGTTGTAACGGGGCTCTCGGGATGACCTGATTGGGTTTCCCAACAACTTGACAAGTGTGACACTGTGACACCCATGACACGACACTCACCTTTAACCCAGGCCACCAGAAAAGCTTGCTCAGAGCTGCCTCCGTCTTACGTGCCCCCAGGTGCCAAAGGCACATCATGAGCTAATCTCTATAAGCTCTCACGGCACACCCTCGGTACTACTAACTGGTCCACTAATCCTGACCTGCCATCCCACTTTTTCTTGGGATCTTGATGTCTCCGATACAAGATCCCCTCGGACAAGAAAAAATCACCAGGCTGCGCATCCCCATCGCTCTCCAGTTCGACAGCACCATTACCACACGCCCTGACTTCAGGATCTTCCAGCTGCAAGGAACATATATCAGCAGGTGCGAAATTATCCAAGTTCATCTTAAATAATTTATTTCCACCTCCAATGTCCCGCTGAGCCATCCTTTCCTCACGCTGCGCATAACGATGCTGTCGCAGAGTCTCTTCCTGCCCTGCACCTGCACTAGCGGTGACAGGCCCCGGGCCTCTCCAGACTCTAACATAGGTGCCAATAATGAGTCACCAAGAAACACTGCCGGCTCAAAACTCTCCAATTGACCAACACTTCCCGTTTTCTTGTGACCTTTCCTCCGCGGTTCGATAGACTGAGGTGGTGGCTGCAAGGCTCCGGATGTCTGAGAACGCATCACAACACACGCCATGGTTTGTACGCTACACTTCTCAACCCACTCCTGTTCCTCCCTACTAACGTCGGCCGCCTTCTCGGCAACGACCAAGGGTGAAACCTTAGAAGCAGGCACCGCAAAGTCGTTGCCGAGGAGGAGGTCGATGCCCCCAACAGGCAAGTTCTCTACAATTCCTACATCCAGGTCCTTCGACACACTACCCACCTCCAGCTCCATCCGCACCAGCGGGTAGGACTTCGTAGCATTGATCCCCTGAACTACCACCACCCGAGCAGCGTTAATCGGTCTACCAGTAAAGTTCTTTAACAAGGTCAGAGAAGCCCCCGTATCACGCAATAGCTTAACTCCTCGCCTTTCGCCAGCCCACCTCACAAAACCATGACCTCTATGACCCCCAAAGACGTCGCGGAGAGGGTTCGAGCCTTCCGGACTCTTGAACACAGGCTGTGTCCCACCCTCTGACGAACTACCCTTGGCAAACTCAGAAGATATAGGCGACACCCCTATGCTGCGGGCCAATGACACAACCTTGTTTGGTGGCTTGTTCGGACAAGCATTTGCAAAGTGCCATACGGGCTGAAAAATGCCCCTGCAACGTTTCAGAAATTAATGAACGACATTGTAGCCGACATTCCCAACTGTACGGTGTACCTAGATGATGTCATAATATACGACGATGATTTTAAAAGTCACTGTGCTCACATCGGACAGCTTTTTAATAAACTGAATGAAGCAGGTTTGGTGGTAAACCTGGGTAAGTGCGATTTTGTCAAAGCCACAGTTTTGTACCTGGGGTTCGAGGTGGGGATGGGTCAGGTGTGCCCTCCACAGACAAAGATCAAAGCCATCGATCAGTTTCCCCAGCCTACGACTAAGAAACAAATCATGCGGTTCTAGGTATGATAGGCTATTATCGTCGCTTCATCAAAGGCTATTCGACTGTACTTGCACCTTTAACCGACTTATTATCTATGGACAAAAAGTTCCGGTGGTCTCCTGAGTGTGCAGAGGCGTTTTCCTTGGTGAAACACCTGTTATGTACCCACCCCATACTCAGGGCCCCGGACTTCAGCAGACCTTTTCAGCTGACGACTGATGCCAGTGGCGTAGGGGCTGGGGCTGTCTTGTTACAGACAGATGATGAAGGTATCGAACATCCAGTGAGTTTTTACAGTAAAAAATTCAATAGTGCACAAAGGATGTATATGTTCCTGCTTTCGGACCAGTCGTAGTGGTTTATACCGATCATCACCCTCTGAAATTCTTGGATCAGTTTCATAACCGGAATATGAGGCTGACCAGGTGGTCACTCATGCCACAGGATTGAGGGTTGAGTGTGAAGGAAAATAGCCTGTCACTGTAGTTCAGCCGAAAAAATAAAAAATAAAAAAAAGCAAAAGAACCTTTTAAAAAACTCTTTATTTTTATAACGTGTAGAATTTTGTATAAGATGTTGTAGCAGTATCTAAGTTGAAGGTTTTCGCTTATTGTCGCTGAGTTAGTTGAACTTGCTCGGTGGAGCGCAACAGTCTTTATTTTTTTTTATATATAGTGCCTTGTGTCGCAACAGTGTGTGGTACTATGAGAAGCTTTCTGTTAGATATGAAGAACTTAGTCAAAGGTCTTATATCTTGGGGGAGGTGTGACGCTTCTGCATAGTAGCCACGTGCGGGCATGCGCGCGCGTCGGCTGCCCAGCCGCTTAGAAACCGGCTGATGGTAGCCGGCCGGCAGGCTTTTCCTTAGTATATATCCTACGACAATGTAACTAATGTCTGGGATATTCTTATGTTGTTTCACAGCTTGAAGCTGCCCTTATTCTTAAGGGGACCGACCGGATAATTTCGCTACTTCCATGTCTTACTATCAATTTAAATGAAATTTGGCACAGGTGTATATGACTATAAAACTAGATAAAAACAAATCTTTGTTTTATTTTATTTTTGCTTTTTTCTTGCAATTTAGGTAAAAACAAATTGAAAATCATAGTACTGCAGAAAATGAATAACTCCTACAGAAATCCCCATAGCACATGTTTTATGTGATCAAACAACTCACAAAAGGTGTATCTATAGTTTCTATAAAACACATTTTATATATTTTTTGTATTTGTTCGATTTAGGTGATGACGGATTCAGGCGAATATATTTATACAAAAATTACAACTTTGACGACATATTGTGAATTTTTTTAAATTATTAGAGTAAATTTGGTTGATAGGCCTTTTAGTGTTTTGAATTACCTTTCCAATGGTATATACACCATTCCTATAGGTCCAATAATAACTGTAAAATAACATCCGATAGTGCGGCAATATAGGTTCTGAGAAAACAGGTGAAAGTCTAAGGTCATTAGGTGAACATTTTTACTTTTGTTTTTTAGATTTACAATATTTTATGCGGGAACATGGCAAAGTAGAAGATAAAGTATATGGTAGGTTGTAGAGTAGCTTACGCTCTTTCGATTTATATAGGTATGCTCCTCGTACGACCAGTAGTTACTGAGCATGTTAATTTCAAAGTTCGCTATATAACGTTTTTAGAATTACAGGAAAAGTTTGGAAAACATAAAAAATACTATTTCCAATGGGTTTTCACTAATAACATTTCACTGGCTTATGAAGGGATGTTGACTCTTGTTAAGTAAACACCTATTGGTGTTTTCAGGATTTCGAGTTTTTTAAACCTAAATTAACCGGTCGGTTAACCGGTCGCATCTTAGTATATTTTATTCTCGATAGTTGATTGTTTCATTATAATATATAAGATGTAAGTCTAGTGAGAGCGGGAAGAGACGAGCGGGAGAGAGAGACCGGCTTGGGACGTTGCTTCGCTTGCTTAGCTTGGGACGAGCCTGAAGCGCTGCCACATGCATTTGATTGCAACGTTAGGCTTAGTTTCGACTCACGCACGGGGTAGAGGATTTTGACCCGGCAACTGTGTTGAGTGTTGCCGAGCCTGGGATGTATTCTGCATGCCTAGGGTGGGGGTCCAGACAGATTCAAGACTCAGAGGTCACCTCATTGTCGTACCCTTCGGACCCCCTTGATATCTATCCCTCTCAACCCCACTTAGAAACGTTCTCTCTTACTTTGTATACCTTCTTTCCACTACTTCACCAATCTATTTAATTATCCCATCCCCTTGATAGACCTTATATCTATTATTGTATTAACGACGAGCTCTCAGATAACTAGATAGGATTTTGGGCCTTATGCAGAGACGTAATTGTTAATGAGACCTAGGAAGCTTTTTTGTTGTCTCATATTCGGTGGTTTCATGCTTGCTAGTGCGTTCTTGTGTCAGGTTAGCAGGGGCTAGACCGGAGGGGAGGCTTTTTGCGATCCTTTAAGTAAAGTCTGCTGGTGCGAGTCCCGTGGACCCGCACGACTTTACTAGGATAAGCGTGGGAGTCGGGGGGTATTTTCTTGTCTGTGTCCCTGTGTGTCTAGTGTTGTGTTGTGTGAGGGCCCTTGCCTAGTCCACTCAGTACTGCGCTAGCACGTCTTGCTTTTGTTTTAGGGTCGCCAGGAGAGAGTCAGATACTTGCGATCTGAGTCTCTCAAGAGAGCACCCTTTCAATTAGAGTAATTTGGCGCACAGACCTGGGAACGTCCCTAGGCTAGAGCAGGTGGTTCAGCCCGGGTATCCGAAGCCTATATCCTTCCGGCTAGACCTCTGCCACCTGGCAGATTAACAGCTAGGGGTTTATTATCTCTGTATGCTTGTTATTGTGCCACAGTTGACCGTTTTTGTGAGCATTGGGAGTCAGGGTGTGGCTTAGAGACTCTGTCCGAGCAGGCTTGCCTGACTAAGAGTGAGAAGCACACCTGTATGTGTTTATGTTGCGAGTTGCTACCTTTATTTAATTATACCTATGCCATTATACACTGTAGGTCCTATCACTAGTATTTATTCCTGCTTATGAGTTAAGAGTTCTCTAAATCCGTAACATACTTTCTTTGCTAAGCATCAGATCCTACAGTAGCCGCATGCAGTTTAGAGACCCGCATCTTGTCTACCTGTACAATGTTTTGAGGACTGTTTGCTTTCACCTTCTTTCACGCAGGGGTGATTAGTTGTATTAATTAACGTAACGTTAAATGTACTTTCTTCTAGTTTGTTATTACATTTTTTCTGCAATTTAATTCCGTTATCTATCTTTTCTTTGAAGCTTTAAGTCAACTTAATTGTGTGATCTTTGATATAGCCTGCTTGACTATCAGCAGTCTATAGTGTGTGCACCCTGTAACCGAGTCATAGGATACCTTGTTGTCCAGGCAGGACTCTTGACGGTTTAGGGTGGTTTGTTGCCTGGGTTTATAGATAAGGGTTGGATCTAGCGTTTTCCGTTGGTGCTTGTTGCCGCATACCTAGTCCAATAGAAAGAGCCCAGTGTTTATATATCCCAGGACGTAACATTGTATTCATTCGGCCCCATTCAGCCATCTTTTTAAGACGTTTATCCCCATCCAGGTGTTGATTTCTTCTTGGCAAGCGATAGCGAGCCAGCATTGTATGGAGAAATCCGGCTTCGCCGGAGAAATTTTTCTATCGAAAAATGTACAACTTTAGCTTGCTGTCAAAACAAAAATATATATATGCTGGCTCGCTACCGCTCGCCAGGAAAATATTGACACCTGGATGGGGGTAAACATCTTAAAACAGTAGGATGAATGGGGCCGAATGGATACAAGCCAAAGAGAGAGAGAGAGAGAAAGAAAGAGAAAAAACCAAGGTGGGCCCCCTTAATTGGCGATGGAATTTATGTGACGGATGATGATAGTGGGTTGATACGGGTTCTGAAACCTGAGCTATAGTCTATTCGCTGTAAGTAGGTGAGAAATCATGTCCTCTAACCACTGTAACTATAAAACAACTAAAGTAATCGAGCTAATATTTCTACTATTTGGGTTAGGTTAACAACCGATAACCTAGCCTATATTAATATTTTTTTTTAAGTACCTTAGACCTATTACATCAGTTTTGAGGCATATTGCGAGTTTTATACATTGTACTGTCATTGAATTATTATTATTTTCTTCCCAGTCCATTAATAGGCCAATCACAAAAACCTGAACATTCCAGAATTTTAGTTTCTTGACTAGGCAAACAACCCTGGTAGCCTATTTCTGATTGTTTCCGGATTTTTTTTCTGACTAGGCTGTCATTTCTGGTGGCCTATCCTCATCATAGTATTGTAATATTCACTGACTAAGAAACCCCTTACCTAGAATTCGATTGAATTTCTCGGCAGGTGTTTATCTTTTCATGTATCAATACAAATAGCGGGGTACCTGCTAATAATTAAATGTAAAGTACTACATATCGGAAACATCATGTATCTGTGAAAAAGTGAGATACAGGAAGGATCACTAATAGTTGTGCTATGTTATTAACCCGGCAACTGGGGGAAGACTCTTAAGATCTAGGTTTTTAAATGTGTACCAAAACCACGGGCTTACAGTCAGGCGGCTACAAATTTGTGTGGGTGTAGTACTACTTGGCAACTCTCGATACCACCACCCCGTACGCTCGGGCCGTGCGCGTACAAGCAGTTCTCGCCAGAACCCAAGCACTAGCCATGGAGCCCACACGTCCCTCACGCTCGCGCCCTGATGACACAACCAGCCCTCCTTCTGGTGGTGTCAGCGGCCGTGGAAGGCAGAGGGTGGCTACCAGAAACCCAAGCTACCATTACGACACTCCATACAGCTCTGAAGACGAAGCACCCGCACGTAAAGTACGTAAAACACGTGCAAGCAGGGGTAGTGCACAGAGGGCATTGGCCTTTGGGGACACTGCCACCACCACCCAGGCAACTGCTACCACCACTACCACCACTGCCACCCCTGCCACCAGTAGCACCGACGCAGGAGGCCGCCCTGGGGCTGCAGGACCTGCGGGGGCCACTAGGAGACAAGGGATTGGCGTGGGAAAAAACCTTATACGCCTGCCACTGTCACCCTGCCACCACCACCACCACCAGCCGCCTCTGCTGCCCCTGCCGACGCCGCCCCTGCCGGCCCTTCTGTCCCTGCCGGCCCTTCTGCCCCTGCCCAAGGGAAAAGGAAAGGCAAAGGCAAAGGCAAAGGCAAAGGGAAAGGGGCGACAGGGACAACAATTATATTGCCTGTGTCCAGGACCTCTGCACCACCCACCACTGCTGGACCTGCCGACGCCGCCCCTGCCGGCCCTTCTGCCCCTGCCCAAGGGAAAGGGAAAGAGAAAGGGGCGACAGGGACAACAATTATATTGCCTGCGTCCAGGACCTCTGCACCACCCACCACTGCTGGACCTGCCGGCGCCGCCCCTGCCGACGCCGCCATTGCCGGCCCTTCTGCCCCTGCCCACAAGACGCCTGCACGTGTTAGTAGGCAGATGAGGACCCTAACACCATCGAAATACGACGCCCTGCTGTTTGGGGATTCCCACGATGTTGACAGCCAGGACTACGACGACGACGCCATAGTACGGGACCGTGGGTGGGGGGGGGGGGGATAGTGGCAGTGAGTCTGACGAAGATGAAGACAATGAAGAAGGGCATCCTTCTAGTGGTGAGGAGGGTGATGATGAAGCGTTGTATCGCGACCATGACAGTGATTTGTCTGATGGTGGCGCACACGCAGACGAGATTCGAATCCGCGACGCCAACATTCATACGTTTGTGTGGTCAAACGGGGCTGATTTTGTGCCTGACATGTCCCAGTTTGATGCTGGTAGGTCAGGTACAACTGCTGACTGGGCCTGTGACGACGACGAAAACGAGATGGATTTCTTCCTCGCTTTTTTCGACATGGAGATTATGACGTACATAGTTGCCCAAACAAACGCCTACTACAGGTGGGTGTTTGGCAAACTGGACGTCCTTTCTCCAAAAGCGAGAATACGAGGCTGGGTTGATACGACTGTGAATGAGTTCATGACATTCTTTGCCTTGTTGTTCCTCATGCCTCTTTGCAAGAAGCATGTGCTACAACATTATTGGAAGCACAACCCTCTCATCGCCACCCCAACTTTCAATAAGTACATGACTTGTGACAGATTTTTGTTGCTGCTAAGATTTATGCACTTTGCAGACAACAAAAATCCTAACAGGATTGACAGGGTATGGAAAGTTCAGGAGGTGTTCACCATGTTGTTGGTGAGGTACAAGAAATACTTTTACCCCTTCCTCAATTTGGTGATTGATGAGTCGCTCGTGCTCTTCAAAGGACGTCTTGTTTTCAAGCAGTATATCCCCTTGAAGAGGCATAGGTTTGGAATCAAGCTCTTCGTGTTGTGCGACTGTGAGACAGGTATAGTGCTGGACATGATCGTGTATACAGGAACTGACATTGACATACCAAAAGTCGCTGCCAATGACCCCATGGGCATGTCAGGTGCCATCATCAGGAAAATGTTGGCACCTTACCTGGGCAATGGCCACGTCTTGTACACTGACAATTGGTATACTTCTCCTGCTCTCTGCCAGTTTCTTCATGACAACCAAACGGGGTCATGTGGGACTGTCAGAAAGACAAGAAAGTTTATGCCCAAGTTCGCAGATAATGTCATTCCTCTTTCAGATCCCTCCTCCAGCGACACACCTTCTGACGACGACCTGGTCCAGGAACACCGCGAGAGGCATATCCGAAGAAGGCGACAAAGGGGGAAGAAATAAAGCAACTGGAAAAGTCCGGGAAAGTGGTAGCCCTGAAGTGAAAACACAAAAGAGACGTTCACCTGCTTTCGACAGTCCACACAGGTACCCAGGTGGACTCTGGTAAAGTCCACTACCGAACAAACAAGATCATCCATAAGCCCGACTTGATAGTGGACTACACCAAGAACATGCGCCTGGTGGACAAGCCGGATTGTCAACTGGCAGGCGTTGAGTGTCTGAGGAAGACTGTGAAGTGGTATCACAAGCTCTTCCTCCACCTAGTTGACATCACGATGCTCAACGCCTACAACTTGTGGTTGGTCAAGAGAGATATGGCACCCAATCAAAAACTCAAATTCAGGGAATTTGTCTACAACGTGTCATATCAACTGCTGACGAAGTATGGCACCCCCACTCACAGGCGTACGGCATGGCGTGGGGATCACATCCCAGACCGCATCCAGGTGGGGGTGGAAAGACACTTCAAAATCCACACGGAGCTGGTTGGCACTCGTCACAGGCAGGTGAAGTGTCACGTCTGCCTGAACACCTCCAGGAGAGCCTCAACAACCAAAAAAGTCACCACAATGTGCCACGAGTGCAAGGTTGCACTCTGCTTGGGGGATTGCTTCAGGGACTACCACATGTATAAGCACTACTGAGTGCCGCCCCCTGCCCTGGACTCGTGCCCTACCTTACCTGACCTAACTGAACACGCTACCTCATAATTTTAGATATATATTTTACAAAGATGTCCCTGTAATATGTTCTTATATGCCTTTTTCATAATATAAATATGTCTTTCATTATTTAGTTCCTATGTTTCAAAGATGTACATGTGATATGCCTTGTTTTCACTATATCAATATATATGTTTTCTATACCCAATATTTATATATGTTAACCTCAAATGAATTGTAAAAAAATCATTATGTGTCAATAAATCATGTCCAACCTACTTATAAGATGATAATAAAACAAAATAATAATACAAGGTCATGTCATTGTATTCTTGCAATATGATATATTCTATGGATATTTCATATTGCTTGAATACAATGACATGATTTTGTAAAAAATTTGTTTTATCAAAAATGTTCTAAACCGTATAAAACCTTCCCCATAACCCCCTCCTGGATTCGATCCCACTGCCCTGCCATACTTTCAGAATTCCAATCCGCCACCTTACTGACAAGGCCACAGCAGCTCATACAATATGTCACTCAAATCTTCGTGTCTACAGTCGAGATGACAATATACAAAAACAAATTATTTAACCCACCAATTTACTTTTGTAAATTAATGGGATTATCAATCATATCATGCAAAACTATATAACACTTTCTCTCTGTCAAAAAAAGTAATTATAGAACTTTATTTGTTCAAAAATTGCCCAAACACTCACCAAAATTGCCCCTCTCAGTGTGACTCCAATCATTTATCACACGGTCAGTGGGTCAGTGGGTGACCCTTCCCTCCTTCCATCCACAACACCTCTCTCTGTCTGAGTTTGGCTACCAACTATATTCGTATAAATACAGCATGCATAAAATAATCTTCACAAATACATTTGTATTGTGTAATCTTGTAAATAATGAATAACAACTGTGTGGGTGTCGAAAATTGCTCAACCATCTTTCGTATATCTCGCCTACGCCCTTACACGCGTATATTGGATTATACATAGTCATGACTATCATACAAATACTTCAAGTAGGTCTCGAATATACATTTAGATTGCATATTACTTGCAAATAAATATATCTAAGTGTTTCTGATGGCAATCTGCCCTTCCCTTTCACAAGCGTCATTCGACACCAGTCTAAATATAGCTCAGTTCCCAAAAAGGTTATCTCCCTTCCCTCGTCTGTGACCTCCCTCGTTCCATCTACCCCTCCTCAAAACTACTCTATAATATCGTACTTTATTTACAGTCAATGGCCTAGCTATTTCTGTGCATACTTCACATGTGTCTAAAATGCAATGTCTGCTTGCATAAAAATGCAATTCTGAAAGCCATCTATACGAACGACATACGCATGTCTCACTTTCTCTCTCTCTCTCTCTCTCTCCATTCATGACTCATGTTTCTAAGTAAATACTCTCACTCTCTTTCTCCACCCTGTGGGCTCCCGGGTGGCAACAAACATCAGCCACCTGCTAGACTATAATGTTGAAAATCCCACGACATCCATATGCCTCGGGCGCCTCCAGATTGTACACACAGGTGTCTTTCTTTATTGCTTTCTTCCTTCCTTCCCTCCATCAGTCCCACCCACCCACCTTTTGTCTCCCGTCTCCATAAACACATTCAGAATTTGCGTAAATATCGCATCAATTGGTCTATATGCGGTATATTCCTTGTTATATGGGATGCCTACATACGTACATGTCTTTATTATAGCATGACAGTGCTCTCAATACGAGATATACATGATATTATGGCGCAACACACCCTCTCCTCCCCGCCAGACAACAACCACACCTTCGTACCCGCCTAGAAACTCATTGATAATTCACTTATATATTGCAATATTTGGTCTATATGCGGCATATTCCTTGTTATATGGGTGGCCTACATACGTACACATACGTGCACATACGCACACATAGTCTAAATAGCATAAAAGAGCTCAAAAAAGGAGAGATACGCGATATTACGCGCTATCCCACCCCCTCCTCCCTCTGCTTCCACCCCCTGGGCGCGGGAATATTAGCCCGGGAAATCTCGCTGCTCGACGACAATCAAGCCGCTCGGTGCCATTCGCTCCACATTTTCCAACTATGGACCGCTCCCCCACCCCCTCCAGACATTTTTTGAGGGGTCAAATATATATGGGCCGATGCACGCTAACATTCCCTACACGCTGATGTAGTTTTTATCGATATTGGCAATGGGCCCCAAAATCATCATACGTGCGCACAGGGGTGTGGTGTCTATTACCCCCTGTGCGCACGTCTTAGGTTAACCCAAATTTTCCTATACTAACATCCCCTAATCCTGCCATGGACATTGGTCTTCGGGCAGCACTTCGCTTTCCAACTGTCCCTTACCCAATCTAGTCACTATAAAACACTTGACTTCCTTTGTACGCTCTCTTTCTCTCGCTCTCTCTCTCTCTGTTTTGTGTTACGTTGTCTTCTGATTCGTATGTTGTAATTATAACTAACTTAGGCTAAAGTATTCATATTGATTTAATACGTCTAAGCATGTTACAAATGAACTGATAATTTTGAGAGTTGTATTGCGTGTCATTAACCCGGCAAGCGCGATAGGCCTCACGGAAGGCTTCCTATAGGGAACGCGATAGGCCTCACGGAAGCAGGACCATAAAAAAAGCCTTCCATAAAAAAAAAGGGCCTATCAAAACAAAGGAATTTGTCTCTAGGTGAGATAGTTCCCCTCCAGTACTCATCCATGTAAATCTCACCCACCCCCCTCCCCTCCTTCCCCACCTTATTCCCCCCTCCCTCCCCTCCTCAATTATCACCTACTTTTCCTCTTATTATCATCATTTATCGGTTATTTTTCTCTCCCGCGATAATGTAGCACAAGTGGGTTGCATAAAAGATCGTTATGCAACACCCAGACACTGGCACACACCGCCCCGCTCTTCTCAGTTGACTCCCAGACAGCGAGAGGGGAAGGCTGCCTGTCTCTCTCTCTCGCCTGAGATTATGACCGGGTGGCCAATATCTTCGTTTTTCACCACCCAAATGCTTTTCCCACTTATTTTAGCACTCTTGAAGGTTCATATATACATCATATATGTAAAATAAAAGCATACCGAAAACAAATAATGGTTTATATTGTAAATATAACGAATTCTGTCAGAATCCAGGGCTAGAAATGCACAAATAACTACCCTAGCACCTACGTCTATATCGCGCTTGTCAGGTTAAGAAAAGAAGTTGAGTTTCCGTAGGCTATTTTAGCCAATTTGTACGCATTATTCAATTTAGAAGGGGACATCGATATAGATAGATTCCCCCCACCCCCAACACACACACTCACGCTCTAACAAAATATGATTTTACGCTTGGAAATAGGTAAACTAAAATTTAAATTTAAAAATTTAAGTTTTCATTTATTTTTCTGTACTCAACCTGTACCATGTTCGTGGTAAATTCACGAATTCTACGAAATCCCGGCATACGAATTGTCTAGTCTGTTACGACTGAGGTTTAAATATATCAGGGCTCTTATTCATTGGACTAGTAATGGCATAAATGCTACAACGGAAAGCGCTAGATCCAACCTCTGATGTATATTCCCAGTGAACAAAGAACACAAATACTCTCCAGAGTTCTATATGCAATAATAGGTTATTAAACTCTCAATAAATGTGCGTCTACTCTAGGCTTAATGTTATGTGAAAACAGCCTATTACTACCTATAACCGAAGGTGCTTGGTTATGGTATGCAAAGTAAGGTGGTAAGAGAAGTTACAGCTTATGTTACTTTAATCAATAAATGTCAGGCACTCCTGCATGAAAGAAAGTGCACTAAAGTCCATCAACACCAACAAGGAATCTTCTTTAAATTTTAGATGCTATCAAGATGCTCGAATCGGAAATGGAACCCAAAAAGTCAGGCAGCGGAACAATGCTCGTGCAGGCTATGCACACAAAAAGGCAGGAGATATAATGCAGTCGGAGCCAAGAATATCCTAAACGCCACAACAATAATAATAATCGCCACGACAATGCAGTATTCCTATCAACAAAAAGAGCCTAAGTCGTTTGTGTCTCAATACATCAAACTAGGCTGCGAAATGCTTGTGTAATCATAAACGGGTATGCATAAAAAGAGTAATTGGTTTAATATACTTAATGTCTACTATGACTGATAAAGTCTAGCTAGAGTCAATGATACGAGATACTGGTGCGCATGGCATGCCGCATAGCCTAGTGCAAATCTCAAGTCTGTGCGTCAAATATTACGTTATAGGGAAGGGTAGCTCTCTTCAGAAACCTTAATACCGAAGTATTAAGCGTTCTCCTGGCGTACCTCAAAGACAAACAACGAGCTTAGAACAGTGCAGAATGGTATAGGCAAAAAACCCTCATTCGTGCATGCTCTACACTCAATGGCACACAGACTAGAATTTACCCAATCAACTCCAGTTCTCAGGTATGTCGTGCAGCTTTTAACTAAAGCCAGCACCCATCGGAAACAATACATTATAGTATCAGACTCCTAGTCTAGCATTATCTAATCCAGCAGAACACTAATAATTATAGGAAGCAGTACTGAACAATATGAATGCCAACCAATGCTTCGTGATCAACTTATCTTAACAACTAAACATACATGGGTTATATAAGACCATAACGCACAATACAACTGGCCAGCATGAAGCTGATTATGCAGAGTTAACCAGAGGGGGTATAATATTAATAAAAGGTGGTGAAAGACATGGAAAATGAGAGAGATAGGCAGAGGAAAAGGTTCTCAGGATGCAGAGAGGGTGACAGGTATCAAAGGGATAAGAGGGATGCGTTCTAGAAACCAGATCTGAGGGAGAGAGCAGCAAGAGAGCTGTATATATACTAACACTAGCTCGCACCGCGTAGAAAAGCGGTAACAATTCCCTCAGCCAATGACAAAGAAGCCAGCCCAACATGACGTCACCAAGCATGGTAAAAAACTCCTCCAAGAGGCCAGCCAGCTGTGACGTCATCAAGCATGGCAAAAAACACTGCGTGCCTCCTCTCACTCTGTTCTACTCTCTCTCTCTCTCTCTCAAATCCTATCATTACTACTTAATGATAAAACATATACTTTGCAATTAAATATATAAAGCCTTGACGTGGGCGAAAACAAAGAGCCTTTCTGGACTGCCCATGACACGAGCTTTCATATGAAATAAAGCACACAATAATACATCAACTGTAGCCACATCCACTGCCCTGGCGATCCTAGCGAGTCACTGTAGGACAAGCCATGCGGTTGTAACGGAGTGGTTAACGTCACCCCCCCCCCCTCCAAGATTTTTCTCAGAGGCCCAAGGCTCACAAAAATCTGATTAGCACCCATGCTATATCTCTACTTCCCATCACCCAGCGGCAGTAAAATATCTGGCACAGTTCTTCAACAAAACATTTTTAAAAATGTTAACCCTCCCCAACACAATAGGTTAAATTATATGTAGTTATGCTCCTCAAGAGCGAGCTTCTCTAGCCCAGCATTCTGAGAGGAGTGCAACTCAGAATTACTGCTATAACATACTGAAAAAATTCAACTATCAAAGAAAGAGTTTTTATTTGATTTTTATGTTTTGAATTTGTTTATTTCGGGTGCACTATAGGGGCAAGCCTAGTTTTTCTTCTATACCAAACGCTCAACTCCTGCTTTACGACCCAATACGCTGGGCTACAATCGCGAGCCAACAAGCACCAAGCGCAAAATACTATTCAAACTAAAGCAGGAGGCTACCTGTGTGTCAATCTACCTAGGATCATATACCCTTGAAAGACAATCTGCAACCACGTTGTCACAACCGGCAATATGGCGTATGTCCAGGTTATATACCAATAACCTTAGTGACCACCTGGTCAGCCTCATATTCCGATTGTGAAACTGGTCCAAGAACTTGAGAGGGTGATGATCTGTGTAAACTACAACGACCGGACCATAGGCTGGAACATAGACCTCGAAATGCCTCAGTGCAAGCACATCTGCCAGCAGCTCCCTCTCGACAACAGAGCAGCTTCCCTGAGCTGAATTGAACTTCTCCGAGCAGAAACTAACAGGATGTTCCAGCCCATCATCGTCCTTTTTCATAAGGACGGCACCAGCTCCCACACCACTAGCAACCGTTGCTAGTTGGAAAGGTAGGCTAAAGTCAGGGGCCCTGAGGATCGGGTGAGTGCACAACAGGTGTTTTACTACTCTAAACGCCTTCTCACACTCAGGCGCCCATTTGACTTTCTTATCCTTCCAGTTATCCTCCACCTGAGCTTGACTGTCCCGTTCTCCTTCTCCACCTTGACTGCTAAACGTAATCACAGGCACAGTGAGAGGCTCAGGGGGGTGCCTCACATACTCCTTCATGAGATTAACGTGACATAACTGATTGCGCTTACGTCTGTCTGGAGCGGCCACCAAGCAATCCAGGTCCGATAGCTCCTCAACCACCCTATAAGGACCAGTGTACTTCGCGGATAAGGGATGACCTACAAGGGGCAGTAGAATCAACACCTCCTGACCCACGTGAAACTCCCTGAGTTTAACCTTGAGGTCGTACCTGTCCTTCATGAGGGCCTGAGAGCTAGTCAAATTATGGCCAGCCAACTCCAGACTGCGCAACATCCGTTCTCGACTGTCGGGGACATACTTGAGCATAGAACAAGGTTTTTCTGCGCCCTCCCATATTTCCTCAACCATATGGAGAGGACCTCTGACACGGTGTCCAAAGACGAGCTCATTAGGGCTGAATCCCAAACTTTTCCCAGGTACCTCCCACACAGCAAACAAAACATATGGCAGGCCAAGATCCCAACCTTTCCCACTCTCAAAGCAACAACAACGAAGCACAGATTTTAAGGCTGAGTGCCATTGCTCTAACACACCCTGGCTCTCCGGATGATACGCAGATGACACAACCGTAACAATCCCATGCTGCGGCACTGCTTGAACAAAGAGGCTAGAAGTGAAGTTGGATCCTTGGTCTGACTGAATCCCCTGCGGGTAACCATACCGGGAAAAATACACTAGCAAGTTTCGGACCACCGTCTTCGCTGACCCATATCTCCTAGGGTACGCGTCAGGATACCTTGTTGCTACATCTCCCGACTGTGCATCACTGTCCTCCTCCAACTCGACAGCACCGGTACCACATTCAAGAACCTCCGGGTCTTCTAATTGCAATTTACGAATGTCCGAAGGAGCAAGCTTATCTAAGTGTTTGCGAAACAACTCATGCCCCCCTCCTACATTGAATTTAGCCTCCCGTTGCTCTCTCTCTGTGTATCGTTGCTGTCTCTTCGTCTTTTTAAGCCCATCCTCTGCCTTCTCAGTAACAGTTAATGGGTCTTCTCCAGACTCGAAAATCGGTCCTAATAATGGGTCCCCGAGAATGTCCGTTGATACTAAACTCTCAACCGCATCAACTTTCAACCCCTTCTCGGTACCTTTCCTCCGCCCGTCTAAAGACTGTTCACCAGAATGCGACTCCCTGGATGCAAGAGATATGGTGACAACACACTCCATAGGTTGCACCTGACACTTCTCAACCCACTCCTGCTCCTCCCTACTCACGTCGGCCGGCTTCTCGGCAACGACTAAGGGTGGAGCCTCAGAAGTAGGCCCCGCAAAGTCGTTGCCGAGAAGGAGGTCGACGCCCCCAACAGGCAACTTCTCCACAATTCCTACGTCCAGGTCACGAGTCACACCATCAACTTCCATCTTGTTACGGACTAGGGCTCAAACCCACAACACCATGAATAAATGATTAACTCCAATGAAATGGCAACACAACTTATCACCGTGGTATTATAAGAATGGAAGTTAACCACCCAAAACTAGACTGCAAGGTTAATATTATCCTCCAGCGAAACCCTACTATTATATTACCCTATTGCTATACAAGTCAACCAGAATCATATAATTGATATTATTAAGTTTACGTTAAATGTCAGTAGAATAATTTATGCTTTCGTAAATCCTTTAGGATTTATATGTAAGGAACCACAACAATATCTAAGGTATTTAACCCGTTGAGACCCAGCGTCGCACGTGTTGCGTCGGCAGTCTTTGATCACCAACTCCCAGCGACGCATCACGTGCGTCCGACATATAAAAAACACTTACGTGGCTCGTAAGGTAGGAAATGGCGGGAGAATAGGAGGGGGAAGTACCGTAGTGTGTGGGGGAGCCGGGCCAGTAGGTGTGAGCGGGCCGAGACAGTCGCGCGGCTGGTGGTGGTGGGCTTAGTGGGGATAGTTTACACCCCTAGTTTACCGCCACTTTGAACCTTCATTACTCCGGTCGTATGGGAGCTAGAGGCTTGAGATTTATGTGAGATACTCCTTAGGATGTATGCCGTACAATGCCATACTCAGTTTTTACCCTAGTGCTCCCGGGCGGGTGGTCATGCGGGGGAGACGAACTATTGAACCCCCCCCCCCCCCCCCCCGCCCCCCAAATGACCGAAATGAGTTTTTTTTTATGTGTGTGTTCATTTCTCACCATTCTCTTCCATTTTGGCTCAACACATTTTTTTGAAGCTCCCCCCCCCAACCCCCCACCGGCCCCCCCCCCAAAAAAAAATGTCAGAGGTGATTTTTTTTTGTTTTTTTTCATTTCTCATCCTTGTCTTCCATTTTAGCAAACAAACAAAATAAGTGAAAATGGCTTGGGACTGGGGTGAACAAAATATTATAACTAGCCGGGGCTCAACGGGTTAAATCTTTAAGTTAATTTGAAAGTAAAAGATAGTAGGCTACATGAAAATAAATAAGGGAGGTATGGATGAAAAGATAGTTTAAAAGTATGGATATTATTTACATATAAATTACAATTTATACATCTATCCTTACATTCACACAATACAACATAATCATACAATACAAAATAATAATACTTATCTATAGAGAGATAGTTATACAAGGCAGGACAAACTCAGGATGACCCATGGTGAGGTCTTGGCGAAGCAGAGGCGTGAGGAGAACTGAAGTTTCTCAAATCCTATTTTCTATCGAGTCCTTGCATAGTCAGTAAAGTTATCGTACTGGACTAACATACAACTACTCGCTCTCCAATCAAACAACTTAACTCAACTAATAATTATATAGAATACTTCATTAAAATATATAAATGAAGAGTAAAACATTAAATCACGAATTATATAAAGACTAATCATACGTCTGCCAGAGAGATGCTTAAACAAGGTAAGAGGGGGAATGTGTGCGCTTGGTGCCACTTGGCTACAGTACACTCTGAACATTAAGTATGTTCCCCGAAGTTATTTTATTTCCTAAAGGCCTTCCTATGTACAAATAAATAGTCACATATACCCACTAATAATTATTTAACTGTATCCCACCAGCAATTAGGTTAATTAAGGCAATACATAACAATCTTCATTCTTACAAGCGGGTATGACCTTGTTGCATTAACTCCCTGAACCACAACCACCCGCGCCGTATTTACAGGTTTACCAGTGAAATTTCTCAACAGTGTTTGCGATGCCCCAGTGTCACGCAAAATTCTCACCTCATGTCTTCTACCCCCCCACTCCACACAACCGAGTCCCCTGTGGTCACTAAAGGCATCACGGACAGGGAATAAGCCTTCCGGATCCTTCTGCACTGGCAGTGTATTTACCTCGGAAGAATTTCCTCTAACAAACTCCGATGTCCTCTTGAACACTCCAATGCCGTGAGCAAAAGACACGGCTGCCGGAGGAGGTCGACTAGGGCACTCATTTGCTTTATGACCCTCCTGGTGGCACTTAAAACACATAAATTTCGGTTTCGGCTTATACTGTGATGTAAAAAGCCCCTGACTTTTCTCATACGGTGTGGTGTTAGGTTTGGATTCAGTTTTAGTTTCATTGCTCTTTTGTTTAACCCTTAATTAGCGGCTCACCACATAAGTCGAGTTAAATAAAGCTGGACTATGTGGCGGCGCTCGACATAGGTCGAGTGGCAATTTCAGCACGTAATGTTGCTGAGAGAGAGAGACAAGTGGTGGCAGGAGACTAGCGAGCGTATGACTGCTCCAGACCACCGCGGCGAACCTACTGACACGAATCTCAGCTCCCTCCTCCCTCTCTCACTTGCTACATACTGAATTATATGGGGAAAGTACCGAATTACATGCTTTTTGCACTCGCGTTGCACGGTTATTGCAAGAAAACTAGCCATCATAAAAGGATCGTTATGGTGTCATTCGAAAGCTCTGTTTATGCCCTTTCAGGGATAGGTACTTGTTTTACGTTCTGGGTCTTATTTAGGCATGAAAATGATCACGTAAACAGCCATATTTTGGCTAAAAACACCCCGCTGGGCGGTACATATAAATAAACCGCATAGGCCGCTCGTAAGGTGTTAAATGTATCATTGCTACGGGGAGGGGGAGGATAACGGTCCCTAGCACTTGCGTCGTACTTCTGTGAGGACCCGCAACCCCGAATCAACGACAGCCGTCGATCAGCCATTTCTGCTGCTTCGACTAGAGTTCTTGGGTTTTTCTCCTTTAAGTTCAAAGTTAGATCACCGCCCGTGCTCTTAAAGAACTGCTCCAACATCATTAACTGCTTAATTCCATCAAATGTTGTTACCTTCTCAGATCGGAGCCAGTTCCCCATAGCATCGGACAAGTCCCTGGCGTGTTCCAAAAAGGTGCTATCTCTTCCCTTGGTTACACCCCGGAACTTCAAACGGTACGTTTCTGGTTGCAGTTCGTAAGCCCTCAGGACAGCCTCCTTGAGATCCTCATACACAATACATGACTCCAAAGGTAACGCATCGTAGGCTTTAAGACCCTTGCCTATTAATCTAGAGGATACAAGTGCTGCCCATTTATTCTCTGGCCACTGGTGTTCCTGGCACTTCTTCTCAAAGCGTGCAAAAAATTCTGTTACCCCACTCTCATCAAACACCGGAACCAGTTTCAATAAGTGCGAGAGAGATTGATCATGAGCACGGTTACCAGCCCCAAGTCGCTGTCCCGTTGTCTCTACTCGCGACTTCTCTACGTCCATGTCGGCACAGTACCTAGTCGACTCAGCTTGGATTTTTGCTAGCTCTATTTGCTGCTTAAGCTCACATGCCCTTTGTTGCTGCTGAAGCTCACATGCCCTTTGTTGCTGTTGAATCTGAAGCTCACATGCCCTTTGTTGCTGTTGAATCTTAGCTAATTCAAGCTGATACAATAATTCTGGAGTTAACCCTGGAGGAGGTGAAGGTGCTACAATGTTTGAAATTACCGGTGGTCCCCCCAGGGGCTACCCACCCTGCCAGTCACCACCCAACTGTGGACGCGTACTCGGGGTCGGCAAATTACTGGGATGGCTGGGAGTCGAGTGTAGGGGAAGCATGGCCGAAGGGCTCTGAGCACTCAACCCATCTCGCTCACCAGTCACCCTGCCCAGTACACACGTTATCAAGTTATCCCTGGTCATGCTGCTAGTACCCGCATGACCGATAGCTGTGGCCAGGCATTGAAGACCGTACCGATCCATACCCTCCAACCGCTCGGCAGTAACAGGCCATTGCAAAAATATCCTAGCATCCTCCTCACAGTTCACCTGATTAACCCTTTCATCATGCTGCTGTTCCTCAGTTTCGACATTACGTACTGTGTCTCCATTTTTCCTCTGATCCGGTATAAGACATGATGCTCACAAAAATTTCTCACCTCAATATTCAGAAAAGAAGCACCCCAAACTCTTATACCTCAATATACACACAAAAATTCTCGGAAATACTCAAGGGCTATACTATGTTGCAAAAAAAAAATTATTCTTGCTGATCCCCGCAAAATATTCCCCAAAACAACAAATGTTCCCTGCTAATAAATGTAGGTTCACCAAATCCTAGGTAAGGTCGCCATTTGTTACGACTGAGGTTTAAATAATATATCAGGGCTCTTATTCATTGGACTAGTAATGGCATAAATGCTACAACGGAAAGCGCTAGATCCAACCTCTGATGTATATTCCCAGTGAACAAAGAACACAAATACTCTCCAGAGTTCTATATGCAATAATAGGTTATTAAACTCTCAATAAATGTGCATCTACTCTAGGCTTAATGTTATGTGAAAACAGCCTATTACTACCTATAACCGAAGGTGCTTGGTTATGGTATGCAAAGTAAGGTGGTAAGAGAAGTTACAGCTTACGTTACTTTAATCAATAAATGTCAGGCACTCCTGCATGAAAGAAAGTGCACTAAAGTCCTTCAACACCAACAAGGAATCTTCTTTAAATGTTAGATGCTATCAAGATGCTCGAATCGGAAATGGAACCCAAAAAGGCAGGCAGCGGAACAATGCTCGTGCAGGCTATGCACACAAAAAGGCAGGAGATATAATGCAGTCAGAGCCAAGAATATCCTAAACGCCACAACAATAATAATAATCGCCACGACAATGCAGTATTCCTATCAACAAAAAGAGCCTAAGTCGTTTGTGTCTCAATACATCAAACTAGGCTGCGAAATGCTTGTGTAATCATAAACGGGTATGCATAAAAAGAGTAATTGGTTTAATATACTTAATGTCTACTATGACTGATAAAGTCTAGCTAGAGTCAATGATACGAGATACTGGTGCGCATGGCATGCCGCATAGCCTAGTGCAAATCTCAAGTCTGTGCATCAAATATTACGTTATAGGGAAGGGTAGCTCTCTTCAGAAACCTTAATACCGAAGTATTAAGCGTTCTCCTGGCGTACCTCAAAGACAAACAACGAGCTTAGAACAGTGCAGAATGGTATAGGCAAAAAGCCCTCATTCGTGCATGCTCTACTCTCAATAGCACACAGACTAGAATTTACTCAATCAACTCCAGTTCTCAGGTATGTCGTGCAGCTTTTAACTAAAGCCAGCACCCATCGGAAACAATACCTTATAGTATCAGACTCCTAGTCTAGCATTATCTAATCCAGCAGAACACTAATAATTATAGGAAGCGGTACTGAACAATATGAATGCCAACCAATGCTTCGTGATCAACTTATCTTAACAACTAAACATACATGGGTTATATAAGACCTTAACGCACAATACAACTGGCCAGCATGAAGCTGATTATGCAGAGTTAACTAGAGGGGGTATAATATTAATAAAAGGTGGTGAAAGATATGGAAAATGAGAGAGATAGGCAGAGGAAAAGGTTCTCAGGTGCAGGGAGGGTGACAGGTATCAAAGGGATAAGAGGGATGCATTCTAGAAACCAGATCTGAGGGAGAGAGTAGCAAGAGAGCTGTATATATACTAGCACTAGCTCGCACCGCGTAGAAAAGGGGTAACAATTCCCTCAGCCAATGACAAAGAAGCCAGCCAAACATGACGCCACCAAGCATGGTAAAAAACTCCTCCAAGAGGACAGCCAGCTGTGACGTCATCAAGCATGGCAAAAAACACTGCGCGCCTCCTCTCACTCTGTTCTACTCTCTCTCTCTCTCTCTCTCTCTCTCAAATCCTATCATTACTACTTAATGATAAAATATATACTTTGCAATTAAATATATAAAGCCTTGACATGGGCAAAAACAAAGAGCCTTTCTGGACTGCCCATGACACGAGCTTTCATATGAAATAAAGCACACAATAATACATCAACTGTAGCCACATCCACTGCCCTGGCGATCCTAGCGAGTCACTGTAGGACAAGCCATGCAGTTCTAACGGAGTGGTTAACGTCACAAGTCTAACCTATTATGTGAAATAACTGCAATATTACAATAGAATACATAATATATTCACAACCGGGCTCGAGTTTGATGATGTAAGTGTCTAGTTGTATGTACAGTATGTCGCCAAACCATTAAGGGGAGACAGACCGTTTTTCTGGACCCCCTTCTCCCTAATGCTTAGCCCCACTAGTCTTGTGATTTTAAGACGTTGGTTCCATTAGTTTGGGGATTTTATAACCTTTCACCCCATTTCTTCATCAATATTAGGACCCTTCGTGCCATTTAGCTGTCTATTTTGCGAGCCTGTAATTTTAGGAGGAATCGGCCTTTGGTCGGGACATTTTTCTACCGAAAAATTTACAAACCTGTCTTGAAGCGGGGTCTAGGGGTGTTTTTCTAACCTTGATGGAGGTCTAGGGAGGAAACTAAACAACTATATGAATACATGAAATAATAGTCAAAACAACCAGCCACTGTCCCCTTAATTTGCAGACAAACTTGATAGTAATTTGCGAGCACTATAGATTGGAGCATCAGCTTAACATGTCTATGACAAAAGACATATCGTACCATTTACAGACTAAATAACTGCATAGGTACTATCAAGAAAATACGTTAAGGGAGCCCACCTCGCTTTTGTTTTCTCTTTCTCTCCCTCTCTCTTTGGCTTGGATCCATTTGGCCCCATTCAACCTACTGTGTTAAGACGTTTACCCCCATCCAGGTGTCAATATTATCCTGGCGAGTGGTAGCGAGTCAGCATATATATATTTGTGCTTTGCCAGCAAGCTAAATTTGTACATTTTTCGATAGAAAAATTTCTCCTGCGAAGCCGGATTTCCCCATACAATGCTGGCTCGTTATCACTCGCCAGGAAGAAATCGACACCTGGATGGGGATAAACGTCTTAAGACAGTTGGCTGAATGGGGCCTAATGGATACAAGCCAGGGAAAGAGAGAAAAGGAGAGAGAGATTAAAAAAAGCTGGTGACCCCCCTTAACTTAAAATAACAGAATAGCCGAACTAGTGCTAATGACTGTAAGTATACATGATGTATACATGTACACATCTATGTACTGTATGTGTATTTGTTTGTTTTTACACATACACCATTTAGTAACTTATCAATAGTAGAATCATTGCTACTATATAACTATTTAGAATGATCGTAATCATGATGACAATGCTCTAGATACATTCCGGTACTAATGTAAAATATGTATACACAAATACATATAAAATAACACACACACACACACACACACACACACACACACATACATACACACACTCTATCTATCTATCCATATACTCAGGCCAAATCCCCACTTTTCCAAAAATAAATTGGGGGGAGGGGGGGGACTGAAGACAGAGCAAGAATAGGGACAACACAAAACACAACACAAAACAATGAACACACAAACACAAAATACAAATTCACACACACACACACACACACACACACACATAAAATATTGCGACCATAATATTGAGCGTGTACAGAATATTATGGGAAAGGATGCCTAATAATCTCATCTAGTTATACGGCTTCATTGGCTAATTGAAATGCCAAAGCATTGTTATCATATTTTTCAGGGAAAGAGAAAATATACATTTTGAATGTGTGTTTTGTATTTTTTCATCAAGAGTAGGAATGTATATACTGCATTTTTTAAGGGAGCCCACCTCGCTATTTTTCTCTTTCTCTCCTTCTCGCTTTGGCTTGTATCCATTAGGCCCCATTCAGCCTACTGTTTTAGGACGTTTACCCCCATCCAGGTGTCAATATTTTCCTGGCGAGTGGTAGTGAGTCAGCATATATATATTTCTGTTTTGAGAGCAAGCTAAATTTGTAAACAAAATTATAGTAAAATTTCTCCGGCGAAGCCAGATTTCTCCAAACAATGCTGGCTCGCTATCGCTCGCCAGGAAGAAATCGACAACTGGATGGGGATAAACGTCTTAAAACAGTTGTCTGAATGGGGCCGAATGGATACAAGCCAGAGAAAGAGAGAAAAGGAGAGAAAGATAAAAAAAAAACGGTGACCCCCCTTAATTAAGATACATTGGCACTGTTTATTACTTTAACGTAATATCATATGGATAACCAAAGCAATTGATTGGGGAAAGGGGGGGGGGGGGTGAAACATATGGAAACATATGTAGGAGTGGTAGCAATAAATTAATGGAGGGGAAATATCTCACCTAATTACAAATGTCATTGTTTTGAGTGCCACTGGGGTGTTTTAAATTTTGTTTTGTTTATGCTTTGGATCTATTTAGGACGGTCGCAGTGCACCACAAAAAACTCTATTGAGGACGGTTTCCGTTAATAGGTTAAACCATCGTCCATATCTATTCACGTAAAATATGGGCTATATATAGGTACGAATTTAGCAGTTCGGTAGTTCGATTAATGATAGTTGATTGATTGATTGCCTTTATTAACCCCTGTCCAACGGGGATGTTTGTAACTTCTACTACCTGGCAGGCGGGCATATTTACCCTAAACGAGCTTCATTCCATGCTCTTTTTCATGTATAAACAAGAGCCAGAGTGTAATACAATTATGTATCTGTGAAAGGGCATTAATAGAGCTTTCCAATGACACCTGAATTATCATTGTACGACCACGGGTTATCCTGTAGCGATCGCGCAACACGAGGGGAAAAACCCTAAAATACGGTAATTTCCTGAGTTTTTTCCTGGTCTCGCGAGGCAGTGGGAGTGGAATGTTGCAGAGTTACTGTCAGTCGCGGCACTGGGTCCGTGCCGAGCGGTCAGAGCCCGCCTAATGTCCTCCCAATGCGTGGACTCTCTCTCAGAGCCGATAATGTGCTCAACATCCCTTACGACATATGTCGGGCACCGCAGGGGTGGCCATGGTTTTCACACACGACATATGTCGGGCCCCGCGGCTTGAGTGTTAAGTAAGAGTTACATACATCATGATATGTACAGAACATTGGCAAATTTGCAAAATGCACTCTAATACAACATTATCACTTCCACAGCAATATCTACCATCATGCGAAATCTTTGAACGATCTGGCAACAACAGATTTTACCTGCGATTTTTTTGGCCTGCTTATTTCAAGCGTGCCTGAGTTATCACACAATCACGTTCTAGAGCTTTTAGGCCCGGGGCAATTACCACACCATCACGTCATAAGGAGTTTGAGGGGGTTAAATTGCTAGATACATAGAAGAAGAGGAATACCAAAGCTAAAAATAAATATAGAAGATATTTTGAACATGAGGTTGCTTATAATAATTTGTATCTTCTGTAGTTACTCTATGGCTTAACAAAAAGGTTACATTCCTGAAAAGCCTCAACCAAAAACGCCAAGCTTCTGAACAGAAAAAAAAAAAAAAAATGGTAACACTCCTTAAAGGCCTCAATCAAAACAATCACAATCCTTAACCCAATTCCTTTGGGCCCCCTCATATGACGGAGACAATTTTCTGGATATTACTTAGCCTGTGAGTCAGGCCAGCTGTTGCAAGCAGCGCGGGCGGGCGTCAACCGGAGCCTACAGGCCCCGCCGCGGCACTGAGGTATGTGAGAGAAAGAGCTCACATAAGTGCAGCGTCACACGTAGCGAAAACAGAAAATAATTGATAATTTTTAATAATTTTGCTCATCGATTTTGGTAATTTTTTGCAATTTTGCCCTTTGTTTGCAAGACCATTGCAAGAAAACCAGACGTTGTACAGGGATGATTCAGGTGTCATTTGAATGCTATTACCATACTTTCATAAATATATTATTGTATTACGCTCTGGCTTTTGCTTATGCATGACAATGAACAGGGCATAAAGGTAACTTCGGGCAATTATGCCTACTCGTACGGGGTTAATAGCTTTAACCAAAATGGCCACTCTCCTTATCACCTTAAGAGCGGCCTAGGCGGTATATAATATGTAGCCACCAGCGGGGTGTTTTTACCCAAAATAGGGCTGTTTACGTGATCATTTTCATGCCTAAATAAGACCAAGAGCGTAAAACAAGTATCTATCCCTGAAAGGGCATAAACAGAGCTTTCCAATGACACCACAACGATCCTTTTATGACCGCTAGTTTTCTTGCAACAACCGCGCAACACGAGTGCAAAAAGCATGTAATTCGGTACTTTCCCCATACAATTCAGTATGTAGCGAGTGAGAGAGGGAGGGAGGAGGTGGGATTCATGTCAGTAGGTTCGCCGCGGTGGTCTGGAGCAGTCATACGCTCGCTACTCTCCTGCCACCACTTGTCTCTCTCTCTCAGCAACATTACGTGCTGAAATTGCCACACGACCTATGTCGCGCGCCGCCAGATAGTCCAGATTTATTATACTCGACTTATGTTGCGCGCCGATAGTTAGGGGTTAATGGCCTAAGTGGCCACAGCCAAAATGGCTACACTATATTCCTTCTGTATTTTCTCCATGCCCGATAATATAAATTATATTTTGATATATGTCACACGGCCCTTGTATCCAACACAATACCCTGCGTGCAACACTGCTCGAACCCCGGACAACGTTGCTTTCAACTTTAATTATTATTAATATTATTTGTATTATTATTATTATCATTAGTCAAGCCAAATGACGACAACCAACCAGTCATGAGTCATCACAGCAGTCCAGAAACCTTCTCTATGCACTATAGTGCACAGAGAAGGCTTCGGTTCTGTCACGACTGTTCAAGCTAAACAGCAAGAGGTGAATTATATTTCATATTCAAACAATATCTAATAACACTGTCTATAGTTGTATTATATTAATATAGTGATAGGGGTGTATGGTATTAGGACTAATAGTATTAACCCCTACTGCATCATAGGGTACTACCATAAAAGTCCCCCCAGTCCCAAGCAATGTGGCCAAAATGGCAAGATATAACAACCTCCCACCTCAAAAGATGGAGGAATACTGCCTCCCCCAGCCTGTAGCAGATATAAGCAGATATAAGCAGATAAGTGTTGCCAAGGTCTAAAGCAGTGCTCAAACATTGTAGTACCAGGTATTGCCTGATACTGGCAGTTACAAGGATCATATATTACTGACGGCTCTCTGCCATCGCTGGGACTGGGGAGTGATTTATCTACTGACGGCTTTCTACCGTTCCTGGTTCTGAAAGGGTTAAGATGAATAAACTATTCAAGTGCCGATGACATTATTTGTTTTTCCTATCTCTTTGTAGTTATAGTTTTATGATTTGGTGCTAAATTTTGTCCTGGTCAGGGTTGTATGCATTGCTGAAGTTAGACTTCTGACTTGGTAGTAGGTAAACTTGAGCTGTGATTGGTCCTAATTTAGCCTCTCATATATTAGTTAATACTTCGAAAGTATGTGTCGGGGGGCTTGTCCACATAAGAGCGATCATTAACACCTTACGAGCGGCCTATGCGGTTTATTTATATGTACCGCCCAGCGGGGTGTTTTTAGCCAAAATAGGGCTGTTTACGTGATCATTTTCATGCCTAAATAAGACCCAGAACGTAAAACAAGTACCTATCCCTGAAAGGGCATAAACAGAGCTTTCGAATGACACCATAACGATCCTTTTATGATGGCTAGTTTTCTTGCAATAACCATGCAACGCGAGTGCAAAAAGAATGTAATTAGCCACTTTCCCGATATAATTCCTTATATAGCGAGTGAGAGAGGGAGGAGGGAGCTGGGATTCGTGTCAGTATGTTCGCCGCGGTGGTCTGGAGCAGTCATACGCTCGCTACTCTCCTGCCACCACTTGTCTCTCTCTCTCAGCAACATTACGTGCTGAAATTGCCACTCGAGTTATGTCGAGCGCCGCCACATAGTCCCGCTTTATTTAACTCGACTTATGTGGTGAGCCTCTAATTAAGGGTTAATGCAGCCCCATGCAAAGATATCCAGTGGGTTCAGTCCTGGGGAGTTTGGCGAAATGGAGCTCATTTTGAACACTTTCTGTAAGAGTTGTTGCAATTACCAGGATGACGGATGTTGGTGATTTTGGCGTGCCATTGAGGTTTTGATAAAATCTTGTTAATATTAATATCTAGTGTTATTGTTAATAAACTTTAAATTTCATTGGAGTTTAATTATTTCCTAGACGCTGTACACTACTTGAGTGGAACAGCACATGCACCATTTTTTCTCTTATAATTCCTCTTTATTCTATTATATTATTTTCAATATGTTTGCATTTGTCCCCCGTAAACTTTAGTCACAACATACCATAGTTTCAAAACCATTGTCGTTCATCATTAACCTGTTCACCCTTGTGGAACGATGTGGAGTGGTTGCATTGAGGCAGTTGGACAAAATTAAAAATATGGCAATTGGATTAATCACTAATGCTGTAATCAAGCAGGATCTTCCTCCGCTATTCATACAAAGGATGTTGCATCCCTTGATTTACTCCACAGATAATGAGATGAGGGGGCTCGAAGATAATGAGCCAAAACGTCACCAGAACCTGCTCCCGTATGTAGAAAAGCCACAAACATCACAATGCCGCATTGCTTCCATCCAATGCAGGGAGAGACAAATACATAAGTTCCCCCAACACCAGCATCAAGGTAAACAAAGCCCCACTACCTGTGTGGGCCAACACGGGCCGCTCCCTCACCTTAATCGCCTCCAACCGCAGGATAAAAAATGGTCGCTCCCTGCCCGAGGTGAGAATTCCCTGCCCTCACCAGACCTGGACTACGATGAAGAAATGTTTATGCGACTACGGCATCAACCTCCTCAATTCCCGCATATTCATCCAGAATTTAATACCTACAAAAACAACTACTAAGGGATTAAACAATTACAATCTTCATATTCCCCTTCATAATAAATACATTCTATTTAACGTGCCAAATACCTGTAGACATTCAAAACTGTAATTCAATTATCACCAATACATCAAAGTTTCTTCATCCATCCATCTAATTTTAATAAATAAAGAATGTGTTCACCTTTGTAACAATAAATGTATTCTAATTATAAGAACCTTAATAACCTCAGCAATAATAACAAACTAGAATTTGCATGCCTCTCATATTCCGAAATGCCCCAACCAGACACCTGAATTAAAACGGAACATTACCTGCCCGAGCCAAGAATTTGGTAGGCAAAGTTGAATCCACTTTCGGGTACCTCTCCTCTCGGGGCGAACGTGCTTAATAGCTGGTTAATTCAACTCGGAATATACTTCTGTAGGGGTTAGACAAAATCCACTTAAAAAGTATCTACAAGCGGCTGTGTGTGAACCCAATAAACAGGTTACGTGTGTACAACGTTTGGCACTTATGCTGGTTTGGTTATATCATAACGTTTCCGAAATTACGTCGTAAATACGTGTTTATAATGTTTTAATAAGACAAACATTATTGACCTAACCTTACATAGTGTAAACACGTTAACACTACATTCTTAGTTAGTAACTGCAAAACGTATGTAATAACCTATGTAATACTTTTTTTTTTACGTTTTAGGCACGTGCCAAAACAGGAATTACATAATGTGATAATGTAACTTGTATTGAAAAAATAAATAAAAAATAAATAAAACGTTTGTAGTCTATATAATGGCAACGTTTATGTTTGTTTTTTGGCAACATCAAAGAAACGTCTATTATAATGTTGTGATAACGTAAACAGAAACCTAAGTAGGAATGTTACATGCAAAAATGTACAAAACGTGTATATTTGGTATCATTGAACGTATTTTCACTACTAAAAGATAACGTTTAAAAAATATGTGTATAAAATGTGGAGGAAAAGATAAACGTTACGTTATATTAATACTAACATACCACATCTACTGCTAAAACGTTTAGTACTTGTAAGGTGTGATAATATTACAACATTTCTAACAATACGTCAATGCAACGTTGCTAGCAGATTCTAATAAAATATACACAAATTACATTACTACACATAGTGTTAATACGTTGCTACAATGTATGGTTTTAGTAATTACAGAACGTGCTTTATAACCTATAAAGTACATTGTTTTTTTACATCTTTAGCACCTGCCAAATAAGGAATTACATAATGTAATAATGCGAATTGAAATAAGAAAGACGTAAATAAAACGTCTGTAGTCTATATAATGGCAACGTTAATGTGTGCTGTTTGACAACATCAAAGAAACGTCTAGTAAAAATTTTGAACAGGTAAAAATGAACCTAAGTAGGAATATTACATTTCTAACGTGTAAAAAACGTATATATTTGGTATCATTGAATGCATTTTTACTACTAGAAGAAAATGTTTCACAAATATGTGTATAAAATGTAGAGTAAAAGATCAAAGTTACGTTATATTAATACTAACATTCCCTATCTACTACTAAAACGTTTGGTACTTGTGCAGGTGTGGTAATATTACAACTTTCTAAAAATATGTCAATGCAACGTTACTAAGAGGTTCTAATAAAACCTACAAATATGACATTACCACACATAGTGTTAACACGTTGCTACAATGTATGTTTTTAGTAATTACGAAACGTGTTACATAACCTATGTAGTAGAATGTTTTTTTAACGTCTTAGGCACGTGCCAAAATAGGAATTACAAAGGTGGTAATGCAACTTGTATTGAACGAACAAGAAAGATGTCATATAAGACGTTAACAGTTTATGCAATGGCAACGTTGATGTTAGTTTGGGACAACATAAAAAAAAACGTCCATTATAATGTGAACTCGTAAAAATTAACCTAAGTTTTATGAAACGTGTAAAGAACGTGTACATTTGGTATCATTAAATGTATTATCACTACTAAAAGAAGACATAACAAATATGTGTATAAAATGTATAGTAAAAGTTAAACATTACGTTATATTTATACTAACATACCACATCTACTTCTAAAACATTTGGTACTTGTACAGGTGTGGTAATATCACAAAGTTTTTAAAAATATGTCAATGCAACGTTTCTAAGACGTTCTAATAAAACACACAACAATAACATTACCAAACATACTGATAACAGGTTGCTACAATGTATGTGTTTAGTAATTACAGAACGTGCTTCATAACCTATGGAGTACATTGTTTTTTAATGTCTTTGGCACGTGCCAAAATAGGAATTACAAAATGTGATAATGCGACTTGTATTGAACAAACAAGAAAGACGTAAATAAAACGTGTGTAGTCTATATAATGACAGTGGTAATGCTTATTATTTGACAACATCAAAGAAACGTCTATTATAATGTTGTGAACACATAAAAAAGAAACCTAAGTAGGGATGTTACATGTAAAACGTGTAAAAAACTTGTATATTTGAACGTATTTTCACTACTAATAGAAAACGTTAAAAAATCTGTGTATAAAATGTAGAGGAAAAGATAAACGTTACGTTTCATTAATACTAACATACCACATCTACTATTAAAATGTTAGGTACTTGTACAGGTGTAGCAATATTACAACATTTCTAACACGTCAATACAACATTTCTAAGAGGTTCTAATAACACATACAGAAATTACATTACCACACATAGTGTTGACACGTTGCTACAATGTATGTTTTTAGTAATTACAAAACGTGTTTCATAACCTATGGAGTACATTGTTTTTTGCCGTCTTAGGCACTGCCAAAATATAAATTACATAATGTGATAATGCAAGGAAGGGAAGAGGATGTGTAGATCAGATTTTTACCCTGAATTGCGTTATGGAGAAATATCTGGAGAAGAAACAAAAGGAGTATGTTGCCTTTATGGACATGGAGAAGGCCTATGACAGAGTGGCTAGAGAAGGTTTGTGGAAAGTACTAAGAATATATGGAGTAGAGGGCAAGTTGCTGAAAGCAGTGAAGAGCATGTATGAGGGTGCAAAGGCAGCAGTACGTGTAGAGAGTGAGCAGAGCGAGTTCTTTGACCTGAATGTTGGTTTGAAACAGGGTTGTGTGATGTCCCCGTGGTTGTTTACTGTATATATGGATGGAGTCATGAAAGAAATACTATCAAGAGCAATGGATGTTGGTGTATCGCTGAAAAGGGAGGGACTTGAGTGGAAGCTACCTATACTGCTGTTTGCGGATGATACAGTTCTGATGAGTGATAATGAATGGGAGTTGCAGGGTCTGGTAAATGAGTTTGGAACAGTGTGCGAAAAACGGAATTTGAAGGTAAATGCGGGGAAGAACAAGGTTATGGTCTTCGAAAGGGGTGAAGTCACAGAGTGTGAGGTGAAGCTGAACGGTCAGGCTATGGAGATCGTCAACTCTTTTAAGTATCTGTTGAGTAAAGATGGGACTATGGATGAAGAAGTGCGGGAGAGGGTACAACAGGGGAAGAGGGTTGTAGGAACGCTAAAAGCAGTAACAAGAAATAGGGTGGTCAGTATGGAAGTGAAGAAGTCCTTGCATGACAGTGTGGTAATCCCGACTCTGACTTACGGAAGCGAAGCATGGATGTTGGTTGAGAGACTCAGACCAAGAGTGAGAGCAGTGGAAATGAATTACTTAAGGAGTGCGTGCGGAGTTACATGGAGGGATAGACAGACTAATGAGGAAGTAAGAAGGAGGTGTGGTGTGGAGGTAGATGTGCTGGAAAGTGTGAAAAGGAACAACTTGAGATGGTTCGGCCATATGGAACGTATGGAAAGCGAGAGAATGACTAAGAGGTTGTACGAGAGCGAGGTGGAGGGACAGAGAGGGAGAGGTAGACCGAATGAGAGGTGGAAGGATGGAGTGAGGAAGTACATGAACGAAGGCGGTGCTGGTTGGGGGGAGGGGCGTCGACTGACTGGGGACAGAGGTGCATTGCGGCGGTTCGTTCGTGGCCACCCCTTCGGGGATCACGGCGTCAGGCAATAGATAGATAGATAGATAATGCAACTTGTATTGAACACACAAGAAAGACGTAAATAAGACGTCAATAGTCTATATAATGGCAACGTTGATGTTAGTTTGGGGCAACATAAAAAAAACGCCAATTATAATGTTGTGAGCACGTAAAAATGAACCTAAGTAGGAATGTTATATGAAACACGTGTAAAAAACGTGTACATTAGGTATCATTGTATTATCACTACTGAAAGATGTCTAAAATATGTGTATAGAATGTAGAGTAAAAGTTAAACATTACGTTGTATTAATACTAACATACCACATCTACTTCAAGAACGTTTGGTACATGTACAGGTGTGGTAATATTACACAGTTTCTAAAAATATGTCAATTCAACGTTTCTAAGAGGTTCTAATATAACATACAAAAATGACATTACCACACATAGTGTTAACACGTTGCTACATTGTATGTTTTAGTAATTACAGAACGTGCTTCATAACCTATGTAGTACATTGTTTTTTTACGTCTTTGGCAAGTGCCAAAATATGAATTACATAATGTGATAATGCGACTTGTATTGAACAATCAAGACAGACGTAAATAAAACGTTAATAGTCTAGATAATGGCAACGTTAATGTTTGTTGTTTGGCAACATCAAGTAAACGTCCATTATAATTTTGTGACCACGTAAAAAGGAACCCAAGTAGGAATGTTACAAGCAAAACGTGTATATATGGTATCATTGAGTGTATTTTCACTACTAAAAGAAAACGTTTCACAAATCCGTGTATAAAATGTAGAGTAAAAGTAAATCGTTAAGTTAAATTAATGCTAACATACCACATCTACTACCAAAATGTTTAACACTTGTACAGGTGAGGTAATATTACGTTTCTAGCAATATATAAAATCACCGTTTTTAAGAGGTTCTAATAAAACATACATAAATTACATTACCACACATAGTGTTAACAAATTAATACAATGTATGATTTTAGTCATTACAAAACGTGTTTTATAACCTATGGATACATTGTATTTTGACGTATCTGGCACATGAAAAAATAGAAATTACATAATGTGATAATGTAACTTGTATTGAATACACAAGACATACGTAAATAAGACGTTAATAGTCTATATAATGGCAACGATAATGTTTGTTGTTTGGCAACATAAATGAAACGGCCATTATAATGTTGTGAGCACGTAAAAGGGAACCTAAGTAGGAATGTTATATGATACACGTGTAAAAAAGATGTAAATATGGAAATATTGAATGTATTTTCACTACTGATAATAGACGTATAATTAGATATGTGTATAAAATGTAGAGTAGAAGTAAAACGTTACTTTATATTAATACTATCATACTACATCTACAACTACTACTATTACATCTACTACTAAAACGTTTGGCGCTTATGAAGGTGTGATAACATCACAACGTTTCAAACAATACATCAAATCAATCTTTTTAAAAGGTTCTAATAAAACATACATTAATGACATTACCTAACATAGTGTGAGCACGTTACTACAACGTATTTTTAGTAACTACAAAACGTGTTTCATAACCAATGGAATACATTGTTTTTTGTGTCTTTGAGTGCCAAAATAGGAATTACATAATGTGATAATACAACCTGTATTGAACAAACATTACAGATGTAAATAAAACGTTTCTTGTCTATATAATGACAACGTTAATATTTGTTTTGTGGCAACATCAATAAAAGTCCATTATAATATTGCGAGTACATACAAAGGAACATAAGTAGGAATGTTATATGATACACGTGTACAAAATGTGTACATTTGGTAACATTGAATGTATTTTCATTACTGAAAATATACGTGTAACAAAATTTGTGCATAAAATGTAGAGTTCAAGTTAAATGTTACGTAATATTAATACTAACATACCACATCTAGTACTAAATCGTTTGGCAGTTATACTGTACAGGTGTGGTAATATTACAACGTTTCTAACAATACGTGAAATCAACGTTTAAAAAGAGGTTCTAATAACACATACATTAATGACAATACCACACATAGTGTTCACACGTTGCTACAATATATTTTGAATAAATTGTGCTGGTATAGTAATATTTGAACGTTTCCAAAAATACGTCACAAAAATATTTGTTAAATGTTGTAATATAATGTATGTTAATGGTGTGAAGTGCATATCGTTTGAAGACGTTACTACGAAATTGGTTAGTAAATATGGATAGTATTGTATTATGTATGGAATAAATCGTATTTTTACGTCTATGGGACGTGCCACAATTATTATAAATTAAATTATCTAATAATGTACCCGGTACTGAACAAACTGCACGGACAAATATGTGATATTGTTAGTACAAATAATAAAAATGTTAATCTTTGTCATTTGATAACATACTTACAACATCAATCTTTATGTTGTGAGCACATAAAGATGACACACATTTTCAAACCTTAAATATGACACGTTAGGAAAACGTGATTAGTTGGTAACATTAGCCATATTCTCAGTATTGACATAGCATGTAACACAAATTTGTGTAGGAAACATAATGTCAAAGTTAATAGTAACGTAATGTTAATACAATCATACTACATACTATTAACTCGTTTTTAGGACATACTCAAGAAGTCCTCTAAAATATTACGGTACAGCCATTCAGAGACAAACTAACTCAATTGTATTTGTACCTGCAATATACGTAATTTAGTTACCGTAACTTTTGTAGTAGTCAACTATTGATTAATATACTGTATGTATAATATATATGATTTTTTTTTTTTTTTTTTTTTTTTTTAAATATGTTGGAACAATTTTAACACCTTAAGAGCGGCCTAGGCGGTAATTTCTATGTACCGCCCAGCGTTTTTTTTTTACCATAAATGGGGTTGTTTCCGTGCTCTTTTTCATGCATAAACAAGACCCAGAGCGTAATACAAGTATGTATCCCTGAAAGGGCGTAAATTGAGTTTTCCAATGACACCTGAACCATCCTTCTACGATCACTGGTTGTCTTGCAACGATCGTGCAACCGAAGGGCAAAATCGCTAAATTACGGTAATTTTCTTACATTATTACGTGTGAAACGAGTGAGAGAGGGTGGAGGAGGGTGCAGTAAATATCAGTAGGTCCACGGCGGCCATGGCGAGCGGTCAGGAGGTAATCTATGCTCTTCCCACCGCTCCGCGCTCTCTCAGAGCACATTACGTGCTCAAAATTGCACTCGACAATAGCCGTGACCCGCATATGGGCACCTTTTCTTTAACTCAACATATGCCGTGTGCCGCCAGTTAAGGGTTAAGAACAACGTCCTCACATTCAGTGTGTGTGACGTCATTTATATTTTATACTAGCTATACCTAGGTGATATAATACAGTATATGAAGAACCTGTGATAGATATAAGGGTTTATTATGATGGTATTTTCATTCAAATTGTAAGATGACCTATTTTAACTGAATACTGAACAGGCAACTAAGGCCATATGGCACTATATCTAAACTGGATAACATTGTTTGTTATTAGTCAGAACCACACATGCTATAAGGGTTAAACAAACTTTAATAAATATAACAATAATGGTATCCATCATTAATTAAAATGCTCTTACTTAACATAATTAGTAACTCAACTAGTGTCATCTCAACCAGAGACAACTCAACCAGTACCATCTCAACCAGTGCCAACTCGATTAGTGCCATCTCAACTAGTACCAAATAAACCAGAGCCAAGTCAACCAGTACCATCTCAACCAGTTACAACTCAACCAGTACCAACTTAACCAGTGCCATCTCAACCAGTATCATTTCAGCTATAGTCTATTCACTGTAAGTAGGCGAAAAATCATGACCTCTATCCTCAACCAGTGTATCTCAACCAATGACCATCTCAACCAGTACTATCCCAACCAGTGATAACTATAGCCTACCATTACCAACTCAACCAGTACTAACTTAAGCAGTGCTATCTCAACCATTACCAATTCAACCAGTTACATCTCAACCAGTAACAACACAACCAGTACCAACTGAACCAGTCCAAAGTGGTAGTGGTGGATAAAGTGGTAGTAGTAGATAAGGTGGGAGTGTTAGAAAAAGTGGTAGTGTTGATAAAGTGGTAGTAGTGGATAAAGTGATAGTGGTGGGTAAAGTGGTAGTAGTACAGTGGTATTGTTAGATACAGTGGTAGTGGTGGATAAAGGGATAATAGGTGATGAAGTGGTAGATACAGTGGTTGTAGTAGACAAAGTGGTGGTGGTGGGTAAAGTGGTAGTAGTTGATAAAGTGGTAGTGGTGGATCAAGTGGTAGTGGCGGACAAAGTGGTAATGGTGGATACAGTGGTAGTTGTGGATAAAGTGATAGTGGAAGATTAAGTGGCAGTGGTGGATAAAGTGGTAGTGGCAGATACAGTGGTAGTGATGGATACATTGGTAGTGGTAGCTAAAGTGGTAGTGATAGATAACGTGTTAGTGTTAGATACAGTGATGGATACAGTGGTAGTGGTAGATAAAGTGGGAGTGGTGGATACAGTGGTAGTGTCAGATACAGTGTTAGTGTTAGCAAAAGTGGTTGTGGTGGATAAAGTGGTAGTGGTAGATACAGGGGTAGTGGTTGATAAAGTGGTAGTAGTCGATAAAGTGGTAGTTGTTGATAAAGTGACTGGTAGATAAAGTGGTAGTGGTAGATAAAGTGGTAGTTGTGGAAAAAATGACTGGTAGATAAAGTGGTAGTGGTGGATAAAGTGGTAGTTGTGGAAAAAATATACTGGTAGATAAAGTGGTAGTGGTAGATAAAGTGGTAGTGGTAGATAAAGTGGTAGTGCTGGATAGTATTAGTTGTGGATAAAGTGGTAGTGGTAGATAAAGTGGTAGTGGTAGATACAGTGGTAGTGGTGGATAAAGTGGTAGTGGTGGATAAAGTGGTAATGTTGGATAAAGTGGTAATGGTGGATAAAGTGGTAGTGGTAGATAAAGTGGTAGTGGTGGATAAAGTGGTAGTGTTAGACAATGTGGTAGTGGTGGATACAGTGGTATTGGTGGATACAGTGGTAGTTGTGGATAATGTGACAGTGGTAGATCAAGTGGTAGTGGTGGATAAAGTGATAGTTGTTGATAAAGTGACTGGTAGATAAATTGGTAGTTGTGGAAAAAGTGACTGGTAGATAAAGTGGTAGTGGTGGTAAGAGTGGTAGCTGTGGGAAAAGGTGACTGGTAGATAAAGTGGTAGTGGTAGATCAAGTGGTAGCGGTAGATAAAGTGGTAGTGTTAGATAAAGTGGTAGTGCTGGATAGTGGTAGTTGTGGATAAAGTGGTAGTGGTAGAGGTGGATAAAGTGGTAGTTGTGGGAAAACGTGACTGGTGGATAAAGTGGTAGTTGTGGATAAAGTGGTAGTGGTGGATAAAGTGGTAGTGGTAGATAAAGTGGTAGTGGTAGATAAAGTGGTAGTACTGGAGAGTGGTAGTTGTGGATAAAGTGGTAGTGGTAGATAAAGTGGTAGTGGTAGATACAGTGGTAGTGGTGGATAAAGTGTTAGTGTTAGATAGTGTTAATGTTAGATAAAGTGGTAGTGGTGGATACAGTGGTAGTGGTAGATAAAGTGGTAGTAGTGGATAAAGTGGTAGTGGTGGATAAAGTGTTAGTGTTAGATAGTGTTAATGTTAGATAAAGTGGTAGTGGTGGATACAGTGGTAGTGGTAGATAAAGTGGTAGTGGTGGATAAAGTGGTAGTAGTATAGTGGTAGTGTTAGATAAAGTGGTATTAGTGGATAAGTGGTTGTGGTGGATAAAGTGGTATTGGTGGATACAGTGGTAGTTGTGGATAAAGTGGTAGTTGTTGATAAAGTGACTGGTAGATAAAGTGGTAGATGTGGAAAAAGTTACTGGTAGATAAAGTGGTAGTGGTGGATAAAGTGGTAGTTGTGGAAAAAAGTGATTGGTAGATAAAGTGGTAGTGGTGGATAATGTGGTAGTTGTGAATAAAGTGGTAGCGGTGGATACAGTGGTAGTGGTAGATAAAGTGGTAGTGGTAGATAAAGTGGTAGTGGTTGATAAAGTGGTAGTGGTGGATGAAGTGTTAGTATTAGATACAGTGGTATTGGTGGATAAAGTGATAGTGGTAGATAAAGTGGTATTGGTGGATGTTGTAGTAGTAGATAACGTGGTAGTTAGATAAAGTGGTATTAGTGGATAAGTGGTAGTGGTGAATACAGTGGTAGTTGTGGATAAAGTGGTAGTGCTAGATAAAGTGGTAGTGGTGGATAAAGTGATAGTGGTAGATAAAGTGGTATTGGTGGATAAAAATAAATCGATAAATTAATTTAACGATAATTTCCGTTGGCCTATGAGGGTGGTGGTGGTGGTGGTTGGTGGCAACAGTTTAAATCCCAACTGACTCGGCTGGGTCCCCAGCAGGCGGCAACTCGTTACTGGACGCTGAACTGCGGCTGAAGCCTGAACCAGTCATTTTCCAGTGTTCGGCGGGAAAGGATATGCTGTGATGTTGGATTCCATCGCAGGGGTAAGGAAGTCTCGCTACACTTGGTTTCATATCATCTGACACACAATTACAACATCCTTACTTCTATAACGGACATTTTTTATTTTTATTTTTTATTAATTTAGAAAACAAACATAATACATTTCGATTATAGGCCCTCCATAAAGTAAAGAAAAGTCAGATTCACTTTGGTGTCAAATGAAATGGAACCGACTATTATTATCTTCTCATATGCCTGTTAGACACCGTTAGAAGATACAGTGACGATTTTGTTCTGGCTATTTATACTTTTGTATATTCATATACATATGTTTTATTGCTGATTATCAGGTATAAATATACAACAAGTAGGTTTTTTTGTATATTTATATTTTTATATTGACAGATAACTTGAATTTAAAGGTCATACTAGGGTTGGGTGGTGGGTGATAACTACCGTGTTTGATGGAGGAGCAATAATGGTTTGGTGGTTCTCACAGCTAAGCCAAGGTAGCCTTGTTCGTTTCTGTGTCATCAATGTGTGACTTTAACCTCATGACACAGGGACAAGTGGCTTAATTCTACACATTTGGTAATGCACTATATTGACGAAAATTAGGGCACGGTGTGAACAAACCTGTGTCAAAATATCATACTGATCCAACTGTTTGTTAAGAAGTTATTCCCGAAAAACGATGTAACACGGCCTCTGAAACCCATAGTAGTAATAATTAACAGCGCTAAATGGCAAATGCACGTGCTTGCAATGTTTGGTGCCAACCAGGTGCACCCATCTGGTCTTTTAAAGTTACAAAGAACTAACCATAGTCTAATAGACTAATAAACCTATGAAATGTAATGCCAGCCTTTACCTACTGTCTATGTTTAGCCTATTCCTTATAAGTGTTTTGTAGCCTAACAACTACCAATTTTATAACCAGAAGAGGATTGGCCTAGGATCAATGTTTTATATATATATATATATATATATATATATTGTTAAGCTATAGGCTAAGTAATTCATTTCTTGGACAAGGTTACTTTGTATCCTCCAATTCAGGCTCCTTAATAATTAGGTCATAATTATAGCCTATAATTATACAGTACACACTTTGGAAAACATATAAGAGACGACAACAATTATTTTCCAGTATTTATTTTTGGTTTTAAATAGTTTTCATTAATATACAGTGGTTTTAATTTCTTTTAAATAGTACCGACGCCTTAAAACTCAAGAATCTCATTCTTACTATATATCTGCCCGGAATCAAGCCAAATCTGTTCTTCGACTTGCCAAGCACTCTTTCATCAATAATAAATGTACTGAACTATCCAACTCTAGCTCTTCCCAAGCTTTCTGGCATCTAGCCAAAAACCTCTCCAACAATTTGTCTTCCTTGTCTATCTCTCCCCTTTTCCACACTGATGACACAACCATCACTTCTTCCTCTGACAAAGCTGAACTCTTCGCTCAAACTTTTGCTAGAAACTCCACCTTCGATGATTCCGGTGCTATTCCTCCATCTCCACCCCCCTCTCTCCGACTTATGCCTATCCTAATCTCTTCTAAAGATGTACTTTCTAGCCCTCTCTGGGCTTAATACTAAGAAAGCGAACGGTCCGGACGGTGTTCCTCCTGTTGTACTCAAAAACTGTGCTTCCGTGCTGGCCTAGGCAAACTCGTTTGTCTCTGTCTCTCCTCTAACGTCTTCCCTTCTTTCTGGAAGTTTGCTCTCATTCAACCTGTCCCAAAGAAGGGCGACCGGTCTCAACCCTCCAACTGTTGTCCAATTGCTCTCATCTCTTGTATCTCTTAAGTTTTTTAAACTATTCTTGCTTCCAAATTTCTTAAGCATTTCTCTTCTCATAATCTGCTCTCAAATCGCGAGTATGGCTTCGTTAAGGGTCGCTCTACTGGTGATCTTCCTTCATATCATGCTAACTCTTGGTCATCCAACTTTCGTGACTTCGGTGAGACTTTTTCTGTTGCACTAGACATATCAAAGGCATTCGATAGAGTCTTGCACAAATCTTTAATTTCCAAATTTCCCTCCTTCGGCTTCTATCCCTCTATCTGTGCCTTTGTCTCTAATTTCCTTTCCGGCCGTTCCATAGCTGCGGTTGTGGACGGCCATCGCTCACTTCCTCATCCTATCAACTCCGGTGTTCCTCAGGGTTCTGTCCGATATCCTATTCTCTTTCTAATTTTCGTAAATTATCTCAACTGTACATCCAGTCCCATCCATTCTTATGAAGAAGACTCTACCTTACACTACTCAATTAGTTTTCCAGAACACCCCAGCCAGCAGTCCCTCAAAATCAAACGTAATGAAGCCATAAAACATTTATCTTCTGATCTAGCTACTATTTCCATTTGGGGTAGAGAAAACCTTTTTGCATTTAATGCTTCAAAGACACAATTTATCCATCTTACTACCCGTCAGGAACCTCCAGAGGACTATCCCTTATTCTTCAACAATACAAAAATCAACCCTTCATCTTCTCTCAATATTCGTGGTGTCTCTTTTTCTTCTGCTCTTACTTGGAAGGACCATATTACCAGTCTTGCTAAGGCAGCCTCCCAGAAGCTGGGTGTGCTCAACCGCATCAAGGGGTTCTTTACCCCTGCGCAGCTTATTGCTCTGTACAGGGGCACAGTGCGTCCTTGTATTGAGTATTGTTCACATGTGTAGGGAGAATCCTCTCACAACGCAGTTCCAGGCAAAGTAGAAAAGAAAGCCTTTTGCATCATTAACTCCCGTCCAATCACCAACACTCTGCAATCTCTCTCTCTTTGCTGCAATGTTGCATCTCTCTCGCCATTCTATCGCTACTACAATAATCAGTGTTCCTTGGAGCTTTCGCAGTGTATACCACCTCCTCTACGTAGGGTACGTAGTACCCGCCTTTCAACACAATCTCACCCCTACTCTGTGCAACTCTCCAACCCAAGAGTGAAACGCTATTCTCCGACTTTATTCTATTCAACTGCTGAGCTCTGGAACTCTCTCCCAGAATCAGTCTTTCCCTCTTCCTATGACTTAAATTGCTTCAAACACCGTGTGTCCAGGCATTTTAGCTGGAGCGTCCCTTGATTTTGGCCCTGTCACTCTTTCAAAACTAAGGGAGGCACTCGCTGCAGGCAGTTATGCCTGTCTCCCTCGTTCACATAAAAATAAAAAAAACAGTTTTAGCAGGGTCAGAAGGGAAACAGAATATTTAGCATATAAAATAAAAGTTTGGCAAAACATGCCAATATGCGCCCTACAGTTGTGGCTATAATTTGATGTTTTATCTATTTCCAAGTTTGCGAGAAATTGGGCTTGTTCCCTTCCTAATGACTTGTCTATTACGACGTGTTTATAGCTAATAAATATATCTCATTAAATTTTAGATATATTTATACGTGTTTTATGTTTCTAATGCAGTTTTGGTGGTAGTTAAAATGTATATTTCAGGTTGTTTGGAGCTTTTTTATTGCTACACTTTCTTCCTAAGCTGAATATAATAACTTAATGAATGTCAGGATATTATGAAAAGGACAAGCCAGTGCTGAATTAATTAATATCTATGGATCCGTTCTAAGCTTTATGAAACCGTGTAATGATAGCCAGAATAACGAATTATCAAAACACATCATAATTATCCCCAACGAGTTGTGGTTCTGAGGGAAACATTAAAGGTCAACTCCAGGGATGAAAGAAAAAACGAAGCTTATTAAAGCAGAGTCATACCTTGTCATGAATATACTCTAATACGAATATGGGCATTATCAATATAAACCCATTGCACACGCTTGTGGATAGGTATGTGTGTGTGTGTGATTTTTTTTTTGTTTTTTTATATAATTCAATACTCAAACTCTGTAATACATTGAACGATGTCCTGAAGATGGGGTGCACTCCACAAAATTATCCTATCGCCACATAAAATAATTTAAACAAGCTACATTTCAATTTTGTTAGTGCACATTGATCAAAGTTCTTCAGTACCCGGTATTATATCCATAAAACCAAACAGATCACAATGGGCATTGTAGTTTGAATAGGTTTTACCCCTGGAGTTGACCATTAAATGTCATAATTGTTTTTACCAAGTTTGACAGCTTCTGCCCCCATGAACATACCGTCAATAAGCTATTTGGGTTGTATAGTAACCTAGCTCAATTAAATGAAGAAATAATTTGTCAATGTCACGAGATTGTCACTTAATAATGCTACGGACATAAGTTGTATAAGCCTACATTTTAAAGCCTCAAACTGATCAAGTGAGCTTTAGAAATGCAGATATCCTCTTAAGTTTTTAATGCAGCCCAAAACAGTTTTGGTAGTGCATTGTATCAGCTTTATTCTCCACGACTGTGTTTCCTTTTCTTTTTTCAGTGCTATATCTTCCTTTCCTATTTGTTACTACTGGCTGACTAAGCTAACCTTGTTTTTTTCCAAGTTCTTGGTGAATTTTAAGCCAACCTACCATGGAAAAACAAACCTGTTCAGGACAGAGAGATCGCCTATGTCTTAGGCAAGTTGAAGTCTCCGCCTGACATGTCTGTATCGTATCAGAGCCTTAAAGTACTCGAAATCAGTACTAGCCTACGTCAATAGCCAGGATCTTGTTAGAAACTGTAATTCTAGAATTGGGGTGGTAACAGCACATGCATTGCTTACATGTGTTGAGGCAACTAATTGATTTTTTAGTTTGCACTTATTATTAACAGGTCTGGCCCACAAAGGAGCAGGGAGAATGATGACCCGACCTGGGTCCTCTCTGAAACTAAGGTTTGGCTGAGTCAATCCCACCATGTGTCTCGATAAACAAATAATTACTCACAATGTTATAAATGATTTGTATATTCAGTAGGTTGGTATGTATTATGCTTTATATTTGCCGATTGTAGCAATAATGGTGATCATGTAGTGATGATGGTGTTAGTTGTAGTGAAGTAATGGTTATAGTGACACTTTCATAATTACCATTTCTTCTGTCACCATCCTTACTGTCTGTCTACATCTATCACCTTTCCAGTTGCTGTCACCATCACTGGTTGGCCTACAAGTTACTATCCCCATCATGAATATTACTGTCATAGAGCAGTAGTAGGATACTACTGCCATGCCCGGTGTCAACGGGTATAATTTAAACATAATAGAGGCAACCTTGCTGGCATTTCTATTATTTTGTAAGAGTAGACCCGGAAAAGGATGTGGAAACTTACAGCCTGTTTGTTTTAGCTCCTTGAGTTACAAAGCGGCTAGAGATCAAATTAGTGCAAAGTTCGCTGACACCAAAGCTTGTAGTACTTGAAGAAGTAAAGCTACTCCCAGTAGCAGCATTACTACTGGAACTATAATAACAGCAATATTAAATATTGTTATAGTTATTAAGATTGCATGATGTTTAGTGTAATGTACCAATTACTGGAGTATACTCAGTAACTATGCATATTCTTGATGGATTAAATAAATATATTTACATATTTAATTTGGCTTTCAGTTTCCACCTTCATAATAGTCTTGTAGGTCAACTTTATTTATCACAGTGAGTTGGTTACTAGTAAGGTAAGGATTCAGGAGGATCAGTGTTGTCATCAAATTTGGAAATGCTTACTTATTTACCAATGACGTGGAAAACGTAGGCACTGAATGTTTAGCCTTAATCTAGCATACATACAAATTCCTCATACTTTATTAATATTCCTTGTATTTTATTATTCATAGTATCACATGACTGAAAATGTGAGTGGAAATCATAGTTATATTCCGAGAAAAATAGTTAGGTCCTATCAAGATCTGTTATTAACACCTAACGAGCGGCCTAGGCGGTAATTTATATGTACCGCCCAGCGGGGTGTTTTTACCCTAAATAGGGTTGTTTACGTGATAATTTTCATGCCTAAATAAGACCCATAGCGTAAAACAAGTATCTGTCCCTGAAAGGGCATAAACAGAGCTTTCCAATGACACCCCAACCATCCTTGTATGACCGATAGTTTTCTTGCAACGATCGCGCAACACGAGTGCAAAAACCATGTAATTAGGTACTTTCCCTACATAATTCCCTGTGTAGCGAGTGTGAGGGGGGAAGGAAGGGTGGTTTTCACTTCAGTTGGCCCACCGTGGAGGTGTGCGACGGTCATAGCCTTACTATGCTCCTCACACCGCTCAGCTCTCTCTCTCTGCAACATTACGTGCTGAAAATGGCACACAACATAAGTTGTGAACCGCCACTTAGTCCAAATTTCTTTCACACGACATAAGTTGCGCGCCGCCAATAAAGGGTTAATAAGACAAAGTTAACTATTAATCATGAAAACGAAAAACATTGTAATCTGAGAAATGTAGGGTTGTCAGGTTATCGATATCAATCTTAAATGTGTTATTATCTATACCCACTGGTTACATAGAAACGAACAGCTGCTATCGTTAAATTAGAAATAGTTAACCCTTCCAGCCAGGCTGTCTTGTTATAAGGACATCGCGGCAGTTGGGCAGGACCCCGGGTGTCCTTATAACAGACAGTAAGCTTGAAAGCCTATTCAGCTTGGTCTGAACGCCGTGCGTCCGACGCATGTAAACAAAGCCGGTCATTGCGTCACCGCACCTCCAAAACAAGAAGGAGACGTCGGATCAATGTTGTTGTTGTATGGTATGATGAAATTACTGTCTGAAAAGCTCTGATATTGTCAACATCGCGACAAAATTCGCTTCACGGAAATCGTCATCACAACTGAACCAGTTGACTTACAGAGCTCTACTCAATGCCAGTCTACAGATTGGAAACCGCCCTACATTTAGAGATGCGTGGGAAATTTCTAGCAGTTAAAATAACAAAGATACGGTAGCCTAGGCCTAGACGTTTTTCGGCCAAATTGCCCGGGTACCCGACACTGTCCTTAGTTGGGCGACCCCGGGTCAGAAGGGTTAAACATTCCAGAATTACTATTTAAATTTAACGTTGGCAACTATTCACTTGTCTACAGTAATAATATGTATTTTTTTTCGAAGTCAGGGTTTTCACACAATGTGTGTGTGCTGCCATAATATTGTTAAATATAAGATATATCTTTGTGCATGACAGTAATAAACACGTTATAGGTCGACATATTTTTGAGATATTGACATAAATTAATAACACATAATACGCGCAAATGACGTAAGCAGCTGTTCACGCTCTTACGTGGATATTACATAATTTGTTCAACGTTGTAATAGCCTTCACATGACATTTCTCTGATAAATTGTTAATGTATTATATACTTTATAGTTTGATGTATTTGAATTATATATATATATATACTGTATATATATTATACAACCTATATTATGACGTATTTCGGATATACTATTCACGTGATTTACAACAAATTATTTGTGCACATCAAGTAAGCAGCTGTTTACGTTTTTACGTGAATATTACTAAATATATATATTGTATTGCCTTTAAAATTACGTCTTTCTGCAATCATATTAACGTGTAATAGACCTCATGTGAGAGCTTGACCTACTAGAAACGTAATGAATAGCCTACGTATTTTTAAATGTATATAGTATGACGAATTTACAACTTGCTAATTACGTACTTTGATAACATGATATGTGCTAATAATGTAAGTACCTGTTCATGTTTTACATGTATATTACGTTATTTTTATAACGTCGTAATGACTTTCACATTACTTCTTTCTGCACTCTTTTTAACGTGTAGTAGACCTTGTACATTGACGTGTTAGGAACGTAATACATACAAGATTTTAAAACCTATAGTATGACGAAATTTCGACTTTCTATAGACATAATTTGATAACATTGCTCATGCCGATAATGAAAGCAATTGTTCACGTTTTATGTTAATATTTATGTAATGTGACATCTTTCTGCAGTCATATTAACGTATAAGATACCCTATGGTTGGACATATTGGAGATGTAATATATATGTCATATTTACGTTGTGTCAAGTTATATTTTGGGGTTACGCAGGTTACTGACAACGTTGTAAATGATGGTCCTGCGATATCATCAGTTGTTTACGCTTTTATGTTTATATTACGTTATTCTCGAGGCGTTATGAGGGTTGTGTTGTTACTTGTGGGCTACGTTGTGACAATGTCATATTTGCGTTGTGTGTATAAGTTATATTTTAAGGCTATTCAGGTTATTTACAAAGTTGCCAATGATGGTCCTGCGGCATCAACATGGGTCACATTTTTCCGTACATATTACATCATTATCAATAAAGGTTGTAAAGGTTGTGTTGTTACTTGTAGTTTAGATTGTGTCAATGTCGTGTTTACGTTGTGTATTTCAATTAGAGTTTGGGAATATTCGGGTTATTGACTAACGTCACTTATGGTCCTGCGAAATCAATAGTTCACGCTTTTACATCCATACTACGTAGTTATCATAACGTTGTTAGGTAGTGGCAATACTTCTGAGCTATGTTGTGACAAAGTATATTTTTATATTGGGATATCTTGGTATTTAGAAGGTTATGACAACATAGTGATATTCGTTGTTCTTGTTGGTTATATTTTGATCTATTTACATCATTCTACAATATTCTGTGTATTAAATTGGTCCTGCAACTTTTGTGGTTGTTCACACATTTACGTGAGTACAACGTAGTTTTCGATATTTTGGTCTATTTACGTCATTCTACAACGTTCTGTGGTCTGCCCTGAGTCATTTGTGGTTGTTCACGCATTTACGTGAACACAACGTACTTTTCGTCATGATATCAGGTTGTTTAACCACGTATTTAGAAGGTTTTGACAACATAGTAATATACATTGTAATACTTGGTGATTTTTGTTCTTCTATTTACGTCATTCTACAACGTTCTGTAGTCTGGTCCTGAGTCATTTATAGCTGTTCACATGTTTACGTAAATACAACGAAGTTTTCGTAATGTTATCAGGTTGTTTAACTATGTATTTGGAAGGTTTTGACAACATAGTAAAATATGTTGCAATACTTGGTGAAGTGTTGGTCTATTTACGTCATTCTACAACGTTCTGTAGTCTGGTCCTGAATTATTTATAGCTGTTCACGCATTTACGTGAATACAACGTAGTTTTCGTAATGTTATCAGATTGTTTAACTACGTATTTGGAAGGTTTTGACAACATAGTAAAATATGTTGCAATACTTGGTGAAGTGTTGGTCTATTTATGTTATTCTACAACATTCTGTAGTCTGGTCCTCATCATTCATCATCATCATCTCCGACGCCTTGTTTCCCCCTGGGAAACCCCCACTAGAGGATGGCCACGACAGAAACATCTCCAAGCTACTTTGTCAAGACATGCCTCCCTTGCCCGTGCCACAATGCCCCTTCCACTACGTGGAAGTTTTTCTTCAATATATTTTTCCACTTTCTTTTCCCATACCATAGGTGGTCTTCCACTACTAGCGGTTCCACTCACCTGACTCCCATATATCTTTCTTGGCATTCTGTCTTCATACATTCTCTGAACATGACCATACCACCTCAAAGTACTTCTCTTTATCCACTCAACCACACCACAATCAATGCCCAAGGCCTGCTCTTCCATTCCAAAGGACTCGTACTGAGTTATTTATAGCTGTTCACGCGTTTACATGAATACAACGTACTTTTCGTAAGTTGTAAAGTTGCAGCCACACTTAAATATGACGTTGTGACAACGTAAAATTGTTTATTGGGAAGTGACCTTGAAGAAGTGGTGTAGGCGAGCTAGCAGTCCCTATTCTAGTTAGAGCGTGTGAAGAGGACGTTCCCCCTGGTGTCAACAGGAGTGGACAACGGACTCAGTCGCCACGTGTGACCAGATCTCTCATGGGCTCCTACTTCTATATTTCAAACAAATTAAGTGCCTCTCGTTCGATAAAGTGTTTTGATGATTATTTGCGAAGGGTTATGAAAAATATGTTAGTGTTCAATTTAACATCATCTTAAAGATTATAAATTTTCTCCTTCTCCTATCCATCGCCACTCGTTTTTGAGAGAACAGAACAAATTCTATACGTGGGATTGATGTACAGTATATATAATTCTTGGAATATAGTTCCTATATTCCGTATATTAAGAGCTATACATAAATTCGTTACAATATACGTATATTCCAGTGAACACTCAATCAGATCTTATTATAGGTGTTGTTATTAGCTGGGTACCCAAGTGCATGTATAATTGTTCACAGAGAGTGTTTATTTGTCAGTCTTTTAGGTACACTATATTAAAGATTATGCTTCCTGACTTCAAACTCAGTCTAAGCCTTGTTTGAGTTGAATATAATCTCCTGTCATTGTCACGTCGGTCGCGTTAACTTCTCCTCGGCGAGATTTTCAGCCCCGCACACAGGCTATTATAATTATTTACTATCTCACTGAATTTATATTCATTATTGTAACTCAATGAGTTGATTTAGATTTATATCTTTTCTTTTGTTGAATTAAGGTGAATAAAAACATCTCATAATTGCCAGAATATAATGAAAAGGACGTCGCTGGTACTGAATGGGTTAAAAAGTAAAAGAAAAACAATAATTTATTTGTTTTACACCTATCGGAAAATACGATCCTTTCACATCTATTTTATCGATACGTAATCATAGCATATACAAAACAATCTGTCTCTGCATAAAATTAATACCAGGCATTCATAACTAACAATATATTTTGCCACAACATTTTAAATTAAGTAAGTAACTAAGAACTATGGCAACTTACAACTACAACAAATCACTACAACGTTAATGATAACCTTCAATATATACACTAGCATTTAATTTTCAAATTGATAGACATTATATTTTTCATACTATGCTTGTTTTTTGTATATTGCATCGTGCCAGAGGGCATTGTTTCCATAGTAAATGTTATTACTTTCCGATACAGGCTCAGTGGTAATGTCAATAGCACTTTTACGAGAGTAAGAGAGAGAGAGAGAGAGAGAGAGAGAGAGAGAGAGAGAGGGGGGGGGGGGGGGGGGGGGGGGGGGGGGGGGGGGGGGGTGGGGGGAGAGAAGCGTGGATGCAGTGACCACAAGGTTTTACGATCCAACCGATGTGGTTTAGATTAAATTCTAATAGAGATAGTAGACACCAAATACAGAGGAATAGAAGCAAATTTTAGCTCAAAAGAGGGCTCTCTCCTCACTATCCACCACCTCCGGAAGTTGCCGTACAACGAAATCGAAATGCACCTATTCGTGTGACCCCTGGCAGCGACTCGCCAAAATGCTCTGGACCACTACCTTCTACTCTTACTATTAATTTCTGCAATATTCGTGGCCAATCCTCTAACTTCCACTCTGTGGAACACCACCTCTCCTTTGCCAACCCTGATCTTCTCTTTCTCACCGAAACTTAGTTGTCTGGGACTACTGACAGCAAACCCATTTCTGTATCCTTCTATTATCTCTATCCTCAGTTTTAAGCCAAAGGTGGATGTTGTGTTGCATATATGTACACAACAATCTTGATTTATCTCGTGTTCCCAACTTTGTTTCTTCTGAATGCTCAACTCTCTGGCTAAAGCGGTCTTGTTAGTCACAAACTAGATATTTCTATGCTGTCTATCTCTCCCCTAATTATACTGACTATCCAAAATTCTTTGACTATCTAACTTCTAAAGTTGGAACACATTCTATCTATCTCTCCTTTCGCAGAAATCTCCATCTTAGGAGAATTCAACGTTCACCACTGCCAATGGCTCTCCTCTCTTTCCACTGACCAACCTGGTGAACAAGCCTACATCTTTCCTATCCTAAATGACCTAGAGCAGTTAGGCCAGCAACCCACCCGTATCCAGGATCGCTTCGGAGATCGGCCCAACATTCTTGACTTATTTCTAACCTCTAACCCTTCTGCTTATACTGTAAATCTTTTCTCTCCTTTCGGCTCCTCCTACCATAAATGTATCTCTGACACCTCCTTATTGCGGGCAGCAGTAGAACAAGCGTAAGTAAACCAAGATTTGTTTGCATTAGACTGAGAGAAAGAAAATGCTTAAGAAATTATGAGGAAATAATACTTTAACAAACTGTAGAGATGCAAGAAATAAGAGCAATTGGACGATAGTTGGAGGGTTGAGAGCGGTCACCCTTCTTTGGGACAGGTTGAATGAGAGCAAACTTCCAGCAAGAAGGGAAGACGTTAGGGGAAAGACAGAGACAGAAGAGTTTGCCTAGGCAGTGAGTCAGCATGGAAGCACAGTTTTTTAGTGCAACAGGAGGAACACCATCCAGTCTATACGCCTTCTTAATATTTAGCCCAGAGAGGGTGGAAAGTACATCCTTAGAAGAGAATATGATTGTTGGCATAAGTAGAGAGAGGAGAGATAAGCATGGAGAGGGAGGAATAACATCGGAATCATCGAATTGGAGTTTTTAGCGAAAGTGTTAGCGAAGAGTTCAGGTTTGTCAGAGGAAGATATGACGGTAGTGCCATCAGAATGGAAAAGAGGAGGGAAAGACGAAGAAGCAATATTGTGGGAGGGTTTTTTGGCTAGATGCCAGAAAGCTTGGGAAGAGCTAGAGTTGGATAGTTCAGTGCATTTAATTTTGATGAAAGAGTGCTTGGCAAGTTGAAGAACAGATTTGGCCTGATTTCAGACAGAAACATAGGAAGAATGAGATTCTTGAGTGTTAAGGCATCGGTACCATTTTAATGCTTCCTCCTTTATGCGGACAGCAGTAGAACAAGCGTGAGTAAAACAATATATTTTTGCATTACACTGAGAGTAATAAAATGGAATGTATGCTTCCATGCCCGAAAGGATTACCTTGGTAATGCGTATATATATATATATATATATATATATATATATATATATATATATATATATATATTCAGCCTGTTATGGTTGCATGCTTCAAATGTATTTTATACTAACTCTTTCAGCAATAAGAATAGGAATTAAGTATGGCTACAAAAATAAAAGGGAGAGAGAGAGAACTGGGAGTTATTTCACCCAAGCAATCAAGGCAAAGGAGCTGCATACCAAAGAAGTGGGTTGTGTTTTAACGGTGTGTGTTTGTGTGAGTGTGAGTGTATGTGTATGTGTATGTGTGTGTGTGTGTGTGTGTGAGAGAGTGTGAATGTGTGAGAGTGTGTGTGTGTGTGTGTGTGTTAGTGAATATATGTATTGTTCTTTGCGTTTTTATTCAGTGTGTATATGTTTTGCACTGTAATGCGATCATGAGAGAAAGAGATAGATAGATTTACATGTATAGTCTACATATATAAGGATATTTAAAAGTAGAAAGATACTTAGATATACTGTACATATGACCTTCAAACGACATACTTTTTAACACGATCCAAAGGTATAATTGCTTTCCAGCTCTTTCTTGTCTCTTCTTTTCCCTGTTTGTTATTATATAACTAGGACTCTATTACATATGTATTCCAACTATGTTCTATTTAATGCCCCTTCTCATGAAATTTTACTAACATACCAATTAGGGGGGGGGGGGGTCACCGGCTTATTTTATCTTTCTCTCCTTTTCTTTCTTTCCCTGGCTTGTATCCATTCGGCTCCATTCAGCCAACTGTTTTAAGAGTTTATCCCCATCCAGGTGTCGATATTTTTTCCTGGCAAGTGATAGCGAGCCAGAATTGTATGGAGAAATCCAGCTTCGCCGGAGATATTTTTATCGAAAAATATTGACACCTGGATGGTGATTAACGTAATAAAATAGTAGGCTGCATGGGGCCGAATGGATACAAGCCAAAAAGAGAGGGAGAGAAAGAGAAAAACAGGGAGGTGGGGTCCCTTAATTACATTCACTTCATCCCACTGTTCACCATTGTATTCTATCCTCCTCTTGCTATCGTAATTACTATTATGCCCCTTCAACTCAATGTTATATCTTGCTACGGTCTATTCTTTATTTTTATTTTTTTATTTTTTTATTTTTTTTTAAGTGACAATGAACGGAGGAAGGAAAAACACAGATAAAACAAAAAGGTCCATGTGCCTAAAGGCATCCTCCATTCATAAAATGTTTGTAACAACTGGATTTAAACATTTGTAGATTGTAAGTTTGTGGAAAGCAATTCGAGGGAAGTGAATTCCAAAGAGTAGTAGCTCTGGGGATAAATGAATTCTGATAAGCAAAAGTTCTGCATTGTGGAGGAGAAAGTGTAAATTCATGGGCGCTCTCAGCTGCCCTAGTTCTACGGGGAAAGATGTGGAGAGGCGGCACAATTGAAGCAAGTTCCTCGGAACAATTGCTGTGAAAATATCTGTAGAATAATGCAAGGGATGCAACGTTTCTTCGTATGGATAATGTAGGAAGGTCCTGTGTGATTGCAGGGTTATTGATTAATCTAATAGCTTTATTTTGAATTTTGTCCAACTGCCTCAATTGAACCACTTCACTTCCACCCCACAGAGGTGAACAGTAATCCATCTGAGAACGCACATGACTTTTATATATTACGGCCAACTGCTCTTCAGTGAAGAATTCTCGAACTCTGTCCCAGTTTTTTAGAGGCATTCTTAGCAATGCTTCTAACATAATGTGTCCAGCTCAAGTTAGTAGTTAATAGTACACCGAGAATGTCAATACTAGGGGAAGTGGGCATATTTACATCATTACAAAATATATGGGAGTCAGTGAGATTCTTCTGTCGGTTAGAAAATTGAATGTACTTGGTTTTCTGTGCATTAAAGGAAACTAGATTCCTTTGTCCCCATTTATTAATTCTAGAAAGGTCCTGGTTCAGAGAAATTGCAGTGTTTATTTTTGAATTTATAAGATCGGGTTGGGTGAAAGAATTGGTAAATGTGAAGGAACTGTGGAGTGTTGAGTTATCTGCGTAGGAATGTATTGGATTATGAGTGGTAGATATGAGATCATTGATATGAATGAGGAACAGAGTTGGGGCCAAAACTGATCCCTGGGGAACACCAGCATTTATTGAGTGAAATTGAGAATAAAGGCCATCTACCATTACACATATTTTTCTGTTATGAAGATAAGAAGAAATTAGTGGAACTAATGATGCAAGGCCGTAGTGTGACATCTTCGACAATAAGGATTGATGCCAGACTCTATCAAATGCCTTTGATATATCCAGTGTTATTGTATGTGTTTCACCATGTTGGTCTGTAGCTTGGTTGATTTGATGCATAAGAAGGCAAAGCATGGCTGCAGTTGATCGACATCATCGTCTAAAACCATATTGCCTATCACTGATTAATTTATTATTCTCAAGATGCTTAATTATGTGATTATTTAATATAATTTCAAAGACTTTACCAAGAGTGGAAGTTATAGCTATTGGTCTGTAGTTTGATGGATCTGAAGAGGCACCTTTTTTAGGAACTGGATGGATGTTTGCTTCTTTCCAGGGTACTGGGAAGCATGAGGTCTGAGTACACAGACGGAATTTTTTTGCCAATACAGGAGCGAGCACCAAGGAGCAATTCTTAAGTACTATTGGAGGAATTTTATCTGGACCAGGAGCCTTATCTACTGAGAGATTCTGCAAAATAGTTTTGACATGTCTGGTGTGGATCTTAAGTGAGGGAATTTCAGGCGAATTAAAATTAAGTACAGGGACATCTTGATTTATTTCATCTAAGGTTGAGTTGGTGGAGAAAATATCCGCAAGAAGGTTAGCTTTACCTCGTAGGTCACTTACAAGATTGCTAGTCGGAGATTTTAATGGTGGAATGGATGAAGCAGTAGTGAAGTTGGATTTGAATGAGTTAAGTGTAGACCAAAATATTTTGTTATCATTTGGATTATTTAGAAGTTTATCTGCCTGCTTGTGGAGAAAGTTTGATTTAGTTAGGTTTAATACAGTTTTGGCATGATTTCTGATGTTTCTAAAGTAATTAAACGCTTCATGTGTTTTTGATCTTGTGTATGCATTGCAGGCTATTGCTTTTTGTTCAGTTACTCTAGCACAATTATGGTCAAACCATTTAGGTGAATTAGATTTACTTTTTATTAACATACTCCTTCACGTGACCTGAAGAAGCTATCTGCGAAACGTTGTCAATAAAGTGCTCCTCCTCATACGGTACTTATATTCATACTTCTTCATGTTATGCTACCCTCATGACTTGTTTCTGACATAAAATCCCTTCAATTTATTCCCCTCACGCTGTTCTAGGCTTCGTTCCTGCAGCACCCACTTCAATCACATCTTACCAACATGCCCCAGTATTTCTTTGATCTCATGTCCACCCCGTCAGTCCTGTCTCCGTATGCCATCTTATCAATACTCTTCATTTCTTCCATTGTTCATGCTATCCCAGTGTTCATTCTTCCACCAACCCACTCCCGACGCAACATTCCCCACCACCCCCGCTCTGCACCACCACTGTTATCTCCATCCAGCTGCTATCCACTTCAGCTGCAGTGCGTGGTGTGGTGTGGTGGTGCAGCTGCAATACTGTAGAAGCACTGCAGCTTCTCTCTCTCTCTCTCTCTCTCTCTCTCTCTCTCTCTCTCTCTCTCTCTCTCTCTCTCTCTCCGCGTGTTTGTGGGTGTTTACCTAATTGTGTTTTACAAAATATGAGACTAGTCTCATAGTGTCCCGTCTGTTTGTAATGTCTCGTATTTATTTTTAAATGAATAGATATTCTGTGCACACTACATGTTTTGCTTTTTGGTAAATTCCACTCTTCAGCGATTCTGTTGGGAAAACTATGTCGTCGAATGTGTTTCTTTCATCTCTTCTGCAGGAGTTTGTAGCCATGTTATCTTGTTCTCCCTGTAGCTAGCATAATGCAGTCTTCTCTATCAGTGAATTCAATTCATATTTTTGGGGAGTTTGTAGGCACCACTCGAGCAGGGCAGTACCCAGGTGAGGCCACATAGGCATATGATAAGGTGTTCCTTATATATACATAATTATACATATATATATATATATATATATATATATATATATATATATATATATATATATATATATATAATATATATATATAATATATATATATATATATATATATATATATATATATGTATATATATATATATATATATATATATATTATCTTTTAAGAGACAATGAACGGAGGAAGGAAAAATACAGATAAAACAAAAAGGTCCATGTGCCTAAAGGCATCCTCCATTCATAAAATGTTTGTAAATTAATATCAATATATATATTGTGACATCTGGAGATAACCAAGATGTGATGTGTGACCAGACACCAACCTGTTGAACGTGCCTGTACTTCCACACCTGCACGCGTGAGAGAGAGAAAGAGAGAGAGAGAGAGAAAGTGCCCATGCTGGTTCTCCCTACTTCTTTCTACCTGGTTCGAGCTGGTTCCCGTGATAACGAGAGAGAGAGAGAGAGAGCGCGCGCTGGCCTACGTGACTATCCTCACATTCCACAGTATGGAGGGGGGGGGGGGGGGGGGGGGGACGACTGTATGGGGGGCTTGAGGCGGGGCGGTACCAGCCCCCTTCTCCCTCCTGTCCCGCCACTAATGCTGCCTGGCTTACCTGTTCTCACCTGTAATTGGTCGACGTGAGCTGCCGGGCCCCTATTGGTTTAGGAACGTGTTTCCTGACTTAATGATTGGATTAGCTTGGTCAGGGAAAGATATATAAGCCTGAGATTTGATAATTCAAACGAGACACATTCTAAGCTGGGAGGTGGAAAGAGCTGCATGGAGAGAACAGGCTTGTATAGATTGGTTTATATTTTATTTCAGTGCGTCCTGGAACCACTTGTGATCTCGTGATCATTAATTAACCAGAGGTATGTCGAAAACATAGCCTCATTATTGATTTAAGATTTTGTGATTGGAGAGATATATAATTTGAATTACTGTTTACTTATGGAGATTAAAAATAATGTTTGATTTAGAGAATTTGTAATTGCATATTGTATACTTCACCTGTTCATAATTAACTGACTTGATGTTAAGCCATTGTCATTACTAAATAGGCATTGTAAAAGTCCTATTAATTGTATTGTTTACTTAAGCCTACTAAGATTTAACCCTTGTCTGGCGGGGGTGGACTAAAGTCGGGCTAGAGAACCATGGACTATGTGGCGGGGACCGACTTAAGGCTGTGTGCAATTTTTGGGCAATATTTGGCTCTGAGAGAGAGACGTGCGGTGGGAGGAGCGTAACTCGTGTTACGACCGGGGCTCGTATAAAACAAGGGCTCTTAATCATTGGACTAGAAAGGCACACAGCCACAACGGTAACACTAGATCCAACCCTCGAAGTTATAATGCCGGCGCACAAAAAACACCTATAATACCCTCCAGAGTTAAATCTGCGATAACGGGGTATCCTATAACTCAGTATAAGTGCACTACTACTACAGGCTGATGATCTCTGATACAACCTGATTACAACAACATACAATTACATTAATAAGGTATACAAGGAAAAGATAGAGATCTTAATTAAATCACTGCAATGATTTAATGCAAACTAGAAGAAGGTATATATAACGTTAATCTAAGCAATAACAAACTGTCACTCCTATATTAAAGAAAGTGAATGAAAGTCCCAAAGCATCGAGCAGGAATCTTCTGAAGAAAGTCTGATGCTGGGTTAAGATGATCGTATCGGATTTTGAACTGTTATATAAAGCAGGGACAATATAGGACAAGTGTAGAGACAGACAGTGTCAACTGACACGGGAATAACGATAAATGCACACTAGTATTATCTCCAACAACAAAAGAAGTCCTTCGTCAGGCAACTCAAAAAAACCTGCTCAGGTTGTGCAACTCAACAACAACCAAGGCTTACGGTCAACGTGAATAAGAATGCTGCATACATAACATAAGAGTTTATAATTCTAAACGGGTGTCTGCTAGGCTAATAAAGTCTAGCTGGGATGTCGTAGGCTAGGAAACAATGGCTGAGCAAGCGGCTCGTAGCCTAGCGAGGTCCTTAAGACTGTGCGGCCAAATTACGTTAATTGACGGGGTGCTCTCTTGAGAGATCCAGATCGCTAGTATCTGGTTCTCTCCTGGCGACCCTCTCAAAGTCAAAGCAAACGAGTTAGCACAGTGTTGGGTGGCAGAGGCAAAAGCCCTCACTCGCATCACAGTGCTAAACTCACAAGGTACACAGTCAGAAAGACCACCTAGGCTTCCCACGTCTCCGTTGCGATTGTACAGGTTCAACAAAACCTAGTACACATCGGAAATCACAACAATGGCCTCACCCCAGTCTAGCATTAAATGCCCAGCAGACAGCCAAGGAATAGGCAGGGAGACACTGTGAGTGTGTCGAACCTCTACAGACAAAATGGTAACCCCTCCAAAATGCCTAACTAAACATATAATATCTGAGAGCTTCAGCATATAATACGATGGCCGATATATGAAATCGTGCAGAACCAAAGGGGAGTTATGATATTAAATAGAGAGGAAGAATGAGAGGTAAGAAGTTGAGAGAGAGAGAAAGTGCTCTATAGGTAGAAGTTGGTGACAGGTGGTTAAGGTTATGCTGGTCAAGCAAGCTCTGAAGAGAGTAACTCCAAATAGCCAAATACCTTGCCCCGGCGAGTGCTAGCGAGTGGCCAAGCGAGCGGCTGATCCCACGTGGCGTTCTGCCAAGCTGCAGGTGTCACAGTCAGCTCTGACAGCTCGGCACGGTTCCCCCGCCAGCACTGAGCCCGCCTCCACACACACCCACACTCACTGCCTCGCTACACAGGGAATTATGTAAGGAAATTACCGTATTTTAGGGATTTTTCCTTTGTGTTGCACGATCGTTGCAAAAGAACGCGTGGTCGTAGAAGGATGGTTCTGGTGTCATTGGAAAGCTCAATTATCGCCCTTTCAGGCATACATAATTGTATTACGCTCTGTCTCTTGTTTATGCATGAAAAAGAGCACGGAAACAAGGTCGTTTAGGGTAAAACCACGCGCTTGGCGGGTAGTAGAAGTTATTGACGGGCCCGCTCGTAAGGGTTTAATTTTTACTTTAGTGAAATCAGAACGTATGCAAATCGATCCTGAAATCTATAATATCTTTCATTGCTTATTATTTTGATTAATTGTAAACTACCTTATTTATGTTTATAAATACAATTCCATTTTATATGTGACTTTGTAATATTTCCTTACCATCTTTTATTAACCCTTTACTGGCGGCGCCCGGCTAGTGTCGAGTGAAATAAATGTGGCCTATGTGGCGGGGCCCGGCTATAGTCGCATGCAATTTTGTGCACGGAATGTGCTCTGAGAGAGAGTGGAGTGGTGGGAGGAGCATAGGTTGCCTCATGACCGCTCGCCATGGTGGCCGTGGAGCTACTGAGATGTACTCCACCCTACTCCACCCTCCATCACTCGCTACACACGTAATTATGTAACAAAATTACCGTATGTTATCGATTTTGCCCTTCGGTTGCACAATCGTTGCAAGACAACCAGTGATCGTAGAAAGATGGTTCAGGTGTCATTGGAAAGCCCACTTAACGCCCTTTCAGGGATACATAATTGTATTACGCTCTGGCTCTTGTTTATGCATGAAAAAGAGCACGGAAACAAGGTCATTTATGGTAAAAAAAAAAACGCTGGGCGGTACATAAAAAGTTACCGCCTAGCCGCTCTTAGGGTGTTAAGTCAATGTCTTTCAGTAAAAAGAATAAATAAGATACAATATTAAAGAGAGAAAAATAATAAACTAAGAGAATAAAGAGATAATAGAAAGAGTAAAACAATCTTTAAAGGGTTAACAAACTTAAATTAATTATATAAAAAGATCTTAATACTTTACTGATAATCAAGAATAATTGCTTTATTTTATACTTATTTAGTGACTTAAAAACCCTTGCTTACATACCAAGCTTTTTATATTCTTACTTAACCCGTACAGCCCCAGCGACGCGCCTGACGCGTCGGCGATGTATGTAACGCACAGCCCCAGAGACGCGCCTGGCGCGTCACCCTAATTGCGCCGACCGTAACCTCAGGTGTAGCCACTCAAGGGGGCTCAGATTTGTATGGGAACTGTGTACGTATCCCACGCAACCGTGCCGATGGTTGAAAACTCTCAAAGTCCACGTGCGTGCGCGCGAGCGCGCAATTACCTGTTTTTTGGGGATAATTGCCTTCATTTTTTTACTCTTGTAAAATACGTTTTCGGGGGCTCTGTAGGACCATTCTTTAAGCTTTTTGAGCGGTTTTTCGTGGTTTTTCCTTCATTCCTAACCCATTCGCTATTGTTTCTGGAATAAAACAATTTTTTGAAAACCGGCCGGGTTCTGGTGCGCAAACATTACAAAACTAGCCGGGGCTCCACGGGTTAATAGCCTACTTCATATTAAACATTCAATGTAACTTTAAATAGTTTCCTGATTAAATATAAATGAAGTGTATCAGAGTATAAAGGATAACTGTCCCAACAACTAAAGGTAAGCAAGTAACAACATAACAAACTTTAATGTTTTACGTTCTATAGGCCTTCAGCTGTTTGCTACATTTTCATATTAACTATTCTATCTTTATTTATTTAGTTAACCACTTCTAAATCAAGATACGTAACAGATAACTGGCGACCTTGCCAGGATATGTTTTGTATAAGTTTCACTAAGTTTATATCACTGTAATCATGCCTGAAAATTATTAATAAGGAAGATGTTAAGATTTTCTGAGAATCGACACCCGTTGCCAGTGACATCGATCTCTTGTCCAAGGCAGAGCTAACTGTACTAGCCTCGTATCTTGAGTTAACGGTCTCGGACATGGCAAAACCTGAAATAGCACAGACCATAAAGTCCGAATTATTTGGGATTCACGGAGACGAGGGCGGTGAGCAAAGCGGAGACGAGGGTGGTGAAAAAACGGAGCGGCTGGTGGAGGACTTGGTAATGGGATATGTGACGCCTGCCAGTGTTGGCAGAATCGCCTCCCGGTAGCCACTAGCGCTCGCCAGGGCAGTGAAATAGGCTACAGTCTATCTACAATGTTGTACTTTCTTTCTTATGAATCGTCATGTCACAGGCAGTATAGAAGTGGTCTTTATTTTCGCCTGTGACAATGCATTATATTTTATATCATGAGTTGAATATAAGATGCATTGTTGTGTAGAGTTGAGAGGCAGAGCGAGCGGGCAGCGAGGGGGTAGTGAGTGTTGCTTCCCTCCTCCCTCCTCCCTTCTGGAGGAGATTCTCGCCGCGTGGTCTTTCTCTCGGTTTTGATTGGCTGGTGGTTCCTGGCGCCTTCTGCAGGCCTGCTGCCTGGTGACGTAGCGGCCTGTGATTGGCTGACCACCATGCCTTTTTGTGATCCTGGGGGTCCCGAGGAGGTACTCTCTTCAGAGCTTGCCTGACCAGCATACCCTTCACATCTCCCTTGCTACCTATCCCCGACTTCTAACTATAGAACACTTTCTCTCTCTCTCAACTTCTTACCTCTCATTCTTCCAATCTATTTAATATCATAACTCCCCATTGGTTCGGCACGATTTCATATATCGGCCATCGTATTATAGGCTGAAGCTCTCAGATATTCCATGTTTAGTTAGACATTTTGGAGGGGTTAACATTTTGTCTGTAGAGGTTCGACACACTCGCGGTGTCTCCCTACCTTTTGCTTGGTTGTCTGCTGGGCTATTTAATACTAGAATGGGGTGAGGCTATTGTTGTTGTGATTTCCGATGTGTACTAGGTTTTGTTGAACTTGTACAATCGCAACAGATACGTGGGAAGCCTAGGTTGTCTTTCTGACTGTGTACCTTGTGAGTTTAGCACTGTGTTGCGAGTGAGGGCTTTTGCCTCTGCCACCCAACACTGTGCTAACTCGTTTAGCTTTGAATTTGAGAGGGTTGCCAGGAGAGAACCAGATACTAGCGATCTGGATCTCTCAAGAGAGCACCCCGTCATTTAACGTACTTTGGCCGTACAGTCTTATGGACCTCACTAGGCTACGAGCCGCTTGCTCAGCCATTGTTTCCTAGCCTACTACATCCCAGCTAGACGTTATTCGCCTAGCAGACACCTGATTAGGAATATAAACTCTTATGTTATGTATGCAGCATTTTTATTCACGTTGATTGTAAGCCTTGGTTGTTGTTGAGTTGCACATCCCGAGCAGACTTTTGCGTTGCCTGAGGAAGTACTTCTTTTGTTGTTGGAGATAATACTATTGCGCATATATCGTTATTCCCGTGCCAGTTAACACTGTATGTCCATGCATGTGTCATATCTTGTTCCTGCTTTATATAACAGTTCAAAATCCGATTCGATCATCTTAAGCAGCATCAGACTTTCTTCAGAAGATTCCTGCTCGATGCTTTAGGGCTTTCATTCACTTTCTTTAATATAGGAGTGACAGTTTATTATTGTTTAGAGTAACTGTAATTACACCTTCTTCTTGTTTGCATTAAATCATTCCAGTGATTTAATTAAGCTCTCTATCCTTTTCCTTGTATACATTATTAACGTAATTGTATGTTGTTGTGATCAGGCTGTATCAGAGATCATCAGCCTGTAGTAGTAGTGCATTTATACCGAGTTATAGGATACCCCGTTATCGCAGATTTAACTCTGGAGGGTATAGGTGTTTTTGTGCGACGGCATTATATGTTCGAGGGTTGGATCTATTGTTACCGTTGTGGCTGTGTGCCTTTCTAGTCCAATGATTAAGAGCCCTTGGTTTATACGAGTCCCGGTCGTAACAAATGGCGACCTTGCTTAGGATTTTGTGAACTTAGAGAAATATTGCAGGAGTGTTGTGGTCATTTGTTTTTTGTTTAAAGGAGTATAGTGGACACGTGGGATTTTTTTTTGGCAAGTAGTATAACACTTAAGAGTCTTCGAGCATTTTATATTTTTGAATGAAAAGTGCTGCATGAGAGTTTTAGGTACTCCTTTTTTTTGTATAAACGTTGAGAATTTTCGGTGGACACTATATCGGACGACGGATCAGTGTACAGTGAGGACACAGTACGGGAAGCCGGCACTGAGGTGCAGAGGCTGGATTTGTTAGAAGACATTAGAGTAATAACTAGTGAGGAGGATGCAAAGAAGTTTCTGGAGATGCCTATTACTGTTGACCGGGTGTCGGGGATTGATCGGTATGGTCTCCAGTGTTTGGCCACGGTCATGGGGCATGTGGGCATTAGCAGCATGTCGAGAGGTGACCTGGTGGCCTGTGTGCTCGGCGGGGTGCATGGGGCTTCGGGTGGAGCGGTAGCTGGGGCACTTTCGGCCCAGCCCCCATTCCACTCGACTCCTACCATGGCGCACCCTCGGGCTCCGGAGCCGGGTACGTTCCCGCAGGCCGATAGTCACTGGTAGCGTGGTTTGCACTTGGGTGAGTCTCCAATTGTTGCATCTCCTCCTCCTCAAGGGTTGACTCCAGATATGCTCTTCCAGCTTGAGATGGCTAAGATGCAGCAGCAGCGGGAATCTGAGCAGCAGCAGCGGGAGTTTGAGATGGCTAAGATTCAGGCTGAGGAGAGAAGAGCCAGATATGAGGCTGAGCTCGAGCAACGAAAACATTAGGTTGAGCTCGAGCAACGGCAGCGAGAGAATGAGACTGAGGAGAGAAAGGCGAAGTACTGTGCAGACATAGATATTGAGAAGTCTAGGGTGGAGTCGACAGGGCAGCGTCTCGGTTCTGGGAATCGAAGTCTTGATCAGTCTTTATCGCACCTGCTCAAGTTAGTCCCTGTATTTGACGAGTTGGGTATCACTGAATTTTTTATGCGTTTTGAGAAGAAGTGCCGGGAGCACCAATGGCCCGAGGTTAAGTGGGCAGCCCTTGTTTCCTCTAGGTTGGTTGGCAAAGGACTCAAGGCATATGATGCGTTGCCTTTGGAGTCGTGTATCGATTATGAGGTATTGAAGGAGGCTGTCCTGCGGCATATGAGTTACAACCAGAGACGTACAGATTGAAGTTCCGGGGTGTAACGAAGGGTCGTGAGTGCACCTTTCTTGAGCATGCCCGGGATCTGTCCGATTCATTTAGAAACTGGCTGCATTCTGAGAAGGCATCGACGTTTGAGGAGTTGAAACAGGTGATGCTTCTAGAACAATTTTTCAAGTGTACGGGCGGCGATCTGACGTTGAATCATAACGAGAAAAAAAACGAAAACTCTTCAGGAGGCAGCTGAGATGGCTGATCTTCGGTTATCTTTGATTCGTGGGTGTGGTTTTGCACAGAGAAGTGATGCAGGCAATAAGGAGCGTAACCCTCCCCCTCCCCGAAACACTGATATACATAATTACACTAAGAACAAGAGCAACGACACCAAAACTGACCATAAACCTAGTACCGTCCCGTTTAAGAAGGGTCCGGGCCCTTCCCCACCTCAAGGGAAGCCCAAGGGGGAGTTAGAGTGTTTCATTGTCATGAGAAGGGGCATTTTGCAAGAGCCTGTCCAAGCAAGCTACCTAATGCAGTTGTGTCTTTGGCTCGCAACATTGGGGTGTCCCCGAAGAGTTTGCCCGGGGTATAACGTCAGAGGCTGGGACACAGCCAGTGGAGAAGAATCCGGAAGGCTCGAACCCTGTCCGCGATGTCTTATGCGACCATCGAGGGCGTGGCTGCGTGAAGTGGGCTGGTAAGAAGCATGGAGTTGAGCTGTTGCAAGACACGGGTGCCTCTCAGACTTTGATGAAGAACTTTACTGGTAGACCAATAAACGCGGCACGGGTAGTTGTGGTGCAAGGTATCAATGCTATCAGGTCATACCCGTTGGTCAGGATGGAACTGGAGGTAGATTGTGTGACACGAGAGTTGGATGTGGGAATTGTGGAGAACTTGCCTGTTGGGGGCGTCGACCTCCTTCTCGGCAACGACTTTGCGGTACCTACTTCTGAGGTTTCACCCTTAGTCGTTGCCGAGAAGCCGGCCGACGTGAGTAGGGAGGAACAGGAGTGGGTAGAGAAGTGTCATGTACAACCTATGGCGTGGGTTGTTACAAGATCTCTTGCATCCAAAGTGTCACAGCCTATTCCTCAGTCTTCTGATCAACGGAGGAACGGTCGGAAGAAGACGACTAATGTTGGTAAAAGTTTGGAGAGTTTAGTACCAGCAGCGCTTCTTGGCGACTCACTATTGGCACCATTGATGGAGTCTGGAAAAGCCCCAGGACCTGTCACAGCTAGTGAGGAGGTAGGGCAGGAAGAGACTCCGAGGCAGCAACGTTACACACAGAGAGAAAAAAGGGTTGCTCAGTTTGATATTGGGAGAGGACATGGGTTGCTTCGGAAGCATCTAGACAGGTTGGTTCCCTCAGATATTTGTAAACTGCAGTTGGAGAATCCGGAAGTTCAGAAGTGTGGTAATGGTGCTGTCGAGATCAAACATGAGGACGGGGAAACATGTCATGTGAACCTGTTGGAGGAGTTTGTGAGGCAACCACCTGAGCAGCCTACTGTCCCTGCGGTGGTCTGCAGCGGCCAAGGAGGAGAAGGAGAGGGGGTAGGGCACAGGTGGAGGAGAGTTGGGATTGTCATGTCTCGGCAGAGCAGTGGGCGGGGGACACGAGTCTGGTGGCTGTGGAAGCGCTAGAGCACCTGCCTGAGAAGCAGTGTGCAGCGCTCCAGCACCAGCTCGGTTCATACCCCACTGGTCGTGCCGAGCACCCGAGCCTCACAACTCAGGCGGTGCAAGATGTTCCGCGGGCAGGTCACGTGAATGTTGGGAGACCGTTAGCCTCGTTGTTTCGGTGGTTCAAGGTGGGCGACGAGGCTTGGACATGGTTGTCAGGTCAAGGTCGCCCCATTGCTGCCAAGGGTGGTGGTCAGAAGGAGGACATTGAGCAGATTGGTGAGGTTGGCTGTGGAGTGGATGTGCCCGTTCGTCGTATAGCCTCCCAATGCTGCTCTAGTCGAATGCAACAGCCCTACTATAGACCGACTGTATCTGGCCATGTCGCTAAAAGCGGTGATGCTGCGCAGGCAGATCTAGTTGCAAGGAATGCGGGGGTGCGCATGTACGGTATCGGCGGGGAAGCCTTAGCAATAATGAACTATGGGAGTGACTGCACAGGTGGTACTGATTGTCCCTCTCATGACCTGGCTGTTCTAGGGACGGAGATGGAGAAGGAGGGAGACTACAGGTTAGAAGCTGCGGTCTCGGCTGGGTTGTGGGAGGGCACTAGGCATGTTGTTCTGCGAGATAAGTTGTTTACTAGGCTGTGGCAGTGCATCCGCATGGCTGTTGCTTCTCCAGGCCTGATGTACGGGGTAGAATCCGATATGGAGGCTGGAAACAGTGCAAGGCTCAGTTTAATTCCCTACCGTATAAATCCTGCTCGACAGCCTGTGGTGCAAGCAGAGCTGGATTACGTGTTGACGAAGGGTCGGAGGGATAAGGAATGTCGTAAGTGGTCGTTGCCTGTAACTTTACAACCTGTGTTAAGTGGCAAGATCAGTGTGTGTGTTGATTGCAAGAGTGGGTGTGAATTATCCCTGACAGACGCCTATACCTTATCGAGAGTTGACGACACCATAGACCGCATCGGGGCTGCATCGCCTATCATGAAGGTAGAACTAGTGAAAGGCTTTTGGCAGGTCCCGTTGCCGGAAAGAGTGAAGAGAAGTGCCAGTCTTGTGATGAACTGGGCAGTTTATCAGTGCCATGTGTTGTTTTGCTGCCAGAACACAAGTTGGATGTGTCGCATGCTAAGGGCACTGATAATGATTTGGTTGATTGTTTGTCACGGGAGGGTTTGTTTGCAGGAGAACCCTCGCCGTTCAGTCAGTGTGTGTTGAGAGTGGAGAAAAACTAGTCTCGCCCCTGTAGAGCAGCCGCCAAAAACAACATTAAAATTAAATCAAAAATCACAAACAAACTCTTTCTTTTGATAGTTAATTGTAAGTTGCCTATGTTATAGCTAAAGTCCTAAGTTGAACCTGTCTCTCACTTAGGAGGCTGGGCTCTGTGAAGCTCGCTGAGGGAGCATAGTAGGCTAAATTATACTATTATGTTTGGGAGGGGTTAGAAGATTTTCTTTATGTTGATATGTTGTTTTATGTAAGAGTTGAGCTTTGAATTTCATTTCTGGTGGACTGGCAATGTGTGACGGGTCTTATCGGCATTCTGCCTTGTCAGGTATCGTGCTCGCCTAATGTTGAGCGTCCTATATCTTGGGCGGGGTGTGACGCCTGCCAGCGTTGGCAGAATCGCCTCCCGGTAGCCACTAGCGCTCGCCAGGGCAGTGAAATGGGCTACAGTCTATCTACAATGTTGTACTTTCTTTCTTGTGAATCGTCATCTCACAGGCAGTATGGAAGTGGTCTTTATTTTCGCCTGTGACAATGCATTATATTTTATATCATGAGTTGAATATAAGATGCATTGTTGTGTAGAGTTGAGAAGCAGAGCGAGCAGGCAGCGAGGGGGTAGTGAGTGTTGCTTCCCTCCTCCCTCCTCCCTCCTGGAGGAGTTTCTCGCCGTGGGGTCTTTCTCTCGGTTTTGATTGGCTGGTGGTTCCTGGCGCCTTCTGCAGGCCTGCTGCCTGGTGATGTAGCGGCCTGTGATTGGCTGACCACCATGCCTTTGTGTGATCCTGGGGGTCCCGAGGAGCTACTCTCTTCAGAGCTTGCCTGACCAGCAAACCCTTCACATCTCCCTTGCTACCTGTCCCCGACTTCTACCTATAGAACACTTTCTCTCTCTCTCAACTTCTTACCTCTCATTCTTCCAATCTATTTAATATCAAAACTCCCCTTTGGTTCTGCACGATTTCATATATCGGCCATCGTATTATATGCTGAAGCTCTCAGATATTCCATGTTTAGTTAGACATTTTGGAGGGGTTAACATTTTGTCTGTAGAGGTTCGACACACTTGCGGTGTCACCCTACCTTTTGCTTGGTTGTCTGCTGCGCTATTTAATGCTAGACTTGGGTGAGGCTATTGTTGTTGTGATTTCCGATGTGTACCAGGTTTTGTTGAACCTGTACAATCGCAACGGATACGTGGGAAGCCTAGGTTGTCTTTCTGACTGTGTACCTTGTGAGTTTAGCTCTGTGTTGCGAGTGAGGGCTTTTGCCTCTGCCACCCAACACTGTGCTATCTCGTTTTGCTTTGACTTTGAGAGGGTCGCCAGGAGAGAACCAGATACTAGCGATCTGGATCTCTCAAGAGAGCACCCCGTCATTAAGGTAATTTGGCCGTACAGTCTTAAGGGCCTCACTAGGCTACGAGCCGCTTGCTCAGCCATTGTTTCCTACCCTACTACATCCCAGATAGACTTTATTCGCCTAGCAGACACCCAATTAGGAATATAAACTCTTATGTTATGTATGCAGCATTTTTATACACGTTGATTGTAAGCCTTGGTTGTTGATAAGTTGCACAACCCGAGCAGGCTTTTGCGTTGCCTGAGGAAGTACTTCTTTTGTTGTTGGAAATAATATTATTGCGCATTTATCGTTATTCCCGTGCCAGTTAACACTGTATGTCCATGCACATGTCATATCTTGTTCCTGCTTTATATAACAGTTCAAAATCCGATTCGATCATCTTAACCATCGTCTAGCGGGGGGTTTTGGGCTATTTTGGGCATATTCAGGCCCTCCTGAATGATCAATCAAGTATCTGCATGAAAAGAAATGTATTCAGCAAAAAATTAGGCGCTACTAGCTTCAAAATGAGACCAGAACGAGCTACGTAGCACTCGTCGTTTTGATGCAGTGGTACCACCAACATGGGAGATTAGCGTATAGCGGCATATTTTTTCCAGCTACGCTCACTACTGGCTACACTGCCGGCCTCTCGAGAACAGAGGGAGCGTGAGTCAGTGGGCGGCGGTAAGCCCTGGGTGTCGGCCGTGTGGCCTGCTGCACTCCCGGCCATTTGCACTCGATTTTAACCCTTTAAAAGCCTTAATAATGCTCCTAACTTGCTGCTTTTCAGATACAGACTCAAGTCGGGCCCCGCTCTTTAAGTGTTAAGCAGCATCAGACTTTCTTCAGAAGATTCCTGCTCGATGCTTTAGGACTTTCATTCACTTTCTTTAATATAGGAGTGACAGTTTATTATTGTTTAGAGTAACTGTAATTATACCTTCTTCTTGTTTGCATTAAATCATTCCAGTGATTTAATTAAGCTCTCTATCCTTTTCCTTGTATACATTATTAACGTATTTGTATGTTGTTGTGATCAGGCTGTATCAGAGATCATCAGCCTGTAGTAGTAGTGCATTTATACCGAGTTATAGGATACCCCGTTATCGCAGATTTAACTCTGGAGGGTATAGGTGTTTTTGTGCGCCGGCATTATAAGTTCGAGGGTTGGATCTATTGTTACCGTTGTGGCTGTGTGCCTTTCTAGTCCAATGATTAAGAGCCCTTGTTTTATACGAGTCCCGGTCGTAACAGATACAGATGCGGTTTGGTGAGCATAAGCCAGAAGGATTTACCCCTGAGCAATATTTGGATTTAACTAGATTAAATTCTGCCCAGGCAGAAACTCAACAGGCACAACAAACTCAGCTGCAGGCACAAGCCCAGCCTCAGCTAGAGCTAGATCATCAATATCGCATGGCCCAATTAGCTGCTCAAACCGAGTCCAAAAACAATGTGCTTGCTCCCCCTTAGGGATTAACCATGACGAATGTAATTCCCCCATTCACAGAGGACAATGTTCAGGACTTTTTTGTGTTGTTCGAGGAGGTTGCTACAGGTATGGGGTGGACAAGAGATCAGTGACCATTTATGTTGCAAACGGTGTTGACAGGACAAAGTCGGGAAACTTACATTTCAGTCGAGTCTGAGGTTCGGCAAGACTATGACCGTCTCAAAGCAGCCATTCTAAAAACCTACAAACTGCTGCCTGAAGCATATAGACAGACTTTCAGAAAGACTCATAAAATATTTGAGGGAACTCATACAGTGTTTGCCAGGACCATGAACAAAGCTTTAAATAACTGGCTAACAAGTAGAAATGTCACTGACTTTAACCCTTAACCATCGGCTTGCAACATATGTCGAGTTAAAGGAAACGTGCCCATATGCGGGCCTCGACAGATGTCGAGTGCAATTTTGAGCACGTAATGTGCTGTGAGAGAGAGCTGAGCGGTGCGAGAGGCATAGATTCCCTCCTGACCGCTCGCCACCACCGCCGTGGGTCGACTGAAATTTATTACACCCTCCTTCACCCTCTCTCACTCGCTACACAGGGAATTATGTAAGGAAATTACCTTATTTTTAGGGTTTTTGCACTCGTGTTGCACGATCGTTGCAAGAGACCCAGTGGTCATAGAAGGATGGTTCGGGTGTCATTGGAAAGCTCTGTTTACGCCCTTTCAGGGATAGATACTTGTATTACGCTCTGGGTCTTGTTTATTCATGAAAAAGAGCATGGAAACAACCCCATTTAGGGTAAAACCACCCGCATGGCGTGTAATAGAAGTTACCGACCCACCCGCTCGTAATGTGTTAAGGGTCTGAAAGAGTTAATCTGGCTTGAGAGCTTCCTATGGAAGATAGATTCATCTGTAGCCTATCATTTGAGGGGGAAAGAGGTAGAAACTCTTGCCGAAGCTGCAGACATGGCTGATACGACTTTGATACGTATGTACTAAACAAAAAATTTCGTGGGAAAAAGCCCTATGTTAATAAGTTCTCCAATCACAAATCTGATAAATCTAGTCACTTGCAAAAGCCTGTAATGTCTCTCCATGCCAGCCAAACAAAAACTGCTCCCCCAACTTAGAATGTGACTCCTGGTAATGGTAACAGAGGTGGGGCCCAAACCAATGATAATAATGCTTACAAGGGGAATGTATCCCAGAAAGTTTGTACCAATTGTGGCAAGAGAGGCCACTTAGCTTATCATTGTTGGGCAAAGGAGAGCGCCGAGAGATCGGAGCCGACAGTAGCCGCAGTAACTGCCTCTCCAATTAACCAAAACCACCACAATGTGCCTTTGATGCAGGACTCCCGACCGCAGGAGTACCTAGCTAACGTTAATCAAACAGGAAATGGTGTAGTAGCGTGTGTGGTGCAACCCGCAATGGTTAAGCCTGTCTTGGTATCCCCATCAGTACAGGATAGCTACCGTACCTTTATTTCATCTGGATGTGTGAAATTAAATGGTTGTGTACATGAGGTAAAGATCTTGAGAGATACTGGCTCTACTGGCTCTACTACTACATGATGAATCCTTATTCTGAATGCCCAACTGGCGAATCAGTAATAATGATTGGTGCTGGAGGTCAATTTTCTGCTTACTTGGTGAATGGTGAGATTGAGTGTGATTTGCTGAAAGGTAAAGCCTGTATAGCTTTGTGTAGGCCTCAGGACATCCCTGTGCCTGGGGTAACACTCCTTTTGGGGAAAGATGTGGCTGGTGAGAGGGTCCGACCAGACCCAGTTTTGTCACTTTCCCCTGTTGACGAGCCACTGACCGGTGAGCTCGAGAAAGAGATGCCAAAGGTTTTCCCAGTGTGTGCTGTCACTCGATCTATGGTGCAAGTAGCGGTTCCTACCAACTGTAAAAGTAGATAAAAGGGATGAAAGAGTAGTGAATGATGCTCTAACTGTGCTTGATGTGGAGACTGTAGTAGATCTGTCTGACACTTTTATGGCTAACCTTGAGCCAAATGATCATGAAACCCCTCCTAATTGTCCTAGTGGCCTGGTAGAGTTGCAGCGAGATGACAGTGAGAGTAAGGAGTTAGCTGCCAGTGCCGTGAGTGAAGAGGAGAGTGAGAAGGAGAAGGGCGAATGTTTTTACATGAAGAAAGGAGTTTTGTGGCGTAGGTGGAGACCGCCACATAGACCTATTGATGACGGGGCATGGGACGTACATCAGGTAGTAGTTCCTAAACCTTGTCGTAGAGATCTACAAGAAATGGCCCATAGTATACCCTTAGTAGGGCACCTAGGTGTGAGGAAAACCTTAGATCGCATTAAAGCCCACTTTCACTGGCCAGGAATGCGTGCAGATGTAGTGGAGTTCTGTAGAGTGTGTCACACCTGCCAGATGACAGGAAAACCTAATCAGAAGGTGCCTGTTCATCCTCTGGTGCCCTTACCAGTGTTCGAAGACCTTTTCACTCGGGTGGTAGTGGATATCGTTGGCCCATTGCCAAAGACATCCCAGGGACATATATATTTGTTAACTATAATGGACATGGCAATTCGATACCCAGAAGCTATACCGTTAAGCAATACTTCAGCCCAAACAGTCATTAAGGAACTGCTTAAATTCTTCACCAGAATGGGTTTCCCCCATGAGGTACAAAGTGATCAAGGTACTAATTTAACTTCCAATATATTTCAGCAATCCCTGAAGGAATTAGGTATCGACCATGTGAAGTCCAGCTCCTACCACCCAGAGAGTCAAGGGGTCCTCGAACGATACCATCAAACTCTAAAATCTATGTTAAGAAAATATTGTGAGGAAACTGGAAGTGATTGGGATAACGGGGTACCTTTTCTGTTGTTTGCCACCCGTGAGGTTCCGACTGAATCTCTAGGCTTTTCACCCAATGAACTAGTTTTCGGTCACCAGGTACGTGGCCCTTTGCAGCTATTGCACGACAGCCTATTTGGCCAGGAAGGGAACCAGAATCTCCTCAAGTATGTGTCAGAGTTCAAAACCCAGCTGAGATCCTCGTGCGACTTTGCAGCGCAAAATCTAAGAGTGGCTAAAGACACCGTGAAAGTATGGTACGATAAAAGAGCCCGTGTGAGGGAGTTTCAGCCCGGTGATGAGGTCTTGGTGCTCATTCCCCTTTTTGGCCAACCTTTAGCAGCAAAATTTTGAGGACCATATAAAGTAGTAAAAAGGGTAAGTGTTACTGACTACTTAGTGGCTAACCCAGACAGGAGAAGCCTAAGCAAGTATTTCACATAAATATGTTAAAACCCTATCATAGATCCCCTGACTCCTCTCCTCCAGATTCTCCTTCTGTGGCAGTAATAAGGACCTGTGGACATCCTGGTGCAGGTGATGTTTGTAGTCCTTACCCACAGATCCCGCAGCTGACTGTCCCAGATCCTGAAGGTATCGATTTTGACTTGTTTTGTGGTCTATCCAACTTTAAATGTAATTCAGTAGCATGGGGGGAAATACCAACTAAATTATGTCATCTTCCCTCAGAGACAGCTAACGAACTAATCCATCTTTTATCATAGTCTCCCAGTGTGTTCCGTGATACTCCAGGGCTCACCTCATTGGCCGTGCATGACATAGATGTCGGGGATGCAGCACCCATCAAATTATCCCCATACCGTGTCTCACCACAGCGCAGGAGTATTCTGCAAGTTGAATTAGATTTCATGTTGTCCAATGCCATAATTACTAGAGCCTTAAGCCAGTGGAGTAGTCCGGTCACACTTGTGCCTAAGCCAGACGGGAGTTATAGATTTTGTATGAACTACAGACAAGTCAATTCCATAACAAAAAACGATACCTATCCACTGCCACGAATTGATGATTGTATTGACCAGATTGGCACAGCCAGTTATGTAAGTAAAATTGACCTTATGAAAGGATATTGGCAGGTACCTCTTACACCCCAACCAAGGGAGATTTCATGTTTTGTGGTAAATAATCAAGCCTTCTGCTGTGAAGTAATGCCTTTTGGCCTGAAAAACGCTCCAGTTACCGTTCAGCGCTTAATGAATCACGTGACTGAAGGGGTACCTGGATGTGTAGTGTACATTGATGATATCCTTTTTTTTCCCCATACATGGGAAGAACATCTCCAACAAGTCAGATTGCTTTTTGCTAACCTTGCTGAAGCAAATCTTGTGGTGAATTTACAACAATGCACTTGCATTAAGAGTACTGTCCAATATCTTGGATATACAGTAGGACAGGGTCAGGTTGCACCTCCTCAAGCTATAGTAGAGTCAATTTTGAATTTTCCAAAGCCTACCAATAAGAAAGAAATCCAAAGATACTTAGGAATGATTGGATACTACAGGAGGTTTAATTTAAATTTCTCAAGGTTAACAGCACCTTTAACAGATCTTCTCCGAAAGGATGTGAAGTTTGAGTGGTCCTTCGAATGTGAGGAAGCTTTCAGTGCTACTAAATACATTCTATCTAACTATCCTGTTCTCCGAGCCCCTGATTTCACCAGATCTTTCTCCCTAGCTGTTGATGCAAGTAATACTGGGATCGGAGCTGTGTTACTCCAGGAGGATGACTGTAATGTATTGCATCATGTTTGCTATTTTAGTAAAAAGTAAAATTCTGCACAACGGAATTACTCTGTAATAGAAAAAGGCGCTGTTAGCATTGATTTTGTCACTCCAATACTTTAGTGTTCATGTTCAATCTGCCCCTGGTTCCATTACTGTATATACTGCCCATCACCCATTAAAGTTTTTGCAGAAGTTCCAAAACAAGAATCAAAGACTGACCCGGTGGAGCTTGTTGCTGCAGGAGTACGCCTTAGATGTCAAACATAATAATGGGGTCCAAAATGTGTTGGCAGATTGTTTGTCAAGAGTCTGAAAATTTGTCATGTACTTTCCTCCTCTTGAACTCTTTTCTAGCAGGGCAGGTGTGACATCTGGAGATAACCAAGATGTGATGTGTGACCAGACACCAACCTGTGACCGGTCTCAACCCTCCAACTATCATCCAATTGCTCTCATCTCTTGTATCTCTAAAGTTTTTGAAACTATTCTTGCTTCCAAATTTCTTAAGCATTTCTCTTCTCATAATCTGCTCTCAGATCTCCAGTATGGCTTCCTTAAGTGTCGCTCTACTGGTGATCTTCTTTCATATCTTACTAACTCTTGGTCATCCAACTTTCGGGACTTCGGTGAGACTTTTTCTGTTGCACTAGACATATCGAAGGCCTTCGATAGGGTCTGGCACAAATCTTTAATTTCCAAACTGCCCTCCTTCAGTTTCTGGCCCTCCATCTGTGCCTTTGTCTCTAATTTCCTTTCCGGCCATTCCATAGCTGCGGTTGTGGATGGCAATCGCTCAATTCCTCCTCCTATCAACTCCGGTGTTCCTCAGGGTTCTGTCCTATCTCCTATTCTCTTTCTAATTTTCATAAATGGTCTTCTCAACTGTACATCTAGTCCCATCCATTCATATGCAGACGACTCTACTTTGCACCACTCAATTCGTTTTCCAGAACGCCCCAGCCAGCAGTCCCTCAAAAGTAAACGTAATGAAGCCATAAAATGCTTATCTTCTGATCTAGCTACTATTTCCAATTGGGGTAGAGAAAACCTTGTTACATTTAATGCTTCCAAAACTCAATTTATCCATCTTACTACCCGTCAGGAACCTCCAGAGGACTATCCCTTATTCTTCAACAATACAAAAATCAACCCTTCATCTTCTCTCAATGTACTCGGGGTCTCTTTTTCTTTTGCTCTCACCTGGAAAGACCATATTACCAGTCTCGCTAAGGCAGCCTCCCAGAAGCTGGGTGTGCTCAACCGCCTCAAGGGGTTCTTTACCCCTGCGCAGGTACTTGCTCTGTACAGGGGCACAGTCCGTCCTTGTATTGAGTATTGTTCACATGTGTGGGGAGGATCCTCTCACACTGCACTCGTAGATAAAGTAGAAAGGAAAGCCTTTCGTATCATTAACACCTTACGAGCGGCCTATGCGGATTATTTATATGTACCGCCCAGCGGGGTGTTTTTAGCCAAAATAGGGCTGTTTACGTGATCATTTTCATGCCTAAATAAGACCCAGAACGTAAAACAAGTACCTATCCCTGAAAGGGCATAAACAGAGCTTTCGAATGACACCATAACGATCCTTTTATGATGGCTAGTTTTCTTGCAATAACCGTGCAACGCGAGTGCAAAAAGCATGTAATTCGGTACTTTCCCCATATAATTCAGTATGTAGCGAGTGAGAGAGGGAGGAGGGAGCTGAGATTTGTGTCAGTAGGTTCGCCGCGGTGGTCTGGAGCAGTCATACGCTCGCTAGTCTCCTGCCACCACTTGTCTCTCTCTCTCAGCAACATTACGTGCTGAAATTGCCACTCGACCTATGTCGAGCGCCGCCACATAGTCCAGCTTTATTTAACTCGACTTATGTGGTGAGCCGCTAATTAAGGGTTAACTCCCGTCCACTCACCAACTCTCTGCAATCTCTCTCTCTTCGCCGCAATGTTGCATCTCTCTCACTATTCTATCGCTACTACAATAATCAGTGTTACTCGGAGCTTTCCCAGTGTATACCACCTCCTCTACGTAGGGTACGTAGTACCCGCCTTGCAACACATTCCCACCCCTACTCTGTGCAACTCTCCAACCTAAGAGTGAAACGCTTTTCTCAGACTTTCTTCTATTCAACGGCTGAGCTCAGGAACTCTCTCCCAGAATCAGTCTTTTCCTCTTCCTATGACTTAAATTGCTTCAAACTCTGTGTGTCCAGGTTTAGCTCGAACGTCCCTTGATTTCGGCCCTGTCACTCTTTGAAATCTGGGGGAGGCACTCGCTGCAGGCAGTTATGCCTTTTGTCTCCCTCATTCACATAGATTTTTTTTTTTTATATATATATATATATATATATATATATATATATATATATATATATATATACAGTATATATATTTATATAATATATATATACCGGTATATATATCTATATATATATATATATATATATATATATATATATATTGTTACGTATCTTGATCCTCAAGTGGTTAACTTGATCAATCTAGATAGCACAGAGATATATATTAAGGTATCAGTCAGCTGAAGGCAAAACAAAAGTAAAATATAATAACATTATTTCCTGTTGTTGCTTCCTTTCCTTATGGATCTTAGGACTTGGTATCCTTTATTGACTGATACTCTTTAATTATGAAAAAAAAACTGAAACTAATTAAAGTCATGTATTATTTATAAAGAATTATTATTTAACCGAAGCTTAGTAGGCTATGGTTATGAACCGAATAAGTTATATCTAAAGAAGGACTATTAAGTCTATAAAAAGTCTTGAAAGATAAATATTAAAGTAAGAATATTTCTGTCTCTTACCCTTTTTTAAATGAATACATAGTTTTCTTATATGTCCTTTTATTTATATTTAATGTAGTTATTATTCTTGGTTCTTGTCTTACGTTAATAGTATTATATTATTATTATCATCAGGATTAATATCAAAGTCACATAAAAAGTTAGATATATATTTAATAATTAGTTAAATGCATTTCTTAACCACGTAAAATTGAGGTTTGATTATGAGTAAATTAAGTTACAGGATCGCTTCATAGTTTCGATTCAGGTCTCACTCAAATAATATGAAAAGCAAAATAATATTTTGAAGCTAAAAGAATTTTTTTCAGCTTAGAAAATCACTAGAAGTAACATTAAAACAGCCATGTTAGTCTAAGGCGATATTACAAATATGAGACAATAGTATCACCGTACTAAGCACCGTTAAGCAATGTAAGCTTAATTAAAAGAAAATGAAATAACTCGTAAGTATTAATATAAAACGATAGTATTACTTTCATCATAACCCAATTACTTAAAGAGTTGCTTTAGTCCACAAGTCCGTCAACTAAAATAGTTAAGTACATAATAGTAGCGTTAACGTTAATTCCCAATCAAATAGTTAAGTACATAATAGTAGCATTAACGTTAATTCCCAATCAAATAGTTAAGTACATAATAGTAGCGTTAACGTTAATTCCCAATCAAATAGTTAAGTACATAATAGTAGCGTTAACGTTAATTCCCAATCACATATCTCACTAACCAACATAACGTAAGTGTTTACACCAAACACACTTAACACACACTTATATAATCTGACTGACAGTCACAATCCCATTATAATACTTCACCCCGTCTTCCTCCAGCTGCAAGTTCACCTTCCCAACTCCAAATGAGACTGATTTGAATGCCCACTACTCGGGTCTTATATACTAAACAATGATGGTGTAGGAACGAATCAGGAGGCGAGTGATGGTGCGCGCCCCTATCACAGCTCCTCGAGTTGCGTAGCAGGTGCGTGGTCCAATGGGGTCTCCTGGCGTCGATCATACGTCATAGCGTCGGGTCATCGAAGTAGTTTGCAGGGTCCCATATGACGCATGCAGGTGTGAAGGCTTGTTTGCTGGTATGCGGACGAGCTGGTTTCCCACTCGCAGGTTCGCTCGCTGGTCTGCTTCGCCGCCTGGGTAGTTTGGCACTCCTTCAACTCTTAATTCTAACTCTTAAATTAACATACAGGGCTCCGTATGTCAGAATATATATATATATATATATCTAAAACATGAAAAATATTGATTCTTATGGTATAAATATATGCGAATATGTTTAAAAAATGTTAGTGCTTTAAATTAAATTGCATCTAAAATATATTGCATGCACAAAATAAGGGTTTAAAAAGTATGTCCGAGTATCTTATTAAAAGGCTCGGACTGTTGTGTACATATTAAAATAATGTTTATGTAAAAGTGTTAAACATAAAAGTGTTTTCATAAACATTATTTTAATATGTACACAACAGTCCGAGCCTTCTAATAAGATACTCGGACGTACTTTTTAAACCCTTATTTTGTGCATGCAATATAATTTTATTTTAGATGCAATTTAATTTTAGCACTAAAATGTTGTAAACTTTGAGCAGTGAACCTACCCTTTTCTACACACCTTTAGTGTGGAAGCATATTCGCATATATATATCTATAATTATATACTTTATATATTTACAGTATATATTATATATACCCGGTATATATATACTGTATATACATATATATATATATATATATATATATATATATATATATATATATATACTGTATATATATATATATATATATATTGTTACGGATCTTGATTTAGAAGTGGTTAACTAAATAAATGAAGATAGAACAGTTAAGGTGTAAGTGTAGCAAAACAGCTGAAGGCCAAAAGAACGTAAAATATTAAAGTTAGTTCTGTTGTCACTTGCTTTCCCTCAGTTGTTGGGACAGTTATCCTTTATACTCTGATACACTTCAATTATATTTAATCAGTAAACTAGTTAAAGTTACATTTAAAGTTTAATATGAAATAGGCTATTTATACCGAATACAAAAGTTCGTATGCAAGCAAAGTTTTAAGACACTAGAATATCTCAATTAATCTTGATTATCAGCAAAGTATTAAGATCTTTTATATAATTTAAGTTTGTTAACCCTCTAAAGAATGTTTTACTCTTTCTATGTTATCTCGTTATTCTTAGTTTATTATTATTATTCTCCTTTAGTATTTTATCTTATTTATTCTTATTACTGAAAGACATTTAACTAAATAAAAATGGTAAGGAAATATTATAAAGTCACGTATAAAAGGGAATTATATTTATAAACGTAAATAAGGTATTTTACAATTAATCAAAATAATAAGCAATGAAAGTTACGATAAGAGTTTCAGGATCGTTTTGCATACGTTCTGATTTCACTAAAGTACAAATTAAAGAATAATAGTCAGGTAAGCATTTAACTTATACAAGGCTTAATCCTTAATTATGAATGACAATAGCTTTATATCCAGCTAGTTAATCGTTAATATGTAACGTAGAATATTCACTCACAAATCATCTCTGAATCAAACATTAATTCTAATCACCAAAATTTAACAGTAATTCAAAATATATATCTCTCCAATTAAATTAAACATATATGATTTCTCCAAGTAAATTAAACATATATGATTTCTCCAAGTAAATTAAACATATATGATTTATCAAGTAAATTAAACAGTAAAGTAAAATGATTTCTCCAATCACAAAATCTTAAAAGCAAATGAATGTATGTTTTCGACATACCTCTGGTTAATTAACCCGGGAGCTGCTGGAAGACTCTTAAGAGCTCCCCCGGCGGACTGCGGGAAGACTCTTAAGAGCAGAGCTTTTGAACGCGTACCAAAACCGCGCGTTTATAGGCAGGCGGCTAAAAATTGGTGTGGGTATCGTACTACATGTCAACTCTCGACACCACCCCGCCACACGCTCGCCCCGGACTCGTGCAAGCACCACCGCGCCAGTAACCAAGCACTAGTCATGGAGCCCACACGTCCCTCACGCTCGCTCCCTGATGACACAACCAGCCCTCCTTCTGGTGGTGTCAGCCGCCGTGGAAGGCAGAGGGTGGCTGCTAAAGACCCTAGCAACCAGTACGACACGCCTTACAGCTCGGAGGACGAAACACCAGCACCCAAAGCACGGAAAACACATGCAAGCCCGGCAAAGGTACAGAGGTCATTGGTGTTTCGGGACACTGCCACCACGACCCAGGCCACTGCAACAACCACTACCACCACCACTGCCACCCCTGCCACCAGTACCCGCGACGCAGGAGGCCGCCCTAGGGCTGCAGAACCTGCGGGGGCAGGCAAAATCAAAGGCACGGGCGTAGGGAAGAGAACCCGTACGCCTGCCACAGTGACCCTACCAGCACCACCACCACCAGCTGCCCCTGGCCCGGCTGCCCCTGCCGCCCCTGCTGCCCCTGCCCAAGGAAAAGGGAAGGGGAAAGGGAGAGGGAAAGCGACTGCTGGCCCTGCCGGCCCTGCTGTCCCTGCCAGTCCTGCTGCCCCTGCTGCCCCTGCCGCCCCTGCCCAAGGAACAGGGAAAGAGAAAGGGAAAGGGGCGACAGGCACCACCATCATCTTGCCTGCCTCCAGGGCCACAAGACCACGCACCACTGCCGCCGCCCCTGCCGGCCTTTCTGTCCCTGTCCATAAGACTCCCGTACGTGCTAGAGTGACCCGAAAAACTCTGACACCATCCAAGTATGCCGCCCTGCTGTTTGATGGTGATTCGCAGGGCATTGGCAGCCCGGGTTTCGACGAAGACGCCCTAGCACGGGACCAAGGGTGGGGGGATTTGGGAGTGGACAGTGGCAGTGAGTCCGACGTCGGTGACGAGAATGAGGAAGGGCGTCTGTCAAGTGAAGAGGAGGGTGATGATGATGCTGTGTTGTATCGCGACCATGGAAGCGATATTTCAGACGCAGAAACAGACGCAGACGACATTCCGATCCCTGGCCTGCTTTCGTTCGAGTGGTCTGACGGGGTCAATTTTGTACCTGACTTGCCCCAGTTCAATCCTGGGACGTCAGGTACAACTGACGACTGGCCCTGTGACGAGCACGCAAACGAAAGCGACTTCTTCCTCGCTTTTTTCGATTTTGAGGTAATGACTTACATCGTTGCCCAAACAAACGCCTACTACAGGTGGGTGTTTGGCAGATTGGACGTCATTTCTCCAAAAGCGAGAATACGAGGCTGGGTGGATACAACTGTGGAAGAATTCATGACGTTCTTTGCCTTGTTGTTCCTCATGCCTCTTTGCAAGAAGCATGTGTTGCAACACTATTGGAAGCACGACCCTCTCATCGCCACCCCAACTTTCAATAAGTTCATGACTCGTGACAGATTTTTGTTGCTGCTAAGATTTATGCACTTTGCAGACAACGACAATCCTAACAGGATTGACAGGATATGGAAAGTTCGGGATGTGTTCACCATGTTGTTGGAGAGGTATAGGAAATACTTTTACCCCTTCCTCAATTTGGTGATTGATGAGTCGCTCGTGCTCTTCAAAGGACATCTTGTTTTCAAGCAGTATATCCCCTTGAAAAGGCATAGGTTCGGAATCAAGCTCTTCGGTTTGTGTGACTGTGAAACTGGAATAGTGCTTGACATGATCATGTATACAGGCACTGACATTGACGTACCGAAAGCCGCTGCCGGTGACCCCATGGGCATGTCAGGTGCCATCGTCAGGAAAATGTTGGCACCTTACCTGGGCAAAGGCCACATCATCTACACTGACAACTGGTATACTTTTGCTCTCTGCCAGTTTCTTCATGACAACCAAACGGGGTCATGTGGGACTGTCAGAAAGACAAGAAAGTTTATGCCTAAGTTCACAGGTAATGTCATTCCTCTGTCAGATGCCTCCTCCAGTGACACACCTTCTGAAGACGACCTGGCCCAGGAACACCGCGAGAGGCATGTCCGAAGAAGGCGACGAAAGGGGCAGAAATACAAGCAGCTAAAAAAGTCTGGGAAAGTGATAGCCCTGAAGTGGAAGGACAAACGAGACGTCCACCTGCTTTCCACCGTCCACACAGGTGCCCAGATGGACTCTGGCAAAATCCACTACAAAACCAGGAAGACCATCTACAAGCCTGACATGGTAGTGGACTATACCAAGAACATGCGAATGGTGGACAAGTCTGACTGTCAGCTGTCAGGCGTTGAGTGTCTGAGGAAGACTGTGAAGTGGTATCACAAGCTCTTCCTCCTCCTAGTTGACATCACGATGCTCAACGCCTACAACTTGTGGTTGGTGAAGAGGGAGATGTCCCCAAACCAGAAGCTGAAATTCCGGGAGTTCGTGTATAACGTGGCATACCAACTCCTGGAGAAGTATGGCACTACCACTCACAGACGTACGGCATGGCGTGGGGATCACGTTCCTGACAGAATCCAGCTGGGTGTCGAAAGACACTACCCAACCAACACCGAGCTGATTGGCACTCGTCACAGGCAGGTGCAGTGCCACATCTGCAGCTCCAGTGTGAGAAAACCCCACGTCACCAAAAGAGTCACCTCAATGTGCGCGGAGTGCAAAGTTGCACTCTGCTTGGGTGACTGCTTCAGGGACTACCACACCTTCAAGAACTACTGAGTGTCGCCCCCTGCCCTGCCCTGCCCTGGACTCGACCCGTGCCCTGCCCTGCCCTGGACTCACGCCCTACCTTACCTGACCTGACCTAATTGATCACACTACCTCATAATGTAACATATATATTATATAATGTATAAGTTCCAAAGATGTCCCTGTGATATAGCTTTTACATTATATAATTGTATGTTTCATTATTTAGTTTATAAGTTTCAAAGATTTACATGTAATATGCCTTCTTTTTTTAGTTTATCAATATATATGTTTGTTATAGCCTAAGTAATGTGAATATATTTTCTTACCTCAAATGAATTGTACAAAAATAAATATGTTTCAATAAATCCTGTCAAACCTACTAAGATAATAAAATAAAAAAAAAAAAAATACAAGGACATGACATTGTATTCTTACAATATGATATATTCTATGAATATTTCATATTGTTTGAATACAATGGCATGATCTTGTAAAAAATGTTTTTATCAAAATTGTTCTAAACAATATAAAACCTTCCCCATAACCCCCTGTTGGATTCGATCCCACTACCCTACCACACTTTGAGTTTTCCAGTCCGCGACCTTACCAACCCTGCCACAGGAGCTCATACAAAATGTCACTCAAAACTTCGTGTCTACAATCGAAATGACAATATACAAAACAAAAATGAATTATCCCACCAATTTACGTTTGTAAATTAATGGGATTATCAATTATATCATGCCAAGGTTTATAAAACTTTGTCTCTGTCAAGAATTAGTAATTATATAACTTTATTCTGTCAAAAATTGCCCAAACACTCAGCAAAATTGCCCCTCTCAGTGTGACTCCAGTCATTATCACACGGTCAAGCGGTCACTGGGTGACCCTTGCTGCTCCCTCCAGCCACAGCAGCTCTCTCTGGGAACAAAATTTGTATAAATACAATAATGCATAAAATACTCTTCACAAATACATTTGTATTGTATAATATTGTAAATAATAGTGAAAAATAACTGTGTGGGTGTCTAAAATTGCTCAACCATCTTTCTTATGTCTCGCCTACGCCCTTACACGCGTATATTGCATTATACATAGTCATGACTGTCATACAAATACTTGCAGTAGGTCTCGAATATACATTTAGATTGCATATTACTTGGAAATAAATAAATATAAGTTTTCTGGTGGCAATCTACCATTTCGCAAGTGTAAGGCGACACCAGTCTATATTTAGCTCTCTATCAAAAAAGGTTAAGCCGATGTTTACTGACCACCCTCGTTCCTGGTCTAAAATATAGTACTTTATTTACAGTCAATGGCCTACATGTTTCTGTGGTACTTCACATGTGTCTAAAATGCAATGTCTGCTTGCATAAAAATGCAATTCTGAAGTCCATTTATACGTACGACATACGCATGTCTCACTTTCTCTCTCTCTCCATTCCTGACTCATGTTATTGTAGACCTCTTGGTGGCAACGAACACCAGACACCTGCTAGACATAAGGTTCAAAAATCCCAAGACATCCATACGCCTGGGGCGCCTCCACAATTATCACACAGCTGCATATGTTTACTGCCTTCACTCTCTCCACAACTCACTCCCTGCCTCCCTCCCTCCCACCCACCCACCCCCACCCACCCACCCCAACCAACCCTTTTAGGCTTCCGTCTGCTAGAAACTCATTGATAATGTGCGTAAATATCGCATGAATTGGTCTATATGCGGTATATATATATTGATATATGGCACATCTACATACGTACAAGTCTGTATTATAGCATGACAGTGCTCAAAGTACAAGATATAAGTGATATTTATGGCGTAACACACCCTCTCCCCCTTTCATTCCCAGCACAACTCAATCACACCTTGGTTCACGCATAGAAACTCATTGATAATGTGCGTAAATATCGCATGAATTGGTCTATATGCGGTATATATATTGATATATGGCACGTATATATACGTACAAGTCTGTATTATAGCATGACAGTGCTCTAAGTACGAGATATACGTAATATTATAGCGCAAACCACACTCTCATCTCATAAATTGCCGCCAAACCTCCAACCCATCTTCATTCCCGCCTAAAAATTCTTTGATAATTTCCTTATATATTGCAATTTTTGGTCACTATGAGGCATATTCATTGTTATATGGGTGGCCTACACACATATACGTACTCTACATAGCCTAAAAGGGATAAAAAAAGGAGATATACGTGATTATACGCGGTAACCCCCCCCCTCCTCCCTCTGGTTCTATCCCCTGGGCGCGTGAAAATTCGGCAGGGAAATCTCGCCGCTCGATGACAATCTAGCCGCGCGGTGCCATTCGCTCCACATTTTTCAACTACGGACCGTTCCCCCCACCCCCCAGACATTTTTTGGGGGGTCAAATATATATGGGCCGATGCACGCAAACATTCCCTACACGCTGATGTACTTTTTATCGAAATTGGCAATGGGTCCCAAAATCATCATACATGCGCACAGTATGACCCTGTAAAAAAAAAACTGTGCGCCGCGGAGAGGTTAATAGTCACAAATAATCCCTAACTAAAGTGTAAGAGGTCGCTCCCAGATGCAACTTAACACATAATAATATACAAGCCTTTGAAGTCGGTCTCGTCTCCCCACCACACTGCTTGTGTTCCCCAGCTAGAAATGTACTATTTTGAATTATCAAATCCCCGTCTTATATATCGTTCCCTGGACCTAGCTAACCAATCAGGAGGTAGGAAGCAGGTGCCAGGACCAGTAAGAAGGCAGGAAACACGTCGACCAGTTACAGGTGAGAAGCAGGTGAACGAGCCCCGTGTGGTTGGGGCAGTAGGGAGAAGGGGGCTGGTTCCGTCTCGTCCGGTAATTTGCCCCTCCACGTCTACACAAACTTGGCTGGTTTCTCTCTCTCTCTCTCTCTCTATCGCTCTCGTAAGCAAGGCGAGTTGTTGCCACGAGGTAATTGTAAAGTCACATTCAACAGGTTGGTCTGGCCACATGACATCCGGTCGGTACTGATGTTACACCTCCACCGCTAGAAAAGAGTTCAATAGGAGGAAAGTATAGAACACATTTTCAGACTCTTGACAGACAATCTGCCAACACATTCTGGACCCCCTTGATGTGTTTGACATCTAAGGCGTACTCCTGCAGCAACAAGCTCCACCGTGTCAGTCTCCGATTCTTGTTTTGGAACTTGTGCAAAAACTTTAATGGGTGATGGTCAGTATATACAGTAATGGAACCAGGGGCAGATTGAACATAAACACCAAAGTATTGGAGGGACAAAATCAATGCTAACAGCTCCTTTTCTATGACAGAGTAATTACGTTGAGCAGAATTTAACTTTTTACTAAAATATCAAACAGGATGCAGTACATTACAGTCATCCTCCTGGAGTAACACTGCTCCGACCCCAGTATTACTTGCATCAACAGCTAGGGAGAAAGATCTGGTGAAATCAGGGGCACGGAGAACAGGATAATTAGAGAATGTATTTAGTAGCACTGAAAGCCTCCTCACAATCGGAGGACCACTCAAACTTCACATCCTTTTGGAGAAGATCTGTTAAAGGTGCTGTTAACCTTGAAAATTTTAAAATAAACCTGTAGTATCCAATCATCCCTATGTATCTTTGGATTTCTTTCTTATTGGTAGGTGTTGGGAAATTAGAAATTGACTCTACTTTAGCATGAGGAGGTGCAACCTGACCCTGTGCTACTATATACCCAAGATATTGGACAGTACTCTTAATGAAAGTGCACTTTTTTAAGTTCACTACAAGATTTGCTTCAGCAAGGTTAGCAAAAAGAAGTCTGATTTGTTTGAGATGTTCTCCCCATGTATGGGAAAAAAGAAGGATATCGTCAATGTACACCACACACCCAGGTACCCATTCAGTCACCTGATGCATGAGGCGCTGAAAGGTAGCTGGAGCGTTTTTCAGGCCAAAAGGCATTACTTCACAGCAGAAGGCTTGATTTTTTACCACAAAACATGAAATCTCCCTTGCTCTGGGTGTTAGAGGTACTTGCTAATATCCTTTCATAAGGTCAATTTTACTTATAAAACTGGCAGTGCCAATCTGGTCAATACAATCATCAATCCGTGGCAGTGGATAAGTATCATTCTTTGTTATGGCATTGACTTGTCTGTAGTCCATACAAAATCTATAACTCCCATCTGGCTTAGGCACAAGTGTGACCGGACTACTCCACTGGCTTAAAGCTCTAGTAATTATGGCATTGGACAACATGAAATCTAATTCAACTTGCAGAATACTCCTGCGCTGTGGTGAGACACGGTATGGGGATAATTTGATGGGTGCTACATCCCCGACATCTATGTCATGCACAGCCAACGAGGTGAGCCCTGGAGTATCACGGAACACACTGGGAGACTGTCGTAAAACATTGATTAGTTCTTTAGCTTTCTCTGAGGGAAGATGACATAATTTAGTTGGTAATTCCCCCCAGGCTACTTAATTATATTTAAAGTTGGATAGACCACAAGACAAGTCAAAATCGATACCTTCAGGATCTGGGACAGTCTGCTGCGGGATCTGTGGGTAAGGACTACAAACATCACCCGCACCAGGATGTCCACAGGTCCTTATTACTGCCACAGTAGGAGAATCTGGAAGAGAGGGATCAGGGGACCTATGATAGGGTTTTAACATATTTATGTGAAATACTTGCTTAGGCTTCCTCCTGTCTGGGATAGCCACCAAGTTTAGTGATAATCCCGGAGATTCTGTTGAAACCGCACGGGTAACAAACAAATGCAAAGGTACCCCCTTATCCCTATCACCTCCATTTTCTTCACAATGTTTTCTTAGCCTAACCGGCAAGGGCACCAGAGGATTTTCAGGTAAATTTTGTTTGGGATTACCAGTCATCTGGCAGGTGTGACACATTTTACAAAACTCCACTACATCAGCACGCATACCTGGCCAGTGGAAATGGGTTCTAAAGCGCTCTCGAGTTTTTCTCACCCCTAAATGCCTTGTTAACACCTTACGAGCGGCCTAGGCGGTAATTTATATGTACCGCCCAGCGGGGTGTTTTTACCCTAAATAGGGTTGTTTACGTGATCATTTTCATGCCTAAATAAGACCCAGAACGTAAAACAAGTATCTATCCCTGAAAGGGCATAAACAGAGCTTTCCAATGACACCCCAACCATCCTTGTACGACCGCTAGTTTTCTTTGCAACGATCGCGCAACACGAGTGCAAAAACCATGTAATTAGGTAGTGTCCCTACATAATTCCCTGTGTAGCGAGTGCGTGAGGGTGGGGGAGGGTGGGATTCATGTCAGTAGGTCCTCCGCGGTGGTCTGGAGCAGTCATACGCTTGCTACTCTCCTCCCACCACTTATCTCTCTCTCTCAGCAACATTACGTGGTGAAAATGGCACACGACATAAGTTGTGAACCGCCACTTAGTCCATATTTATTTCACACGACATAAGTTGCGCGCCGCCAAAGAAGGGTTACGGTTATTTCAAGGGCCATTTCTATTATGTCTTTCCGACAAGGCTTGGGAGCGACTACCTGATGCACTTCCCATGCCCCGTCATCAATAGGTCTACGTGGCTGTCTCCACCTACGCCACAAAACTCCTTTCTTTATATAAAAACATTCACCCCTCTCCTTCTCCTTCTCACACTCTTCTTCACTCACAGCACTGGCAGCTAACTCTTTACACTCAATGTCATCTCGCTGCAACTCTACCAGGTCACTAGGACGATTAGGAGGGGTTTCATGATTATTATTAGGCTCAAGATTTGCCATAAATGTGTCGGACAGATCTACTACAGTTTCCGCATCAGGCACAGTTAGAGCATCATTCATTATTCTTTTATCCCTTTCATTTGTTGGCACATTTGGCACATCAGGCACAGTTGGTACACTATCAGAGGGAACTCCTACATTTGGTATAGATAAAGGGACAGCATTCATGGGGAAAACATTTTGTACTTCCTTAGCAAGCTCACTGGGTAGTGGCTTGACAACAGGGGAAAATTGCAAGACAGGGTCGGGTCGGACCCTCTTAACAGCCAAATCATTCCCCTAAAGGAGTACCTCCTTAGCAAGCTCACCGTGTAGTGGCTTGTCAACAGGGGAAAATGGCAAAGCGGGGTCTGTTCGGACCCTCTCACCAGCCACATTATTCCCCAAAAGGAGTGCTACCCCAGGCACAGGGATGTCCTGAGGACTACACAAAGCTATACAGGCTTCACCCTTCAGCAAATCACACCCCTTCTCACCATTCACCAAGTTAGCAGAAAATTTACCTCCAGCACCTCTCATTATTACTGATTCGCCAGTTGGGCGTTCAGAATAAGGATTCACCATGAGGGTGCTAGTAGAACCAGTATCTCTCAAGATATTTACCTCATGTACACACCCATTCATTTTCACATAACCAGATGAAATAAAGGGAAGGTAACTGTCTTGAACTGATGGGAATTTTACTGCATGTTTACCATGGACTGCTGGAAAAACGTCTACAGGCTTAACCCTCGTGGGTGGCATCACACACGCTACTACTCCATATCCTGTCGGGATATGGAGGATAGGAGTAGCTAGGTACTCCTTCTGTCGGGAGTCCTGCATCAAAGACACATTTGGGTCGCTTTGATAATTATTTAAGTTAGGTAGGTACTCCTGTCGAGAGTCCTGCATCAAAGGTACATTTGGGTGGTTTTGGTTATTTGGAGAGGCAGTTACGGCAGCTACTGTCGGCCCCGATCTCTCGGCTCTCTCCTTAGCCCAACCCGGATAAGCTAAGTGGCCTCTCTTGCCACAATAGGTACACACTTTCGGAGATACATTCCCCTTGTAAGCATTATTATCATTAGTTTGTGCCCCACCTCTGTTACCATTACCAGGAGTCACATTCTTAGTTGGGGGAGCATTTTTAGTTTGGCTTACGTGGAGAGACGTTACAGGCTTTTGCAGGTGACTAGATTTATCAGATTTGTGATTGGAGAACTTAATATTATCATAGGGCTTTTTCCCACTAAATTTGTTATTTAGTACAGAAGTATCAGCCATGTCTGCAGCTTCGGCAAGAGTTTCTACCTTTTTCCCTCTCAAATGATAGGCTACTGGTGAATGTACCTTCCATAGGAAGTTCTCAAGCAAGATTAACTCTTTCAGACCCTTATACTCAGTGATATTCTTACTTGTTAGCCAGTTATTTAAAGCTTTGTTCATGGTCCTGGCAAACACTGTATGAGTTTCCTCAAATTTGTTATGAGCCTTTCGGAAAGTCTGTCTATATGCTTCAGAAAGCAGTTTGTAGGTTTTTAGAATGGCTGCTTTCAGACGGTCATAGTCTTGCCGAACCTCAGGCTCTACTGATATGTAAGTTTCCCGACCTTGTCCTGTCAACACCGTTTGCAACATAAATAGCCACCAATCCCTTGTCCACACCATACCTGTAGCAACCTCCTCGAAAAACACAACAAAAGTCCTGAACATGGTCTTCGGTGAACGGGGGAATGAAACTAGTCATGGTTAATCCCGGAGGGGGAGCAAGCACATGGTTTTTGGCCTCGGTTTGAGCAGTTAATTGGGCCATGCAATATTCATGATCTAGCTGTAGCTGAGTTTGGTGTGCCTGGGCTTGTTGTGCCTGGACTTGTTGTGCCTGGGCTTGTGCCTTGGCTTGTTGTGCCTGTATTTGAGTTTGAGTTTGTGCTTGCAGCTGAGCGTCTGCCTGGGCAGCATTTAACCTAGCTAAATCAAGATATTGCTCAGGGGTAAATCCCTCTGGCAAATGATCACCAAACCGCATCTGTATCCCATTACCGAGTCCTCCACCAGCCGCTCCATTTGGCTCACTGCCCTCGGCTCCGCCATGCTCACCACCCTCGTCCCCGTTATGCTCACCGCCCTCGTGAATCCCAAATAACTCTGACTTTATGATCTGGGCTATTTCAGGATTTGACATGTCCGAGACCGTTAGCTCAAGATACGAGGCTAGTACTATTAACTCTGCCTTGGACAAGTGATCGATGTCATCGGCAATGGGTGACGAATCTAAGAAATTCTTAACATCTTCCTTATTAATAATTTCAGGCATGATTATGATATGATATAAACTTACTGAAACTTATACAAAACGAATCCTGGCAAGGTCGCCAGTTAATCTGTTACGTATCGTGATTTAGAAGTGGTTAACTAAATAAATGAAGATAGATCAGTTAAGGTGTAAGTGTAGCGGCTCGCTTGGTGTAGTGACTAGCGTCTCGGACTTCCACCCAGAAGGCCCGGGTTCGCGCCCACGCTCGGCGCATTAAAGATTTTTCACAAGCCCTGAGTCGTTACCATCCCTCATGAGCAAAGGGATGGGGTAGTAGTACAGGACCCCAATGGAAATACGCCTAATCGGCCTTATTGAGCTATCCTTAGCTAGCTTAGCATGCGCTAGCTTTAAGAACTATTATTATTATTATTATTATAGTAGCAAAACAGCTGAAGGCCAAAAGAACGTAAAATATTAAATTTAGTTCTGTTGTCACTTGCTTTCCCTCAGTTGTTGGGACAGTTATCCTTTAAACTCTGATACACTTCAAATATATTTAATCAGTAAACTAGTTAAAGTTTCATTTAAAGTTTAATATGAAATAGGCTATTTATAACAAATACAAAAGTTCGTATGCAAGCAAAGTTTTAAGACACTAGAATATATCAATTAATCTTGATTATCAGCAAAGTATTAAGATCTTTTATATATAATTAATTTAAGTTTGTTAACCCTCTAAAGATTGTTTTACTCTTTCTATGTTATCTCGTTATTCTTAGTTTATTATTATTCTCCTTTAGTATTTTATCTTATTTATTCTTATTACTGAAAGACATTTGACTAAATAAAAATGGTAAGGAAATATTATAAAGTCACATACAAAAGGGAATTATATTTATAAACGTAAATAAGGTATTTTACAAGTAATCAAAATAATAAGCAATGAAAGTTATGATAGAGTTTCAGGATCGTTTTGCATACGTTCTGATTTCACTAAAGTAGTAATTAAAGAATAATAGTCAGGTAAGCATTTAACTTATACAAGGCTTAATCCTTTATTATGAATGACAATAGCTTTACATCCAGTTAGTTAATCGTTAATATGTAAAGTAGAATATTCACTCACAAATCATCTCTGAATCAAACATTAATTCTAATCACCAAAATTTAACAGTAATTCAAAATATATATATCTCCAATTAAATTAAACATATATGATTTCTCCAAGTAAATTAAACATATATGATTTCTCCAAGTAAATTAAACATATATGATTTCTCAAGTAAATTAAACAGTAAAGTAAAATTATTTCTCCAATCACAAAATCTTAAAGCAAAAGAGTGTATGTTTTCGACAAACCTCTGGTTAATTAATAGTCACAAATAATCCCTAACTAACGTGTAAGAGGTCGCTCCCGGACGCAACTTAACACATAATTATATACAAGCCTTTGAAGTCTGTCTCGCCTCCCCACCACACTGCTCGTGTTCCCCAGCTAGAAATGTACTATTTTGAATTATCAAATCCCCGTCTTATATATCGTTCCCTGGACCTAGCTAACCAATCAGGAGATAGGAAGCAGGTGCCGGGACCAGTAAGAAGGCAGGAAACACGTCGACCAGTTACAGGTGAGAAGCAGGTGAACGAGCCCCGTGAGTGGTTGGGGCAGTAGGGAGAAGGGGGCTGGTTCCGTCTCGTCCGGTAGTTTGTCCCTCCACGTCCACACAAACTTGGCTGGTTTCTCTCTTTCTCTCTCTCTCTATCTCTCTCGTAAGCAAGGCGAGTTGTTGCCACGAGGTAATTGTAAAGTCACGTTCAACAGGTTGGTCTGGCCACATGACATGCGGTCGGTACGGATGTTACAATATATATATAGGGTGTCCTGATATAGTTGTACCAAACTTCAGGATTAGGTCATACAAAAAAAATCTAAGCATAAAATGTTTGATAAGAGAAAATCCAAATCTCAACTGCTAAAGAGGTATTGTTTGTTTAAAGTGGTATTTTGCCATGTGTTTCCCCATAAGGCATGCCCAGCTGTCAAAGTGTCTATCCCACCCTTACTACAGTATAGAGGACACAATGTAAAACCTTCAATATCTCATTAATGGTTAACATTTTATGTTTTTCTTATAGAACCTTTTGAGCTTAGGAACATTTTATAATCATATTCTAACATGTTTCATTTTCACAAAAAAACACACACACACATTCATATATATATATATATATATATATATATATATATATATATATATATATATATATATACTGGTATATAATATATATATATATATATATATATATATATATATATATATATATATATATCCACATGTATATATATACTGCATATATACAGTATATATATATATATATATTGTTACGAGGGGAAAGCAGATGCTCAAATAGCCTAGCCCACAACACTGGCAAAAATGAAACGCTGTAGCAAAAAGACAAACAATGGTGTAGACCTACACCCAACACCGCCCACCATACTGCACTACCCTGCAACAGACACGCTCTTAATATCTGACTCAAACACCAAGACAAGCAGGTTCTCTAGGAAAAGGGGTTATCTTCCTCTTTGCTCTATTAAAGCAGTACTACAAGGAGACAAAAAAAAAATCTATTGTCCCCTAGTCTGGTTGATAGTGCTGGTAGTATGGCAAGAGAACTTCTAAGGTTATTCTAGACTGCACATAAATGCCAAAACCTAACACTGCTAGACTCCCAGATACTTTATAGTATGCCCAATCGCTTAGGATTTAGGAATAATATGAAGAAAAAACATGGGGAAAGTCTAATGCAGAAGTCCAAAAATACACAAGAGTTGGTTATTCAGTAGGTTGGGGCAGGCTACCAAGGCCAGCCAACAAACCACTGTAAATACCAACTTCAATAACACAGAATAAATACATACAATACTCAATAACAATGCAGTAGAATAATGGAAAAGAAATGGAAGAACAAAAGTGTGAAGCTTATAATCTAGATTGCCAGAGAAAAGGTTGCAGTAATTATGTCTAAGACAAACGGAAAAACTCTAGAATGCAGAATATTAATGTTAAGACAAAAACTGTAATACTTAAAATGATTCCAGCCTTGCTATGCTACTATCCACTAAGGAACAAAAGACTTATATGCGGTATTAAAGGAAACAATGAAGCAAGCTTGACAACCACGTAGAAGCACGTGTTGTCACTATACGGTCTGTGTCATGAATGAATCATGTGGCGGCAGGGTACACAACCCCTCGCGGGGAAGGGAGGAGGGAGCGCCAGGCACCGCCAGACTACATAATAAGTCTAAGCTCCTATACTCTCACTAATAGCATAGGAGTACTCTATAAAACATAAGACATCATTGTGCCAACTTATGATAAACTAATATAATCGCACAAAGGCTAAATAACTAAATAATAATACTTATTTAATCACTCTCGTGGTAACAAAACAATGGTAACAGCTCACAACTCGTGGCACCAGAGAAAAGACGTATGGCGAGCTCGCCTCACACAGGTGTGACGCCTCCCGGCGTTAGCAGAATGGTTGCGTGGGGCATTGCAGCTCGCTAGCGCTCGCCAGGATGGGGGGATGGGCTACAGTTGTCCTAGAATGATCTGCTTTATGTAATTAGTGTCGTGTTGCCACAGACAGTCTAGAAATGGTCTTTGTTTTGGTCTGTGACCGCACCTTATATTTTATATTCGCTATAATATAAATGTTGCTTGTGTGGGAGGCGAGCGAGAGAGGGTGAGGGAGTACACCTGGCAGCGGGGTGAGCTATGACGCGGCTCGCTTGGGCGCTGACGGCGTTGGTGGCCGGGTGGTCAACTAGTCCCTTCCCATCGCGGCCTCGTGTTCTTTACCAGCTCAGAGCTTGCCTGACACTTGTATCGCCTACATCCTTTGCAATTCTGTCCCCCATCCTCGCCACTTTGCATACCATTTCTCTCTCTCGACTTCTCCTTTCTCATTCTCTAATCTTTATTAAACTCAACATCCCTTCTGGTGTCAGCATAGACGTTCGCCGTCGACCAGTCGTATTGTACGCGAAGCTCTCAGATATTTCCATGTATTAGGTTAAGGAGGTATTATGCTTTATTGAGGTTTGGAGAGACGGACTTTTCCGTATGTGTCCTCTCTCGGGAAGGTTGTAGACTGGTATATGTCTCCCTGGCAAGGTGTTGAGTGATTCTGCTTGGTTATCTAAAGCTAGACTGGGGGTAAGGTTACTGTGTCGGTGTCTCCGATGTGTGCAGTGTTAGCTAAGCCCTGCACGACATCGACAGGTACTGTGGTAGCCTAAGTTGTCTTCGGGTGGGTTTACTTTGCGAGCACAGCGCTGTGGTGTGAGAGGGCCATAGCCTATCCCTCACAACATAGTGCTGCCTCTTTGTGTTGACTTCTGAGGGATCGCCAGGATAGAACTAGGTACTAGAGACCTAGATTTATCAAGAGAGCATCCCCGTCATATAACGTAATCTTCATTATACCACCTTCGGACAACGTTAGGCTACGAGCCGCATGCTCGCCCATTGTTGCCCTGCCTTGATACCCCAGCTAGACTTTATTAACTGAGCAGACACTGGTTAGAGATAAGCCCCATTATTATATGTATGCAGCATTATTATTCACTGCACTTTTGAGCCGAGGTTGTTGTTGAGTTGCACAACCCCAGTAGGCTGTTGCGTTGTGTCACGAAGCATTTCTTTAGTTGTCGAGTATTACTACCTTTGCGCAGTCTTTATTATTCGCCTGCCTATTATTACTATATGTCCTAGTATTTATTGTGACCCGTATTCTGCATTATAATTGTTCAAGATTCTTTACAAACATCTTCCCAGCATCAGACTTATTTCAGAAGTTTCCAGTTGATGTTGCAGGACTAGCATTGCACTTTCTTTAATACAGGAGTGCCAGTTATTTGAGTATCTACCGTAACGTTAATTAATCACGTTAACTATCTTTTCTTTGTGTAACCTAATCGAGTAATCTTTTACTGTTTGAGAATAGGCTGTTTCATCGAGCGTCAGCCTAGTGTGTGTGCACCAGTTACCGAGTCATAGGATACCTCGTTGTCCAGGCACGACTCAGGGCAGTAATGGTGTTTTGTTTTCCAGTGTTTAAGGCAGGGGTTGGATCTAGTGTTACCGTTGTTGCATTTTGCCATTATCTAGTCCAATGTTGAAGAGCCCTGTGTCTTTGAGAACCTGGATCGTAACAAATGGCGACCTAGCTCAGGATCTTGTGAACTAAGAGATAATTGCAGGATTGTTGTGGTCATTTGTTTTATTGAGGAATATAGTGGGCAAGTAAATTTTGTTTTGGCAAAGTAGTATAGCACTTGAGAGTCTTCAGACATTTTTGGCAAGTGAATAGTGCTACATAAGAGTTTGGGGTACTTCTTTTCTGAATATTGTGGTGAGAATTTTTTGTGAGCATCATGTCTTATACCGGGTCAGAGGAGAATGGAGACACAGTACGTAATGTCGAAACTGAGGAACAGCAGCATGATGAAAGGGTTAATCGGGTGAACTGTGAGGAGGATACTAGGATATTTTTGCAATGGCCTGTTACTGCCGAGCGGTTGGAGGGTATGGATCGGTACGGTCTTCAATGCCTGGCCACAGCTATCGGTCATGCGGTTACTAGCAGCATGACCAAGGATAACTTGATCACATGTGTGGGGAGGATCCTCTCTCACTGCACTCCTAGGCATTTTATATGTGACTTTGTTATATTCCCTGATCTATTATATTGATTCATTAAGTCTTGCATTAATAAGAAAGAATAATAATAACTAATAAGCTAACATAATAATAATCATAATAATAATAATAATAATAATGATTTAAGATACGTAAAAAGGACAATGTTTAATAAATAACGAGGAAAGAGAATAAGAGCACCGTAAATCATAACCTTTAAAGGGTTAACGAACTGAATGAATTATATATATCAAAGATCTTAATAATATTTATATCTTTACCCTCTCGCATTCCTATGACGCGATCGCATAATAACGTCACTAGCCCAAGAGCAGAGCTGGGCACCACAAACAAAAAGTCAAGTCAGCAAACACAAATCAGCAAACCCAGAACATAACTTCAGCAAACACAAATGTGCATACCTTGTGAAATTTCTAGTCCTCAAATGCAAATATGCAAACGCAAACCGTTTTTTATTAATTTTAAATTTAAACTACAGAATCAAGGGTAAATCAATAAATTCAATCTCTAATGTCAATAAATATATATATTTACTTAAATATAATGTTGCCCAACTTCCATGGACCTGAAGGATATACATACAGGCTTTTAAAGCTTGGAAATTGCTGTAAATTGCCAAAACATTCCAGAACATCACAGGAAGTGAAAAGGTTAATATATATAGCATAGGCCACTTAGTTTGTCCACATGGGCAGTAAAACGTTGGGGCAACTTGTTTATGGGGAGAGTGCTTCAGTAATAATCAGTATTCGCAATTCCGCACCATTCAGGAAGTACGGCGGATCACAGAGGTGCAAGGAGGCGATTTATTCGTGGTCCCCCCTTTGGGAATGGCAATAGGCTATATATGCCTAGATAGGTCTACTTTAGATAGATTAAGTAATTTAATAGAAAGTAGCCTAGGCCTATTAATTTTAACACTAGATTAGCGGGCTAGCGGTTTATTTATATGTACCACCCAGCGGGGTGTTTTTAGCCAAAATAGGGCTGTTTACGTGATAATTTTCATGCCTAAATAAGACCCAGAGCGTAAAACAAGTATCTATCCCTGAAAGGGCATAAACAGAGCTTTCCAATGACACCATAACGATCCTTTTATGATGGCTAGTTTTCTTGCAACAACCGCGCAACGCGAGTGCAAAAAGCATGTAATTCGGCACTTTCCCCATACAATTCCGTATATAGCGAGTGAGAGAGGGAGGGAGGAGGTGGGATTCGTGTCAGTAGGTTCGCCGCGGTGGTCTGGAGCAGTCATACGCTCGCTACTCTCCTGCCACCACTTGTCTCTCTCTCTCAGCAACATTACGTGCTGAAATTGCCACACGACCTATGTCGAGCGCCGCCAGATAGTCCAGATTTATTATACTCGACTTATGTTGCGCGCCGACACTTAGGGGTTAATGCTCAGAATAAAGGCCTAGCTTCAGATCAAAATTTAATAAAATGTTATTGTAGGCTAAATTTAGTCTAGGCCTATATGATACTTTCAAAATTAACACTTTCTACTTGACACTAATAAAATAAGTGTGATTATAGGCCTAGGCCTATACATAGAAGTTAGAACATGCAATATTTAGCCTAGGCCTAAATGCTTTGAGGCATTTTGATGGAATTAGTGACTGATTATAGCCTAGACCTAGGCCTAGGCTATATATTAAAGTTAGAACATGTAATATTTAGCCTACATGCTTTGAGGCATTTTGATGGAATTAGTGATTATAGCCTAGACCTAGGCTATATATATAGAAGTTAGAACATGCAATATTTAGCCTACATGCTTTGAGGCATTTTGATGGAATTAGTGACTGATTATAGCCTAGACCTAGGCCTAGGCTATATATTAAAGTTAGAACATGCAATATTTAGCCTACATGTTTTGAGGCATTTTGATGGAATTAGTGATTATAGCCTAGACCTAGGCTATATATATGGAAGTTAGAACATGCAATATTTAGCCTACATGCTTTGAGGCATTTTGATGGAATTAGTGATTGACTGATTATAGCCTAGACCTAGGCTAGCCTATATATATATAGAAGTTAGAAAATGCAATATTATTTAGCCTACATGCTTTGAGGCATTTTGATAGGATTAGGGTAGCCTAGGCCTAGCCTAATAAATTTACTTATATTAGTAATTAGCCTATACGCCTAGGCTATATTTAGAAGTTAGAACATGCAATATTTAGCCTACATTCTTTGAGGCATTTTGATGGGATTAGTGATTATAGACCTAGTCCTAGGCTATATAGCCTAGCCTACAAAGAAGTTAGACTTAGCCTAGGCCTACATGCTTTGAGGCATTTTGATGGGATTACGGTAGCCTAATAACATTAGTTTAGGTTCAAAATTAACAGGCTATCAATCAAATTAACGATAGCCTAACTTTATAATCTTAAATTAGGCTAGATTATAAAGCTATAAAGCCCTTCTCCAGAGACATCTTCTTGGTAATTACAGGCCCATAGAAGGTTGCTAGGTGGGGCCAGGGGTGGCTTAGGTCCTCGATTTCTGCATGCTCTGCAGCATCACTGTCGGATGATGGTGGTAAACTGCTCCCCATGCTGTAGGCAGCTGCGGTAGGCATGATGGTAGACTCCATGTTCACTTCAATAGGCCGAAAATATAAACAAAGTTGAAGTGCTAGCAGGTTGGAACTCTTGGACTGCTGTGTGTTGTAGGTGTTAGCTCTACGCTTGCTACTAAGTAAGTGAACAAACGTGAAGAGCCGATGTATAGGCCTAGATTCCAGAACACAGGTAGTTGGCTTGGTCACATGACTTTTTTTGGCTGGAGCTGCAGGAGCGGGTTCTAAAGAAGAAGAAGCGGCCCAGGGCTGGCTGGCGGCTGGAATTTTTATTTTGCGGACTCGAGGTTTGCAACATGGAGGTACTTTCCAGAGCTTCAAACCCGCAAATAGGCAGCCATTTTGGCGCCAACGCTAATTCGCCAACAAAATGACACTTCCGCCATGGCGGAATTGGCTATTTGCGGAAGTGTTGGCTAAAGTGCCCAGCTCTGCCCAAGAGTGACCGTATGACGCAATCGCGTCATACCGCCACCTGTAAGTTAGAAATATTCGCCAAAAATAAGTTTATGACGCGATTTTGACGCAATTTGGACTGGTAAGTTAGGCATCAGTAAGTTACAAAAGGAAGTATCTAGCAACCCCATAGCGTCCCTCTCTGAGGAGCCCGGGCATTTGTTAACTCAGTAGTTTCCCGTCCCCCAGACTGTGAGGCAGGGTCCCGACCCTTTAAATTCTTGGCTCCCTCCCTCTGGCCCACCATGCCTAGCTATAGGCAGGCAATTATGGATTATTTCATCTACTCAGTGAAAGTGTTTAGTGAATAATTCGAATTATATATGTTGAGGGAGTGGTGGGAGGGTGGGGGGTACCATCAGAGGTGAATGGGAATGGTAGTGCACTTGGGGACGTATGTGTGGGGAGGAGGCTGTGGATAGCCAACACCTTCTTCCGATACAGAATGATCCACAGGTACACGTGGAAACGGGTGTGGACGATGGAGGATAAAACAGTGGTGGAATGAAAGTCATTGATTGATTATGTATGTGTGGATGAACGAATGAAGAAATCTGTGATGGATGCTAGGGTGTATAGGGGTATTGGAGGGGGTCTGTCTGATCATTATGTAGTGGTAGCTAAGGTTAGGATACAAAAGAAGTGGGTGAGGAGAGCTGGAGGGAGGTGAGAAGAGGGTGGAATGTTGAGGAGGGTGGAGAGGTTGCAGGAGGAGGAAGTCAGGGAGGAGTACAGAAGAGCAGTGGAAAGAAGACTAGGGGGGTTCGACCTGGAAGTTATGGAGGAAGTGGAGGAGATGAGCAAGGTGTTTAAGGATGAGATCTGTGCAGCATGTGAGGAGGTGTGTGGAGTGAGGAGAAGAGGGAGGGGAGTGAAAGGTACAGCATGGTGGACAGAAGAGGTAAGAATAGCTGTGGAAGAAAAGAAGAAAGCATATAGAGAGTGGTTGGGTAGTAGAGGGAATGAAGATTCCGAGAGACAGAAACGAGCGAGGTACGTGGAGAGTAAGAGTGTGGTAAAGAGTGTAGTGAAGGAAAGTAAGAGAAGAGTAGATGAGGAATTTGGAAGGAATCTGAGTGTGAAATGGAGGGAGAGTACGAAACTGTTCTGGAAAGAAGTCAAGAAATAATATTATTTTTATTAATCTCACCACCACACCCCCAATGAAATTAATTAAATAAGTTAGGGAAGGTAGCAAGGAAAACAGTAGGGGTGTGAAAGATAAGAAAGGGAGAATGGTAGCCGAGAAGCAAGAGAGAGTCGAAAGATGGAGGGAGTACTTCAATGAGTTGCTAAATGTAAGGAATGAAGAGCCAGCAAACATAGCTGGATATGGTATGGGAGGGAGAAGAAGAGAAGTAGTGGAGGAGGAGGTGGGGATCAGGAGGTCAGAAGTGTGGGAAGCCATGAAAAGAGTGAAGTTGGGGAAAGCACCAGGAACAGATGGAGTGTGTGGGGAAATGTTGGGGTATGGTGGTGAGATAGTGATAGAATGGGTATGGAAAATGTGCAAACTAGCATGGGAGAAGGGGAGTGCACCCGATGACTGGAAGGCTGGTATAATAGTATAATAGTCCCCCTATATAAGGGCAAAGGGGAAAGAGGAGTGTGTGGTAACCACCGAGGAATATGTCTTCTAAGCGTAGTAGGGAAGGTATATACAGTAGGGTAGTGATTGAGAGAGTGAGAGTGAGAATGGAGAAATGGATAGGCGACGAGCAGGGAGGTTTTAGGAAGGGAAGAGGATGCGTAGATCAGATTTTTACCCTGAATTGTGTTGTGGAGAAATATCTGGAGAAGAAGCAAAAGGTGTATGATGCCTTTATGGACTTGGAGAAGGCCTATGACAGAGTGGATAGAGAAGGTTTGTGGAAAGTACTTAGAATATACGGAGTAGATGGCAAGTTGCTGAAAGCAGTGAAGAGCATGTATGAGGGTGCAAAGGCGGCAGTACGTGTGGAGAGTGAGCAGAGCGAGTTCTTTGACCTGAATGTTGGTTTGAAACAGGGGTGTGTGATGTCCCCGTGGTTGTTTACTGTATATATGGATGGAGTCATGAAAGAAATACTGTCAAGAGCAGTGGATGTTGGTGTATCGCTGAAAAGGGAGGGAATTGAGTGGAAGCTACCTATACTGCTGTTTGCGGATGATACAGTTCTGATGAGTGATAATGAATGGGAGTTGCAGGGTCTGGAAAATGAGTTTGGAACAGTGTCCGAAAAACGGAATTTGAAGGTAAATGCGGGGAAGAGCAAGGTTATGGTCTTTTAAAGGGGTGAAGTCGCAAAGTGTGAGGTGAAGCTTAACGGTCAGGCTATGGAGATCGTCAACTCTTTTAAGTATCTGGGCAGTGTGTTGAGTAAAGATGGGACTATGGATGAAAAAGTGTGGGAGAGGGTACAACAGGGGAAGAGGGTTGTAGGAATGCTGAAATCAGTAACAAGAAATAGGGTGGTCAGTATGGAAGTGAAGAAGTCCTTGCATGACAGTGTGGTAATCCCGACACTGACTTACGAAGCGAAGCATGGACGTTGGTTGAGAGACTCAGACCAAGAGTGAGAGCAGTGGTAATGAATTACTTAAGAAGTGCGTGCGGAGTTACATGGAGGGATAGACAGACTAATGAGGAAGTAAGAAGGAGGTGTGGTGTGGAGGTAGATGTGGTGGAAAGAGTGAAAAGGAATAACTTGAGATGGTTCTGCCATATGGAATGTATGGAAAGCGAGAGAATGACTAAGAGGGTATATGAGAGCGAGGTGGAGGGACAGAGAGGGAGAGGTAGACCGAAAGAGAGGTGGAAGGATGGAGTGAGGAAGTATATGAACGAAGGCGGTGCTGGTTGGGGAAGGGGGCGTCGACTGATTGGGGACAGAGGTGCATGGGGGTGGTTCGTTCGTGGCCACCCCTTCGCGGATCACGGCGTCAGCCAATAGATAGATAGATATATGTATATAAAATGTTACTTGTGACTTTTGGTGACTGAGGGGAGTGAATCTTGGTTAACCCCTTGAGTATTGATGCAGTTTTGTCTAGGTATCATCGATGATTTTACACTATTTTTTGCTTGAAAGACAAATATATTTATCAATAAATACTGCCTACGAAATATATGCATTAACCCTTAAATATCGGGGCCCGACTTAAGTCCGAATCGAAAAATTTGGACTCTGTGGCGGGGTCCGCCTTAAATCTGAGTGCAATTTTGGCGCAATATTGGCTCTGAGAGAGAGACGAGTGACTGAAGGAGCATGGGTTACCTCATGACCGCTCGCCACGGCCGCCGTGGACCTACTGAGATTTACTCCACTTACATCCACCCTCACTTCCTCGCTACATACGTAATTATATAAAGAAATTACCGTATTTTAGCAATTTTGCCCTTCGGTTGCACGATCGTTGCAAGACAACCAGTGATCGTAGAAGGATGGTTCGGGTGTCATTGGAAAGCTCAATTTACGCACTTTCAGGGATACATACTTGTATTACGCTCTGGGTCTTGTTTATGCATGAAAAAGAGCACGGAAACAACCCCATTTATGGTAAAAAAAAAACGCTGTGCGGCACGGTCAAATATACCGCCTAGCCCGCTAAATAAGGGTTAAAATCACGAAGATGTCACAGGAATGCTTACAGGAAGCTTACAGGAAGTACAGTAAGTACTCAATGGAATTTTAGTTACATTACAGTATATGCCTATGTATATTATATATATTATACATATATGACAGCCCCAAGGTCCCGAGCAAGGCCAAGGCCCATAATCGATAATTTGTATTATTATTTTATTTTTAATTTTATTTATATTTACATTTATTTGATTTATTATTGTTTCAATTTATTGTATTTTATTTAAATTTTTATTTTATTTATTTTATATATATACCGGTATATATAATTATATATATATATATATATATATATATATATATATATATATATATATATTTTTTTTTTTTTGTATTGTTCCTGTTCCCCAGGGTGTCTAGCGGAACAGCCCCAAGGTCCCGAGCAAGGCCAAGGCCCTTAATCGAGTATTTGTATTATTTTATTTTTTATTTTATTTATATTTTTATTTATTTGATTTATTATTGTTTTAATTTATTTTATTTTATTTATATTTTTATTTCATTTATTTTATATACATAATATATATATATATATATATATATATATATATATATATATATATATATACATATATATATATATTTTATATATATATATATATATATATATATATATATATATATATATATATATATATATAAAACAACAATTTGGGATTGTTCCTGTCCCCTGGGTGTCTAGCGGAACAGCCCCAAGGTCCCGAGCAAGGCCAAGGCCCATAATCGAGTATTTGTATTATTATCTAATTTTGTATTTTATTTATATTTTTATTTATTTGATTTATTATTGTTTTAATTTATTTTCTTTTATTTATATTTTTATTTTATTTATTATATATATTCTGACATACGGAGCCCTGTATGTTAATTTAAGAGTTAGAATTAGAGTTGAAGGAGTCAAACTACCCAAACGGCGAAGCAGACTAGCGAGCGAACTAGCGAGTGGGAAACCAGCTCGCCCGCATACCAGCAAACAAGCCTTCACACCTGTGTGCGTCATAGGGGACCCTGCAAACTACTCCGATGACCTGACGTTATGACGTATGTTCGACGCCAGGAGCTGTGATTGGACCATGCACCTGCTATGCAACTCGAAGAGCTGTGATTGGAGCGTGCACCACCCCGCGCCTCCTGATTCGTTCCTACACCATCATTGTTTAGTATATAAGACCCGAGTAGTGGGCATTCAAATCAGTCTCATTTGGAGTTGGGGAAGGTGAACTTGCAGCTGGAGGAAGACGGGGTGAAGTATAATAATGGGATTGTGACTGTCAGTCAGATTATATATGTGTGTGTTAAGTGTGTTCCGTGTAAACACTTACGTTATGTTGGTTAGTGAGATATGTGATTGGGACGTTAACGCTACTATTATGTGCTTAACTATTTGATTGCGAATTAACGTTAATGCTACTATTTATGTACTTAACTATTTGATTGGGAATTAACGTTAACGCTATTATTATGTACTTAACTATTTTAGTTGACTAACTTGTGGACTAAAGCAACTCTTTAAGTAATTGGGTTATGATGAAAGTAATACTAATGTTTTATATTAATACTTACGAGTTCTTTCATTTTCTTTGAATTAAGCTTACATTGCTTAACGGTGCTTAGTACGGTGATGCTATTGTCTCATATTAGTAATATCGCCTTAGACTAACGTGGCTGTGTTAATATTACTTCTAGTGATTTCCTAAGCTGAAGAAAATTCTTTTAGCTTCAAAATATTATTTTTGCTTTTCATATTATTTGAGTGAGACCTGAATCGAATCTATGAAACGATCCTGTAACTTAATTTACTCATAAACAAACCTCATTGTTACGTGGTTAAGAAATACATTTAACTAATTATTAAATATATATCTAACTTTTTATGTGACTTTGATATAAATCCTGATGATAATAATAATATAATACTGTTAACGTAAGACAAGAACCAAGAATAATTACATTAAATATAAATAAAAGGACATATAAGAAAACTATCTATTCATTTCAAAAGGGTAAGAGACAGAAATATTCTTACTTTAATATTTATCTTTCAAGACATTTTATAAAATTAATAGTCCTTCTTTAGCTATAACTTATTCGGTTCATAACCATAGCCTACTAAGCTTCGGTTAAATAATAATTCTTTATAAATACTACATGACTTTAATTAGTTTCAGTATTTTTCATAATTATAGAGTATCAGTCAATAAAGGATACTAAGTCCTAAGATCCAAAAGGAAAGGAAGCAACAACAGGAAATAATTTTATTAGATTTTACTTTTGTTTTGCCTTCAGCTGACTGATACCTTAATATATATCTCTGTGCTATCTAGATTCATCAAGTTAACCACTTGTGGATCAAGATACGTAACAGAAGAGTGGCAACCTTGCCAGGATGACAGGAAAACCCAATCAGAAGGTGCCTGTACATCCTCTGGTGCCCTTGCCCGTTTTCGAGAATCCTTTTACTCGGGTGGTAGTGGACAGTGTAGGCCCATTGCCTAAGACTTCCCAAGGTAACATTTATTTATTAACTATCATGGACATGGCAACTCGCTACCCAGAGGCACCCTTAAGGACTACCTCTGCTCCAACTGTCATCAAGGAACTGCTCAAATTCTTCACCAGAATGGGTTTCCCCCATGAGGTGCAAAGTGATCAAGGAACTAATTTTACCTCTAACATTTTCCAGCAGTCCCTGAAGGAGTTGGGTATCGAGCATGTTAAGTCTAGCACCTACCACCCAGAGAGTCAAGGGGTTCTCGAACGATATCATCAGACATTAAAGGGAATGCTACGTAAGTATTGTACAGAGACCGGAGTTGAGTGGGATAAGGGGGTACCTTTTCTTTTATTTGCTACTAGTGAGGTTCCAACTGAATCCCGGGTTTTTCCCCTAATGAGCTAGTTTTCGGTCACCAGGTAAGAGGTCCTTTGCAACTATTGCAGGCTAGCCTAGTTGGCCAGGAGGGGAACCAAAACCTCCTCAAGTATGTTTCAGATTTCAAAACCCGGCTGAGATCCTCATGTGAGTTTGCCGCTCAAAACTTGACAGTGGCTAAAAGCTCCATGAAGAAATGGTATGACAGAAAAGCCCGTGAGAGGGAGTTTCAGCCCGGTGATGAGGTTTTGGTCCTGCTCCCCCTTTTTGGCCAACCTTTATCTGCCAAGTTCAGGGGCCCATATAAGATCATTCGGAGGGTGAGCATTACCGATTATCTAGTAACTACCCCAGACAGGAGAAAGCCGACGCAAGTATTCAATATAAATATGTTGAAGCCCTACCATAGGTCCCCTGATTCCTCTCTTCCAGATTCTCACACTGTGGCAGTGAATGTCAGGACCTGTGGACAGCCTGGTGCGGACGAAGTCTTCAGTTCTCTTACTGACCCGCAACAGACTGTTCCAGAGCCTGAAGGTATCCATGCAGACTTTGACTTGTCATGTAGCCTATCCAACTTTCAGTATAATTCAGTGGCTTGGAGGGAATTACCATCTAAACTATGTCATCTTCCCTCTGATCAAGCGAACCAACTAATCTCTGTTTTATCTCAGTCTCCCAGTGTGTTCCATGATACTCCAGGGCTCACTTCTTTGGCCGTGCACGACATCGACGTAGGGGATGCAACTCCCATTAAACTATCCCCCTACCGTGTCTCACCACAATGCAGGAGTATACTGCAGGTCGAGCTTGACTTAATTTGTTCAAACCAGCTGATCACAAGGGCCTTCAGCCAGTGGAGTAGTCCGGTCATACTTGTGCCAAAGCCAGACGGGAGCCATAGGTTTTGTAGGGACTATAGGCAGGTTAATGCTGTCACAAAGAACGATACCTACCCACTGCTACAGATCAAAGATTGCATTTACCAGGTTGGCCTCATACAGCAGTAAGTTTAACTTAATGAGAGGATTTTGGCAATTAGCTCTCCCTTGTAGCGAGGTAAATATCATGCTTTAGTAGTGCGCTGTCAAGCCTTCAGCTGTGAGATGCCTTGTAGTTCGAATAACGCTCCAGCTACGCTCCAGCTACGTTCCGGCTATGTTCTGATGTGGTACCTGGAGACGTTGCCTACTTTGGGTGATATCCTTATTATATCCTCATTATAATCTTGCTGTTGCCAATCTGGTGGTGAATCTATTTATGTATTATGTTTAATATTATGTACTATACTCCTTAAACTCTTTTCTAGGGGGGAGGTCTGACATACGGAGCTCTGTATGTTAATTTAAGAGTTAGAATTAGAGTTGAAGGAGTCAAACTACCCAAACGGTGAAGCAGACTAGCGAGCGAACTAGCGAGTGGGAAACCAGCTCGCCCGCATACCAGCAAACAAGCCTTCACACCTGCGTGCATCATACGGGACCCTGCAAACTACTCCGATGACCCGACGTTATGACGTATGTTCGACGCCAGGAGCTGTGATTGGACCATGCACCTGCTATGCAACTCGAAGAGCTGTGATTGGAGCGGGCACCACCCCCCGCCTCCTGATTCGTTCCTACACCATCATTGTTTAGTATATAAGGCCCGAGTAGTGGGCATTCAAATCAGTCTCATTTGGAGTTGGGGAAGGTGAACTTGCAGCTGGAGGAAGACGGGGTGAAGTATTATAATGGGATTGTGACTGTCAGTCAGATTATATATGTGTGTTAAGTGTGTTCCGTGTAAACACTTACGTTATGTTGGTTAGTGAGATATGTGATTGGGACGTTAACGCTACTATTATGTGCTTAACTATTTGATTGCGAATTAACGTTAATGCTACTATTTATGTACTTAACTATTTGATTGGGAATTAACGTTAACGCTATTATTATGTACTTAACTATTTTAGTTGACTAACTTGTGGACTAAAGCAACTCTTTAAGTAATTGGGTTATGATGAAAGTAATACTATTGTTTTATATTAACACTTACGAGTTCTTTCATTTTCTTTGAATTAAGCTTACATTGCTTAACGGTGCTTAGTACGGTGATGCTATTGTCTCATATTAGTAATATCGCCTTAGACTAACATGGCTGTGTTAACCCTTTATTAGCGGCTCACCACTTAAGTCGTATTTAATAAAGCTGGACTATGTGGCGGCGCTCGACATAACTCGAGTGGCAATTTCAGCACGTAATGTGGCTGAGAGAGAGAGACAAGTGGTGGCAGGAGACTAGCGAGCGTATGACTGCTCCAGACCACCGCGGCGAACCTACTGACACAAATCTCAGCTCCCTCCTCCCTCTCTCACTCGCTACATACTCAATTATGTACCGAAAGTACCGAATTACCTGCTTTTTGCACTCGCGTTGCACGGTTATTGCAAGAAAACTATCCATCATACAAGGATCGTTATGGTGTCATTCGAAAGCTCTGTTTATGCCCTTTCAGGGATAGATACTTGTTTTACGTTCTGGGTCTTATTTAGGCATGAAAATGATCACGTAAACAGCCCTATTTTGGCTAAAAACACCCCGCTGGGCGGTACACATAAATAAACCGCATAGGCCGCTCGTAAGGTGTTAATATTACTTCTAGTGATTTCCTAAGCTGAAGAAAATTCTTTTAGCTTCAAAATATTATTTTTGCTTTTCATATTTGAGTGAGACCTGAATCGAATCTATGAAACGATCCTGTAACTTAATTTACTCATAAACAAACCTCATTGTTACGTGGTTAAGAAATACATTTAACTAATTATTAAATATATATCTAACTTTTTATGTGACTTTGATATAAATCCTGATGATAATTGTAATATAATACTCTTAACGTAAGACAAGAACCAAGAATAATTACATTAAATATAAATAAAAGGACATATAAGAAAACTATCTATTCATTTCAAAAGGGTAAGAGACAGAAATATTCTTACTTTAATATTTATCTTTCAAGACTTTTTATAAAATTAATAGTCCTTCTTTAGCTATAACTTATTCGGTTCATAACCATAGCCTACTAAGCTTCGGTTAAATAATAATTCTTTATAAATACTACATGACTTTAATTAGTTTCAGTATTTTTCATACTTAAAGAGTATCAGTCAATAAAGGATACTAAGTCCTAAGATCCAAAAGGAAAGGAAGCAACAACAGGAAATAATTTTATTAGATTTTACTTTTGTTTTGCCTTCAGCTGACTGATACCTTAATATATATCTCTGTGCTATCTAGATTCATCAAGTTAACCACTTGAGGATCAAGATACGTAACAATATATATATATATATATATATATATATATATATATATATATATATATATTTTCTTTTTCATGTTCAATCATTCATTCATTGATTCATTCATAAATTTCTCGTCTCCATTTCTCTTCTTCATTCACCCACCTTCATCATCAAAGTGGATATAGGCCTCCTGGGGAAACCACTCTAAAAAAATTACAAGTCAAGTTGGGTGGCTTGGAAATCTGCGCATAATTCTCTGGTTTGACACCTTGTATATATATATATATATATATATATATATATATATATACCATTAATTTTTGTTTACATCTTGTATATATATATATGTATATGTTCTGACATACGGAGCCCTGTATGTTTATTTAACACCTTACGAGCGGCCTATGCGGTTTATTTATGTGTACCGCCCAGCGGGGTGTTTTTAGCCAAAATAGGGCTGTTTACGTGATCTTTTTCATGCCTAAATAAGACCCAGAACGTAAAACAAGTATCTATCCCTGAAAGGGCATAAACAGAGCTTTCGAATGACACCATAACGATCCTTGTATGATGGATAGTTTTCTTGCAATAACCGTGCAACGCGAGTGCAAAAAGCAGGTAATTCGGTACTTTCGGTACATAATTGAGTATGTAGCGAGTGAGAGAGGGAGGAGGGAGCTGAGATTTGTGTCAGTAGGTTCGCCGCGGTGGTCTAGAGCAGTCATACGCTCGCTAGTCTCCTGCCACCACTTGTCTCTCTCTCTCAGCCACATTACGTGCTGAAATTGCCACTCGAGTTATGTCGAGCGCCGCCACATAGTCCAGCTTTATTTAACTCGACTTAAGTGGTGAGCCGCTTTTTAAGGGTTAAGAGTTAGAATTAAGAGTTGAAGGAGTGCCGAATTACCCAGGCGGCGAAGCAGACCAGCGAGCGGTAAATCAGCTCGTCTGCATACCAGCAACCAAGCCTTCACACCTGCGTGCGTCATATGGGACCCTGCAAACTACTTCGATGACCCGACGCTATGACGATGATCGACGCCAATCAACGCCATTGGACCACGCACCTGCTACGCAACTAGAGGAGCTGTGATTGGGGCGCGCACCATCCCCCGTCTCCTGATTCGTTCCTACACCATCATTGCATAGTATATAAGACCCGAGTAGTGGGCATTCAAATCAGTCTCATTTGGAGTTGGGAAGGTGAACTTGCAGCTGGAGGAAGACGGGGTGAAGTATTATAATGGGATTGTGACTGTCAGTCAGATAATATAAGTGTGTGGAAAGTGTGTTCGGTGTAAACACTTACGTAATGTTGGTTAGTGAGATATGTGATTGGGAATTAACGTTAACGCTACTATTATGTACTTAACTATTTTAGTTGACTGACTTGTGGACTAAAGCAACTCTTCAAGTAATTGGGTTATGATAAAAGTAATACTATTGTTTTATATTAAGACTTACGAGTTCTTTCATTTTCTTTTAATTAAGCTTACATTGCTGGTAAGAACAAGTACGGTGATACTATTGTCTCAGAGTAGAGTTGAGTAGGAGTAGAGTTGGTTGCTGGATAGAACATAATAATTTGTAATATCGCCTTAGACTAACATGGCTGTTTTAATGGTACTTCTAGTGATTTCCTAAGCTGAAGAAATTTCTTTTAGCTTCAAAATATTATTTTTGCTTTTCATATTATTTGAGTGAGACCTGAATCGAATCTATGAAGCGATCCAGTAACTTAATTTACTCATAATCAAACCTCAATGTTACGTGGTTAAGAAATAAATGTATCTAATTATTAAAAATATATAGAACTTTTTATGTGACTTTGATATTAATCCTTATAATAATAATATAATACTATTAACGTAAGACAAGAACCAAGAATAATAACTACTGTACATTAAATATAAATAAAAGGACATGATATAAGAAAACTATCTATTCATTTCAAAAAAGGTAAGAGACAGAAATATTCTTACCTTAATATTTATCTTTCAAGACTTGATATATAATTAATAGTCCTTCTTTAGATATAACTTATTCGGTTCATAACCATAGCCTACTAAGCTTCGGTTAAATAATAATTCTTTATAAATACTACATGACTTTAATTAGTTTCAGTATTTTTCCATAATTATCAGTCAATAAAGGATACAAAGTCCTAAGATCCAAAAGGAAAGGAAGCAACAACAGGAAATCATTGTATTAGATTTTACTTTTGTTTTGCCTTCAGCTGACTGATACCTTAATATATATCTCTGTGCTATCTAGATTCATCAAGTTAACCACTTGAGGATCAAGATATGTAACAATGTATATATATATATATATATATACAGTATATCTATCTATCTATCTATTCCCCGACGCCGTGATCCCCGAAGGGGTGGCCACGAACGAACCGCCCCCATGCACCTCTGTCCCCAGTAAGTTGACGCCCCTCCCCCAAACCAGCACTGCCTTCGTTCGTATACTTCCTCACTCAATCCTTCCACCTCTCTTTCGGTCTACCTCTCCCTCTCTGTCCCTCCACCTCGCTCTCGTACACTCTCTTAGTCATTCTCTCGCTTTCCATACATTCCATATGGCCGAACCATCTCAAGTTCTTCCTTTTCACACTTTCCAGCACATCTACCTCCACACCATACCTCCTTCTTACTTCCTCATTAGTCTGTCTATCCCTCCATGTAACTCCGCACGCACTTCTAAAGGGGACCGACCGGTTAATTACAAACTTCCAGGTCTTACTTTCAATTTAAATGAAATTTGGCACAGGTGTATATGACCATAAAACTAGATTTTTTTTTTTTTTTTTTTGCTTTTTTCTTGCAATTTAGGTTAAAAAAATGAAAACCATAGAACTGCAGAAAATCATAAACTCCTACAAAAATCCCCATAGCACATGTTTTATGTGATCAAACAACTCACAAAAGGTGTATCTGTAGTTGCTATAAAAAAACATTTTATATATTTTGTGTATTTGTTCGATTTAGGTGATTATGGATTCAGGCGAATATATTTATAGAAAATTACAACTTTTACGACATATTGTGAAAAAAAAAAAATACTAGAGTAAATTGGCTTGATAGGCCTTGTGGTGTTTTTAATTACCTTTCCAATGGTATATTCACCATTCCTATAGGTCCAATAATAACTGTAGAGTAACATCCGAAAGTGCGACAATAAAGGTTCTGAGAAAAACAGGTGAAAGTCTAAGGTAATTACAGTAGGTGAACATTTTTACTTTTGTTTTTTAGATTTACATTATTTTACGCAGGAACATGGCAAAGTTGAAGATAAAGCGTATGGGAGGTTGTAGAGTAGCTTACACTCTTTCGATTTATATAGGTATGCTCCTCGTACGACCAGTAGTTACTGAGCATGTTAATTTCAAAGTTCGCTATATAACGTTTTTAGAATTACAGGAAAAGTTTGAAAACATAAAAAAATACTATTTCCAATGGGTTTTCACTAATAACATTTCACTGGCTTATAAAGGGATGTTGACTCTTGTTGAGTAAACACCTATTGGTATTTTCAGGATTTCGAGTTTGTTAAGCCTAAATTAACCGGTCGGTTCCCTTAATTTTAAGTAATTAATTTCCACTGCTCTCACTCTTGGTCTGAGTCTCTCAACCAACGCCCATGCTTCGCTTCCGTAAGTCAGTGTCAGGATTACCACACTGTCATGCAAGGACTTCTTCACTTCCATACTGACCACCCTATTTCTTGTTACTGCTTTCAGCGTTCCTACAACCCTCTTCCCTGTTGTATCCTCTCCCACACTTCTTCATCCATAGTCCCATCTTTACTCAACACACTGCCCAGATACTAAAAAGAGTTGACGATCTCCATAGCCTGACCGTTCAGCTTTACCTCCCACTCTGTGACTTCACCCCTTTCGAAGACCATAACCTTGCTCTTCCCTGTATTTACCTTCAAATTCCGTTTTACGCACACTGTTCCAAACTCATTTACCAGACCCTGCAACTCCCATTCATTATCACTCATCAGAACTGTATCATCCGCAACCAGCAGTATTGGTAGCTTCCACTCAATTCCCTCTCTTTTCAGCGATACACCAACATCCACTGCTTTTGATAGTATTTCTTTCATGACTCCATCCATATATACAGTAAACAACCACGGGAACATCACGCACCCCTGTTTCAAACCAACATTCAGGTCAAAGAACTCGCTCTGCTCACTCTCCACACGTACTGCCGCCTTTGCACCCTGCTTTCAGCAACTTGCCATCTACTCCGTATATTCTAAGTACTTTCCACAAACCTTCTCTATCCACTCTGTAATAGGCCTTCTCCAAGTCGATAAAGGCAACATACAGCTTTTGTTTCTTCTCCAGATATTTCTCCACAACACAATTCAGGGTAAAAATCTGATCTACACATCCTCTTCCCTTCCTAAAACCTCCCTGCTCGTCGCCTATCCATTTCTTCGTTCTCACTCTCACTCTCTCAATCACTACCCTACTGTACACCTTCCCTACTACGCTTAGAAGATATATATATATATATTTCTTTTTTCTTTAATACATACGAGGTTGAAAGAAATGGCAATTTCTTTCAACCTTGTATGTATTAAAGAAAATTTATTACCTGGCTTTACTAACATATATATATATATATATATATATATATATATATATACAGTATATATATATATATCCACACACACATACACAATTTTTGTTTACCATTCATTATATTTTGTTTGACACCATGTTCCTGTATATATTATATATATAAATATATATATATATATATATATATATATATATATATATATATATATATATATATATATATATATTTATATATATATATTCATTACTTTATTTGCATGTACCATAGAATTATTTCTGAATGTATTACTTGAAGATAACCTGGCTTTCTTGTTTATTTTTTTCAGTGTCAACCCAGGATTTCCAGCCATTTCCCTTCTCGTTGGAAAGGGCTGTGGCCCTACCAGGGATGTAAAATTGACAACCTTCATGACCGCAATGTGTTCTATGAACATTATAGAAATATTGGCAAGGAAAATTATGTAAAAGTGTTGTATATTGTGGCAAAGATATACAACTGTATAAACATTCTCATATATTGACATAACAATAATACTGCATGGAAACAATTGCGCACAGCTCGCGAACCAATTACGCTATATTATTTTGGTTTTCACCATTAGAGAGAACATAATTTTCAGATTACGGTGATATAAACAGTTATATACGTATCCGAGCAAATAAAGCAACGCCGAGGTGGGGAACAGCTCGGAACCCGGCTAGCGTCGGCGGAATGGAGACGAGTGAAGCGTAAATATTCGCATTTTGGCTCTTCATTTCAAATATTCATAGAGAAAAAAGTATTTGTCGTAGGAACTTATAGTTTTTGTTATTCTCTTCAGCATTATCTGCCGTATTCATACATCCTAAATTGAAAACCATTGGCATCGTAACAACGAAATAATTCGAACATGTTATAAACCATATCATGTAAAGTCATACTTTTGTTGTGTTCGGTAACTGCTTGAGAACTATTGAAGATAGACAATTTTTGTTTTCAGATTTGAAAAGAGCAGAAAAAATACTATTATTTGAGCAAATAAAACTCTATGGTCATCACTCACAATTTCGAGATAGGACGGTGTGAAGACAATTGCCCGGGAAATACTTTTATTCCGGAGTCGTTTACACTTTCATATTGCTATTTATTTACATTTTTTTTTTTTTATAATGTAGTATAGTTATTCCTCTTTCCATTGACATATGATACATCACAATAAACAGCATTCTGGTGGATGGAAATACAGAATAACTCAAGGCTTCGAAAACTCCCCTGGCCGGAATATTTCAGGGTAAATTATAAAACGTCTTACCGTTTTCAACTAAAAAACTAAGCCGGATGCGAGAGTGTTAATACTAATCACGATTCATTAAAAGTCCTTACGATCATACAAGGTTTTTTCTATTCTTAACCCTTGTCTAGTGGGGCCCGACTTAAGTCGGCCTAGAGAACCAAGGACTAAGTGGCAGGGCCCGACTTAAGTCCGTATCCAATTTTTTAGCAATAATGGCTCTGAGAGAGAGCGGAGCGATGGGACGGTCGGCTCATGACTGCTCGGAACGGGTCCCGCACGACTACTGACATCTACTCCACGCACATCCACCCTCCCTCCCTCGCTACACAGGGAATTATGTAAGGATATTACCGTATTTTAGGGATTTTGTACTCGTCAAGAAAACGCGTGTTCGTAGAAGAATGGTTCTGGTGTCATTGAAAAGCTCAATTTATGCCCTTTCAGGGATACATAATTGTATTACGCTCTGGCTCTTGTTTATGCATGAAAAAGAGCACGGAAACAAGGTCGTTTAGGGTAAAAAAAAAACGCTTGCCAGGTAGTAGAAGTTTCTGACGGGCCCGCTCGTAAGGCATTAAATTATAGCCTACTGAATATTAAACCTTGAAATGATTCTATATGACTTGAAATAGTTTCATAATTGATCATAATTGTAGTGTATCAGAGTATAAAGGATAAATAGTCCCAACAGCTAAAAGGATAGCAAGTAACAACATAACAAACTTTAACATTTTAAGTTCTATTGGCCTTCAGCTGTCTTGATACCTTTTCATATTGTCTGTTCGGTCTAGTTACATCAAGTTAAACACTTCTGAATTGAGATACGTAACAGATAACTGGCGACCTTGCCAGGATTCGTTTTGTACAGTTTCACTCAAGTTTGTTTTGTAAAGTTTTGTAATTAATCATGCCTAATTTTATTAACCCGTACAGCCCCAGCGACGCGCCTGACGCGTCGGCGATGTATGTAACGCACAGCCCCAGAGACGCGCCTGGCGCGTCACCCTAATTGCGCCGACCGTAACCTCAGGTGTAGCCACTCAAGAGGGCTCAGATTTGTATGGGAACTGTGTACGTATCCCACGCAACCGTGCCGATGGTTGAAAACTCTCAAAGTCCACATGCATGCGCGTGAGCGCGCAATAACCTGGTTTTTTGGGGTAATTGCCTTCAATTTTTTACTCTTGTAAAATACGTTTTCGGGGCCTCTGTAGGACCATTCTTTAAGCTTTTTGAGCGGTTTTTCGTGGTTTTTCCTTCATTCCTAACCCATTCGCTATTGTTTCTGGAATAAAAAAAAAATTGAAAACCGGCCGGGTTCTGGTGAACAAACATTACAAAACTAGCCGGGGCTGGACGGGTTAATAACGAAGATGTTAAGATTTTCCTAGAGTCAATATCCACAGCCAATGATATCGACCTCCTGTCAAAAGACAAATTAAAAGTGCTAGCCTAATATCTGCAGTTGACTGTCTCAGACATGACAAAACCAGAAATGGCTCAGTCCATAAAATCCGAACTACAGTCTGGCCTGCCAATACGCAAGCTTTTAATACGCGATTCACCTTATACGCGAGGAGGGGGTCGAATCATACCCAAAACTTTCAAAACACGTGATGTACCTTTAAAACGCGAATCCGGGGCCGATATAAGGGCAATTCCGGGGAGTTCAGCTAATATGCGAGGCCCCCCACTATTCCGCGCATCCATCTGCGCAGGGACGCCAGTCTACCCTCAGTCCACGCAGTCCGACTCGTGTGCACTGATATAGTTTTTTACCCCCATCATCATGCCCCCTCGCAAGAACAAACTTATTATTGTTATATTTTCTTATGATTTGGATGTTTATGTATACATATATGTACCTTTTGTGGCAATTGACGGAGATAAATAGGCCTAAAGTAGACAACTTGGAGTCAGTGCCGCCCATATCGATTTATTCCCATATAATACTCTATTGCTAATACGCGAATTTCCATTCCGCGCTCTCGTGTGTCGCCCATATACTCGCGTATTGAGAGGCCTGACTGTATTTGGAATCCATAAAACCGAGGGTGATAAGCATAACGGAGCAGCTGGTGGGGGATTCAGTAACACTATGCAGTTTGGTGAAAATGTACCCCTGAACAGTATTTGGAGCTTGCCAGATTAAATACTGCCCAGGCAAACTCTCAGCGGCAGGCACAGCAAGCTCTGGAACAAACCCAGCTGGATCAGGAACAAATAAATTTGCAGACCCAACAGCTAGACCATCATTATCGCATGGCCTAATTAAATGCTCAAACTAATTCTAATGCTCCTGTGATTGCTCCCCCTCCGGGATTAACTATGACTAGTGTGATTCCCCCATTCACTGAGGATAACGTTCAGGACTTGTTTGTGTTGTTCGAGGAAGTTGCTGCAGGAATGGGGATGACTAGAGATCGTTGGTCTTTTATGTTGCAAACAGTTTTGACAGGACAGACTCGTGCTACTTACATTTCAGTAGAGTCTGAGGTTCGCCAAGACTATATGACCGTCTCAAAGCAGCTATCTTAAAAATTTACCAACTACAGTCAGAAGCTTATCGGCAAACTTTCAGGGAAACCCATAAGAAATTCGAAGAAACCCAGACGGTGTTTGCCAGGACTATGACCAAAACATTAAACAATTGGATTAAAAGTAAAAATGTCACTGAGTTCAAGGGTCTGAAAGAGTTAATCTTGCTTAAAAAATTCCTATGGAAGATAGATTCATCAGTAGCCTCCTATCACTTGAGAGGGAAAAAAGTAGATGATCTTGCCGAAGCTGCAGACATGGCTCATACCTATGTACAAACAACAAATTCCGTGGTAAGAAGCCCTATGATAATCCTAAGTTCTCCAATCATAAATCTGACAAATCCAGTCACTCGCAAAAGCCTGCAACGTCTCCCCATGCTAGCCATACTAAAAATGCTCGCCCTACTAAGAATGTGACTTCTGGTAATGGTAAAAGAGGTGGGGCCCAAAGTAATACTAATCATGCTAATAAGGGGAATGTATCCCAGAAAGTGTGTACTTATTGTGGCAAGAGAGGCTACTTAGCTTATCAATGTTGGGTTAAGGAGAGAGCCGAAGGACCGCGGAAGACAGTAGCCATAGTATCTGCCTCTCCCAATAATCAAAACCACCAAAATGTGCCTTTGATGCAGGACTCCCAACATAAGGAGTACCTAGCTACTAACGTAAACCCGACAGGAAATGGTGTAGTAGCGTGTGTGGTGCAACCCGCATGGGTTAAGCCGGTAGTAATATCCCCATTAGTTCAGGACAGTTGCCGTCCCTTTATTTCATCTGGACATGTGAACCTGAATGGTTGTGTACATGAAGGAAAACATTTGAGAGATACTGATTTTAATAACACCCTCATGGTGAATCCTTATGCTGAATGCCCAACTGGAGAACCAGTAATAATGAGAGGTGCTGGAGGCCAATTTCCTGCTTACTTAGTGAATGGAGAGATTGAGTGTGATTTGCTGAAGGGTGAAGCCTGTATAGCTTTGTGTAGGCCTCAGGATATCCCTGTGCCTGGGGTAACACTCCTTTTCGGGAATGATGTGGCTGGTGAGAGGGTCCGACCAGACCCAGTTTTGTAATTTTCCCCTGTTGACGAGCCGCTGACTGGTGAGCTTGAGAAGGAGATGCCAAAGGTTTTCCCTGTGTGTGCTGTCACTCGGTCTTTGGCACATGTAGCAGTTCCCTCTGATAAAAATGTACCAACTGTAGAAGTAGATGAAAGGGATCAAAGAGTAGTGAATGATGTTCTAACTGTGCCTGATGTGGAGACTGTAGTAGATCTGTCTGACACTTTTATGGCTAACCTTGAGCCAAATGATAATCATGAAACCCCTCCTAATTGTCCTAGTGGTCTGGTAGAGTTACAACGAGATGACAGTGAGTGTAAGGAGTTAGCTGCCAGTGCCGTGAGTGAAGAGGAGTGTGAGAAGGAGATGGGTGAATGTTTTTACATGAAGACAGGAGTTTTGAGGCTTAGGTGGAGACTGCCACACAGACCTATTGATGACGGGGCATGGGACGTACATCAGGTAGTTGTTCCTAAACCTTGTCGCAAAGAGCTACTAGAAATGGCCTATAGTATACCCTTAGCAGGGCACCTAGGTGTGAGGAAAACCCTAGATCGCATTAGAGCCCACTTTCACTGGCCAGGAATGCGTGCAGATGTAGTGGAGTTCTGTAGAGTGTGTCACACCTGTCAGATGACAGGAAAACCTAATCAAAAAGTACTTGTACATCCTCTGGTGCCCTTGCCAGTGTTCGAGAACTCTTTCACTCGGGTGGTAGTAGACATAGTTGGCCCATTGCCAAAGACCTCCCAGGGACACTTGTATTTATCAACAATCATGGACATGGCAACTCGCTACCCAGAGGCTATACCTTGAAGAAATACTTCAGCCCAAACTGTCATAAAGGAACTACCCAAATTTTTCACCAGAATGGGTTACCACCATGAGGGGCAAAGTGATCAAGGAACTAATTTCACTTCCAATATATTTCAGCAGACCCTGAAGGAATTGGGTATCAAACATGTGAAGTCCAGTTCCTACCACCCAAAGAGTCAAGGGGTTCTCGAACGATACCATCAAACATTAAAAGCGATGTTGAGAAAATATTGTGAAGAAACTGGAGGTGATTGGGGTAAAGGGGTACCCCTTCTTTTGATTGCCACCCGTGAGGCTCCGACAGAATCTCTGGGCTTCTCACCTAATGAACTAGTTTTCGGTCACCAGGTACGTGGCCCTTTACAATTATTACAAGATAGCCTAGTTAGCCAGGAAGGAAACCAAAATCTCCTCATATATGTGGCAGAGTTCAAAACCTGGCTGAGGTCCTCGTGTGAGTATGCAGCTCAAAATCTAAAAAATCGCTAAAACACCATGGAAGTATGGTATGACAAAAGAGCCTGTGTGAGGGTTTTTCAGCCTGGTGATGAGGTCTTGGTTCTCATTCCCCTTTTCGGCCAACCTTTATCAGCTAAGTTCAGAGTCCCATATAAAGTAATCAAAAGGTTGAGTGTTACTGACTATTTAGTGGATACCCCAGACAGGAGGAAGCCTAAGCTTGTATTTCACATCAATATGTTAAAACCCTATCATATGGCCCCTGACTCCTCTCCTCCAGATTTTCTTTCTGGGGCAGCAATAAGTGAAAGGACCTGTGGACATCCTGGTGCGGGTGATGATGTTCGTAGTTTTTTCCCACAGATCTTACAACAGACTGTCCCAGAACCTGAAGGTATCGATAATTACTTTGACATGTCGTGTCGTCTTTCAAATTCTAAATGTAATTCTGTAGCATGGGGGGAATTACCAACACTATTATGTCATCTTCCCTTCGAGAAAGCTAACCAACTAATCTGTGCTTTATCCCAGTCTCCCAGTGTGTTCCGTGATACTCCAGGGCTCACCTCATTGGTCGTGCATGACATAGACGTCGGATGCAGCACCAATTAACCCGCTGAGTACCAGCTAAGTATTTATAAATGTACCACCCAGGACCGGCTGATTCTGATTTTTTTTTTATTCCAGAAACAATAGCGAATAAGTTAGGAATGAAGGAAAAACCGCGAAAAACCGATCAAAAAGCTCAAAAAATGGTCCTACAGAGCCCCCGAAAACTGATTTTAACAAGAGTAAAAAATTGAAGGCATTTTCCCTCAAAAAACGTGTTTTTGCGTGTTCACGCGCACGCGGTTGGACTTTGAGAGTTTTCAACCATCGGCATGGGTGCGTGGGATACTTACACAGTTCCCATACAAATCTGAGCCCTCTAGGTGCCATAGGACCGGAGTAATAGGGACCGAGTGACACTGACACAAACGAGGCGTCGCTGGGGTTTAGCGTTACATACATTACCGACGCACTGTTTGCGTCGCTGGGGCTCAGTAGGTTAAATTATCCCCATACCGTGTCTCACCACAGCGCAGGAGTATTCTGCAAGTTGAACTAGATTTCATGTTGTCAAATGATTTAATTACTAGGGCCTTAAGCCAGTGGAGCAGTCCAGTCACACTTGTGCCTAATCCAGACGGGAGTTATAGATTTTGCATGGACTACAGACAAGTCAATGCCGTAACCAAAAATGATACCTATCCACTGCCACGGATTGATGATTGTATTGACCAGATTGGCACAGCCAGTTACATTAGTAAAATTGATCTTATGAAAGGATATTGGCAGGTACCTCTCACTCCCCGAGCAAGCAAGATTTCATGTTTTGTAGTGAATAATCAAGCCTTCTGCTGTGAAGTAATACCTTATGGCTTGAATAACGCTCCAGCTACCTTTCAGCGCCTAATGAATCAGGTGACTGAGGGAGTACCTGGATGTGTAGTCTACATCGATGATATCCTGCTCTTTTCTCATGCATGGGAAGAACATCTAAATCAAATCAGATTGCTTTTTTCTAATCTTGCTAAAGCAAACCTAGTTGTAAATTTAAAGAAATGCACTTTCATTAAGAGTACCGTCCAGTATCTTGGATATACAGTAGGAGAGGGTCAGGTTGCACCTTCTCAAGCTAAAGTAGAATCAATTGTAAATTTCCCAACACCCAACAGTAAAAACCAAATCCAAAAATACTTAGGAATGATTGGGTATTATAGGAGGTTTATTCTAAATTTCTCAAGGTTAACAGCACCTTTAACAGATCTTCTCCGTAAGGATGTGAAGTTTAACTGGTCCTCCGAATGCGAGGAAGCTTTCAGTGCTACTAAGTATAATCTATCAAGCTATCCTGTTCTCTGTGCCCCTGATTTCACCAGATCTTTCTCTCTAGCTGTTGATGCGAGTAATACCAGGGTCGGAGCCGTGTTGCTACAGGAGGATGACTGTAAAGTATTGCATCCTGTTTGCTATTTCAGCAAAAAGTTAAATTCTGCTCAACGTAATTACTCTAATAAAAAAAGAGCTGTTAGCATTTATTTTGTCACTTCAATACTTTAGTGTCTATGTTCAATCTGCCCCTGGTTCCATCACTGTATATACTGACCATCACCCATTAAAATGTTCCAAAATAAGAACCAAAGACTGACCAGGTGGACCTTGTTACTGCAGTAGTACGCCCTAGATGTAAAACACATTAACCCTTCCAGCCCGGGCAGCATTTTAAAATGACAGTGCGGCAGATGGGCCGGAGCCCGGGTGTCCTTATAAAATCCCTGTGCTTGAAAGCGTGCTTTAAAATTCGCGCGGCCAAAATTTAATTTGCAGGGGCGATTGCAGCGCCACCAAGCCTCAACTACTACCGTTATCAGTTCCTACATGGCCGCCATAGCGAGTTATAGTGACAAAATGAATTCCGATGCGTCCGATTCGGTGCAACCTCCCGCGCGCCCCACTGCTACCCCGCTCGCATCTTCGACGCCTGTTGCAACCGAGAAGAAAGCTCAACGAAAGAAGGTGAAGCGTTTGTTGAGTGATAGTGCTATTCAGCGAGAAATTTTTGATATTGAAGAGAGCAGTGGCGAAAGCTTGGTGGACAAAGAACAATTTATAACTGCAAGCGAAGATGACGACTTCGTTGGCTTTGGAGACGACGATAATGTTGATTTATTTGAGGGGGGAGACAGTAGTGATGATCCTGATGTGGAAGTGTTTCAGGAAGGTGCTATTGAACTTCCAAGTGTGCTAGAACCTAGGCCTACCCCCTCGCCATCTTTGCTAGGTCAGCCTAGGCCTAGCCCTAGCCCAGGACCTTCCCCTTTAGCCTGCCCGTACGCCCTTGAAAGTGGGCAAATATTTTTATAAACAATCTTTGGTGAAAAGTGCAGCTAAAAAAGCAAGCAGGGCAGCAGCAGAAAAGGCTAGAGAAGCGGAAGACAGTGATAGTGACGCCGACCCTGGTCTAGCAACCACCCGCATTCCTTTGTCCCGACGCCTTGACCCGGGACGCCGCGTGGGTCACCTACAGCCCTCGGCTTCATCACTCCTTCAGGATGAGCAAAGGGCCTCTTCAAGTGCTATTAGTAGTGTGCCACCGCCCTCAACACACCGCAGAGCATTATTTGATGCGGAGAAGCCCTCGGCTCGCCGCAAAAGGAGCCCAACTCCCGAGGCCGAGGCTCCCATTGTTGAACCTCTCGCAGCCTCCCGCGCCCCACGCCGCCGACGCCCGGTCACTTCTTCACCAGAATTGTCCCCTGAAGAGGATGCTGAAGACCCCAACATTGCCCCAGATGACCTGACGTCGCCTGAGGAGGAAGAGGAACAGGAACAGGAAGAGGAAGAGGAAGTCCCGACAAGACGAGTTAGAGGGCGAGGTCGTGGACGTGGTCAGTCTGCCGACGCCGCTGCCCCTGGACGTGGGCGTGGGCGTGGGCATGCAGGGCGTCTGCGTGGCCAAGGGCGTGTGCCAGGGCGTCCAGGGCGTGTGCCTGCTGCACCTCCACATGCTCGAGCATCAGCATCCGACCTATTTGTGTGGACAGATGGGGCTGATTTTTAGGCAGATTGTCCTGCCTTTGACGAGGTAGAGATGGGTTCCGGGGTGTCACCAACATATCCCTGTGGCCCAGATGCTACCCCCAGTGAACTTTTCTGTGGCTTCTATGACAATGAAGTCATGGAATACCTCGTCGAGGACACCAACAACCATCATGACATCTGTGCCAACTTTCTTGGGAGGAAGACCAGTGCCAAGATGGTGGCATGAAGGCTGTCACTTTGGCAGAACTATATGTGTTCTTGGCACTCACAATGCTGATGACACATATCAGGAACCACGCTCTGGCAGACTACTGGATCACTGGCGACCTCATAACGACTCCAGCATTTGCCAAGTACATGTCCAGGGACAGGTACTTTGACATCCTCTCCTATCTCCACCTGACCAACAACATGCATGTCCACCTTACCGACACACTATGGAAGATCAGGAAGCTGTATGACATGATACGTCATCGGTTCACTACCTACCTGAATCCTTTCCAGAAGATGTGCCTCGACGAGTCTCTGGACCTGTTCCGTGGTAGGCTGCACTTCCGACAGTATATCCCGTCCAAGAGACACCGCTTCGGCATCAAGCTCTTCGTCCTCTGCGACTGTTTGACGGGCTATGTGCTGGACTTTGTGGTCTGCAGCAGCAGGGGTGGAGAAATTGAGACTGACCCCCACATTGGTTTTGGCGGTGCTGTAGTAAAGAATATGATGGAGAGGCACTTCCATAAGAACCACATCCTCTACACCGATTACTACTACACGTCGCCTATCCTGACCAAGTACCTCCATGACCGCAAGACTGGAACTGTCGGCACAGTCAAGGGCAAGAGGAAGGGCATGCCAGGCTACCCAACCAAGACGAAGAAGACGGACATCTTCCACAAGAAGACTGGCCCCATCCTCTCCATCCACTGGCATGACCAGCGGAAGGTCAACCTCCTCACCACATGCCACAAAGCCCAGATGGTCGCCACAGGGAAGGTGGACCGAAGAACCAAGAACCCCGTCCAGAAACCAGCTGCTGTTCTGGACTACAATATCAACATGCGCCTCATCGACAAGTCCGACATGCAGATGGGCTTCATCGACTGCCTGCGAACATCTTGCAGGTGGTACAAGAAGTTTATCTTGCATACGGTAGATATGTCGGTCCTCAATGCCTACAACATTTACCGTCTGAGGACTCCAGGAGCCAAGAAGTACAAGTCCCTGCGGAAGTTCCACAAGCAGGTGATACTTGAGCTCCTGGCTAAGCATGCGGAACCTGGGAGACCACTACAAGGACCAGGCCAGCTGGACAGAACGGGGTGTGCCGACTTCTTCAAGAGGCACCAGCTCCCCCCCCTTCCTTTCAAAGCACCAGGTAGTAAAGTTAGGAGTCAGAAGAGGTGCCATGTGTGCAGCCACACAAATCGCAGACCCCGCAAAGTGAGCAAAACCACATGGGAATGCCTCGAGTGTGAAGTGGCACTGTGTGCTGGACGGTGCTTCAATGACTTTCACACTCTCCAACAATTTTGAAGTGTCCGTGACAATAACAGTGAAAGTGACACTATCAATTATCATAGTCCAGTGAAAGTGACACTATAATAATAATAAAACTAAGTATAAGTGAAAGAGACACACATAAGTAATAATAAGTGCCTTCATAACAATATGAACAAGTGAAAGTGACACTATATATTATTAGCTTACCTAACAATACATAAAAGTGAAAATGACACTATCAATTATCATAGTCCAGTGAAAGTGACACTATAATAATAATAAAACTAAGTATAAGTGAAAGAGACACACATAAGTAATAATAAGTGCCTTCATAACAATATGAACAAGTGAAAGTGACACTATATATTATTAGCTTACCTAACAATACATAAAAGTGAAAATGACACCATCAACTATCAAAGTGCAGTGAAAGTGACACTATAATCATATTAATAATAATAAAACTAAGTAATAAGTGACAGAGACACAAATAACTTCATGAAAATAACTTTATTGAGTGAAAATAACATAATAACTATAATAAATGGCATAATAAACAATAAAACACTATCAAATCGCTTCCCGGCATAATTGCGGGTGGAGCGACGAGTGCAACTGGGCGTCGTAGCTGGGGCCGCGGTTGAGTGTTCGGACGCGCCGAGGTAAATACGCGGCAAAAGTTACCTCCACTTCCATCACCATCACTCCGGAACCAGTTGAGCTAGAGAGCTCTACTCAATGCCATTATACGCGGAAAGGTAAGGCGCACATTTTTATATATCTTTCATTAATGTAGGTAATATATTAAGCGAGATTAGCCTTAGTTTACTTTTGTTGCTTTTCAGCCAGATCACCCGGATACAACCTCCGTCATTTAGAAAGGCAGCCCGGGCCACGAGGGTTAAGGGTCTCCAGAATGTGCTAGCAGATTGCTTGTCAAGAGTCTAATATATTGTCATATACTTTCCTCCTCTTGACCTCTTTTCTAGTGGGGGGGGGGTATGACATCCGGAGATACCAGGATGTGATGTGTGACAAGACAACAAGCTGTGGTCCGTGCCTGTACCGCCACACGTGGATATTCCCTGCGGACGTGACTAGAGAGAGAGAGAGAAAGTGCCCATGCTGGTTCTCCCTCCTTCTTTCTACCTGTGTCTATGTGACTTTCTCAGCACCTAGTTGGTTCCTGTGACAACGAGAGAGAGAGAGAGAGAGAGAGAGAGCACCCTGAGCTGTTTCCCGCCAATTTCCGCTCACCTGGTTGGATAACGGCGTGCCTCTTACCTGTGGTTGGCCCACGCAACCTGCCACAACCTCTGATACGTAGCGGCACCTCTGAGCTGATGAGGTAACTCCTGAACCAAGCTCTGATTGGACTAGTGCGGTGATGGACTCGTATATAAGGACAGATATTTATTACTTGCTTCACCTTTCCTATATACTTCCGTTCCGTCCGATTCAAAGTTAGTACATTCTTGCCTGGGAGACGAGCAGTGTGGGGGAGACGAGACAGACTTATCAGGTTTGTATAATAGGTTTTTATTTTATTTTACTGCATTCCTTGAACCACTACTCGATAGTTCGTGAGTGAACTCTTGACTCCAGGGGTATGTCGGAAATAACGAGCCTCATTTTGATTTAAGGAATTCGTGGTGTAATGCATAAGGTGTTGATATTCGGTGTGAGCGTCCTGGGTTCGAATCCTCGGACTGCCACATGTGTTTGTAATATTTCATTAATCGATTTTAGGAGTAGAGTTGGTTGTTGGATAGGACATAATAATTTATATTGGTTCAGGAGTAATTTATCGAGAGGCCTTCCCTAGTGGTTAAGGCCCCATTAATTGCTCTTTCCATTCACATATGCATAGCCTACGTGAGTTGCAGTTGGGATGTGTGTACATGCTTAGATTGATATGCAGGATTCGAAGTTGCATAATAAATCGTAGGCAGTGTCCACCATTCTTTAGCTGCCTTCGTGGTGTAATGCATAAGGTGTTGATATTCGGTGTGAGCGTCCTGGGTTCGAATCCACGGACTGCCACATGTGTTTGTAATATTTCATTAATCGATTTTAGGAGTAGAGTTGGTTGTTGGATAGAACATAATAATTAGAGATAAAATTTGTGATTAGATATAATTTTGCGATTGGATATTGAATATTGTTGATTTGATTTGATATAGTAACTAATTTATCTGTTTGACTTTATACTAAAGTTACTTATATGATTTGATGTAATACTATTGTTTCATTAGTGATTAATTAGTCTTGTAAGAAGTCCCATTAAATAATAGGGGGACTTAAAGCTGTGATAAAGCAAACTAAGCTATTACTGTATTCTATATAATTAAAGTGACGATCGAAACTAATACGAAACGATCCTGAAATACTGAGTGTTAATTTCCTTCATAATCACCTAATGTTTTGTGTGGTTGTTAAATACTTTATTTGTTTTATAAATACAATTCCATTTTATATGGGACTTTGTTATATTCCCTGATCTATTATATTGATTCATTAAGTCTTGAATTAATAAGAAAGAATAAGAATAACTAATAGGGTAACATAATAATAATAATAATACAAATAATAATATTTATAATAATAATGAAAATAATTAAAGTTGCAAGCAACGTTGTCCGGGGTTCGACGGTTTTGCAAAGCAGGGTATTGTGTTGGATACAAATGCTGTGTCACAGATATCAAAAGATCATTTAACTTATCGGGCATGGAGAAACTACAGAAGGAGCAGATTGTGCAAACAAACAAGAGCGAGAGAGGGAGAGATTGGCTGTAAAAGGGATCTGCCTCTATCCGTTTAGTAACAGAGTTGTAGATATGTGGAATAGGCTACCGAGTGCTATAACGGGATCAAGAACAATAGAGCTTCAACTTGAAATTAGATAGAACGAGATGGGTTGGGTGTGAAAGGGATCTGCCATGTGTAGGTCAATCGGCTCTGGAGACTCCCGTTTTCTTATTTTCTCATTTGTGAAGGAGAGAGGGAGTATGGCGAGAGAATAGGATGTCATAAACGTAAGGAAGATAGCGATAAATATGAGAGAGAGAGAGAGAGAGCGCGGGAAGGGTTGGGTGTGAAAGGGATCTGACATGTGTGGGCCAATCGGCTCTCTGCAGACTCCGGTTTTCTTATGTTCTCATTTGTGAGAGAGAGAGAGAGAGAGACTAGGTCACTAGGATGTCATAAATGTAAGGAAGACAGAGATAAATGAGAGAGTTTTTATGTGATGGGTTAGGTATGAAAAGGATCTGTCTTGTGTGGGCCAATTGGCTCTCTACAGACTCCCATTTTCTTATGTTCCTATGTCTTACAATTGTGTTTTGGTTGCAGGTATATGATAACATGGGTGTATAGTAAGTAGTGTAAATAACAGGTAACGTTTATGAGATGGGTTGAGTGTGAAAGGGACCTGTCTCATGTGGGCCACTTGGCTCTCTGCAGAATCCCATTTTCATCTTGGTTGCATGTGTAAGGGATCTGCCTCATTTGTACCGGTGTGTAAACAAACAAGAGCGAGAGAGAAAGAGATTGGCTGTGTAAGGGATCTGCCTCTATTCGCTTGGTAAAAGAGTTGTAGATATGTGGAATAGGCTACCAAGTGCTATAGTGGGATCAATGACAATAGAGCTCAACATAAAATATGATAAGACGAGATGGATTGGGTGTGAAAGGGATCTGCCGTGCTTGGGCCAATCGGCTCTCTGCAGACTCCCATTTTCATCTTGGTAGCATGTGTAAGGATCTGCCTCCTTTGTACCAGTGTGCAAATAAGAGAGAGATTGGCTGTGTAAGGGATCTGCCTCTCGTAACAGAGTCGTAGATATGTGAAATAGGCTACCTAGTGCTATAGTGGGATCAAGAACAATAGAGAATTTCAAGTTAAAATCAGATAGTCATATGGACGAAATGGGTTAGATGTGAAAGGGATCTGCCTTTTGTGGGCCATTTGTGTCTCTGCAGATTCCCATGTTCATCATATGTAAGGAATCTGCCTCATTTGTACCGGTGTGCAAACAAACAAGCCACAGAGAGAGACGGGTGTGTAAGGGATCTGCCTCTATTCGTTTAGTAACAGAGTTGTAGATATGTGGAATAGGCTACCGAGTCCTATTGCCAATCGCCTCTCTGCAGACTCCTGTTTACTTATGTTCTCATTTGTGTGAGAGAGAGCGAGGCTCCCTATTTCCTGTTCTCATGCACTAGTACAGTATGTCGTAATCATATGGAAGACAGCGATAAATATGAGAGAGAGAGAGAGAGAAAGAGAGAGATAACTAATGCGTAGCCTATAGCAACACTCAAACAAGCACACACATAGCTACACAAGACCATCACACAAGCACGCCTATCTAGCGACGAACTGTCCTGTTTACATATCATACACACTCATCGCCAATGATTATGCTCTGAGGTTTGTATTTGCTTATCTTATCCTGTGTATAAATGTAACCCTTACACATGTTTTTCTTAAATAATGACATTAAACAGGATTCATGATTTAAATACAAGACTAGATATTTATCGGAAGTACGTATTTACCTTCGGAAAGCTAAAATATAATGTTTACACATATGGGATAGGGAGGAGGGAGGGAGGTATAAGGGGTGGACCGATGGAAGGGAAGAGAACCCCGATATACGAGATACATAGCTTCATATGCGCGTATTGATCACTTTCATGCTATTATGTATGCATACAGAAGTAGCAGGGCACATATGTCAAGAGTGAACACCAATAACTTAATCCATACACAGTAAAAAAGACGGAAATAATATCGTACATACAAAGTGATGGAATGGGGATGGGGGGAGGGAGAGACGTACTGTAGGTGCGACTCGGCGAGTCTCTGGGGAGGGTAGGGAAGGTGGTGGTTGTAGGCAGTGTTGCCAGTTGTACTGCTACATATTACTGCTAGATGTAGAGCTATATTTACTTCAGTTTAGCAGCCATTTTTTCATATCTAGAGACATTTACTCGGGATAATTTGAAAATTTCAGACATTCTAGTTATATTACATTGTAAAATTTGCAAAACAAACAAACCAAAACTCTTTAGGAATTGCAGCATTTTTCTACCATTGTTTGACTATGTAGCAACATGCTAGCGACTTTTGAGAAAGGATCTAGCGGTATTTTGGTGTAACACTTAGGCAGTGTTGCCAGTTGTATCGCTACATATTACCGCTAGATGTAGAGCTATTTACTTCAATTTAGAAGCCATTTTTTCATATCTAGAGAGATTTACTAGGGGATAATTTAAAAATTTCAGACATTCTAGTCATATTACATTGTAAAATTTGCAAAACAAACAAACCAAAACTCTTTAGAAATTGCAGCATTATTCTAACATTGTTTGACTATGTAGCAACTTGCTAGCGACTTTTGAGAAAGGATCTAGCGGTATTTTGTGGAGACATACTGGGAGGGTGGGAGGGAGGTAGTGGTTGCAGTGTTGCCAGTTGTAAAGCTACATATTACCGCTAAATGTAGAGCTATTTACTTCAATCTAGCAGCCATTTATTTTATATCTAGAGACCTTTAATAGGGATAATTTGAAAATTTCAGACATTCTAGTCATACTACATTGTAAAATTTGCAAAACAAACAAACCAAAACTCTTTAGAAATTGCAGCATTATCCTAACATTGTTTGGCTATGTAGCAACATGCTAGCGACTTTTGAGAAAGGATCTAGCGGTATTTCGTGGTAACACTTTAGGAGGGTTAAAATACGAGTCACACGGGCAATTGCCAATACTTTAAAGGTCCATATCATTGTTATTAAACTAAGCATTTGGCAAAGGGAGAAATTGTTAAAAACCTTAGCCAATACTCTGTCATTCACCAAAAATAAATTTGAATTTATCATAATTATTTGGTAGGGTAGGTATGTATAGGTAGGTTGGCTAAATAATTGCTGGAATTCGTAAGGACTCGAACTGTTTTGAGAGAGTTAAATAAAAAACAAATTATAGATCTGAATAATAAAGAGATTATGTTATTAAGCAAAACTGGGGGATGCGTGGAAGCCTATAGACTGTAGACAGTAAACTTTGTGTGGGTAGCGAATGCGGTTTTAAAGTCATTTAACACCTTACGAGCGGCCTATGCGGTTTATTTATGTGTACCGCCCAGCGGGGTGTTTTTAGCCAAAATAGGGCTGTTTACGTGATCATTTTCATGCCTAAATAAGACCCAGAACGTAAAACAAGTATCTATCCCTGAAAGGGCATAAACAGAGCTTTCGAATGACACCATAACGATCCTTGTATGATGGATAGTTTTCTTGCAATAACCGTGCAACGCGAGTGCAAAAAGCAGGTAATTCGGTACTTTCGGTACATAATTGAGTATGTAGCGAGTGAGAGAGGGAGGAGGGAGCTGAGATTTGTGTCAGTAGGTTCGCCGCAGTGGTCTGGAGCAGTCATACGCTCGCTAGTCTCCTGCCACCACTTGTCTCTCTCTCTCAGCCACATTACGTGCTGAAATTGCCACTCGAGTTATGTCGAGCGCCGCCACATAGTCCAGCTTTATTAAATACGACTTAAGTGGTGAGCCGCTAATAAAGGGTTAAGAATAGACAGTTTTCAATGCTGTGGCCAAACTATTCCACCCATTTATATTTTTTTTGGTATCAAAACGTTCGGAATCGTGAGCCTCACCCAACTACGTAAGCATGGCTTTGATCATCGGCGTAGTTTTCAAGATGTGGAATTTTAAGTGGAATTAGAGTTTTTTTCAAGATTGCCGGAAAAAACCCCACGTGCAAAAGCAAAACCTTCTCTATAAAATTTGCGGAGCATTAGTAGGGGAGTGCGTATGCTAAAGCCCAGTCGTTTCCTGTGAGTGCGAGAGACGGTATTTAGGCGTCATGTTTTTCGGGAAATTGGCTGCCACGGACCTGTTTGGCCGCCATGCCGGATGTTTAGCATATCAAAAGTTGCCCAATACAAAAACCCACCTCGTGTGAAAGTTTGATCCCGATCCAAAAAGCGGTTCTGGAGTTATTGCGTCGAAACCGGCGCGTAAGAAGAATTTGGATGAAAACCCAGGTTTAATGATTACAATAGGGGTTCCCCGTAGGGGACGAACCCCTAATAATGATTTAAGATACGTAAAAAGGACAATGATTAATGAATAACAAGAAAAGATAATAAAAGCACCGTAAATCATAATCTTAAAAGGGTTAACGAACTGAATGAATTATATATATCAAAGGTCTTAATAATATTTATATCTTAATACTAATCACGATTCATTAAAAGTCCTTACAATCATACAAAGCTTTTTCTATTCTTAAATTATAGCCTACTGAATATCAAACCTTGAAATGATTCTATATGACTTGAAATAGTTTCATAATTGATCATAATTGTAGTGTATCAGAGTATCAAGGATAAATAGTCCCAACAGCTAAGAGGAAAGCAAGTAACAGCATACCACATTTTAACATTTTAAGTTCTATTGGCTTCAGCTGTCTTGATACCTGTTCATATTGTCTGTTCGGTCTAGTTTCATCAAGTTAACCACTTCTGAATCGAGATACGTAATAATATATATATATATATATATATATATATATATATATTTTCTTTAATACATACGAGGTTGAAAGAAATGGCAATTTCTGCGTTGGAAATTTTATTATTCAAAGTTTCCAGGTCTCTGATGAGTTTTCGCTGGGTGGCAGGAAGTAGATGAATGAGATTAGCAAAATTCATGGTGGTAAAGGGTTACATTAATGTACATGATGATACAGGATATACGACGCGTTTCACTGGACAACCAGCATTATCAATTAAGGATAGAATGATATAGAAGGTAAACAGGAAAGGTATATATAGAGGGTGGAGGATCAGAGGAGGCGAAAATCAGGGGGCAAAAGTCTGCTATTGGTGGAGGGGTATTCTAGAAGTGTAAAAGAGAGGATCGCGTCACGCATGCGCACTGGATGCAGGAAGGTGGTGGTCGGTTGGCGGGGTCGAAGCTGATTGGCTGCGTGTCGAGGGGCGTGGCCTAAGTTGCGTAGTACGTGTGGCGCCGGCAGAAGACGAAGCTGAAGGAGGTAGCGCGGGGGGCTGCGTCAAGGGCACCGGGGGGCGAGGGGGGGCGTTAGGTCCTGTAGGATAGTGCCTTTTGGCAGAAGGAAGGATCTGAAGGTCCAGAGTTTGGCTGTTGATGTTAGGATGTAAGGCTTGGATATATAACGCTTCAAGTATAGGTAATCTCCTTGGGTCACTTTCTTTATCGAGTATAGTGGTGTGTTTCTGTAACTCGTTGCGTGAGAGGTGGGGGTGGTTAGGGGTGAGATAGTGGTCTTTGATGGCTCCATCCTGAAGGTGAAGAGTTAACCGACGTGAAAGACGAGTCTGCGTCATGCCAATATAGGAATGAGGTCCACAGTCCTCATAATTACATGTATGTTGGTAAATGACGTGATCGTCGGTCATCGGGCTCTTTATCTTGGTGGAAGCAGGTTTGTTGCGGAGAACGAGGTTGGAGGTCTTGGGGGATTTGTAATAAATTATTGATTTGATTTTGTTTTCCGGGTTGGTTGGGTGGACATGCTTGGAGATTATTTCTTTTAAGACGGCCTCGTCATTTTTGTGTTCAGAGGATATATAATTGCGGTAGAAGATTTTAATTTCATTGGGGGGGTCAATGTTGGGAGGGCTTTGGGTGTACCATACACATACAAAATGGTACACCCAAAGCCCGGAATTTCAGCTTCTGGTTTGGGGACATCTCCCTCTTCACCAACCACAAGTTGTAGGCGTTGAGCATCGTGATGTCAACTAGGTGGAGGAAGAGCTTGTGATACCACTTCACAGTCTTCCTCAGACACTCAACGCTTGACAGCTGACAGTCAGACTTGTCCACCATTCGCATGTTCTTGGTATAGTCCACTACCATGTCAGGCTTGTAGATGGTCTTCCTGGTTTTGTAGTGGATTTTGCCAGAGTCCATCTGGGCACCTGTGTGGACGGTGGAAAGCAGGTGGACGTCTCGTTTGTCCTTCCACTTCAGGGCTATCACTTTCCCAGACTTTTTTAGCTGCTTGTATTTCTGCCCCTTTCGTCGCCTTCTTCGGACATGCCTCTCGCGGTGTTCCTGGGCCAGGTCGTCTTCAGAAGGTGTGTCACTGGAGGAGGCATCTGACAGAGGAATGACATTACCTGTGAACTTAGGCATAAACTTTCTTGTCTTTCTGACAGTCCCACATGACCCCGTTTGGTTGTCATGAAGAAACTGGCAGAGAGCAAAAGTATACCAGTTGTCAGTGTAGATGATGTGGCCTTTGCCCAGGTAAGGTGCCAACATTTTCCTGACGATGGCACCTGACATGCTCATGGGGTCATTGGCAGCGGCATTCGGTATGTCAATGTATGTGCCTGTATACACGATCATGTCAAGCACTATTCCAGTTTCACAGTCACACAAAACGAAGAGCTTGATTCCGAACCTATGCCTTTTCAAGGGGATATACTGCTTGAAAACAAGACGTCCTTTGAAGAGCACGAGCGACTCATCAATCACCAAATTGAGGAAGGGGTAAAAGTATTTCCTATACCTCTCCAACAACATGGTGAACACATCCCGAACTTTCCATATCCTGTCAATCCTGTTAGGATTGTCGTTGTCTGCAAAGTGCATAAATCTTAGCAGCAACAAAAATCTGTCACGAGTCATGAACTTATTGAAAGTTGGGGTGGCGATGAGAGGGTCGTGCTTCCAATAGTGTTGCAACACATGCTTCTTGCACAAAGGCATGAGGAACAACAAGGCAAAGAACGTCATGAACTCATTCACAGTCGTATCAACCCAGCCTCGTATTCTCGCTTTTGGAGAAATGACGTCCAATCTGCCAAACACCCACCTGTAGTAGGCGTTTGTTTGGGCAACGAAGTAAGTCATTACCTCCATATCGAAAAAAGCGAGGAAGAAGTCGCTTTCGTTCGCTTGCTCGTTACAGGGCCAGTTGTCAGTTGTACCTGACGTCCCAGGATTGAACTGGGGCACGTCAGGTACAAAATTGACCCCGTCAGACCAATCGAACGAAGGCAGGCCAGGGATCGGAATGTCGTCTGCGTCTGCTTCATCGTCTGAAATATCGCTTCCATGGTCGCGATACAGCACAGCATCATCATCACCCTCCTCTTCACTTGACAGACGCCCTTCCTCATTCTCGTCACCAACGTCGGACTCACTCCCACTGTCCACTCCCAAATCCCCCCACCCTTGGTCCCATGCTAGGGCTTCATCGTCGAAACCCGGGCTGCCAATGCCCTACGAATCACCATCAAACAGCAGGGCGGCATACTTCACTCTAGCACGTGTGGGAGTCTTATGGACAGGGACAGAAGGGCCGGCAGGGGCGGCGGCAGGGACGGCGGCAGTGATGCGTGGTCTTGTGGCCCTGGAGGCAGGCAAGATGATGGTGGTGCCTGTCGCCCTTTTCCCTGTTCCTTGGGCAGGGGCGGCAGGGGCGGCAGGGGCAGCAGGGGCAGTAGGGCCGGCAGGGCCAGCAGTCGCTTTCCCTCTCCCTTTCCCCTTCCCCTTTCCCTTCCCTTTTCCTTGGGCAGGGGCAGCAGGGGCGGCGGGGGCGGCAGGGGCAGCAGGGGCGGCAGGAGCAGCAGGGGCAGCTGGGCCAGGGGTGGCTGGTGGTGGTGGTGGTGGTAGGGTCACTGTGGCTGGCGTACGGGTTCTCTTCCCTACGCCCGTGCCTTTCATATTTCCTGCCCCCGCAGGTTCTGCAGCCCTAGGGCGGCCTCCGGCGTCACTGGTACTGGTGGCAGTGGTAACAGTGGTGGTGGTAGTGGTTGTTGTAGTGGCCTGGGTCGTGGTGGCAGTGTCACGAAAGACCAATGACCTCTTGACCAATTGCCCTGCTTGCACGTGTTTTTCGTGCTTTGGATGCTGGTGCTTCGTCCTCTGAGCTGTAGGGCATGTCGTACTGGTAGCTAGGGTCTTTAGCAGCCACCGTCTGCCTTCCACGGCGGCTGACACCACCAGAAGGAGGGCTGGTTGTGTCATCAGGGAGCGAGCGTGAGGGACGTGTGGGCTCCGTGACTAGTGCTTGGTTACTGGCGCGGTGGTGCTTGCACAAGTGCGGGGCGAGCGTGTGGCGGGGTGGTGTCGAGAGTTGACATGTAGTACTATACCCACACCAATTTTCAGCCGCCTGGCTATAAACGCGCGGTTTTGGTACGCGTTCAAAAGCTCTGCTCTTAAGAGTCTTCCCGCAGTCCGCCGGGGGAACTCTTAAGAGTCTCCCTGCAGCTCCCGGGTTAATAATAATATAATTAATGCTGATACTTGTATGTCCTTCAACCTCACCTATATATATATATATATAAATATATAGATAGAGAGAGAGAGAGAGCGCGCACACTTGAGCAGCTGTGTGGTGTGTGATTGTGTTGCAACCGGAATTCTGGAGCAACTTCGAAACCCAGACTATTGCAGAAATGTGGCTTCTTTATCGAGCCAAGGAAGGACGAGTATTTTTGGTGTAAGTCGAGGAGTAAAATGGCCACTTGGCTGTTTCTTTTGCAAAATGTAAACGGGCACAATAAACTGTGAGTGTAACACATGGGTTTACACAAACACACACACATACATACACACACAGACACACTATTCTATCTATTTATATTATATACTCAGGCCCAATCCCCATTTTTCCCATTTGTTTTCCTCTTTTCCTAACACACAATTCCCATAACATACAATTGCACATGTGTGTTTGTGTACAGTATGTGTATGTGTGTGTTATAGTCTATTCGCTTTAAGTAGGCGAGAAATCATGATCTATATTCTCTGTAACTTAAACACGATTTGATTAATCAAGCTAATATTTCTACCATTTGGGAAGAGTCAGTCAAGGAATTGATGTGGAAATTTACAGCCAGTTTGCTCTATCCCCTTTTTTAGTTAGAGGATAGAGTCCATGATTTCTCGCCTACCTACAGCAAATAAACTATAACTTGTGTGTGATGTATGCCTGTGGCTATATTGCTTCAAGAAAATAATTAAGACATACAATCACCACACCTTAAGGAGGGGGGGGGGGTCACCGACTTGTTTTTATCTTTCTCTCCTCTTCTCTCTTTCCCTGGCTTGTATCCATTCGGCCCCATTCAGCCAACTGTTTTAAGACGTTTATCCCCATCCAGGTGTCGATTTCTTCCTGGCGAGCGAAAGTGAGCCAGCATTGTATGGAGAAATCCGGCTTCGCCGGAGACATTTTTCTATCGAAAAATGTACAAATTTAGCTTACTGTTAAAACAAAAAAAAATATATATATATGCTGGCTAGCTACCTCTTGCCAGGGAAATATTGACTCCTGGATGGGGGTAAGCGTCTTAAAACAGTAGGCTGAGTGGGGCCGAATGGATACAAGCCAAAGAGAGAGGGAGAGAAAGAGGAAAAAAGCGAGGTGACCCCCCTTAAATAATTAGCAACATGTGAACAAACTTGACCAGATTGTTTGCCAGTATAAAACCCTTGCAGTATCTCAGTGACATGCCTTGCGAGCGTCCAGGGATTGTTGAGGGCAAGAGCACGAGATACAAATGTTTGTCTTTGGGGAGGAAGATTAACCCTTTCAAGATCCAATACTCATTTCTGTTCTGTTTTCTGGTAATTATTAGGCGATTTTATTAAGATCAGGAAGGGTATATGTCAGTCATAGGGTTGATTGAGATAGTCTTCACCATTTTAATACCCATAGATCCTTCTTGAGCTGCATAAAATCGTCTAATGATAGCCAAAAATATACTGCTAAAATGTGTTAGAGCTTCAACGGGTTAATTATCTGGAGAATGTTGAAATTATGCAGGTAGGATGCAACCTTTGTGCATGAGTGTACTCCTAGACATTGAGTTGCTCTATAAGATTGCTTAAATTTTCCTAATTTTTCTTTGGCGATTATTATTTATTTAACTGTTGCATAGACATTATTTAGCCACTGACCACTGGCACAAGTACCATACAAACACACTCACACACACACACACACACACACACACACACACACACACACACACACACACAAACAGTCTCTCTCTCTCTCTATTCCAAACACACCATAAATACCTCAACCCACACACAAAATCACTCACACAAACGCACAATACACAAGGTTTTTCACGGTTTACACACACACACACACATACAAACGTGCAAAAAACGCTTCCAAAATCACACACACTCACCCACACCCATACGCACACAAACAAATGCAGAAAAAAAATACCCAGCACACAAGGATTCTCACACACACACACACACACCACATACACACACACCACATACACTTACACACACCCGTACCCACACACACACACACACAAACACACACAGCCATACACACACACACACACACAGACAGACACACACACACACACACACACACACACACAGACACCCCTAGACCCCAGACGCCCCTAGACCAACACGTGCAGCTCGTCATTTCAACACACTCCAACCAATAAGAGCAAGAACTGACAGATATAAAAATAGTCCTATCCCAACCATTGTTAATATTACTAATAATGTGTAATAACGGCCTGTCACACCATATATACGCGCCCACCTTTAATAATGTATGCATAAGTGTGTGTGCGTGTGTGTATTAGAATATAATTATGTATGTATTTGCTTGAGTTTGTTTATGTATATGTGTATATATATATATGTGTATCTATGTATGTACAGTATATGTGTATGTATGTGTGCGTATATGTGTATGTATGTATGAGTTATTTATGTATATATATATGTGTCTATAGTGTATACTGTTTGTGGTTCGAACCCGGCTGAGAGTATCAGGTAGGATAAGAGAAGAGCATATATGCATGTAATGTGCATATATTTATGTATTATGTATGTCTGTGTGTATGTGCTGTCAATGGTTCGAGCCCGGTTGAGAATATAAGGTATATAATATATATATGTACTGTACGTGTATTTATATGGTCATATGCACATATGTATGTAAATATACGTACATATGAGCGAGAACATATTGCTCACTAGCGCAACTTCTGATTATAAATCTATGCATAAGCATTATCTATTATTAAGTGTTCGCGTATCTTCATCCATGTATTTCCACCCTTAACAATAGAATGCCCAGCTTTTCCATATTTCGCCTTCTGTCACACACACACACACACACACACACACACACACACACACACTAACACACACACCTACACTACCGAGGATTAACCTGCCATTGTAGTAGGCTGTACCTGACCATACCTGTACGGACTTGAATTGCTGCACCCTCTTTACCCTTCAACTCTTTACCCTGACCCTACCAAAACAGTTTCTGTATGTATGTATGTTTGTGTGCATACGTGAGCGTTTGTGTATACGGACATGTGCACACTTACTGCATGTTCTTATGTTCCTATATATGTATGTATATGTATGTGCGCACGTACGTGTATATACGTATATTCTGTATATGAGTAAGTAAATAAATGTGTATATGTACTGTATGTCACTTACTCTCATGGTTATTTTATGATAATTTGTATTCTGCACATGCATCATTATTGTATTTATTTATTTTGTTTGTAAACTGAGCTTACCATCCTCATATCTGTACATCTCATGCTCATCCACTAAATTGCAAAATGTGTATTTTCAGCTCATGAGGCTGCCATTCTTTAATAAACCGTTTATTATTATTATTATTATTACAGACACACACACACAAACATGCAGAAAACACCCAACAGCACACAAGGATTCTCACACACATACACACACACACACACACACATACACACACACACACAAACATGCAGAAAACACCCACCACCACACAAGGATTTACACACACACACACACACAAACACACACACACACACACAAACACACACATATGTCTCCTCTGTCCCCATCCGACTCTCGCCTTTGACTTCATACTTGTATTTCTCTCCCTGGTGACATTTTTTCTGGCCTGACCTCCGGTGTTTCACGTTGCAAATTATCTTGCATTGTTTATTGAAATGTGTGTTGCTTTGTTGGCTCGCTCGCTTGCCTGCGCCATCCGCAAAGACGGTCACATGATTTATTCGTGTACTTAACCTTTAACTGTGTTGGTGTTTGTAATGGTTTAGATGCTTATGTTCTGGGTATGATGTCCCGAGTTTGAATCCCGGGAGGACCATATGCTTCCATTAGTTTATTCAAGTGCAAAGACGGTCACAATATATACATGTGTGTTTAAATATATGCAGCAGGCTTTTATTTGCATAACATAATAGACGTTGCAAAGAAAGATTGAAAACTAAATGCATGCATTGAATGTTGCTTTTATTCATAAACACGATAACATGTCTCCTTTCTATATTTGCGTATAGGCCCTACATGCATGTCGCCGGCAGAAACAATTAGATAATGAACAAACATACACACACACACATATGTATATACACACACATATGTATACACGTACACGCACACACATTCACAATCACAGAAGCAAACAAAGACACACACACACACAGAGCGGCACACAAACAACAACAAGTTTACACACACCGTCTCCCGCTTCTCACCCCGCACATACTGTATATATGAAATGTTGGATAACAAAATATCCCCCCCCCCCTTCTCTCTCTCTCTCTCTCTCTCTCTCTCTACACCTCTCCTAGTGATCTACACCTCTCTCTCTCTCTTTACCTCTCTCTCTCTCTTTACCTCTCCTAGTGATCTACAACCCCCATCACGCGTTGAGAACGAACCATTATATGAAGGAGGGCTGAACATGCATTATAAAAGCAAGACTTGGTGGTGCAAAGTTTTGAGAGAGAGAGAGAGAGAGAGAGAGAGAGAGAGAGAGAGAGAGAGAGAGAGAGAGAGAGAGAGCTAACTTAACGTTTATATTTATTTTCAATACTGACCGCTCTATACAATTACATACACATTTGGAAGGGTTCCATGTCAATTCAACCCATGGACAACTCAACCCAAGACAACTCAACCCAGGACAACTCAACCCAGGATAACTCAACCCTGGACAACTCAACCCAGACCAACTGAACCCATTGCTAACTCAACCCATTACTAACTAAACCCAGGACAACTCAACTCAGGACAACTCAACCCAGACCAACTCAACCCAGACCAACTCAACCCGGGACAACTCAACCCGGGACAACTCAACCCAGACCAACTCAACCCAGGACAACTCAACCCGGGACAACTCAACCCGGGACAACTCAACCCGGGACAACTCAACCCAGACCAACTCAACCCAGGACAACTCAACCCGGGACAACTCAACCCGGGACAACTCAACCCAGACCAACTGAACCCATTGCTAACTCAACCCATTACTAACTAAACCCAGGACAACTCAACTCAGGACAACTCAACCCAGACCAACTCAACCCAGACCAACTCAACCCGGGACAACTCAACCCGGGACAACTCAACCCAGACCAACTCAACCCAGGACAACTCAACCCAGGACAACTCAACCCGGGACAACTCAACCCGGGACAACTCAACCCGGGACAACTCAACCCAGACAAACTCAACCCAGGACAACTCAACCCAGACCAACTCAACCCGGGACAACTCAACCCGGGACAACTCAACCCAGACCAACTCAACCCAGGACAACTCAACCCAGACCAATTAAATCCCAGACCAACTCAACCCAGACCAACTCAACCCAGGACAACTCAACCCAGACCAACTCAACCCAGGACGATTCAACCCAGCCGTCCTCGCAAACTTACACTCAATTTATTGGCATTTAAATCAATTTTAACAAGATTTAATTATGATCGTGTCACACGGGCAAGTAGTTTCGATAAATACATTTTAAACATGAATTTGGAGCCAGAAATTGTTCAATGTTGTTGCACAATGTAACTGTAATCAGTAATACTTGGGGATGGTTCCCGATCTTATTAAATATATTCTTCCTTTATACCAAACACTATAAGCAAAAGCATTTTTCAAGCATAAAAAGATAGTTTATAGCCTGCAGGAATTGGTAAATATTGTCAAATTATTCATTTTAGCCTACAGTTCATCACGTTACTTGGTGGCGTTTTAACCCGTAAAACATTGATGACATACACGTCCTATTTTTTGTTTTGGCAATTTACAGGCGATTTTATTAAGTTTATTAAGGATATCTAGCAAGTGAAAGGCCCAAACGAGCTTAGTGTACCCTTTGAGCTGCGATCATCCTTTTTAGGCTCTAAAATTTGTCTAAATATATCTAGAATAAAATGGAAGAATTATTCAGTATTGTAGTAGTTAACAAACCAGGTACCAAGGTAAACAAATACTGTACTACTGATAGAACCAGCAGGCTACAGTACCGATGACATATTTCAATGCTTTTCTAGCTACCTATATTTAGACGATTGTATGCAGCTTAGGGAAGATTCTTTTATTCTAAAGGGAACATTGAAAGGATTGCAAGCTGTTTAATCCCTTCTTAAACTAAACGAAATAGCCTATAAGTATCCAGAGAAGTAGGTATTTGGATGGTCATAATAAATTTAATAATAAACCAACTCCGCCCAGGACATCCCTTTAAATTTGTATTCATACTATAGGCTATTATTTGCACTCTCCCTGCACTGGCATTATTCTCACCAGCCCCAGTACTGCAACACGTGGAGTCGGAGTGCTTTGCGGATTATTATCATTTTTTTTTTTTGCTCCTTTTTCGTTTTTTTTTTTTTTTTTTTTTTTTTGGCCATGCTCGAGCATTTATCCACACAGAAATGCATCAAAATAATAACAAAACGATGAAGGGTCAACTCGAGCCTTCGTCCATGGATACTATAATACCTTATATATAAAGAAAGTAAATATAGTACCTAAATTATAAGCCTAAATTTTATATTTCCTTTTAAAGAAAAGCTGGGTCAGCTCGCACCTTCGGTCTATAAAGTGAATTACCTGGAAAACTATAACTAAGCATGCCTTTTCCATAGCACTCTAAACACATTTCCTTTTCTTCTTACTGCATATGAGCAATTGATCTTAGGTACCTTAGCTTATCTTCCTCAAGTTCATATTCAGCAACTTTTGCAGCAAGTCTGTTGGCCAGAGTGACATTTTTTTCTTGGTGTCTCTAGATTTTGAACATCGGCGTTTTGGATAGTTAGGCGGTGGACAGCCATATCACGTTTCAGACCATTAAACAAAGTCCAAACAGTCGGATGAGCACACAGAAACAATGATCTTAATGAGTTGTGAAAGCCTTCCGTACAATTTGTGGTCTTCGGAGCACACACCACTGCATCTTCATAATGGTTCCATATGGCTGGTGGAAATCTGGGATTCCTGTTCTGCCTGCCTATACGTGGACCGCGAATGTAGTTGGACTCGAAGTAGGTCAGAAGATCATTACAAGTAGGCTCATCTGGAAATGATTCAGCCAAAAGCTCAAATATTTCAGGCAAGTCATCAATCGGAACAAATGCAAGAGATGGAAGTGATTTTACCAGCATCTGGAAATCATTTTCTGTTTCATACCGGACTTTTAATCCCAGCTCACCAACTTTCCTTATAACAGACTGTGAGAGATGAAACAAACAGCAAGAGATCTTTGAAGTGGGAAATTCAGATTTGAAAGCATTGATTGCAGCCATTTCAAAGTCAATCAGAATTATTTTTGGAATGGCATTTGGAATTATTTCTTTCATTACATGAATCATTCTAACATAGGTTTCCTCAGTTTTATTGGGTAGCAAGAAATATATGACTGGAGGATAATTATTTCCTACTTTACAGTGGATTGTGTATAGCTGAAAGAACATAGTAGGGACAACCTCAAAGGTACCATCTCCAAACCAGTTGTGATTGTGATGTCATTTTATATACATCTGTCTTAACCCCTTATAGTTTTATGACAGACTTTATCTTCAGAAGTTCAATTAGTTTTTCCTTATGTATTGTAATGTCTGCCAGTGGCCTTTCTTTTATATATTTAGATTGCACTGCTTGACTGCTTCTTTATTAGTTGTCAGTTGTGCATTAATAACGTTTTTTACTTTGCGTCTGTGCTCCTCCGCGATAGCCTATCCGGCATGGGTTGAGTTTGTCTGGGTTGAGTTGGTCTCGGTTGAGTTGTCCTGGGTTGAGTTTGTCTGGGTTGAGTTGTCCTGGGTTGAGTTTGTCTGGGTTGAGTTGGTCTGGGTTGAGTTGGTCTGGGTTGAGTTGGTCTGGGTTGAGTTGGTCTGTGTTGAGTTTGTTTGGGTTGAGTTGTCCTGGGTTGAGTTGTCCAGGGTTGAGTTGTCCAGGGTTGAGTTGTCCAGGGTTGAGTTGGTCTGGGTTGAGTTGTCCAGGGTTGAGTTGTCCAGGGTTGAGTTGTCCTGGGTTGAGTTGGTCTGGGTTGAGTTGGTCTGGGTTGAGTTGGTCTGGGTTGAGTTGGTCTGGGTTGACTTGTCCTGGGTTGAGTTGTCCTGGGTTGAGTTGTCCTGGGTTGAGTTGTCCTGGGTTGAGTTGTCCTGGGTTGAGTTGTCCTGGGTTGAGTTGTCCTGGGTTGAGTTGGTCTGGGTTGAGTTAGTCTAGGGTTGAGTTGACCAAGGGTTGAATTGGACTAGGTTGAGTTGACCTGGGTTGAGTGGTCTTGGGTTGAGTTGTCCTGGGTTGGGTTGTCCAGGGTTGAGTTAACCATGGGTTGAATTGACCGGTCACCATTTGGAAGTACCTCTAGTATTCAAGGGGCCACAATGTATCTCCAATATCAATTTATAATCTGACTTAAATCTTCAAATAAAAAACTAGACAAATAATTATGTGCGTATATACACATTTCTTTTTAATATTCTTTCTATTTTGAAAGCAACATTTCAACACAAAAAGGGCGTCTCTCAAAATCTTGGAGATCTAGCCTTCAACTTTCAAATATTCTTTTACACTTCACAAAATAATACAATGTCTAGAAAATTACATTGCCTCTCTTTAAAATCTCCCCCTTTTCAGAAAACTAATTTCGATCTTTTACTTTCTTCCTGCTTATCCTCAACATTCTTAAATGTCACTGAGTCTGCTCTTTCTCTGTTTTACATTCATTTATTGCTTTTAAATTGTCTCTTATTTATCACTGTCTTGAGGGGGTTATCATGGTACTTTGTTTAAGGGGGGTCACCGGCTTTTGTTATCTTTCTCTCCTTTTCTTTCTTTCCCTGGCTTGTATCCATTCGGCCCCATTCAGCCAACCGTTTTAAGACATTTATCCCCATCATGGTGTCGATTTCTTCCTGGCGAGTGATAGCGGGCCAGCATTCTATTGAGAAATCCGGCTTCGCCAGAGACATTTTTCTATTGAAAAATATACAAATTTAGCTTGCTGTCAAACCAAAAATATATATATGCTGGCTCGCTACCGCTCGCCAGGAAAATATTTACACCTGGATGGGGGTAAACGTCTCAAAACAGTAGGCTGAATGGGGCCGAATGGATACAAGCCAAAGAGAGAGGGAGAGAGAGACAAAACAAAGCGAGGTGGGCTCCCTTAAATATTATTGAGGGTTGATTGTTTTTGTCATTTTCGAGCAATGCATATTTAATTTGTTCCCTAATGTATGATAAACGGTTCACCAGACCCTCTTCAAACTGATTGCCACCCAGACGCCCTTCAAGCTAAATTTGTACAATTTTCGGTGCAATAATGTCCAGGCCGAAGGTTGGGTTGTTTTTGTTGTTGTTGCTGTTCCCCAGGCTGTCTGGCCGAACAGCCCCAAGGTCCCGAGCAAGGCCAAAGCCATAAACGAGCGGCCCCACAAAACCCTCCCTGCTTACCACTAATATAGCCAGGATGACCGAAGCCACTCCAAGGCAGGGAGTTGAGTAGGGTGCGGAAATGCCCGAAGGTTGGGTTATCCTAAATAGTTGGCTCGCTATCGTTCGGACAGAAATATTCGACACTTGAAAGGGGTGAAGTGTCATATAATCTCCAAACTAAAGAGGTGTATCTCTTGAAATCTAAAAACTAATAAAGCAATACATGGAGGGTTTTGATTGATCACAATCTATAAAAATAATAATAATAATAATAATAATATTAATAATAATAATAACTTTATTTAGCCTATTACAATATCTTCATACTGCATTATCAAGGCTGAGCCCATGAAATGTGAATTTTTTTTATGGGCTCCTTCAAAATACGTTTAGGAAATTACCAGCAGTGTTCTGTATAATTATGTAGTGTGCTTACAGTTTACATACTCAGTTGGCGTTTTAAAACTCAATAGTTGCTTAGTTAGTGATTTTTACAATTTAGTTTAAATTCTAAACGACTGTTAGCTACTTTTATTTCTTCTGGTAGTTTGTTCCAGAAGATACTTCCCGAGTAAGTAACAAATCTTTTACCAAGGTTAGTATTTGGCTTGGGTGGTCTGAGAAGATTTTTGTTTCTAGTGTTGTGACTATGTATACTGTCTACGTGATGGAAATATGATTCTGAACACAATCAAGCTGATTGAAAACAAATTTAAGAGATTCTATGTGATAAATATCACATAGATTTAACACTCGCAATTCTTTGAATAAAGGAGTTGTATGGTCTAAATATCCCACTTTAGATATTATTCTCATGGCTTTCATTTGAAGTTTGAATAATGGTTCTAAATTTGATTTTGTGGCTGAACCCCAAACATTACAATACTGATAATATGGATACATTAAACTGTTATACAAACACAGTAATGCTTCTTTAGTAAGTAGAGGTTTTACCTTATATATAATGCCTAAGGATTTATACAGTTTTCTATCTATCTATCTATCTATTGCCTGACGCCGTGATCCCCGAAGGGGTGGCCACGAACGAACCGCCCCCATGCACCTCTGTCCCCAGTCAGTCGACGCCCCTCCCCCCAACCAGCACCGCCTTCGTTCATGTAGTTCCTCACTCCATCCTTCCACCTCATATTCGGTCTACCTCTCCCCCTCTGTCCCTCCACCTCGCTCTCGTACACCCTCTTAGTCATTCTCTCGCTTTCCATACGTTCCATATGGCCGAAGCATCTCAAGTTGTTCCTTTTCACACTTTCCAGCACATCTACCTCCACACCACACCTCCTTCTTACTTCCTCATTAGTCTGTCTATCCCTCCATGTAACTCCGCATGCACTCCTTAAGTAATTCATTTCCACTGCTCTCACTCTTGGTCTGAGTCTCTCAACCAACGTCCATGCTTCGCTTCCGTAAGTCAGTGTCGAGATTACCACACTGTCATGCAAGGACTTCTTCACTTCCATACTGACCACCCTATTTCTTGTTACTGCTTTTAGCGTTCCTACAACCCTCTTCCCCTGTTGTACCCTCTCCCGCACCTCTTCATCCATAGTCCCATCTTTACTCAACACACTGCCCAGATACTTACAGTTTTCCATTTATGTATTATATATATTCTTTCCAATTAAGTTTATCGTCAACAAATACACCAAGACATTGTTTGAGTTAAATGTTTGTATTTTTTTAATTTCTTAGTAAAATATTGATGTAATTTGGGATATCTTTGTTACCAGCAAATACAATATAATATGTCTTGCTAACATTGAGAGACAATTTATTTGTTAATAACCACTGTGATACTTTGTGCAGTTCGCTATTGGTCGAGTCAATGAGCGTGTTTAAGTTTGACCCAGAATAGTAAATATTTGTATCATCTGCAAATAAAACAAATTTGAGCAGATTAGAACTATTCACCAAGTCATTTATATAGATTAGAAAGAGTAATGGACCAAGATTCGAACCTCGTGGAACACCCTTTGAATTACTTTCTAGATTTGATTTTACTTGACTCAATTCCGTGTACTGCAGACGATTTGACAAATAACTGAATCTGAATGACATCCCTTTTGGGTTTCCAAAATACAATGACAAACTGTTCCCTCTTTAACTATATATACATATTAGAATATATTGATTTTCATAGTAATAACAAAATACACCAGCATAGTGTTTTTGGCATTCAATATTAATAGTAACTAAAGTAAAAATAGTGGGAAACAATAAATCCCACCACTTGCGAGTTTCAGGCTATAAGGAAGTTGGAGCAGTAGACATCGATATTTAGTAGTCTTACCAGCTAAAATATGGTCGTAATACAATTATAAATACATAAAACTAAATTATCCATACTTGCTATCCATCAGAAATCTAGGCTACATATTTATTTAATTTATATTCTATATCGACGTTTACAGCTCCAACTTCCTTATAGCCCAAAACTCGCAAGTGATCAATTACCGATCACCATTTGCACAGGAAAATGCTAGAAATATGTGTCAAGAATATCACCAAAATCTCCTTGGAGCGACAGCCAATCAGCAGCCTGGCTTTGATCCTGCCGACATTAAGGGGACACTGACTTTTTGTTTAGGCCTATACATTCATTCATTCATAAATTCTTAGTTTTCTCGCTAGACATATCTTAAATTTATAAAAACATCCCCTAGACCCCCCTCACGATAAATGTATACATTTTTCGGTAGAAAAATGTCCCGGCTGAAGGCCGGTTCCTCTTAAGGGCCCTTCACACAGTCAGGAGTGTGAGCTAGAATCACTAGGAGTAAGGACTCCTGTTGATTCCTGGGAATATGACCACGAGTATCCGAAATTCCACGTGTCCTTACGACACAGTAGGAGTCAGCGGGAGTGTCCCTGCGAGTCACAAAGAGTCACTGGAAGTCACTGGGAGTTTATTTTGTATTAATTTCACCACAACACCAAACACCTCCAATGAAATTATCCCTTTCACGCATTTATGACACAGAGGTTGCAAGATTAGCAATAAGAAATGGAGTTCTCTCACTCTTATAATTACCTCTCCAAAATTAGTTTTCTGCCCACAGCTAACTCAAAGACAACTGCAGAGGTTGAAGTAACTAAACTAAAGGTTTCTAAATACCCCTGATGGTAACAAAGGCTTTAAAGTATCCCCAATAGGCTCAAAATCGCGTCATATGTCGGAGAGGGTTAATGAAAGCATATATGTGATCCACCAGCATTCGAGCCTGGGTTATCACACACAGATTATTAGACACCTTAGCCATTACACCACCAAGATGGCTACCAGGAGTCACCGGGATAAAACCAGGAATGAAGTGCGAGTTATTGATAATTTGAAAATTAACGGTCGTTTTCGGATTAGTGCAATATACGAGTCGATACGAGTAATACAGGAGTCACTGGGAGTTAGATAGGAATCACTGGGAGTCACCGAGCATCACTGGTAGTTGTTAGGAATTACCTGTGTCGCGCGGCTGCCAACTCGTGGTGCGGTGGTGCCACCAACTCACAGTAGACTTGCCGCTTGCGCAGGGGCTCCCACAGACGGAAGCACTGGACACATGTGCATCCACTGTGAGCCTCCAGACATGTGTGTGACCCTATAATTTAAAGTTGCCATCCCTTAAGTATGTCTCTTGTACGCAATAACTACAGTCCTCTAATATCATCATTAAGTATTATGACTATTTATACATCATTAAAGACAAAAATAGAATAAGATGTCTTTATTATTATGTACTGTACAGTTATTATATCAATGCTTACTATAATTTAACCCTTAACTGGTGGCGCGCAACTTATGTCGTGTGAAATAAATTTGGACTAGGCTAAGTGGCGGTTCACAAATTATATTGTGCGCCATTTTCAGCACGCAATATTGCTGAGAGAGAGAGTTGAGCGGTGTGAGGAGCCTATCAACTGTATGACCGCTCACCACCACCGCGGTGGACCAACTGAAGTGAATCCCACCCTTCCCTCCCCTCTCACACTCGCTACACAGGGAATTATGTAGGGAAATTACCTAATTACAGGGTTTTTACACTCGTGTTGCACGATCGTTGCAAGAGAACCAGCGGTCGTACAAGGATGGTTCGGGTGTCATTGGAAAGCTCTGTTTATGCCCTTTCAGGGATAGATACTTGTTTTACGCTCTGTGTCTTATTTAGGCATGAAAATGATCACGTAAACAACCCTATTTAGGGTTAAAAAAAAAAGTGGGCGTTACGGTCCGCTAGACCGCCTACCCCGCCAATAAGGTGTTAAGAAACAAATATATATAAAGTATTGTCTAAAGAGTGCCTAGTTAATCCTTCACACATTTTCGTTTTCCTTTGTTAGAGAGTTCTGTAATATTTCATAATATTACCTAAAATGGGTAACAATTATAGGCCAGGTTCGAATCCCGGTGGATCATACATACTTTAATTAATTTCATTGGGGGTGTTTGGTGTTGTGGTGAAATTAATAAAATAAAGAATGTTAGCTTGGTTAGGTTAGGTCAGGGGAGTTGGAGAACTTGTAGACTAAAAGTAGGCTAGTGTAACATTGACCATACATTGTTCACATTATTAAATACCTCACCCACAGTAATTTCCTTCTCTACACACAATCACTTTGTTAAATACAACGTCTATCTATCTATCTATCTATTGCCTGACGCCGTGATCCCCGAAGCGGTGGTCACGAACGAACCGCCCCAATGCACCTCTGTCCCCAGTCAGTCGACGCCCCTCCCCCCAACCAGCACCGCCTTCGTTCATGTACTTCCTCACTCCATCCTTCCACCTCTCATTCGGTCTACTCTCCCTCTCTGTCCCTCCACCTCGCTCTCGTACACCCTCTTAGTCATTCTCTCACTTTCCATACGTTCCATATGGCCGAATCATCTCAAGTTGTTCCTTTTCACACTTTCCAGCACATCTACCTCCACACCACACCTCCTTCTTACTTCCTCATTAGTCTGTCTATCCCTCCACGTAACTCCGCACGTACTCCTTAAGTAATTCATTTCCCCTGCTCTCACTCTTGGTCTGAGTCTCTTAACCAACGTCCATCTTCGCTTCCGCAAGTCAGTGTCGGGATTACCACACTGTCATGCAAGGACTTCTTCACTTCCATACTGACCACCCTATTTCTTGTAACTGCTTTTAGCGTTCCTACAACCCTCTTCCCCTGTTGTACCCTCTCCCACACTTCTTCATCCATAGTCCCATCTTTACTCAACACACTGCCCAGATACTTAAAAGAGTTGACGATCTCCATAGCCTGGCCGTTCAGCTTCACCTCACACTCTGTGACTTCACCCCTTTCGAAGACCATAACCTTGCTCTTCCCCGCATTTACCTTCAAATTCCGTTTTTCGCACACTGTTCCAAACTCATTTACCAGACCCTGCAACTCCCATTCATTACCACTCATTAGAACTGTATCATCCGCAAACAGCAGTATGGGTAGCTTCCACTCAATTCCCTCCCTTTTCAGCGATACACCAACATCCACTGCTCTTGATAGTATTTCTTTCATGACTCCATCCATATATGCAGTAAACAACCACGGGGACATCACACACCCCTGTTTCAAACCAACATTCAGGTCAAAGAACTCGCTCTGCTCACTCTCCACACGTACTGCCGCCTTTGCACCCTCATACATGCTCTTCACTGCTTTCAGCAACTTGCCCTCTACTCCGTATATTCTAAGTACTTTCCACAAACCTTCTCTATCCACTCTGTCATAGGCCTTCTCCAAGTCCATAAAGGCAACATACACCTTTTGTTTCTTCTCCAGATATTTCTCCACAACACAATTCAAGGTACAAATCTGACCTACACATCCTCTTCCCTTCCTAAAAACCTCCCTGCTCGTCGCCTAGCTATTTCTCCATTCTCACTCTCACTCTCTCAATCACTACCCTACTGTATACCTTCCCTACTACGCTTAGAAGACATATTCCTCGGTGGTTACCACACACTCCTCTTTCCCCTTTGCCCTTATATAGGGGGACTATTTTGCCAGTCTTCCAGTCATCGGGTGCGCTCCCCTTCTCCCATGCTAGTTTGCACATTTTCCATACCCATTTTATCACTATCTCACCACCATACCTCAAAATTTCCCCACACACTCCATCTGTTCCTGGTGCTTTCCCCAACTTCACTCTTTTCATGGCTTCCCACACTTCTGACCTCCTGATCCCCACCTCCTCCTCCACTACTTCTCTTCTTCTCCCTCCCATACCATATCCAGCTATGTTTGCTGGCTCTTCATTTCTTACATTTAGCAACTCATTGAAATACTCCCTCCATCTTTCGACTCTCTCTTGCTTCTCAGCTAGCATTCTCCCATTCTTATCTTTCACACCCTTACTGTTTCCCTTGCTACCTTCCCTAACTTTCTTGACTTATTTCCAGAACAGTTTCTTACTCTCCGTCCATTTAGGAGTGAGGTCCACAGTCCTCATAATTACAGGTATGTTGGTAAATGACGTGATCGTCGGTCATCGGGCTCTTTATCTTGGTGGAAGCTGGTTTGTTGCGGAGAACGAGGTTGGAGGTCTTGGGGGATTTGTAATAAATTATTGATTTGATTTTGTTTTCCGGGTTGGTTGGGTGGACATGCTTGGAGATTATTTCTTTTAAGACGGCCTCGTAATTTTTGTGTTCAGAGGACATAAAATTGCGGTAGAAGATCATAATGTCATTGGGGGGGTCAATGTTGGGAGGGCTTTGGGTGTACCACTTTTCCAGATGGTGGTTGATGGTGCTGGAGATGTCGGAGTTGGAGTATCCGTTGTTCACTAAAACTTGGGATAGTCTTTCTAGTTCCTGGTGGGTGTCGGCCCAGGTAGAGCAGTGCGTGAGGGCTCTCCTTACATAAGCGGAGAAGGAGGATAGAAGATAACGGCGGGGGCATTCACTATCGCCGTTGAGGCATTGTCCTGTGTTAGTTCCTTACTTGATAATGCTGGTTGTCCAGTGAAACGCGTCGTATATCCTGATCATCATGTACATTAATGTAACCCTGTACCACCATGAATTTTGCTAATCTAATTCATCTACTTCCTGCCACCCAGCGAAAACTCATCAGAGACCTGGACACTTTGAATAATAAAATATCCAATGCAGAAATTGCCATTTCTTTCAACCTCGTATGTATTAAATAAAAAAAATAAAAATATATATATACATATATTCATATATTTTCAGCAACCAACTTTACTTCTAAACTCAATTAATGAAATCAACAAATACATGTGGCACTCCAAGGACTCAAACCTAGGATACTCACACCGAAATTCCGGGCATGTATGCATTAGGCTATCAACACAGTTAACAGGAAGATGGGAGATAAGTTAATAAATCAATCGTAATGTTAGACAAAAGTCAATATAATAATCAGTATTATATATTCCAGTATATTGTAAGGAAGCCCACCTGTTTTTTTTTTTTCTCTTTCTCTCCCTCTCTCTTTGGTTTGTATCCATTCGGCCCCATTCAACGTACTGTTTTTAAATGTTTACCCCCATCCAAGTATCAATATTTTCCTGGCGAGCGGTAGCGAGCCAGCATATAGATAATTTTGTTTTGATAGCAAGCTAAATTTGTACATTTTTCTATAGACAAATGTCTCCGGGGAGGCCGGATTTCTCCATACAATGCTGGCTCGCTATCGCTCGCCAGGAATACAAGTCTTAAAACAGTTGACTGAATGGGGCCGAATGGATACAAGCCATGGAAAGAGAGAAAAGGAGAGAAAGAGAAAACAAAGTCGGTGACCCCCCTTAAATAATCATATGTGTAACACGATGCGATGTTTTCTCATTGGCGTTTGTAAATGCACATACGTTATAATGTAATTAGCCATATCGATAAAATATTATCTGGTCAATTATTTTTCTTCCCCCATAATTTCTCTTAAGGGACCCCACCTCGCTTTTTTCTCTTTCTCTCCCTCTCTCTTTGGCTTGTATTCATTCGGCCCCATTCAGCCAACTGTTTTAAGACGTTTATCCCCATCCAGGTGTTGATTTCTTCCTGGCGAGCGATAGCGAACCAGCATTGTATGGAGAAATCTGGCCTCGCATGAGACATTTTCTATCGAAAAATGTACAAATTTAGCTTGTTGTCCAAAAAAAATATATATATATATATAATATATATATATATATATATATATATATATATATATATATATGCTGGCTCGCTACCGATCGCCAGGAAAATATTGACACCTGGATGGGGGTAAACGTCTTAAAACAGTAGGCTGAATGGGGCCGAATGGTTACAAGCCAAAGAGAGAGGGAGAGAAAGAGAAAACAAAGCGAGGTGGGCTCCATTAATGTTTGCTTATTGCCTTTTTCAGTTCTCCCGACGCGTTCCTTTCATCAGCTGCTCATTATTAGATTTCTTTGTCTTGATTTCCATTTATGACTCGCGCGTCTTATTGTCACCTGTTCATTATTCTAAACCTCTCTTCCTTTCATCACTTCTCTCCACTTCGCCAAATTAATTTTCCGTGTGATATTTTCAAATTGCGCACCCCACTCTCTCACTCTCCTTTACTACGTCTCACAGTACGATAATACATGTTTTAACTTTCTTCTGATTATCATTACGCCATTTTATTGAGCTTAGAAAGGACATATTGATATATTGCCCCATTGATTATCAAAGGTCCTTCCTATGTTTGATAGAATAGTGTACTATAGGTAGCGCCAACGAACTTGACAACACTCTTGATCCCTGACCTCCCTCTAACTTAAAAGGGCCTAGAGAAAACTGGCTGTAAATATCTACACCTATATCCTGGTGGACTCTTCCCAAATGATAGAAACGTCAGCCCGATTGCTTTCATTCATTTCGAGTTATAAGAAGCTAAGGGGTCAGGATTATTGTCAAGTTCGTTGGCGCTAACTATAATAGCCATAATTAGAGGAAGAAAGCCGTCATCGTACACTTTCACTACGATCACACGATTGGTCGCTTTGTTCTGGCTAATATTTGGCAATTGTATTCAGTTTAGGGAGCCCACCTCGCTTATTTTATCTTTATCTCCCTCTCTCTTTGGCTTGTATCCATTCGGCCCCATTCAGCGTACTATTTTAAAACGTTTACCCCCATCCAGGTGTCAATATTTTCCTTGCCGAACGGTAGTAAGAAAGCATATATATTGTTTTGTTTTGACAGCAAGCTAAATTTGTAAATTTGTCAATAGAAAAATGTCTCCGGCGAAGCCGGATTTCTCCATATAATGCTGGCTCTCTGTCCCTCGCCAGGAAGAAATCGACACCTGGATGAGGATAAACGTCTTAACACAGTTGGCTGAATGGGGCCGAATGGATACAAGCGAGGGAAAGAGAGAAAAGGAGAGAGAGATAACAAAAAAGCCGGTGACCCCCCTTAACACATAGGTTACAGACCTAAGTATTGTCATAATGAAGATTTTGAATTAGGGTTCAAATACTTTGCGATATTAACCCTTTGAGCACCAGCGACGTGGGTTATACTTTATTCCAGCCATATTTAGACAATATAGTAAAGCTTAGGAAGGATCTGTGGTAGTTAAAATGGTTGGTTGAGATTGTGTGAAGCCTTATTATTGGTAGAGGTCCTTCCTAAGCTGAATATAATCGTCTTAATAGTCACCAGAATATGATGAAAAGGACGTCCCTGGTACTGAACGGGTTAGCAAGTGTGAGGGATTTATGACTCGTGTAAGTAAACAGGCAGCACACATAGTACAATATGAGATACACAGTATGTCTCCTACACATTTGTAATATATGTAGGGACATATATTATTATTTCACAGCACTGTCTCTTATAAAACTGCGTTTCCAATTTTTCAATTTGAGCCGTGAATGAATATAAAAAAAAATGTTAGAAGCTAATTAATATTTTTGACAATCTCTTCAAAAAATCACAGTTTTATCTTCACCATGACAGGTAATTGACACACTATTAAGTCAAGAATATTGGACCCCAATTTTCAGTACTTTTTATGTATATATTTTGTCTTTCTTTTCCTCCCTCGGACAATGCTGCCCGAGAAAAAGAAACTGTAATCAAAGGGAAGAGGATGGTAATTGAAAATAGATTTTTAAGTCATACAACAAATATTATACCTTAAGGGACCCCACCTCGTGTTGTTTTCTCTTTCTCTCCCTCTCTCTTTGGCTTGTATCCATTCAGCCTACTGTTTTAAGACGTTAACCCCCATCCAGGTGTCAATATTATCCTGGCGAGCGGTAGCGAGCCAGCATATATACTGTATATATATATATAAACAAAACACAATTGACAGCAAGCTAAATTTGTAAATTTTTCGATAGAAAAATGTCTCCGGCGAAGCCGGATTTCTCCATACAATGATGGATCGCTATCGCTCGCCAGGAAGAAATCGCCACCTGGATGGGGATAAACGTCTTTAAAAATTTGGCTGAATGGGGCCAAATGGATACAAGCCAGAGCAAGAGAGAAAATGAGAGAAAAATAAAAACAAAACGGTGACCCCCCTTAACAGTCCAAGGTGTGCAACATGGTTGCGGTTGTGGTATAGTTGGCACCACACTACGTTCAGACGTCGCAGCAAGCAAGGAAAACTGAATGATCGGAAAGCGACAACCCGCCATATTGGATGTATAGGCTGCATTATGCCGGTATCACACAAACACTTTTTCCCTCAACATTTATCCTCAACACTGGTCTGGCAGATTATGAGGTCAACATTTTACATATTTCGATTACCCAAATTCATCTGCCATCAGTCTAGTTTACGATACCAGTGTAAAATAATCCAGATATGTTACCAGAAATGTTTTGATCATCGAATGTTGACTATAAAAGCTCTCGTGTGATACCGACTTTACAAGCGTCCGGGTGGCATGCTTGGAGCGTTTGACTAGCGACTTGGGCTTCATATTATTTAACCCTTTGAGTACCAGCGACGAGTGTTATATTATATTATAGTTACGTTTATACGATAGTATGCACCTTAGGAAGGATCTGTGGTAGTTAAAAGGGTTGGTTGAGATAGTTTGAAGCCTTATTATTGCTAGAGGTCCATCCTAATTTCAATACAATCGTCTAATAGTTGCCAGAATATGATGAAAAGAACGTTCCTGGTACTGTACGGGTTAACTTCTCCCTCTTTAGAACCATATTTCGTAAACTCCTATGAACCATGACACCACCTGGTGTTTCCCAAAGTTTACCCAACTAATTTTCACCTTCATTAACCCTTTCTGTGCCGGTTACGTCTCTTTAACTTTATTCTAGCTACTAATAGACGCTTTTATTCAGTTTAAAACGGGCCTCCAGCAATTAAGAGCCTTCGAAATGTCTCACTTAACCATTTTTAATACCACAGATCCTTCTTAAACTGCAGAAAATCCTCTAAATATTGCCAGACGAATCCGTAAATGTTGCTAGAGGACCCCCCCAAAAAAAACTAAAGTGTGAGTGTGTGTGTTGGGATAAGCGTCTCGGTAAACATTGTATATTACAGTAGAGGAAGTTACGCCCCTTGTATTGTTCTCGCCTGCTGAGGAGGTCTTTGGTTGGCTTGCGTCTGTAAGTTAGGGTAGTGCTTGGTTTTTGTTCTATATAATTAGTTATTAATTTATTTTTGAATTTCCTCACTAGACCTCCATCAAGCTTAGAAAAACACCCCCTAAGCCCCCTTTCAAGATAAATTTGTACATTTTTCGGTAGAAATATGTCCCGGCCGAAAAATATGTTCCTTCTAAAATTAGAGACTCGCTATTGCTCGCCAGGAAATAATCGACACCTAAAAGGCACGAACGGTCTTAATATTGACAACAAAATGAGGAGAAAGGTCTCAAAATCGCCAAATTAACGGAACGAACGTCTTTAAACCTCAAAACTAATATGCTAAACATGAGGGAGAAGGGGGTCCAGAAAAAAGCGATTAGTACCCCCTTAAATTTGTGTTGTTGTTTGTTATTGCTGAATGTGTATGCATTATTAGCATTTACAGCACAAACTATAGCCTATTCGCTGTAAGTAGGCGAGAACTCATGACTTCTAACCTCTGTAACTCAATAACTACTAGAGTAATCGAGTTCATATTTTTACCATTTGGGAAGAGTCAGTCAAGGAATAGATGTGAAAATGTAAAACCTATTTGCTCTAGCCCATTTTGAGTTATAGAGGATTGACGTCATGATTTATCGCCTACTTACAGCGAATAGACACTATCTGCCACTTTATTTATAATGGATTCGCTGTATTGCTCCCTGGCCCAGATATCATTCCGATTCAGGAAACAAAACTTGTAATTTGTATTAACCCATTCAGTACCAGGGACGTCCTTTTCATCCTGTTCTTGCAACTATTAGACAATTTTTTACAGCTTAGGAAAGACCTCGAGCCATATTAAGGCTTCAAACTATCTCAACCAACCCTTTTAACTGCCACAGATCGTTCCTAAGCTGTATAATATCGTCTTATTACAGCTATGCATATAATATAACACACGTCGCTGGTACTCAAAGGGTTAAAGAAAGTCAATGAATAGGAGGAACTTTTGATTAAGATAGTTTCCAATTAGGGTGTAGATTCAGTGTAGCTTGTGACAATTATGAAGAGCGACGAACCAAGTGCAGAGTGGAGACCTAAATGTATTCAACGTGTCTCCTAATGTGCATAAAGCTCATCACAGAGGGATTTTTGTGAGTAGAAAATGGAATAACTACCCTAGGTTAAGATATTTTTATGTCTTGGGCTATGCAAACCTTATTATCAGTAGCTAATGTACAAATTAATTCACTTTGAGAGCTGGGTCTTCCAAGCTGAATATAAATATCTTTTGGACAATATAATCTAATAATGTGTTTTATTATATTGTTTCCACCAACCAACTTCACTTCTACACTCAATTAATTAAATCAACAAATCCATGTGGCACTCCAAGGACTCGAACCTAGGATACTCACACCAAGTACAGGATTACTGAAGGTAAAAGTGAGCCACTTTGCTCATTCCAAAATGGAATCGGAGGTGAATGGAGTCCGTCCTATTTTGCTCACCAGGTTAAGGGAAGGCAGTTGGTTTTTCGAGTCCTCCTCCTCCCTCATGTTTAGCCCAATTAGTTTTGATATTACAAGACATTCGCCCCATTAGTTTGGCAATTTTCAGACCTTTTGCCCCATTTATTTGCCAAAATTAAGACCTTTTGTGCCATTTTAGGTCTCGATTTTTTCCTGGCGAGCGATAGCGAACCTGTATTTGAAGAGGAATCGGTCTTTGGCCAGGACATTTTTCTACCGAAAAATTTACAAATTCATATCTTGTGGGTGTTTTTTTAAGCTTGGTAGAGGTTTAGAGAGCAAACTAAACCCCTTCCTTAAACCATTGAGTCGAACCAGTAAATTATGCTACACAATACTGTCTGAGCTCCCTTAACCCGGCAAGCGCGATAGGCCTCACAGGAGGCTTACCATGGCGAACGCGATAGGCCTCACGGAAGCAGGACCATAAATAAAGCCTTCCAAAACATCCCAGGGGCTATCAAAACAAAGGAATTTGTCTCTAGGTGAGATAATTCCCCTCTAGTACTCATCCATGTGTTTCTCACCCCCCCCCCCCCTCCCCTCCTTCCCCACCATATTCCCCCCTCCCCCCCTCTTCAATTATCACCTATTTTTCCTCTTATTTTCATCATTTATCGGTTATTTTTCTCTCCCGCGATAATGTAGCACAAGTGGGTTGCATAAAAGATCATTATATAACACCCAGACACCACCCGCTCGCCTCAGTTGACTCACAGACAGGGAGAGGGGAGGGTTGCCTGTGGCTCTCTCTCGCCTGAGATTATGACCGGGTGGCCAATATCTTCGTTTTTCACCACCCAAATAGTTTTCCAACTTATTTTAGCACTCTTGAAAGTTCATATATACATCATATATGTAAAATAAAAGCATTCCGAAAACAAATAATGCTCTATATTGTAAATATAACGAATTCTGTCAGAATCCAAGGCTAGAAATGCACAAATAACTACCCTAGCCCCTAGGTCTATTTCATATTTAACAGGTTAAGTTACTCCCCGCTGTGTGCAGGCTAATATGGGCTCGCAACAATTGCCTCAAAACAGCCATTGAGGCAAACGGTCCCGGTTTATGACTCTGTCCGGGTTGCATATTCCGAAACTCTCTCTCTCTCTCTCTCTTCTTCTTCTTCTTCTTCTTCTTCTTCTTCTTCTTTTCTTCATATTTCCATACTATTTCATTTTTCAAAGGCTTTATAAAATTATTATAATTCACTGATATACTAGTGTTTTTTTACAAGTGTGTGAATCTGTATTTTTAGATTTGCCTGATGATGGAGTAAGTGTGTCTCTGAAACATTGCAATAAATATAGACAAGATGAACGTGCTCTTCTATCACGCCCTGGTGTTTCTCTTCATATTTCGTTACTATTCCATTTTGTCGATTGATGATATCCAAATGCAAAATGCAAAGCAGGAAAATATTGTAGAGCGACCTAACTTATGAATAAGATACAAACATCCGGCAACACGGAAAAACAACAAAAACACTGACACACACTGGCAGCTCGAGTTTTTGTTTTCCAAACGATAAAACATGTTCTGACAAAAGAAATGTAGACATAAACATACAAGGACGAGAGGAATGTAGGAACTGTGTAATATTTCTCGATCCGCAGTACAAAACACAGTTACTTTTGAGAAGCTTGAACACAAAATCTTAGACGAACACAGGTACTTTTTAATTTGATGTTAGTGAGGAAGCATATAGCCTACATATAATGCAACCTAATGTATTTTGACAGAACTAGTATTTTTGTGTACATTCATTCTTTTCTGACTGGAGTTAAGATGTATTTACAGTTACCGTGCTCAAGACTAATTGGTCAGAACAGTTCATTGAGAAAACTTGTTAGGTAAATAAAAGTAACGGTGTACAGCACGCAACCACAACGCTAATCATAGTTCCATTGCCCTTGGGAGCCTGCTGTGTTTAAGGGGAGGCAGACCCTTTTTCTGGACCTCCCTCTCCCTCATGTTTAGCCCCATTAGTTTTGAGACTTTAAGACGTTCGGCCCATTAGTTTGGCGATTTTAATACCTTTCGCCCCATTTCTTTGTCAATTTTATGACCTTTCGTGCCATTTAGTTATCGATTTTTTTTTCTGGCGAGCGATAGCGAGCCTGCAATTTTAAGAGAAACTGGCATTCGGCCGGGACATTTTTCTATCGAAAAATGTACACATTTATCTTGAAGGGGTGTCAAAGGTTTTTTGTGTTAAGCTTGATGGAGGTCTAGTGAGGAAGCTAAGAAATAAAGGAATGAATGACCAAACAAACGGTCTGTCTCCCCTTAACCCCTTCATTCACCACACCCAATGGCTCTCCTCTCATTTGACTGACCATCCACGTGAACAAGCCTACATCTTTTCTATCCTAAGCATAGCATCCTTTAAAGAAGGACTGGAACGTCACGACCTCGGGGTTTTTAACTTGAGTCTGAAGGATTAACTTTAATCCTGGGCTAAAATGACTTCTAGAAGGGCTAGAGACACGATCTCTGGGTCCAAATAGGCTTTTTTGAGGACGGCGAGTTCAGTAGCGACATTTTCAACACCACCTGGGGTCATCTTCAAGGTCAAAAGGTCATATTTCAAGGTAAATTTTTTGAATTTTGGTAATTTTTGACCGTTTTTTGTCTCTAACTCCTAAACGGTGAGAGATGGCTGATTGTAATAAGGGGCAAGTTTGTAGAGCTGTCCAAATTTGATAGTTATTATCCATAGACTCCTCTAAAGAAGGACTGAAACCTCCCATGCTCTGGGTTTGTAACTTGAGTATGAAGGATTAACTTGAGTCCTGGGCTAAAATGATTTCTAGAAAGGCTAGAGACACGATCTCTGGGTCCAAATAGGGGTTTTTGAGGACGGCGAGATCACTAGCGACATTTTCAACACCACCTGGGGTCATCTTCAAGGTCAAAAGGTCATATTTCAAGGTAAATTTTTTGAATTTTGGTAATTTTTGACCGTTTTTTGTCTCTAACTCCTAAACGGTGAGAGATGGCTGATTGTAATAAGGGGCAAGTTTGTAGAGCTGTCCAAATTTGATAGTTATTATCCATAGACTCCTCTAAAGAAGGACTGAAACCTCCCATGCTCGGGGTTTGTAACTTGAGTATGAAGGATTAACTTGAGTCCTGGGCTAAAATGATTTCTAGAAAGGCTAGAGACACGATCTCTGGGTCCAAATAGGGGTTTTTGAGGACGGCGAGATCACTAGCGACATTTTCAACACCACCTGGGGTCATCTTCAAGGTCAAAAGGTCATATTTCAAGGTCAAATTAGTGAATTTTGGTATCCATCTGCGCGACGAATCCAGACAGCAGACTGTACAAGTTTCACTAGGCTGGAGGAGGCCTGCCAAATTATATCTACCTGCGCATGACAAGGAGGTGCTGGTCGTAAGCTGAAGCTAACTCAGCAAACTGCTGAAGCCTTCACTGTGTCCACACATAATAATGTGGATGCTGCCAAATTGCTTCTGGCAGAGAAAGACTTTGACTACGTTCTTCCTGCTATATTCGCGGATGAAGCCTTGGAAAAGTTTTTTCGGCCAAGCCAGCCAAAGAAGCGGTGGAAACTTCTACATTGACGTAGTTGACATTATAGCTGCATCTAAATTTGCAAATTTGCAGACACTCTTTAAGCATGACATTATGCCAGAATCTAGTTCTCGTGTGCTTGATTGCGACAAGAATTGTACTACTTCCATAAATCCAGATGAGTGAAGTGAACCCATTGACGAGATCACTCCTCAAGACACTCAGGAACTCTTGAGGTCTGACGATACCCTTAAGGATAAAGTTGTTTATTTGGCCGGACACCTTGTTCATATAATATTATATGGTGATAGCACTAGTATGAAGGAGATCATTGATGATGATGGTAACGAGGTGTCATCCGAGTTCCTAGATAATTTGAATAGAGGTGGACTGAGTGTGCCGACTATGTCAACCGTCTTTTTTGTACATAATGCCTATAATTTTCATGACAACATTAAAATGCGTTGCCGCTTTCATTTTGCTGAGCTGTTATCCTTTGTAGATGCACCTGCATCTAGTAGTAATGCTGCATGTAATACTTTAGCTAACATTCTATTGAAAGCTAATGTCCTCAATGTAAGTGACAAAGAAAAGGCTGTCGGATGCCTCAGGAGGAAAGAAAAGCTCTCCAACTAGCGATAGCTCTCCAACTAGTGATAGACATAGACTTAGTTGTACAAAGGAGTACAAAGGAAATCAAGCAACAACAGATATAGTGACCCTTCTAGACTGCTTGTCCTCCAAAACACTGAGGATCAAGTGTCCAAACAGTGGTTTAGAGTGGGTAAGGGAACATTGGAAAGGGAACTACTGCCCTGGAACTAATGTCCGTGGCAGGATTGGGTAGTTAGTAGGGGACATATGGGTTAGTAACTGAGGGGAGAATAAAATAAAGTTATTAATTTACAAACGCAGTCAGTCCCGGGTTTGATGAGAGATATTTGTCTAGGCGAAGTTTAAATGAATCAACGGTGCTGCAGTCTATAACATCTCGGGGAAGCCCATTCCATAAGTTGACAACTCGATTGAAGAAGACATTTTTAGCTTCGTGTGAGTTAAAAGATTTACCAATAATTTTGCACCCATTTCCCCGCGTGTAATTTGATTGGTTGATAGTGAAGTACTTACAACAGTTCATATTGTCGATGCCTTTGATGATTTTGAACACTTGAATTAAGTCGCCTCTTAACCCATTGAGCCCCAGCGACGCACTGTTTGCGTCGGCAATGTTTGTAAGGCTAAACCCCAGTGTCACATAAGGTGCGTCACGGTTAATTACTACGGTCCTATGGCACCTAGAGGGCTCAGATTAGTATGGGAACTGTGTAAGTATCCCACGCAACAATGCCGAAGGTTGAAAACTCTCAAAGTCCAACCGCGTGTGCGTGAGCGCGCAAAAACCTGTTTTTGCCTACCCATTTCCCCATGTTAATTCCGACTTTCGGGCGCACCGTAGGACCCCTTAGTGACCCTTAGTGACTCTTCGGCAGTACTTCTTTGATTTCCCATGGAATGATTTCTGCTTCCATGGCCGAGGACCCTCGGAGAGTGCTGAACGCATTACCGAGGTAATCCTATCGGGCATGGAAGCATACATTCCATTCTCTTTCTCTCAGACTAATGCTAAAAAATCTTGGTTTACTCACGCCTGTTCTACTGCTGTCCGCAATAAGGAGGAAGCATTCAAACGGTACCGACGCCTTAAAACTCAAGACTCTCATTCTTCATATGTTTCTGCCCGGAATCAAGCCAAATCTGTTCTTCGACTTGCCAAACACTCTTTCATCAATAATAAATGCACTGAACTATCCAACTCTAGCTCTTCCCAAGCTTTCTGGCATCTAGCCAAAAACCTCTCCAACAATTTCTCTTCCTCGTCTTTCCCTCCCCTTTCCCACTCTGATGGCACAACCATCACTTCTTCCTCTGACAAAGCTAAACTCTTCGCTCAAACTTTTGCTAGAAACTCCACCTTGGATGATTCCGGTGCTATTCCTCCCTCTCCGCCCTCCTCTCTCTTACTTATGCCTAATATCCTAATCTCTTCTAAAGATGTACTTTCTACCCTCTCTGGGCTTAACACTAATAAGGCGTACGGTCCGGACGGTGTTCCTCCTGTTGTTCTCAAAAACTGTGCTTCCGTGCTGACTCCCTGCCTAGGCAAACTCTTTCGTCTCTGTCTATCCTCTAACGTCTTCGCTTCATGCTGGAAGTTTGCTCACATTCAACCTGTCCCAAAGAAGGGTGACCGCTCTCAACCCTCCAACTATCGTCCAATTGCTCTTATCTCTTGTCTTTCTAAAGTTTTTGAAACTATTCTTGCTTCCAAATTTCTTAAGCATTTCTCTTCTCATAATCTGCTCTCAGATCGCCAGTATGGCTTCCTTAAGGGTCGCTCTACTGGTGATCTTCTTTCATATCTTACTAACTCTTGGTCATCCTCCTTTCGGGACTTCGGTGAGACTTTTTCTATTGCACTAGACATATCGAAAGCCTTCGATAGAGTCTGGCATAAATCTTTAATTTCTAAACTACCCTCCTTCGGTTTCTATCCCTCCATCTGTGCCTTTGTCTCTAATTTCCTTTCTGGCCGTTCCATAGCCGCGGTTGTGGACGGCCATTGTTCACTTCCTCACCCTATAAACTCCGGTGTTCCTCAGGGCTCTGTCCTATCTCCTATTCTCTTTCTAATTTTTATAAATGATCTCCTTAACTGTACCTTAATTCCCATCCATTCATACGCAGACGACTCAACCTTACACTACTCCATTAGTTTTTCAGAACGCCCCAGCCAGCAATCCCTCAACGACAAACGTAATGAAGCCATAGAACTCTTAAATTCTGATCTAAATACTATTTCCAATTGGGGCAGAGAAAACCTTGTTAACTTTAATACTTCCAAAACCCAATTTCTCCATCTATCTGCCCGTCAGGATCTCCCAGCGGACTATCCCTTATTCTTCAGCAATACAAAAATCAACCCTTCATCTTCTCTCAATATTCTTGGTGTCTCTTTTTCTTCTGCTCTCATTTGGAAGGACCATATTACCAGTCTTGCTAAGGCAGCCTCCCAGAAGCTGGGTGTGCTCAACCGCCTTAGGGGGTTCTTTTCCCCTGCACAGCTTCTTGCTCTGTACAGGGGCATAGTGCGCCCTTGTATTGAGTATTGTTCACATGTGTGGGGAGGTTCCTCTCACACCGCTCTCCTAGACAAAGTTGAAAGGAAGGACTTTCGTATCATTAACTCCCGTCCACTCACCAACTCTCTGCAATCTCTCTCTCTCCGCCGCAATGTTGCATCTCTCTCGCTATTCTATCGCTACTATAATAATCAGTGTTCCTCAGAGCTATCCCAGTGCATACCACCTCCTTTACGTAGGGCACGTGGTACCCGTCTTGCAACTCAATCCCACCCCTACTCTGTGCAACTCTCCAACCCAAGAGTGAAACGTTACTCTCAAACTTTCTTCTACTCAACAGCTGAGCTCTGGAACTCTCTCCCAGAATCAGTCTTTCCCTCTTCCTATGACTTAAATTGCTTCAAACTCCGTGTGTCCAGGCATTTTGGCTCGAACGTCCCTTGATTTTGGCCCTGTCACTCTTTCAACTATGGGGGAGGCACTCGCTATAGGCAGTTATGCCTTTTGCCTCCCTCAATCACATAGAAAAAAAAAAAAAAAAAAAAGAGGATCGGTTTTTTGTGGGTTTTCCTTCATTTCTAACCCATTCCTGGTGTTTTCTGGAAAAAAACTTGTTTTCACAACCTGCCGGTCCTGGGTGGTACATTTATTATCAACTAGCTGGGGTTCAGTGGGTTAATCTGCGCTGGGTTAAAGGAAATAGATTTAATTCTCTAAGATGCTCCTTGTATGGTTTGTTCTTTAGGCTAGGTATCATATTGGTAACTCTACGTTGAACTCGTTCTAGCTTGTCTATATCTTTTTGGTTTATTACCAATGACCAATGGGCACCAGGATTGAACGCAGTATTCCAGAAGAGGGCGGACTAAGGAATTGTAAAGTGTTAGGATAACGTCTTTGGATTTATGCCCAATGACTGGCCTATAAAGCCAATTATTTTGTTTGCCTTCTTAACAACTTCTGAACATTGTTGACTCGGTTTTAGGTTACTCGATATTGTTACTCCCAGATCGGTTTCTCTGTTTACATTCTCAAGCTGAGTGCCATTCATCAAATAGTTTGCTTTCTCATTTTGGTATCCGATATGTAGTACTTTACATTTATCCGCATTGAAACTCATTTGCCAAATTTGGGCCCAACATTACAACTTATCTTAATTGTATTGCATATCGTCAACTTGTTCTTTTGAGAGTACGCTATTTTCAATTTTTGTATCGTCAGCAAATTTTGAGATTGTACAGGTGAGACCCTCATCTATGTCGTTGATGTAAATTAGAAAGATAATTGGTCCTACTACCGATCCCTGGGGTACCCCGCTACTTACATTGGTCCATTTAGATGCCTTACCATTTATGACTACTCTTTGCTTTCTGTCGCTGAGCCAATTTTCTATCCATTTCAACACACCGTCTTGTATTCCATGCGCTTTTAGTTTTAGCAGTAAACGTTTGTGGGGAACTTTGTCAAAGGCCTTTTGAAAATCAAGGTATATAATATTTACAGCTTTACTCTCATCGTAGAGGTTGAGGATATCGTGGAAGAAGTCTAAGAGGTTTGTTAAACAGAAACGTTTTTTACGAAAGCCGTGTTGAGTATCTTTAAGTATTTTATTTTCCTCTAAGTGATTTACGAGTCTGTCTCTTATGAGTGTTCCTAGCATATTACATATAACTGAGGTTAAGCTAATTGGACGATAGTTACTGGGTAGGGATATGCTGCCTTTTTTAAATATCGGTGTTACGTTGGCTAGCTTCCACTGATCAGGCATAGTTACAGACTGCAAGGATTTATTGAATAGCAATGTCAGTGGTTTAGAGAGCTCATCCTTAGCTTCCTTTAGGACTCTAGGTGAGATTGTATCAGGTCCAGGCGTTTTATTTACCTTGAGTTTATCTAAACAATTCAATGCTTCTCTCTCTGTAACGGTGATATTGCTTAGAACATCTGAATTATCAATCTGAATCGGCGATGGTGTAGGGATATCACTGATGTCTTCCGTTGTAAAAACTGATGCAAAGAAGGTATTGAGGGCATTACTCATTTGTACTGTCTTTGGTGTATTCTCCATTTTCATCGACTAACGGTCCAACAGTAGAAGTAACTACTTTTTTCTTTCTGATATAACTATAGAATTCATTCGGGTTTGTTTTTACTTTGATTCGCAACATGTAACTCCAGGGTCTTTTTACTTTGCCTAATTAACTTTTTGGCTTTGCGTCGTAGCTCTACAAATTTCACCCATTCTTCGTCATTTTGTAAGGATTTTAATCATCATTAGCAAACTTTTTAGCAAGCAGACAGTGTGAAATATATTTATTCCACCATTTGGGCTTATTATTATGGCCTGTACGCCGTATTTTCGATGGTATGCAGTCCTGCACTGCTTTTAGGTAAGTGGTTTCGAATAATTCCCAAGATGTATTTATGTCATTATTGTTAATAAAAAAGCTCCAGTCAGTTTCTTTAAACATAGCTCTAAGTTTATGAAAGTTTGCTTTCTTGAAACTAGGGACTTTTTCGATGCTGCTATTTGGTTCGTTACTAGTAAACTTTAAAGTCAAAGTTATTGTACGATGGTCGCTGTTACTGAATTCATCACCAACATTCAAATTCTCTATTAATTCTTCTTTTGTTGCAAGTACAAGGTCAAGAACGTTAATACCACGGGTCGGCGATCGAACAAATTGATAGAGTGAACTCTCTTGCAAGTTCGCATACAAGTAATGTCCGGAGTGTGAAGTAAGAGTATCGCCCCACTTGGTCACTGGAAAATTAAAGTCGCCAAACAATACGGTATCTTGTGAGTTACTTACATCTGCAATTTGTTCATAAATTTCTCGGTCAGTTTGCACTGATTGAGGTGTAGGTCTGTATATTAATGCAAGTATTACTTTTGTACCTTTATTATTCCTTAGTAGCACAAAAGATGTGTCGATGTTCACAATTTGAGGTTTTGACAAGAGGGTCGGGTTAAGACTTTCTTTGATATAAAATAAAACGCCACCTCCATTTTTATTTATTCGGGTGTTCTCAAACATTACATAACCGGGAAGTGAATACTCTGCTAAAAAGTCTCTATCTTCTGTATTGAGCCAAAATTCTGTTATGCCAATCACATCATAATTTTCTGTAAACACTAGTTCCTCTAAATCTGAAAATTTATTGCGTATGCTACGAGCGTTTGCATAGAAAAGCTTTAATGTTGCGGTTTTGGAACTCGCAGAACGTTCTTTAATCACATTTTTGGTTCTGGTCGGATCTACATTTACATTCATGGCTGTCCTCGGTCCTCGGTCGTTATCCCTGGCGGTTTTGAATTTGGGTCGTGTTGGTGGAGCTTTATCCAAATTCGTAATAGACATAGTGTTGTGATATGCATATAATGTTTATAAATATCAAATGTTGACAGCTCTACAAACTTGCCTCATATTACAATCAGCCATCTCTCACCGTTTATGAGTTAGACACAAAAAACGGGCAAAAATTACCAAAATTCACTAATTTGACCTTGAAATATTACCTTTTGACCTTGAAGATGACCCCAGGTGGTATTGAAAATGTCGCTAGTGAAGTCCCCGTCCTCAAAAAACCCTATTTGGACCCCGAGATTGTGTCTCTAGCCCTTCTAGAAGTCATTTTAGCCCAGGACTCAAGTTAATCCTTCAGACTCAAGTTACAAACCCCGACCATGGGAGGTTTCAGTCCTTCTTTAAAGGAGTCTATGATCCTAAGTGACCTGGAGCATTTAGTTCAGCAGCCTAATGATATTCTTGACCACCTTGGTGATCAATCCATCATCCTATAGTCTATTCGCTGTAAGTAGGCGAGAAATCATGACCTCAAAAACGACTAGAGTAATCGAGCTAATATTTCTACCATTTGCGAATAGTCAGTCAAGGAATAGATGTGGACATTTACAGCCAATTTTCTCTAGCCCTTTTTTTGAGTTACAGAGGATAGAGGTCATGATTGTTCGCCTACTTACAGCGAATAGACTATAGGCTTATCGCCAACCTCTTATCCTTCTGCTTACATTATAAATATTTTCTCTGTTGAGCTCCTCCAATCATAACCTATCTTTGTTACCAGTCATGTCTCTCCAGTACGGCCATCCAATCCACCCGGCCGGAGGTGGGGAGAGAGCCTTCTTCTTTGCTATCCTTTCCTTCCACTGTCCCTTACTCTCGGGTTAGCTATCTGTACTAGAATTAAGTCCTGACGACCTCGCTGGGATTGAAAGGTATGTGTGGTTGGTGTATCTATGTAAATATATGTAAATCTCTCTCGTTTTAATTCCCAGTTTATCGATCTGAATTAAAAACAAAAGTAAGTTTTTTATTTCAAACAAACTTCACATTCTTTTTCATACACATAGTTAATTAACTGTGGACACATTTTTCATTAACCCCTTCTGTACCGGCGACGTCTTTTAACTTTTTTCTGGCTACCATTAGACGATTGTATTCAATTTAAACAGGGCCTCTAGCAATGAAAATGCTACGAACTATCTCACTCGACCCTTTTTTTCTACCACAGATCTTTCTTAAACTGCATAAAATCGTCTAAATATGAATACAAGAAAATGAAAAAGACGTCGCCGCTACAAAATGGGTTAATCGTTTATCAAATCAGTTCATTCTGATTTAATAAAGAGGAAGTATAACATTTTCTTTGATAATATTATGAAATATAGGCTACGAGTATGGGGGAGCATAGTGTACTGTATAGTTAGCACGGTATTCTATGGAAACTGTGCATGTAAAATCATTTTGTGGCTATACACTATTTATCTATCTATCTATAGCCTGACGCTGTGATCCCCGAAAGGGTGGACACGAACAAACCGCCCCCATGCACCTCTGTCCCCAGTCGTTTGACGCCCCTCCTCCCAACCAGCACCGCCTTCATCCATATACTTCCTCACACCATCCGTCCACCTATCTTTCGGTCCACCTCTCCCTCTCTGTCCGTCCACCTCATACACCCTCTTAGTCATTCTCTTGCTTCCCATACATTCCATATGGCCGAACTATCTCAAGGTGTTCCTTTTCACACTGTTGTGGCTACACACATGCCGATAAATGATGACAAAAAGGTGACTATGTTTTGCTCCCGCTTCTTTTGTTCACTGTCTAATAATAGGGAAAACTCTTAAGGGAGCCCACCTCGCTTTTTTTCTCTTTCTCTCCCTCTCTCTTTGGCTTGTATCCATTCGGCCCCAGTCAGCCTACTGTTTGAAGACGTTTACCCCCATCCAGGAGTCAATATTTTCTTGGCGAGCGGTAGCGAGCCAGCATATATACATTTTTGTTTTGACAGCAAGCTAAATTTGTAAATTTTTCGATAGAAAAATATCTCCGGCGTAGCCGGATTTCTCCATACAAAGCTGGCTCGCTATCGTTCGCCAGGAAGAAATCGACACCTGGATGGGAATAAACGCCTTAAAACAGTTGGCTGAATGGGGCCGAATGGATACAAGGCAGATAAAGAAAGAATAGGAGAGAAAGAGACAACACACAGGTGGCCCCCCTTAACGCCATCGTACTGAAAGGGTAAATAATACCATTAATTCTGCCCTACTGGGGCCGTCCTTTTAACTTTATTTCAGCTACTATTACACGATTTAATTCAGTTTAAATAGGGCCTCCAACAATTAACATGCTCTGAACAATCTCACTTTACCCTTTTTACTACCACTGATCCTTCTTAAGCTGCACAACATCGTATAAACATAGCTAGAATATAATTCGAAAAACGTCACCGGTACAGTAGGGGATAATCAACTTGCATCGAGGTGAAAGGAATGGACTAAGATTAGTCTAAATATATTGTGAAATATGTCACTACAAGTAAAGCTTGGAGGAGATAATTACACAATGCTGCATTAAACTCCTTCCCTAGGATGATAAATATATATTTTATTTCCACAGACGATTGACTCTTCTTAAGGTGAGGCTGATGGACTGTAGAGGTTAAGGCCAAGGGGAGATGGGTAGTTTTTCTGGTCCCCTTTCTCCCTCGTGGTAAGTCCCAATTGTTTTGAGATTATAAGACGTTTGGCTCATTAGTTTGACGATTTTAACAACTTTCGCCCCATTTCGTTGTCAATTTTAAGACCTTTCGTGCCATTTAGGTGTCGATTATTTCCTGGCGAGCGAAAGCGAACCTTAAATTTTAAGAGGAAGGGGCCTTTGGCGGGGAAATTTTTCTACCGAAAAATTTACACATTCACATTGAAAGGGGATCTAGGGGGTGTTTTTCGAAGCTTAATAGAGGTCTAGAGAGAAAACTAAGAAATAAAGGAATACATGAATAATTATATAATAAAACAAAACAAAAACGGTAGGTCTCCCCTTAAAAAGTAGCCTTGATGGTATAGTCGTGGACAGGAATCCCTTAGCGTGGAGATCATAAGGGGATATTTAACACCTTCTGTACGGTCGCGCTAATAAGTCATGTCCCAGGTGCCATTACGTTTGGCTTGCTCTGTGCTGTTTTAATGTCTGTCAGATGTTGAATAGGGTTGGTAAGTGTAGGAAGATGCTTGTATATTTCACTCGATATGAAGAAATGAAGCTTAAATATTGCTGGTACCAATTATTGATCAAAACTTACTTGGTGCCGAGACATCACTTATTAGCGTGACTGTACCAGCGACGTTTGATAAATTAACTCTACCTATATTTACAGGATATTGTGCAGTTTAAGAAGGATCTGTGGTAGTAAAATGGGTTAAGTGAGACAGTTCGAAGCCTGGTAATTGCTGGAGCCCGTTTTTAAACTGAACAAAACTGTCTATTGGTAGCAGGATGAAGTTAAAAGAACGGCACCGGTACAGTAGGGGTTAAGTATTCCCGACTTTGACTGTTATTCCTGATCTGTTCTGTGTTGGTGGTGTAATGGTATAAATGCTTATGTTCGGGGTGTGGTGTTCCGAGTTCGAATCCCGGGAGGACCATATGATTTCATTAGTTTATTCAAATACATTGGGGTGTGTAGTGGATGATTAATGTTAACTCATGGACGGCGAGCGTCCTCATATGAGCCAAGGCCTAACAAATATTTTTAAGAGGCCTGAGTAGCACTAAAAAAAAAAATTGTGTTTAAGTGAGATAATTCCCCTCCATACCTCCTATCACTCCTCCACATGTGTCAAAATCCCCTCCATCCCCCCCCCCCCTTCAATTATCACCTATTTGTCCTCTTATTCCCATATTTATTGGTGTATTTATCATGCCAAAATCTCCAAGCCGGTTCTAAGGCGTGGTCATGTGACTAGCGAGTGTGTCGGGTATCAGAGAGTGTTAGGGAGTGAGTCAGTCTGGCTTCAGGCCTCGCGAGGGGAGGGTGTGCCTCGCTTCTGCTCTACATTTCATGAATGACCGGTCGGCAATAATTCGCGGTTATGACTATCCAAACACTATTCCCACTTGTTTTATTGTTGTTACATGTTATTATCTTCAGATTAAACGTAAAATAGAAGCATATGAATAAGTAATAACGATATTAATTGTAAAATGACAATTTTAGTCAAGAATGAACCAAATTACCTTCGCCTGGCAGGACGTTTCAAATACCATACCTATGCGCTTCTTAGGTTAAGGGAGCCCACTTCGCTTTTTTTCTCTTTCTCTCCCTCTCTCTTTGGCTTGTATCCATTCGGCCCCATTCAGCCTACTGTTTTAAGACGTTTACTCCCATCCAGGTGTCAATACTTTCCTGGCGAGCGGTAGCGAGCCAGCATATATATATTTTTGTGTTGACAGCAAGCTAAAGTTGTACATTTTTCGATAGAAAAATTTCTCCGGCGAAGCCGGATTTCTCCATACAATGCTGGCTCGCTATCGCTCGCCAGGAAGAAATCGACACCTGGATGGGTATAAGCGTCTTAAAACAGTTGGCTGAATGGGGCGAATAGATACAAGCCAGGGGCCGGAAATTCAAAACTATTTAGGACATCCTATCTCGTCCTATCTCACTTAGGGCACCCTAACTGCTCCTGTACGCTTATGACGCTATACTCAAACCAGTTAAGGCGGCATGCTCAGCAGCTGTGGGAAGCCATTTTGTGAAAAGTTAGGATATCCTGACTTAGGGTAGGTCGGGGGCTACTCTAGCTCGACTTAGGACACCCAACAGCGGATTTTTTGTTATTGTGGTAGCCGTTATTTAGGGTGTACCTCCAAACATTGGCCGAGCCTCAGCGTGGATTAAATATGACCGGCCTCAAAGTGACTTTAGCCTATTTTAATCATCATTTAAGGAGGCTATGGAAATAACTGGTGTAATTAATGGTTACAGAGTGACATTTTGTAATGGAATAAGCGGTCTTATACCGATTTGGTAGCTTTTTAAGGCTTGAGAGTAGTACCACAGGGCTCGGTGTTAGGTCCTTTGATGTTTGTGCTGTTCATCAACGATTTGCCGGAGGTGATTAAGCACGATAGCGAAGTATATATTCCTTTATGCAGACGACACAAAACTCTTCAGAAAGATTGCCGACAGTGAGGACTACACAAAACTACAGGAAGATCTGGACGAGCTGTAAAGGTGGTCAGAAAGATGGATGCTAAGTTTCTACCCAGACAAAAGTAAGTTCATGCGGATAGGGAGGTCCGACGTTGAGGAACAGGTATATACTATACAATGTATAATAACATCCCGAAGACCAATGCTGTAAAGGATATAGGTGTAGTGATAGACGATAAACTGTCTTTCTCTGATCACCTAGCCGAGAAAATTAACAAGGCCAATAACATTTTGGGCATAATTCGAAGAACATTTGTGTACCTGGATCTAGAAATTTCCAAAGCTCTGTTCACAGCGAAAGTGAGACCACACTTGGAATATGCAAACCAGGTGTGGTGTCCTCACCTTGTAAAGGACATAGATGGGCTTGAAGATGTACAACGCCGAGCAACTAAACTGGTACCTCAACTGAAAGACCTCACCTATGAAAAAAGATTAAGGAGGCTAAATCTACCGACTCTGTCCTACAGAAGATCACAGAGAGACCAGATTGAGGCCTACAAGATCATAACCCAAAAATATGACAATGACTGCACAGAGGGAATATTTCGGAGGAAGGAAGACAACGTCACCAGAGGTAATACAAAGAAAATCTTCAAACCAAGGGCAAGATTCAACCTCAGGAAATACTCCTTCTCACACAGGATTGTCGGTGACTGGAATGTGTTGCCAGAGTGGATAGTAAATGCTGACACGGTAGTAAAGTTTGAATCTGGCCTGGACAAAGTGTGGAGGGGCCAAGAACAAAAGTTCAATTATAGGGCACAAAACCACCACACACAGGCGAAACCAAGGTCAAATTAGTGACCAGGCTACTGAACTGGAGCCACAGGCCTAGGCCTCTTCCAGAAAAAAACCCATCTGTTAGTATCTGTGAGTATCTAAACATAGCCAAGTAAAAGGATACTCTCCAAGCCTATGATTCTGTGATTTTACTTGATTAACCCTTTCAACAATGGAATTTGGAATTACTTGTGTAATATGTATTCAATATACTGGATTTGGGGCTCAGGACCTTTATGAAGTAGCATAGGCTATTGTTGCTTCATCGTGCAATTGCATTCATTTTTATCCATTTTCCAGGAATATTAAAATACAACCCTACTAGTCTAAGCGAATTAGGGTTTAACCCGGAAGTAATTAGCATCAAGACATGCTAGGTACCATGAGAACCGCAATTTCTTGTAGATAAACATACTAAGAGCCTCGCTTCATAGCTTTTGGGGAAATGTTCTTGCAGATGTAAACGTGAAGGGTGGCTTTTAGTATTATGTTTTGTTTCACTTTTTCGGTTTAGTATCGTTGGGTAAATTGAAAAAAACAAAACAAAAAAAAGGAAAAGTGGGGATTGGGCCTTAGTAAATAGATAGATAGGTTCAATTGAACTATCTTTGACGGATATTAATGTATTTCTTCTATTATCTTTAAAAGAGTTTCCAGAGCTTTTCAGTACCAGTATATTTAAGTAATTACAGTTTGTATTCATTGGATTGTATAATTCAGCTCTAATCAGGGGAAAAGTAACCGAAATCATGTAGTGAAATACCAGATTTTGTGTGTTATTGGGTGCTAGTTTCGATTTGAAAATGTGCTTTATCAATTTATATCATGTTTAATTCTAATCTATTGTTATTCGGTAATTTTTCAGGTCATAGGTTGCAAAGTGAACACGAGCTGACCAGTGATGGCGTGTGAGGAACGTACGAGTGGCTCGAATACACGAGATGGTACTGACATGGATGATGCATTACATGAACTTCCACTCCCTTGTTCACAGTTATGAGGTCTTCGTGTTGCGACTTTGGATCTTTGCATTAAACACAGCAAAGTTCATGTAATGCATCGTCCATGTCAGTACCATCTCGTGTATTCGAGCCACTACCTTCCTCACACTCCATCACTGGTCAGCTCGTGTCCACTTTGCAACCTATGACCTGAAAAATTATCGAATAACAATAGATTAGAATTGAACATAATAGAAATTGATAACATAAATTTTCAAATCGAAACTAGCACCCAATAACACACAAAATCTGGTATTTCACTCCCATGATTTCGGTTACTTTTCCCCTGATTAGAGCTGAATTATACAATCCAAGGAATAAAAACTGTAATTTCTTAAATATACTGGTGCTGAAAAGCTTTGGAAACTCTTTTAACACCTTACGAGCGGCCTATGCGGTTTATTTATGTGTACCGCACAGCGGGGTGTTTTTAGCCAAAATAGGGCTGTTTACGTGATCATTTTCATGCCTAAATAAGACTCAGAACGTAAAACAAGTACCTATCCCTGAAAGGGCATAAACAGAGCTTTCGAATGACACCATAACGATCCTTGTATGATGGATAGTTTTCTTGCAATAACCGTGCAACGCGAGTGCAAAAAGCAGGTAATTCGGTACTTTCAGTACATAATTGAGTATGTAGCGAGTGAGAGAGGGAGGAGGGAGCTGAGATTTGTGTCAGTAGGTTCGCCGCGGTGGTCTGGAGCAGTCATACGCTCGCTAGTCTCCTGCCACCACTTGTCTCTCTCTCTCAGCCACATTACGTGCTGAAATTGCCACTCGAGTTATGTCGAGCGCCGCCACATAGTCCAGCTTTATTTAACTCGACTTATGTTGCTCGCCGCTAAATAAGGGTTAAAGATAATAGAAGAAGTACATTAACACATTACGAGCGGGCGGGTGAGTTTTTTTCCACTACGCGCCCAGCGGGTTTTTTTTTTTACCATAAATGGCCTTGTTCCGTGCTCTTTTTTATGCATAAACAAGAGCCAGAGCGTAATACAATTATGTATCCCTGAAAGGGCGTTAATTGAGCTTTCCAATGAAACCTGAACCATCCTTCTACGATCACTGGTTGTCTTGCTACGATCGTGCAACCGAAGGGCCAAAACGCTAAAATACGGTCATTTCGTTACATAATTACGTGTGTAGCGAGGGAGGGAGGGTGGATGTGTGTGGAGTACATCTCAGTAGGTCCACGGCTGCCGTGGCGAGCGGTCATGAGGTAACCTACGCTCCTCCCGTCGCTTGTCTCTCTCTCAGAGCCAATATTGCGCCAAAATTGCACCACAGACTTAAGTCGGGCCCCGCCACATAGTCCAGATTTTTAGATACGAACTTAAGTCGGGCCCCGCTAAAGAAGGGTTAATATCCCTGTCATTATAGTTCAATTGAACCTATCTATCTATTTACTCAGGCCCAATCCCTACTTTTCCTATTTGTTTTTATTTATTTATTTGTTTTTATTTTTTTTTTTCCAATTGAACCAACGATACTAAACCGAAAACGTGAAAACAAAAACATTAAAAACCACCCTTGACGTTTACATCTGCAAGAAAACTTCCCCAAAAGCTATGAAGCGAGGCTTTTAGTATGTTAATCTACAAGAAATTGCGGTTCTCATGGTACCAAACATGTCTTGATGCTAATTACTTCCGGGTTTGGCCCATTTTTGGCCTAATTCGTTTAGTGGGGAGTACTATAGCCTATGAAGATCGGGAAATGTGGTATTAAAATAAAATCACATAATTGCATAATATATATGGTGTCTAGGCCTAGAGAGACTTTTGATACAATTTACTTTGTTTGATTTATGGAGAGATTAGGTAGTGAAGGGGCTTTGCCCCCTCATCCCCCCCCCCCCCATGACTTAATGTCATCCTCATATATATTACCAGCAGGGGCAAATAACAGCAGTCAAATTAGACGCGAATGTAACTGCGAGTGTGTGACTTTAAACAAAGCGGGCGGTACTCCCGCTAACACAACTTTTACCAAAAAAACTAACCTTAGCTAACTTACTTTAACCTACCCTAGATAAGGATGGAGGAATTCGGGCGTATCGCCTGCCTTGTTTAGACTAGGCTACTCGCATGCTTGAGATCACGTCCCTGTCTACTTTGACTGCTGTGGAATCCATCTATTTTGACTGCCGTGGAATACAATAATAGGTTAAAAGAGGGCTTTGCCCCCTCACCCCCCCATGACTTATTAATAATTATGGTCATAGTATTGCCAGCAGGGGGCAAACTACTCCTTCCCCTACCCTAGTGACCAACTATAAATGAGACTTCTGGGAAAATAGCCTATCCTAACTTAATCTGGACTAGGCATAGATTAATACGCTGCAAACTACTGTACACAAATTGAGTTCATGGGGAAATATGACCTAGCAGAATCTAATAGCCTATAGCCTAGACCTACTATAAACAATGTAAATGGTCCTTATGGAAAAACAAAAATCATGAGAATTCTACCTAGCCTAAACACAAGCCTACAACATTCACTTCCTCAATCCTTGTTCCCTTGTTCCCTCAAAGGGTAGGGAGAATCGGCAAGAGACACAACAAAAGAAAAAGAGGTGACAGGGGAAGAACATACAGTAACAGTTTGCCTGCGAAAAGCAAGCACACAAGCAATCCTACGAATGGATTAGCAAACCTTCACTTAGTTTCACTTCCTTAACATCTCAGAAAAACTTTGCTAGGGGTTAAATATAGGATATTGCACGATTTATTATATATATATATATATATAGGTACATAGGCAAAACATAAGGTAATACAACAGCTGGGTAGCTCCCTCTGAATGAATGAATGAATTAATATAGAAAAGGTGGGTGAGGGTGAAAGAAGGGAAGTTTTTATTGGTTAAGTAGGAGAGACAGTGGTAATAGTGAGAGAAAATAGGGTGTCGGGGCTTGACCCAACGTGCGTGAGTTGAGTACATGGGTTGGGGTTGAAATGTAATCGTTAGAGAAGTTTATTTAATGAGGTATAGTGTGGCTTGCCAAGAAGGGGGCTGGGGATGGTGAGTGCAAGATAATTTTGGATGGCATAAAGCCTGCCAGATGAAGGTAGGAGAAGGTGGTGATGATGGTGGTGGCGAAGAAGCAGATGGTGTTATTCGTTGGCCAGACATTTAAGAAGGCTTCTCTGGTGCAGACACTTGGAGAACTGTTTCTTGAAGGCTGGTCAGAGAGGATTTCCTTCTGCTGCAGCTGCCTTGATCTTCTTGGTCAGCTCGCTGAAGGTCTCCTGAAGCTCGCTGGCGGTGGCCCCCGCCACGTCAATCGACGTCTCCATCATCTTCCTCCATCTCCTCCACGTAGACATCTTCTCCTATGGTGGACTCGGAGTAGTCGGCAGAGGAGGAGGCTGCCACCGGATATCCAATGGTGGCTGGTGGTGGAGTGGAGGTCGAGGCTGGTCCTGCAGAGGTGATTGGTGGTGCTGGAGATGAGGTTCCCTGTGTTGGCTACAGAGTATGATCTTCGGGATGCTCAACTTGTTGGGACTGTGAAGCTGATGTGTTGATCCTGTTGATAACTCGAGGTACAAGGGTGATCTTCTTCTTTGGTGTCTTTCTTGGCTTCCTCTGGGTCTTGGTGACTGATGGTGGTTGCTGGAGAAGATTAGGAGGAATCACAATCGTTGGAAGGTTATTGGCTGTGAGTAAAGCAGGTAGGATGATTAAAAACCGGCTTAAGTCAATCCCAGCAAGAGCCTTGGCTGTCTGGATGAAGACAGTGATCTACTCTGTGTTCAGGCCGGCCTTCTCCTGCTTATTCTCCTCCTTTTCCTTCCTCCAAGCGTGTCTGGATCCCTTAACAACGTTAGCCCCATTTGATCCTCTGATGTTGTTAGCCTCCTCTCCATTCCTCCCCTTTATGATGGTATAAAGGTTACATTCTCACCATCACCGAGAGAGGGTATTGAGTGGTGTTGATTAGGAAAGGAGATTCGGCTTCTGTGTGCAAAGATATCGTCTCCTGCGTCCTCTATATTGATAAAGCCATATCCCTTCTTCACATTGAACCATTTAACAGTTCCAGCAACGGTGGTAGAAGTTGATGAAGCCATGGTGTAGATGGTGTCTCTGCCACAGTGGCGTTTTTTTATAATGATCAGCTGAGATTTACCCTTTCACGCACATATGACGCAGAGGTTGCCAGATTAGCAATAAGAAATAGAGTTCTCTCACTCTTATAATTACCTCTCCAAAATTAGTTTTCTGCCCACAGCTAACTCAGAGACAACTGCAGAGGTTGAAGTAACTAAACTAAAGGTTTATAAATAACCCTGATGGTAACAAAGGCTTTAAAGTATCCCCAATAGGCTCAAAATCGCGTCATATGTCGGAGAGGGTTAATGTCCTGTGATTGGTTGAACTACCCAAACAATGGGATATAAGGAGCGCCGTGATTGGCTGAACAATATAAGACACCCAAGAAGATTTAGGACAATTTAGGAGTTCCTAGCCATTTAGGAACAGGATAGGACATCCTAAATTTTGTTTGTGTATGCAACTTAAGACACAAGATAAGTTGTCCTAACCTGTTCGTATCTTAGGGTGCCCTAAGTCAGTTAGGAAGTTCTAAGTGCCCCAAGTTAGGACAGTTTTGAATATCCGGCCCCAGGAAAAGAGAGAAAGGGAGAGAAAGATAAAAAAAAGCCAGTGACCCCCCTTAAGAATGGGGTGTTCCTTAACCCTTATTTAGCGGGGCCCGACTCTAGTCCGTATAGCGAACACCAGCACAAAGAGCGGGGCCTGACCTGAGTCTGTGTGCAATTTTGGCGCAATATTGGCTCTGAGAGAGAGACGAACGACGGGAGGAGCATAGGTTGCCTCATGACCGCTCGCCACGGCCGCCGTGGGCCTACTGACATTTATTCCACACACATCCACCCACCCTCCCTCACTAAACACGTAATTATGTAACGAAATGACCGTATTTTAGCGATTTTGCCCTTCGGTTGCACGATCGTTGCAAGACAACCAGTGATCGTAGAAGGATGGTTCAGGTGTCATTGGAAAGCTCAATTAACGCCCTTTCAGGGATACATAATTGTATTACACTCTGGCTCTTGTTTATGCATGAAAAAGAGCACGGAAACAAGGCCATTTATGGTAAAAACCCCCGCTGGGCGGCACGGTGAAATATATTCCACCACCCGCTCTTAAGGTGTTAATATAGTCCTATGACAGCCCGATATAATGAATTAACGTGGTAACCGTGCAGAAAGGGTTAACCCCTTCTGTACCGGTGACATACTTTTCATTATATGCTGGCAAATTATTAGACGATTTTCTTCAGCTTAGGACGGACGTGTAGCAATTAAGAGGCTACAGACTATCTCAGTTAACCCTTTTAGCTACCACAGATTCTTCCTAAGCTGCATAAAATCATCTAAAAATAGCTGAAATAATACAACATACATCTCCCGGTAGTAGAAGAGTTAATAAATAGCGGTAGCGAACCAGCATTTATATATGTTTGTTTTGACAGCAAGCTAAATTTGTAAATTTGTTGCTACACAAATTTCTCAGGCGAAGCAGGATTTCTCCATACAATGCTGGTTCGCCAGGAAGAAATCGACACCTGGATGGGGATAAACGTCTTAAAACAGTTGGCTGAATGGGGCCGAATGGATACAAGACAGGGAAAGAGAAAAAAGGGGAGAAAGATAAAAAAAAAACGGTGACCCCCCTTAACGTGGTAACCGTGCGGAAAGGGTTAATAAATAGCATAATCACGACAAGAAAACTAAACAAATGTTTACTCGACTCGGGGGCGGAAATGTTTGTATTAAATATTTCAGCCAGAAAGGAAAAATGTGACACGTTAATTAGAACAGAGTTAAAACAGTTAACAGAGTACTGCTCGTTTTTGTTTTATCTTTCTCTCCCTCTCTCTTTGACTTGTATCCAATCGGCCCCATTCAGCCAACTGTTTTAAGACGTTTATCCCCACCCAGTTGTCGATTTCCTCCTGGCGAGCGATAGCGAGCCAGCATTGTTTTGAGAAATCCGGCTTTGCCGGACACATTTTTCTGTCGATTAATATATTTCTGCTACCTAAGTTCATCTATCATCAGTCTAGTTGCCGATACCAGTGCAAAATATTCCAGAAATGTTGCCAGAAAAATGTTGACTATAAAAGCTCTCGTGTGATACCGGTTTTATGTGCTCCTGTTGTTCTGTTCTACTCAATAACTACCTGTGATATTGTAATTGTGCAATTATTATTTTCAACTGTAATTTTAAGATATGTTTTCTTCGGCATCTGCTTAAGGGGGTCTATCTATCTATCTATTGCCTGACGTCGTGATCCCCAAAGGGGTGGCCACGAACGAACCGCCCCCATGCATCTCTGTCCCCAGTCAGTTGACGCCCCTCCTCCTAACCAGCACCACCTTCATTTATATACTTCATCACTCCATCCTTCCACGTCTCCTTCGGTATACCTCTCCTTCTCTGTCCTTCCACCTCGCTCTCGTACACCCTCTTAGTCATTCTCTCGCTTCCCATACGTTCCATATGGCCGAACAATCTCAAGTTGTTCCTATTCACACTTTCCAGCACATCTACTTCCACACCACACCTCCTTCTTACTTCCTCATTCGTCTGTCTATCCCTCCATGTAACTCCGCACGCACTTCTCAAGTAACTAATTTCCACCGCTCTCACTCTTGGTCTGAGTCTCTTCCCGAATGTCCATGCCTTGCTTCCATAAGTTAGTGTCGGGATTACCACACTGTTATGCAAGGACTTCTTCACTTCCATACTGGCCACTCTAATTCTTGTTATTCATTCACCGTTCCTACAACCCTCTTCCCCTGTTGCACCCTCTCCCGCACTTCTTCATCCATAGTCCGATCTTTACTCAACACACAGCCCATATACTTAAAAGAGCTGATGATCTCCATAGCCTGACCGTTCGATTTCACCTCACATTCTATGACTTCACCCCTTTCGAAAACCATAACTTTGCTCTTCCCCGCATTTACTTTCAAATTCTGTTTTTAGCACACTGTTCCAAACTCATTTACCAGACCCTGCAACTCCCATGCATTATCACTCATTAGAACTGTATCATCCGCAAACAGCAGTATAGGCAGCTTCCACTCATTTCCCTCCTTTTCCAGCGATACACCAACATCCACTGCTCTTCCTAGTATTTCTTTCATGACTCTATCCATATACAAAGTAAACAACCACGGGGACATCACACACCCCAGTTTCAACCCAACATTCAGGTCAAAGAATTCGCTCTGCTCATTCTCCACACGTACTGGCACCTTTGCACCCTCATACATGCTCTTCACTGCTTTCAGCAACTTGCCGTATACTCCGTATATTCTGAGTACTTTCCACATACCTTCTCTATCCACTATGTCATAGTCCTTCTCCAAGTCCATAAAGGCAACATACACCTTTTGTTGCTTCTCCAGATATTTCTCCACAACATAATTCAGGGTAAAAATCTGATCTACACATCCTTTTCCCTTCCTAAAACCTACCTGCTCGTCGCCTAGCCATTTCTCCGTTCTCACTCTCACTCTCTCAATCACTACCCTACTGTACACCTTCCCTACTACGCTTAAAACACATATTCCTCGGTGGTTACCACACACTCCTCTTTCCCCTTTGCCCTTATATAGGGGGACTATTATGCCAGTCTTCCAGGCATCGGGTGCATTCCCCTTCTCCCATGCTAGTTTGCACATTTTCCATACCCATTCGATCACTATCTCACCACCATACCTCAACATTTCCCCACACACTCCATCTGTTCCTGGTGCTTTCCCCAACTTCACTCTTTTCATAGCTTCCCACACTTCTAACCTTATGATCCCCACCTCCTCCTCCACTACTTCTCCTCTTCTCCCTCCCATACCATATCCCACTATGTTTGCTGGCTCTTCATTCCTTACATTAAGCAACTCATTGAAATACTTCCTCCATCTTTCGACTCTCTTGATTCTCGGCTAGCATTCTCCCATTCTTATCTTTCACACCCTTACTGTTTCCCGTGCTACCTTCCCTAACTGTCTTGACTTCTTTCCAGAACAGTTTCTTACACTCCTTCCATTTTACACTCTGATTCCTTCCAAATTCATCATCTACTCTTCTCTTACTTTCCTTCACTACTCTCTTCACCACTCTCTTTAACAAACCTCTTAGACTTCTTCCACGATATCCTCAACCTCTACGATGAGAGTAAAGCTGTAGATATTATATACCTTGATTTTCAAAAGGCCTTTGACAAAGTTCCCCACAAACGTTTACTGCTAAAACTAAAAGCGCATGGAATACAAGACGGTGTGTTGAAATGGATAGAAAATTGGCTCAGCGACAGAAAGCAAAGAGTAGTCATAAACGGTAAGGCATCAAAATGGACCAATGTAAGTAGCGGGGTACCCCAGGGATCGGTACTAGGACCAATTATCTTTCTAATTTACATCAACGACATAGATGAGGGTCTCACCTGTACAATCTCAAAATTTGCTGACGATACAAAAATTGCAAATAGCGTACTCTCAAAAGAACAAGTTGACGATATGCAACACAATCTAGATAAATTGTCATGTTGGGCCCAAATTTGGCAAATGAGTTTCAATGCGGATAAATGTAAAGTACTACATATCGGATACCTAAATGAGAAAGCAAACTATTCGATGAATGGCACTCAGCTTAAGAATGTAAACAGAGAAACCGATCTGGGAGTAACAATATCGAGTAACCTAAAACCGAGTCAACAATGTTCAGAAGTTGTTAAGAAGGCAAACAAAATAATTGGCTTTATAGGCAGGTCATTTGAGCATAAATCCAAAGAAGTTATCCTAACCCTTTACAATTCATTAGTCCGCCCTCTTCTGGAATACTGCGTTCAATCCTGGTGCCCTTATTACCAAAAAGATATAAACAAGCTAGAACGAGTTCAACGTAGAGTTACCAAAATGATACCTAGCCTAAAGAACAAACCATACGAAGAGCGTCTTAGAGAATTAAATCTATTTCCTTTAACCCAGCGCAGATTAAGAGGTGACTTAATTCAAGTGTTCAAAATCATCAAAGGCATCGACAATATGAACTGTAGTAAGTACTTCACTATCGACCAATCTAATTACACGCGGGGAAACGGTTGCAAAATTATTGGTAAATCTTTTAACTCACACGAATCTAAGAATTTCTTCTTCAATCGAGTTGTCAACTTGTGGAATGGGCTTCCCCGAAACGTTATAGACTGCATCACCGTTGATTCATTTAAACTCCGCCTAGACAAATATCTCGCATCAAACCCGCGACTGACTGCGTTTGTAAATGAATAACTTTATTTTATCCCCCCCTCAGTTACTAACCCATCTGTCCCCTACTAACTTCCTAATCCTGCCACGGACATTAGTTCCAGGGCAGTAATTCCCTTTCCAATGTTCCCTTACCCACTCTAAACCACTGTTTGGACACTTGATCCTCAGTGTTTTGGAGGACAAGCAACCTAGAAGGGTCACTAGATCTGTTGTTGCTTGATTTCCTTTGTACTTTGTACTCCTTTGTACTCTTTCTCTCCACGTACCTTTCTCGTTTCTGCCTCTCCAAATCTGTATTCCCTCTACTACCCAACCACTCTCTATACGTCTTCTTTTTGTCTTCCACAGCTATTTTTACCTCTTCTGTCCACCATGCTGTACCTTTCACTCCCCTCCCTCTTCTTCTCACTTCACACACCTCCTCAGATGCTGCACAGATCTCTTCCTTAAACACCTTGTTTGTCTCCTCCACTTCCTCCATATCTTCCAGGTCGAACCCACCTAGTCGTCTTTTTACTGCTCTCCTGTACTCTTCCCTGATTTCCTCCTCCTGCAACCTCTCCACCCTCCTCACCATTCCACCTTCCTCTCGCCTCTCTCCAGCTCTCCTCACCCACTTCTTGTGTATCCTAACCTTAGCTACTACTACATAATGATCAGACAGACCCCCTCCAATACCCCTATACACTCTAGAATCCATCACAGATGGATGGGGGTACTACTCGCTTTTTCTGGACCTCCTTCTCCCTCCTGTTTAGCATACTTTTTTTGTATTTAAAGACGTTCCTTCCATTAGTTTGTCGATTTTAAGACCTTTCGTCCCATATTTTTGTCAATATTAAGACCTTTCGTGCCATTTAGGTGTAGATTTTTTCCTAGCGAGCGATAGCAATCCTGTAATTTTAAAAGAAACTGGCCTTCGGCCGGGACATTTTTCTACCCAAAAATTTACAAATTTATCTTGATGGAGGCTATAGGCGGTGTATTTCTAAATTAATGGAGGTCTCGCGAGGAAACTAAAAAATATATGAATAAATTAAATAATAGGCCAAAAAAACGGCCACTATCCCCTTAATTGTTTATCTCAATGCATGTAGGTATAATGAGTTTATACGTATGTGTGTGTCTGCTTGATAGGCATAGGCTATCTGTATTATTTGTCTGCTAGTCAGTTATAGGTAGCGCCAGTAAACTTGACAATTATCGTGACCCTTTAACTTCTTATAACTCGAAATGCATGAAAGCAATAGGGCTGACGCTTTTATCATTTGGGAGGAGTGCACCAGGATTAAGGTGTGGATATTTACAGCCAGTTTGCTCTAGGTCCATTTTGAGTTACAGAGAGGTCAGGGGTCAAGATTATTGTCAAGTTGGTTGGCGCTACCTATAGTGTTCATGTATCTCTCTCTGCCTGCCTGTGAGCTTCTTTATTTGTTTGTTTCATAATTATCTTTAAACAAACTTTCTCATTATTAAAATATTGCATTATCAAAATTGTAGATATCCACTACCTTGAACCACTTTGGAAAGTGTTTTACGTAGTATTGGTGATTTAAGGGGAGGCAGATCGTTTTTTCTGGACCTCCTTCTCCCTAATGTTTAGTCCCACTAGTTTTGAGATTATAAGACGTTCTGCTCATTAGATTGGCGATTTTAACACCTTTCGCCCCATTTCGTTGTCAATTTTAAGACCCTTCATGCCATTTAGGTGTCGATTATTTCCTGGCGAGCGATATAGCAAGCCTGCAATTTTAAGAGGAACCGACCTTCGGCCGGGACATTTTTCTACCGAAATATGTACAAATTTCTCTTGAAATGGGTGTTTTTCTAAGCTTGATTTAGGTCTAAGGAGGAAACAAAAACAAATATATGAATAAATTAATGAATAGACCAAACAAACGGTCAGTCTCCCCTTAACCCACTGAGCCCCAGCGACGCAGGGTTTGCGTCCACAATGTATGAAATGCTAAACCCCAGCGACGCATGGTTTGCGTCCTGGCCAGTCCGGTCCCAATTACTCCGGTCCTATGGCACCTAGAAGGCTCAGATTTGTATGGGAACTGTGTAAGTATCCCACGCATCCATGCCGATGGTTGAACACTCTCAAAGTCCAACCGCGTGCGCGTGAGCGCGCAAAAACATGTTTTTTGGGGGAAATTCCCTTCAATTTTGTACTCTTGTAAAATCCGTTTTCGGGGGCTCTGTAGGACCATTTTTTGAGCTTTTTGATCGGTTTTTCGTGGTTTTCCTTCATTCCTAACCCATTCGCTATTGTTTCTGGAATAACCAAAAAAATCAGAATCAGCCGGTCCTGGGTGGTACATTTATAAATATTTAGCTGGTACTCAGCGGGTTAAGCTTAATTAAAGTGAATATATAGGAGTATACACACCTGGTAAAAGTAAAACACTCTGTGAAATATTTGCTTAGGGTATTTGTAAAGGTGATTGAGCCACCAGGTCGTAAGGCATATAAGGATACTTCGTTGGAATGTGTAAATATGTTATATTACCAGTGTCAAATAATTGGTGGGGAAGATCGTATAAAACATGATCAGCTGCAAGAGTTAGAATGTGGCATTTGCTAACCATGGGAGGGTTCTCACTACAAGTAAAGATTATATTACATGTCGTATGTGTTAAGGATGATGGTGTATGGTTGCCAGTCAGAGGTCGAATATATGAGCAGAGTGAACCGTAATAAAAATAGAATGATAAGGGAGATGTGTGGACTGTAGACTTTAAAAACAACAAAATAATAATGAAACAAAATCTCCGGGGAAAATGTAAATATGTATAGAAGCGTAGGGGAAGATTGCAGACACCAATCGAGCAGGGTTATACCCAGGGGAGACCTCACAGGCATGTGATAAGGAGTTGCTGGAACACCTATTTCACTAGTTTTGGCCTCCTTTACTGTTTCTGTGTGTGTCTCACTTACACAGAGAGTAATCCAGCAACCTCTCACAAACCCGTCCTCCTCCAATCTAACTCACTCCACGAAACAAACACACTACTCTTCTTTCCAATCCAAAAAAACAAAATCAAAACAATGATAACAACTTACGATGCTTTGGAGTCCCCTGGGGAAGGGGGCGGGGGGATCACAAATGCCCCCGTCATTAATTGCCTTTCACCAAACAACCTTTCAAAATGCTCTGGACCACGACCTGTCACTCTTACTATTAATCTCAGCAACCTTCGCGGACTTTCCTCTAACTTTCCCTCTGTCGAACACCACCTCTTCTCAAACACACCTTATCTTCTTTTCCTCACTGTCGGAAGCAACTGCCAGCAGCCCCTTCTCTGTATCCTCCTAAAGAACAAACCATACGAGGAGCGTCTTAGAGAATTAAATCTATTTCCTTTAACCCAGTGCAAATTAAGAGGAGACTTAATTCAAGTGTACAAAATCATCAAAGTCATCGACAATATGAACTGTAATAAGTACTTCACAATCAACCAATCTAATTACGCGCGGGGAAACGGTTGCAAACTTATTGGTAAATCTTTTAACTCCCACGAATCTAAGAATTTCTTCTTCAATCGAGTTGTCAACTTGTGGAATGGGCTTCCCCGAGATGTTATAGACTGCAGCACTGTTGATTCATTTAAACTTCGCCTAGACAAATATCTCGCATCAAGCCCGCGACTGACTGCGTTTGTAAATGAATAACTTTATTTTATTACCCCCTCAGTTACTAACCCCTCTGTCCCCTACTAACTTCCTAATCCTGCCACGGACATTAGTTCCAGGGCAGTAGTTCCCTTTCCAATATTCCCTTACCCACTCTAAACCACTGTTTAGACACTTGATCCTCAATATTTTGGAGGACATGCAGCCTAGAAGGGTCACTATATCTGTTGTTGCTTGATTTCCTTTGTACTCCTCTGTACTTCCTTTGTACTCCTACTTTCTCTATCCTAGTTTCAAAGCCAAAGGCGGATGTTGTGCATACGTGCACAACAAACTCACTTGCTATCGAGTTCCCGATTTCGACTCCTCTGAATTCTTAAATTTATGGCTCAAACTATCCTGTCATTCTCATACTAAACATTTATGTGCTGTCTATCTCTTCCCTAACTCTATTGACTTTCCCAAATACTTTGACTATCTAAGCTTTAAAATGGAACACATCCTATCCATCACTCCTTTCACAGAAATGTCCATCGTAGGAGATTTCAATGTTCACCACTGCCAATATCTCTCTTCTCATTCCACTGACCAACCTGGTGAACAAGCCTACATCTTTTCAATACTCAGAGAGTGCTGAACACAGCATTGCCTAGGTAATCCGTTTGGGCTTGGAGGCATACATTCCATTTTCTTTCTCTCAGACTAATGCAAAACAAATCTTGGTTTACTCACGCTTGTTCTACTGCTGTCTGCAATAAGGAGTAAGCATTGAAACGGTACCGACGCCTTCATGCTCAAGAATCTAATTTTTTCTGTTTCTGCCCGGAATCAAGCCAAATCTGTTTTTCAACTCGCCAAACACTCTTTTATCAATAATAAATGCACTGAACTATTAAACTCTAGCTCTTCCTAAGCTTTCTGGCATCTAGCCAAACACCTCTCACCAATTTTTCATCCTCGTCTTTCCCTCCCCTGTTCCACTCTCATGACACTACCGTCACTTCATTCTCTGACAAAGCTAAACTATTCGCTCAAACTTTCGCTAGAAACTCCACCTTTGATGATTCTGGTGCTATTCCTCCCTCTCCACCCCCCTCTCACTTACTTATGCCTAATATCCTATTATCTTTCAAAGATGTACTTTTTACCCTCTCTGGGCTTAATACTAAGAAGCGTACGGTCCGGATGGTGTTCCTCCTGTTGTGCTAAAAAAGTGAGCTTCCGTGCTGACTCCCTGCCTAGGCAAACTCTTCCATCTCTGTCTCTCCTCTAACATCTTCCCTTCTTGCTGGAAGTTTGCTCTCATTCAACCTGTCCCAAAGAAGGGTGACCTCTCTCAACCCTCTAACTATCATCCAATTGCTCTCATGTCTTCCATATCCAAAGTTTTTTAAACTATTCTTACTTCAATTTTGTTTAAGCATCTCTCTTCCAATAATCTACTCTCAGATTGCTGGTATAGATTCCTTGAGAGTCGCTCTACTGGGGATCTTCTTTCATATCTTATTAACTCTTAGTCATCCTCCTTTTGGGACTTCGGTGAGACCTGTTCTATTGCACTAGACATATCGAATGCCTTTGATAGAGTCTGGCACAACTCTCTAATTTCTAAACTGCCCTCCTTCGGATACTGTCCCTCCATCTGTGCCTTTGTCTATAAATTCCTTTCCGGCCGTTCCAAAGCTGTGGTTGTGGACGGCCATCGCTCATTTCCTCATCCTATCAACTCTGGTGTTGCTCAGGGTTCTGTCCTATCTCCTATTCTCTTTCTAATTTTCATAAATGATCTTCTCAACTGTACATCCAGTCCCATCCATTCATATGTAGACGACTCTACCTCACACCACTCAATTAGTTTTCCAGAACGCCCCAGCCAGCAGTCCCTCAAAAGTAAATGTAATGAAGCCATAAAATACTTATTTTCTGATCTAGCTACTATTTCCAATAGGGGTAGAGAAAACCTTGTTGCATTTAATGCTTCCGAAACTCCAGTTATCCATTTTACTACCCGTCAGGAACCTCCAGAGGACTATCCCTTATTCTTCAACAATACAAAAATCAACCCTTCATCTTCTCTCAATGTTCTCGGTGTCTCTTTTTCTTCTGCTCTCACTTGGAAAGACCATATTACCAGTCTCGCTAAGGCAGCCTCCCAGAAGCTGGATGTTCTCAACCGCCTCAAGGGGTTCTTTGTCCCTGCGCAGCTTCTTGCTCTGTACAGGGGCACAGTGCGTCCATGTATTGAGTATTGCTCACATGTGTGGGGAGGATCCTCTCACACCCTACTCCTAGATAAAGTAGAAAGGAAAGCCTTTCGTATAATTAACTCCCGTCCACTCACCAACTCTTTGCAATCTCGCTCTCTTCGACATAATGTTGCATAATGTCAGTTGCTCTCTGACCCCTGACCAGTTGCTCTCTGACCCCTGATCCAGTTGCTCTCTGACCCCTGACCTGTGCGGACGTCCCCAGTGACCGCTAGTGAACCTGTTTACCCTTAGTGAGGTCCTAGTGAACTTTCATAGTGATGGCTGTTGTTGATGAGTCTGCTGTCTCCTCCCATACTCTCCAGCTTTGTCTTGCTTTGCAAGAGAGACTGGAGAGTGTGGAGCAGGAGATTCAGTGTCTCAAAGATGAAAATTTGGCCTTGAGACTAGCTATGGCGGAGAAGAAGTGTGAGGCTACCGGAAGTGTTCCCAGGGATCGTGAAGCCCCTTGGAAAGTGGTGTCAACTAGTGCAACGGCCTGCAAGCTGAAAAGGCAGCCAGTCAAGACCCACAACAACTTCAGCACCTTGGCTGATGAGAGTGATGGCGATGAAGTGGCGATCATCGAGGCAGTGAGAGGGGAGGGGGGGAAGTCTGATGCTGTTGCTGCAACAACTGCTGCTACACGCCGACAAAAGGAAAAAGCTAAGTCTGTTTTCATTGTCGGTGATTCATTGGTTAGATACCTTGGCAGGGCAACAAACACTCAGGTTGGTAAAGTTGTCTGCGTGCCTGGTGCCGGAGTCGGGAGGGTGGCTGAGAAGATAGATGCTGTCATGGAAGTGAGTGGGGAGGACCCATCATCTTCCTCAACGCAGGGAGCAACGACATATGGAGATGCAGGACTGAGGAGTTGCTCTCCAAGTATCAGGAAATGTTGGAGAGGATCAAGGAAAAAGGTGGAGTTCCTGTGGTAAACAGTGTCCTGCCTAGAAGAGGGGTACGGAAGGAATGGTCCTCCAGGGCTATTGGTGTAAATAGCCGGCTGGAGAAGTATTGTAAGGCAAATACTATTCCATTCATGGATAACTGGTCCCTCTTTTATGGTATGGATGAACTGTATGCCCAGGATGGAGTACATCTCTCTCGACTAGGAGTTTCGACCTTGGCCAGCTCACTCGACAAGATTGTTGCGGGGTTTCGTTAAAAAAACCTGGGTGTGTAAGTAAAATACTGTCTCCATATGGAGCAGGTACTTCATGTGACAAACCAGTGAGTAAAATAGAAATAATCAGTCAAGATAGTGCGGATATAGTGATGTGTAATAGTAGTATCGATAACACTACACATGTAACTGATAGTAAAGATGAGAATACTGATAGAGTAGAATTTCCGTCTAGAGCTAGTAGTTCAACAGGAAATAATAAGTTAGCTAAACACAATAGAAAATTAGTTGCAAATAAAAGTAATAGGTTGAGGGTATATTATACAAATTGTAGGAGTTTATGTAACAAAATTAACGAACTTAGAGCACTCGTTAGCACAGAAAATATAGACATAATAGCGCTAACTGAAACGTGGATTAATACAGAATCTAGGCATTTTTTAGCAGAATTTGATATTCCAGGATATAGTTTGTTTAAATATGACCGAACAAGTAGGAGGGGCGGGGGTATAGCAGTGTTTGTCAGGAGTACATTAAAAAGCTGTATTAAATCAGGTATTAGACTAAATAATGATAATGAAAGTGTTTGGGTAGAGGTTAACGAAGGTAGTGAGACCATAGTTATTGGAGTTATATATAGACCGCCTAATATGAGTAGAAATGGCGGAAAATCGTTATGGGAGGAAATTAAAATAGCATCAAGGTTTAGCAATGTGTGCATTATGGGGGATTTTAATTTTCCGAACATTGATTGGCAGCACCAAATAGGCGACTCCGATTCAGTAGAGTTTATAGAGGTAGTACAAGATAGTTTTTATTTCAATTCATAGATACGCCGACTAGAGGTATTAATATTCTTGATTTAGTTTTCAGTAACAATGAACATATGATAAATAATGTAGAGATTGGTGACCACCTAGGAAATAGCGATCATAAATCTATTTATTTTAATATACAATGGACAGGGAATGCTAAAGAGAATACGACACTTATCCCAGATTTCAGAAAAGCCGATTATGGTGGGCTAAGAAGAGACTTAAGGGTGGACCCTATTGTTAAGCGATTAAGTCAGGATATGCCAGAGTTAAACTTGCCACCTACATATAACCAGTTTATTGCTTCACTCCACAATGCTCAAAATAAATATATCCCTAAAAGAAGATTTAGATCGACGCAGAACCAACCAAAATGGATGACTAATAAGCTAATAGATCTTATAGGAAAAAAGAAAGGAATATATCGAAAAATAAAGAAAGGTGAAAATCATTTACATATATACTATCAGACTCTATCAAGACAGGTCAAAAAGGAAATCAGGAAAGCAAAAAGAAATTATGAAATAAGGATAGCCAGCGACTCAAAAAATAACCCTAAAGCTTTTTACCAACTATATAAATCTAAAGTTAGAGATGTAATAGGCCCCCTAAAAACTTCAATAGGAGAAATAACAGAAAATGATTTAGAAATGTGCAGTACATTAAATAGTCAGTTTCTTTCCGTTTTCACTAATGAAAATTTGGCACAGATTCCAGAAGTCAATATGGTATATAGTGATAGTATAGAAAATATGTTAAGTACAGTTAGTATAAGTAGAAATGATGTGCTTAAGGAAATTGACAGACTGAAACCTCAAAAATCGCCTGGTCCTGACGAGGTATATGCTAGAGTATTAAAAGAATGCAGAGATGAGTTAAGTAGTCCATTAGCATTTATATTTAACAAGTCATTAGAAACAGGTTTAGTTCCAGAAGCTTGGAAGCTTGCAAATGTAGTTCCGATCTTCAAAAAAGGTGATAAATCGATAGCATCCAATTACCGTCCCATTAGTCTCACATCAATCATAGGAAAGTTGCTAGAGTCTATTATTGCTAGGAAAATTAGAAGCCACTTAGTAAAATTTAACTTAATAAATTTTTCTCAGCATGGATTCACTCAGGGACGTTCGTGCCTTACTAATTTGCTTAGCTTTTTCTCAGAGGTATATGAAGGAGTAGATAGTGACAAGTCATATGATATTATATATTTAGATTTCAGTAAAGCTTTCGACAGAGTCCCTCATGAGAGATTGATGAGAAAGGTTGAGGCACATGGAATAGGAGGGTCGTTGTTGGGATGGATTAGGTCATGGCTAATTGGTAGGAAACAGAGAGTCAGCATAAATGGTACCAAGTCAGAGTGGGGAGCAGTCAAAAGTGGTGTCCCCCAGGGATCGGTATTAGGTCCCCTGTTGTTTCTTATATACATAAATGACCTAGATTTAGGTATAACTAGTAGGATAAGTAAATTCGCAGACGATACTAAAATGGGGAGATCAATTGATTCAGATAGCGATATAGAGTGCCTCCAAAGGGATCTAGATACCTTACATGAATGGTCAGTAAATTGGCAGATGAAGTTTAACATTGACAAATGCAAGGTATTAAAGATAGGGAAGATGCAAACAATGTTAAATATAAACTAGCTAATTTAGAATTAGAAAATTCAGACTGCGAGAAAGATCTAGGTGTGTTTGTTAGCAATGATTTGAAGCCTAGAAAACAGTGTATAAGCGTTCGTAATAAGGCAAACAGGATTCTCGGGTTCATCTCTAGGAGTGTGAGTAACAGAACTGCTGATGTTATCTTAAAACTTTACTTGTCATTAGTGAGACCCCATATGGATTATGCTGTCCAATTTTGGTGTCCTTATTACAGAATGGACATAGATTCATTGGAGAGAATTCAGCGTAGAATGACAAAAATGATCCATAATATTAGAAATTTTCCGTATGAAGAAAGGTTGAAGAAATTAGGTTTACATTCGTTAGAGAGACGCAGAGTTAGAGGGGATATGATAGAGGTGTTCAAGTGGGTTAGTGGGATTAACAAAGGGGACATGACAAATGTACTAAAGCTCAGTGATAGCGAAAGAGCTCGTACCAATGGTTTCAAATTAGATAAATTTCCTTTCAGAAAAGATATAGGCAAATATTGGTTTGGTAACAGAGTTGTAGATGGGTGGAATAGGCTACCAAGTGATATAGTGGGATCAAGAACGATAGGGAGCTTTAAGAAAAAATTGGATAAGCATATGGACGAGAAGGGTTGGGTGTGAAGGGGGATCAGCCGGGTTGGGCCAATCAGCGCTCTGCAGACCCCCGTAATCCTGCGTTGATCTCTAACCGGTTTGGTAGGATGATCCTCGGGGTATTAGAGTGTTGAGCCTATAATTGGGCTTTGTAATTGGGGTTGTGTGGGACAGGGATCTGCCTTGCTTAGGCCAGTCGGCTTTCTGCAGACTCCCATTTTCTTATGTTCTTATGTTCTTATCTCTCTCGCTATTCTATCGCTACTACAATAATCAGTGTTCCTCGGAGCTATCCCAGTATATACCACCTCCTCTACGTAGGGTAAGTAGTACCCGCCTTGCAACACATTCCCACCCCTACTCTGTGCAACTCTCCAACCCAAGAGTGAAATGCTATTCCCATACTTTTTTCTATTCAACTGCTGAGCTCTGGAACTCTCTCCCAGAATCAGTCTTGCCCTCTTCCTATGACTTAAATTGCTTCAAACTCCGTGTGTCCAGGCATTTTAGCTCGAACGTCCCTTGATTTCGGCCCTGTCACTCTTTGAAATCTGGGTTAGGCACTCGCTGCAGGCAGTTATGCCTTTTGTCTCCCTCATTCACATAGAAAAAAACACCTCCTGCTTAACCTTTTGTGTACCAGCGACGTGTGCAATATTTTATTCTGGCTATATTTAGACGATATTGTGCAGCTTAAGAAGGATCTGTGGTAGCTAAATGGGTTGGTTGAGATAGATTGAAGCCTTATTATTGCTAGAAGTCCTTAGCTTAATCAAATCGTCTAATAGTGTCCTGAATATGATGAAAAGGACGTCTCTGGTACTGTACGGGATAATAATACCAGAAAGAACCACGGACTATTTTCCTCTCAACTTTGGTCACTCAGCTAAAAAAACAGCCTCCCTGCTGGTAGAAAAATAAGGAGTATTTGCTCAGTTCGTTAGGGCCGCCAACTTCCTTCTTTGGGTACGTTTATTTCCATCGTTTTTCCTTCTTATGCTCTCTCTCTCTCTCTCTCTCTCTCTCTCTCTCTCTCTCTCTCTCTCTCTCTCTCTCTCTCTCTCTCTCTCTAGTTTTCAATAACTCCCTCTCACTCTATCACTCTCTCTCTCGCCCTCTCCTCCCAACTCCCCCCCAACAAAAGGCACCGCCACCCCGACAACAACATCCGCTTTACGAGGAGTGCCCCACCCGGGTGAATACAGCCCCCAATAAACTAATTCTCTCTCTCTCTCTTCCCAACTCCCCCCCCCCCCCCCCCCCCCCCCCTCTCTCTCCCCTCCAACGACTTCCGTTTACGAGGAGTGCCCCACCAGGGTGAATACAGCTCCTCATAAACTAATCCTCTCTCTCTCTCTCTCTCTCTCTCCCTTTCGTTCTCTCTCTCTCATTCTCTCACTTCCATTTTCTCACTCTCACCCCCGCCCTTTTCTCTCTCTCTCTCTCGTTCATATCTCTCCATCTCTCTCTCCCTTTCGTTTCCTCTCTCTCTCGCTCATATCTCTCTCTCTCTCTCTCTCGCTCATATCTCTCTCTCTCTCTCGCTAATATATATATATCTCTCTCTCTCCCTCCATCTCTCTCCCTTTCGTTCTCTCTCATTCTCACCCCTCCCCTCTCTCTCTCTCTCTTTCTCTTTTCCTCTCATCCCAATAAATTTCCCCCCCCCCCACTCTTTCTTTCTTTCTTTTCCTCTCATCCCTAGTTTCGTCCCCCCCCCCCCCCCCCCCCCCCGGGCTGCACCGCTTCCGGAGCTACCGCCAAGTGTCAACAAGTACCACCGGGCCCCCCCCCCCCTTCAAACCCCGGTTTATGAGGGGAAATAGGGGTATAAAATAAGGGCCATAGGACCATCCCCCCCCCACCCCCAAAACCCGTCCCAAATTTATTTCTAAAGTGCCGACGTAACAGACACTATCCTCAACCCCCACCACCACCTTGCAACCTGCATCATCAACATCGGAACAACTTTTAAGGGAAGTGACGACTCCAACATTTTGTACCTTTCGTTTTTGCAAATTCTCCCTCACTAACCCCAAATCATGGCACCGATCAGAATTAAATGCCCCTCCTGTAACAAGAACTACTACAAGGAATGGTATCCGCGTCATGGGTATCCAAATGCCAAGTGTTTTATGTGTTTAACTGGTGAAAACTTTTTGCTCTTGGAGTGCACATTAGAAGCACACAAGGCACAGGTTGACGAACTGAAGCGAGATAATCTCACACTAAAGGAGACTGTAGGTGTACTTTCGCATCAAAATTTCTCACTAAAAGAGCGAGTAAAGGACATAGAGAGTAAGCAAGTCGACGTTGTTAAATATCTTCAAAAAGAAAACCCATCCAATGATCTATATCAGACAGTAGTCAACAGGCGTAACAAGAACAAATCCCAAGGGAATGGGAAAGCGACACCAGGTATCCCTATCAAAAACAGATTTGCTGTTCTCGCCGAAAACAACGAACACGAGGTAACTGACCACGTGAATGGGAATGGAAAAGCGACACCAGGTAACCCCATCAAAAACAGATTTGCACACGAGGTAACTGACCACGTGAAAGCAAGCTCGAAAGGCAAGAAAACTCCTGACAGGAAAACAACGAAACCATCAAATCACGGAGTCAGCGGGAAGGAGAAACTCACCCTAGTATATGGTGACAGTCTCATGCGAGGTCAAGGAGCTGCCTTTGCCACCAAGAACAGAGGAAAAAGGTCAGTAAAGGTCATTCCAGGCGGTAAAGTCGAACATATCCTGAAAGACATAACTAACTCCGCCATACCAGAGGGCACCTGTGTAGTCGTCAATGTTGGCTCAAATGACTGCTTTGACGGAGGTAAGGCCCCAATTAAGACCATAGAAAAAGATTTTGAGAACCTAATTAAAGTCATGAAAAGGAAGACCACGAAATGTGTGGTAAGCGGCGTCATACCCCGGATTAAAACAAGCTCATACGGACAAAATAGAGCCATAGAAATTAACAACGCAGTCAAGGTCATGTGCGAACATGAGAAGGTACTGTATGTGGACAATTGGACCACCTTTGTAGGGAACTCGTCCCTGTACAGCGGAGATGGCATTCATTTATCAGAAAAAGGCGTTCAGCACATGAGTGACACCCTAAATCAAGCAACCTACATTGCCCACGAAAACAACGCCAGTCAGGACCGAGAAATAACTATGCTAATAGACTCCTCTGAGTATTGATATCGCTACCCCCGGAAAAGCCCTCCCACAACCCCACCGATCAAACTCCACCCGCACAGTTAAGAGAAATAAATAACCCCACCCAACCCTTAGAAGTCCATCACAACCATTTAAAGGAAACCGTCAACCCCAATGGCCCACAAGTTGCGAAAACTTACCTACCTGAACCACAAAACAAACTAAACAACCCCACCCAACCCCATCCAAGCCAACCCAACCAACTGAATGAATTTGACAACCCGCCGCGGCTTCAAGTCATAACCCCAAACCCATCCTCACCAATAAGAAAAACAAATCCAGCGCATGCTGAGAGAAATGATATAAAAATAATATCCATAAATGCCTGCTCAATAAGAAACAAAATAGACGAACTCAATGGTCTGTTATTAAATGAGAAAGTTGACGTTATTTGTATAACGGAAACACATCTGAACCTTAAAAATAAAGATCTACTTCATGAATATCACATAGAGCCATATACATTTTTTCATAAAGACCGTAACAATGGAAAACAAAGAGGGGGGTTGCAATGTACGTTGCAACCTACTTAAACCCAGTCGAGGTGACTCTCCCCGAAAGTAATGCAGAAATAGTGTGCGTCAAAATAAATACAAAAAACATGAACTTAAATATCACTACAGCGTACCGACCACCGAGACTAACTGTTGCCGATGATACAATTTGTTATGAAATACTAGAGAAAACCCTTAATTCCGACGAAACAGTTTTACTAGGTGACTATAACCTCCCCCTAATTGACTGGAATACCACGACCGGAAAAAATGCTGAGGCCCGCCTAATGACAAGCTTCATCCAGGACAATTTTTTGACTCAACACGTAAAACAGCCGACGCGAGACAGGAATATACTAGACCTCGTAATCACTACCCAAGAAAATTTATTATCAAACCTGGATGTAGGTGAACATCTGGCAACGTCCGATCATAAAATCTTAAGAATCAACGTTATAAGCAATATTCCTCAGTACAAACCACAGGAATGGTTTCGGACTTCAAAAAACGCAAATTATGACGGACTTAAGGAATCGCTATCAAACATACACTCAAACCTCATAAATATAAACGAAGTAATGAACTATGGGGACATTTAAGTCTACAATTACAGAAGCGCATAAACAATTTGTACCCATGAAACCAAAACGTAGTACGAAATCAAGTATGCCCCCTTGGTACAGTAGAGACATTGGCAAGGCAATAAGGAAAAGGAATCAACTCCACAAACTTGTAAAAAATAACACAAACACTGAAGTAATTAAAAACTTGTACAAAAATAGTAGAAGGGAAGTGAAAAAATAATTAGGGCGAACAAACAAAATTACGAAATTACTATTGCCAGAGAAAGTGCCACAAACCCCAAAAAATTCTACAGTTACGTAAACAAAAATAAACAGATCAAAAGCGGAATCGGACCGCTAATAGAAGATGGCCAGACAATAACAGGCGACACAAACACGGCAAATCTGCTCAACAAATATTTTGGCTCAGTTTTCACAGAAGAAATTATCGATCATACCCTTGAAAATAACACCTCAACTCATGAGATAGGAGATTTCACCATCAGTGTTACCGAAGTACAAAGCAAATTGAGTAATTTAAATGTAAATAAGACCCCGGGACCCGACATGCTCCACCCGAAAATAATTAAGAATGTCAAGGACGAAATAGCAAAACCCCTGACACAACTATTTAACTTATCACTACTACAGGGGATTGTACCGAGTGATTGGAAAGATGCGAACATTACGCCGATATACAAGAAGGGTAGCAAGGCCAAAGCGAGTAATTACAGACCAATTAGCCTAACTTCAATTGTAGGAAAAATCATGGAAAAAATCATTAGAGATAAGATTGTAGATTACCTCGAATCAAACAACCTAATCAAAAATAGTCAACACGGCTTTAGATCAAATAAGTCATGCCTAACAAATTTGATTGAATTTTATAACAAACTATTCACATATAACGACATAACGAAATCACTAGATATAATCTTCTTGGACTTTCAAAAAGCTTTCGACAAGGTGCCTCACCGAAAACTATTGGCTAAACTGGAGAGGATAGGTATCAAAGGTGAAATTCATTCTTGGATAAAAAATTGGCTTACGGACAGAAGACAGAGAGTGGTGATAAATGGAGTGGAATCGGAGTGGGAGCCTGTCACTAGTGGAGTTCCACAGGGTTCAGTCCTTGGACCGGTCCTGTTTCTCATTTACATTAACGATATCGATGTAGGGGTAAACAACACCATTTCCAAATTCGCCGACGATACAAAAATAGGAAATACAGTCCTGAACGAAGATGATAGAAATGCGTTGCAATCTGATTTAAACAAGATATCAGAGTGGTCGAAAAAATGGCAGATGCCCTTCAATGTCGATAAATGTCAGGTGCTGCAGGTTGGTAGCAGAAATATGAAATACAAATACGAAATGAATGGCAAACAAATAAAAACCGCAACGGTAGTAAAAGACCTAGGGGTACTAATATCTGAAAACCAAAAAACTTCCGACCAATGTATAGCAGCTGCAAATAAGGCAAACATAGCATTGGGCTTTATTAAACGAAAATTTACATATAAACATGAAACGTAATAGTGCCACTGTTCAAGTATGGTGAGGCCCCACCTTGAATATGGTGTGCAGTTCTGGTCACCTTATCTGATCAAGGACATTGTAAGACTCGAGTCAGTACAGCGTAGAGCGACGAAGATGATACCCTCATTAAGAAATAAACCATATGAAGAAAGACTTAAACGATTGAACCTGTTCTCATTAAAAAAGAGGAGGTTGAGGGGTCAGCTTATTGAGTGCTTTAAGATACTAAAAGGTTTCGACAAAGTCGATGTAAATGCACTATTCACATTAAACAATACAAATCAAACTCGCGGAAATGGAATGAAATTAAAAACCAAAAAGGCAAACCTAGATGTCACAAAGAGTTTCTTCACCTACAGTGTGGCGAGGAGTGGAATAAACTACCAGCGAGAGTGGTGGAGAGCGACACAATAAACGCCTTCAAGGGAAGGCTTGACCTCTATCTGCAGAGGGCTGGGGTGATATGAATGGAAAAAAAAAAAAAAAAAAAAAAAATGTATGTATATGTATGTGTGTGCACTGTACAGTATGTATATATATACTGTATATATATGTGTGTATGTATGTATGTATATATGTATGTGTATATATATATATGTATATGTATGTATGTGTATGTGTGTATGTGTATATATGCATATATGCATATTATAGTTTGTAAGGCCAGACTGCCTAGTAAGGACCTTGAGGTCTGTGTGGTCTGTGTATCTATGTAGCTCTATGTAGCTCTCTCTTTAACCCATCTTTTAGGGAGTATACAATTTTCGCATTGATATAATGATGTTCAAATATATGAACAATTTATTGCCACCTATTTTCAGCAATTTATCAAGAACACATACATTCTGCGATGTCTAAAGGGGAGAAGTTGTTTACAGAAAATGTTTATAAAGTATAAATATAAACAATCTAAATTAACATATCATTGTGATCAGTTTAATATAAGGATTATGAAAGTGAAGTTAATTATATGATTAACTAAAGGGATTAGTAGGTTATACTTGTTTCCTTAGCATAATAGGGTGTGATACATATAATATATATATACTGTATATATATATATATATATATATATATTGTTACGTATCTTGATCCTCAAGTGGTTAACTTGATGAATCTAGATAGCACAGAGATATATATTAAGGTATCAGTCAGCTGAAGGCAAAACAAAAGTAAAATCTAATAAAATAATTTCCTGTTGTTGCTTCCTTTCCTTTTGGATCTTAGGACTTGGTATCCTTTATTGACTGATACTCTTTACTTATGAAAAATACTGAAACTAATTAAAGTCATGTAGTATTTAAAAAGAATTATTATTTAACCGAAGCTTAGTAGGCTATGGTTATGAACCGAATAAGTTATAGCTAAAGAAGGACTATTAATTTTATAAAAAGTCTTGAAAGATAAATATTAAAGTAGGAATATTTCCGTCTCTTACCCTTTTTGAAATGAATAGATAGTTTTCTTCTATGTCCTTTTATTTATATTTAATGTAATTATTCTTGGTTCTTGTCTTACGTTAATGGTATTATATTATTATTATCATCAGGGTTTATATCAAAGTCACATAAAAAGTTAGATATATATTTAATAATTAGTTAAATTTATTTCTTAACCACGTAACATTGAGGTTTGATTATGAGTAAATAAAGTTACAGGATCGTTTCATAGATTCGATTCAGGTCTCACTCAAATAATATGAAAAGCAAAATATAATATTTTGAAGCAAAAGAATTTTCTTCAGCTTAGAAAATCACTAGAAGTAATATTAACACAGCCATGTTAGTTTAAGGCGATATTACTAATAAGAGACAATAGCATCACCGTACTAAGCACCATTAAGCACTGTAAGCTTAATTCAAAGAAAATGAAAGAACTCGTAAGTATTAATATAAAACAATAGTATTACTTTCATCATAACCCAATTACTTAAAGAGTTGCTTTAGTCCACAAGTTAGTCAACTAAAATAGTTAAGTACATAATAATAGCGTTAACGTTAATTCCCAATCAAATAGTTAAGTACATAAATAGTAGCGTTAACGTTAATTCGCAATCAAATAGTTAAGCACGTAATAGTAGCGTTCACGTTAATTCCCAATTAAATAGTTAAACACATTACACACATTAAACACATCACGTTAATTCCCAATCACATATCTCACTAACCAACATAACATAAGTGTTTACACCGAACACACTTAACACACATTTATATAATCTGACTGACAGTCACAATCCCATTATAATACTTCACCCCGTCTTCCTCCAGCTGCAAGTTCACCTTCCCCAACTCCAAATGAGACTGATTTGAATGCCCACAACTCGGGTCTTATATACCAAACAATGATGGTGTAGGAACGAATCAGGAGGCGGCGGGTGGTGCCGGCGCCAATCATAGCTCCTCGAATCACATAACAGGTGCGAGGTCCATTCACAGCTCCTGGCGTCGATCATACGTCATAGCATCGGTCATCGAGGTGTGAAGGCTAGCATGCTGGTATGGGGCGAGATGGTTTGCCCACTCGCTCGTTCGCTCGCTAGTCTGCTTCACCGTTTTGGGTAGTGGGCTCCTTCAACTCTAATTCTAACTCTTAAATTAACATACAGGGCTCCGTATGTCAGACCTCCCCCCTAGAAAAGAGTTTAAGGAGTATAGTACATAATATTAAACATAATACATAAATAGATTCACCACCAGATTGGCAACAGCAAGATTATAATGAGGATATAATAAGGATATCACCCAAAGTAGGCAACGTCTCCAGGTACCACATCAGAACATAGCCGGAACGTAGCTGGAGCGTTATTCGAACTGCAAGGCATTATCTCACAGCTGAAGGCTTGAAAGCGCACTACAAAAGCATGATATTTACCTCGCTACAAGGGAGAGCTAATTGCCAAAATCCTCTCATTAAATTATACTTATTGCTGCATGAGGCCAAACTGGTAAATGCAATCTTTGATCCGTGGCAGTGGGTAGGTATCGTTCTTTGTGACAGCATTGACTTGCCTATAGTCCCTACAAAACCCATGGCTCCCGTCTGGCTTCGGCACAAGTATGACCGGACTACTCCACTGGCTGAAGGCCCTTGTGATCAGCTGGTTTGAAAAAATTAAGTCAAGCTCGACCTGCAGTATACTCCTGCGTTGTGGCGAGACACGGTAGGGGGATAGTTTAATGGGAGTTGCATCCCCTACGTCGATGTCGTGCACGGCCAAAGAAGTAAGCCCTGGAGTATCACGGAACACATTGGGAGACTGAGATAAAACAGAGATTAGTTGGTTCGCTTGATCAGAGGGAAGAGGACATAGTTTAGATGGTAATTCCCTCAAAGCCACTGAATTATACTGAAAGTTGGATAGGCTACATGACAAGTCAAAGTCTGCATGGATACCTTCAGGCTCTGGAACAGTCTGTTGCGGATCAGTAAGAGAACTGAAGATTTTGTCCGCACCAGGCTGCTCACAGGTCCTGACATTCACTGCCACAGTGGGAGAATCTGGAGGAGAGGAATCAGGGGACCTATGGTAGGGCTTCAACATATTTATATGGAATACTTGCGTGGGCTTTCTCCTGTCTGGGGTAGTTACTAGATAATCGGTAATGCTCACCCTCCGAATGATCTTATATGGGCCCCTGAACTTGGCAGATAAAGGTTGGCCAAAAACTAGCTCATTAGGGGAAAAACCCAGGGATTCAGTTGGAACCTCACGAGTAGCAAATAAAAGAAAAGGTACCCCCTTATCCCACTCAACTCCGGTCTCTGTACAATACTTACGTAACATTCCCTTTAATGTCTGATGATGATATCGTTCGAGAACCCCTTGACTCTCTGGGTGGTAGGTGCTAGACTTTACATGCTCGATACCCAACTCCTTCAGGGACTGCTGGAAAATGTTAGAGGTAAAATTAGTTCCTTGATCACTTTGCACCTCATGGGGGAAACCCATTCTGGTGAAAAATTTGAGCAGTTCCTTGATTACAGTTGGAGCAGAGGTAGTCCTTAAGGGTATAGCCTCTGGGTAGCGAGTTGCCATGTCCATGATAGTTAATAAATAAATGTTACCTTGGGAAGTCTTAGGCAATGGGCCTACAATGTCCACTACCACCCGAGTAAAAGGATTCTCGAAAACGGGCAAGGGCACCAGAGGATGTACAGGCACCTTCTGATTGGGTTTTCCTGTCATCTGGCAAGTGTGACACACTCTACAACACTCCACTACATCTGCACGCATTCCTGGCCAGTAAAAGTGGGATCTGATTCTGTCTAGAGTTTTTCTCACACCTAGGTGTCCTGCCAATGGTATACAATGTGCCATTTCCATGATATCTTTACGACAAGGTTTGGGGACTACTACTTGATGGACGTCCCAAGCCCCGTCATCGATTGGTCTGTGTGGCGGTCTCCATCTTCGCCACAATACTCCTCCTTTGAGGTAGAAACATTCACCACCCTCCTTCTCACATTCCTCTTCACTCACGGACCTGGCAGCTAACTCCTTGCATTCACTATCATCTCTCTGTAGCTCTACCAGGCCGCTAGGACAATTTGGAGGGGTTTCATGGTCATCAATAGGGTCAAGATGAGCCATAAAGGTGTCAGATAAATCCACCTCAGTCACATCATCAGGCACAGTTGGAGCATCATTCACACTCTCATCATCCCTTTCATCAACTCTTACATTCGGTAAATTTCTGTCTGAGGGAACTGCTACTTGAGACATTGAACGTTTGTCAGCACACACAGGGAAAACAGTTGGCAACTCCTTGTAGAGCTCACCGGTTAGTGGCTCGTTAACAGGGGAAAGTGACAAAATGGGGTCTGGTCGGACCTTCTCACCTGCTACATCATTCCCCAAAAGGAGTGTTACCCCAGGCACAGGGATATCTTGGGACCTACACAAAGCTATGGTGGCCTCACCCTGTAGTAACTCACATTCAATTTCGCCTTTTACCAAGTATGCATAAAACTGGCCTCCAGCACCTCTCATTACAACTGGTTCGCCAGGTGGGCACTCAGTGTAAGGATTCACCATGAGGGTGCTAGTAGAACCTGTGTCTCTCAGAATTTTTACCTCATGCATGCAACCATTTAATCTCACGTTGCCAGATGAAATAAAGGGACGGTAACTGTCCTGCACTGATGGTGAAATTATTATTGGTTTAACCCTTGTGGGTTGCACCACACATGCTACTACACCCCTGTCTAGATGATTTACGTTAGCTGCTAGGTACTCCTTCTGTCGAGAGTCCTGCATTAAAGGAACTTTTGGTGCTAGGTACTCCTTCTGTCGGGAGTCCTGCATTAAAGGAACATTTGGTGCTAGGTACTCCTGTCGGGAGCCCTGCATTAAAGGCACACTTGGAATTTGAGATACGGCGGCAACTGTCTGCCCCGATCTCTCGGTTTTTTCCTTGGCCCAGCACTGATAAGCTAGGTGGCCTCTCATGCCACAAAAAGTACATACTTTAGGGGATACGGGAAAGTTCCCTCTTTGAGCATTACTATTAGTTTGGGGCCCACCTCTGTTACCATTGCCCAGAGTCGCATTTTTAGTTGGGGGAACATTTCTATTTTGGCTAGCTGGGGAAGACGTTATAGGCTTGTGACTGGGTCTGTCAGATTTGTGATTGGGATACTTAAAATTAGAACTAGAATTATCGTAGGGCTTCTTTCCACGAAATTTGTTGTTGAGCACGTATGTGTCAGCCATGTCAGCGGCGTCGGCAAGACAATCTACCTTTTTCCCCTTTAAATGATAGGATACAGAAGAATCAATTTTCCATAGGAAATTTCTAACAGGACCAACTCCTTCAGATCGTTGTAGCTTGTGACTTTCTTACTCTTGACCCAATGATTGAAAGTTTTAGTCATGGTCCTGGCAAATACCTTATGGGTTTCTTCTACTTTCTTCTGGTTTTTACGGAAAGATTGCCTGTAAGCCTCAGGCTGCAATTGATAGGTTTTTAAGATAGCTTCTTTGAGATAGTCATAATCCTGCCTAACTTCTGCTACTTCTGACAAATACGTGGCTCGAGCCTGCCCTGTCAAAACAGTTTGTAACATAAAAGGCCATTGATCTCTTGTCCACTTCATACCTCCAGCAACTTCCTCAAACAAAACAAAGAAATCCTGCACATTATCCTCAGTGAAAGGTGGAATGACACTAGTCATAGTTAATCCCAGAGGGGGAGCAATTACGGGAGCATTCGTATTGACATTTAGTTGAGCCGTTTGATATTGATATTGATAATGTTCGGTCTTTATTCTGGCTGCTTCGATATTTGCTCTGGCTTGTTCGGCATTTACTCTGGCTAGTTCTATATTTAGTCTGGCTTGTTCGGTCTTTGCTTCGGCATTTATTCTAGCTAGTTCCAGTACTTGATCACCGGTCAAACCAGGTGGCAATTGTTTCAAGTTGGCTAGGTTTACTAGGGATCCCACCAACTGCTCCGTCACCCTCCCCGCCTTCTACAGGGAACAGGTGGGTTTTTATGGTCTGAGCCACCTCTACTTTAGACATGTTTGAGACAGATAATTGGAGATGTGAGGCAAGCACTTTCAGTTCAGATTTTGACAGACAGTCAATATCAGGGGATGTGGGTTCTGATTCTATGAAAACTCGAGCATCTTCGTTATTAATTAGTTGAGGCATGATTAATATTTGATTGTTAAGTAGTGAAACTTTAATGAAACTGAGTGAAACTGTATGAAACGAATCCTGGCAAGGTCGCCACTCTTCTGTTACGTATCTTGATCCTCAAGTGGTTAACTTGATGAATCTAGATAGCACAGAGATATATATTAAGGTATCAGTCAGCTGAAGGCAAAACAAAAGTAAAATCTAATAAAATAATTTCCTGTTGTTGCTTCCTTTCCTTTTGGATCTTAGGACTTGGTATCCTTTATTGACTGATACTCTTTACTTATGAAAAATACTGAAACTAATTAAAGTCATGTAGTATTTAAAAAGAATTATTATTTAACCGAAGCTTAGTAGGCTATGGTTATGAACCGAATAAGTTATAGCTAAAGAAGGACTATTAATTTTATAAAAAGTCTTGAAAGATAAATATTAAAGTAGGAATATTTCCGTCTCTTACCCTTTTTGAAATGAATAGATAGTTTTCTTCTATGTCCTTTTATTTATATTTAATGTAATTATTCTTGGTTCTTGTCTTACGTTAATGGTATTATATTATTATTATCATCAGGGTTATATCAAAGTCACATAAAAAGTTAGATATATATTTAATAATTAGTTAAATTTATTTCTTAACCACGTAACATTGAGGTTTGATTATGAGTAAATAAAGTTACAGGATCGTTTCATAGATTCGATTCAGGTCTCACTCAATAATATGAAAAGCAAAATATAATATTTTGAAGCAAAAGAATTTTCTTCAGCTTAGAAAATCACTAGAAGTAATATTAACACAGCCATGTTAGTTTAAGGCGATATTACTAATAAGAGACAATAGCATCACCGTACTAAGCACCATTAAGCACTGTAAGCTTAATTCAAAGAAAATGAAAGAACTCGTAAGTATTAATATAAAACAATAGTATTACTTTCATCATAACCCAATTACTTAAAGAGTTGCTTTAGTCCACAAGTTAGTCAACTAAAATAGTTAAGTAATAGCGTTAACGTTAATTCCCAATCAAATAGTTAAGTACATAAATAGTAGCGTTAACGTTAATTCGCAATCAAATAGTTAAGCACGTAATAGTAGCGTTCACGTTAATTCCCAATTAAATAGTTAACACATTACACACATTAAACACATCACGTTAATTCCCAATCACATATCTCACTAACCAACATAACATAAGTGTTTACACCGAACACACTTAACACACATTTATATAATCTGACTGACAGTCACAATCCCATTATAATACTTCACCCCGTCTTCCTCCAGCTGCAAGTTCACCTTCCCCAACTCCAAATGAGACTGATTTGAATGCCCACAACTCGGGTCTTATATACCAAACAATGATGGTGTAGGAACGAATCAGGAGGCGGCGGGTGGTGCCGGCGCCAATCATAGCTCCTCGAATCACATAACAGGTGCGAGGTCCATTCACAGCTCCTGGCGTCGATCATACGTCATAGCATCGGTCATCGAGGTGTGAAGGCTAGCATGCTGGTATGGGGCGAGATGGTTTGCCCACTCGCTCGTTCGCTCGCTAGTCTGCTTCACCGTTTTGGGTAGTGGGCTCCTTCAACTCTAATTCTAACTCTTAAATTAACATACAGGGCTCCGTATGTCAGAATATATATATATATATATAATATATATGTATACAATTATACATGCTACACCAACGTTCTGATGCAGCAGGGTAGGTAATTAATTTTATAAATCCAGGTTATTATAAAGAGGTTCAGATTCATCCACCACAACAGGTGGAAATACAGGTTTATATGGTTTGCGTATACTTATCCTCATACAAATATTGTTGGTGGTATACAGATAATTGCAATTATGAACAAGTATCTAAATATTGTTAAGCAGAATATTATAGTATTTCATTTTAGACAATACGGATATCGGCTCTGATGTAACACATGGTCAGTGTTTTGTTTTGCATAATGGAAACAACAGTTGTAAAGGTATTGCTTTCTATAAGTAAATTGACAAGAACGTTGTTAATCCTGAGTATTTGCGGAGGATTATGTGATGATGTTTATTATATTTAAATGTATACTAAAAGTTATTGAAAATAGTTTACCCGACATGTTGATGCTAAGTAGATTGTGAATGTAAAACAAAATGTTGACTAGGTGTACCCAGAAGCCTGTTAAAATGGCCACTCATTTCAGAGATTAGGTTAGTTAACCTATGGACGGCGAGCGTCCTCATATGAGTTCGTACTGGGCGACGTCGAGCGTCCTTATATGAGCCAAGGCCTAAAAAAAAATACTTTTAAAAGGCCCCAGTAGCACTTAAAACAAGTGAATGGTGATTAAGTGAGATGATTCCCCTCCATACCTACTATCACTCCTCCACATGTGTCAAAATCCCCTCCTTCCCCACTTTCCCTCCCCCTTTAATTATCACCTATTTTTCCTCTTATTACCATTATTGTTGGTGTATTTATTGTGCTAACATCTCCAATCCGGTTCCCAGGCGTAGTGCCAGACCTAGCTAGAGAGTGTGAGGGAGTGTGTCAGTCTGGCTTCAGGCCTCGCGAGTGGAGGGTGTGACTCGCCTCAGCTCCACACTTCATGAATCACCGGTCGGCTATTTTGACCATCCAAACACTATTTTCACCTGTTTTATTGTTGTTACATGTTATAATCTTCATAGTAAACGTAAATTAGGCGCATATGAATAAGTAATAATATAAATGGTAAAATTACGATTTTAGTCAAAATTAACCAAATTACTTTCGCCCACCGCGATGTTTCAAGTACGATACCTACGCACTTCTTAGGTTAAGAAGTTGCTTTAGGTTGCCGTCTTTTTTTTTTATCTTTCTCTCATTTTCTCTCTTTCTCTGACTTGTATCATTTGGCCCAATTCAGCCAACTGTTTTAAGATGTTTATCCCCATCCAGTTGTCGATTTTTTTCCTGGCGAGCGATAGCGGGCCATCATTGTATGGAGAAATCCGGCTTCGCCGGAGACATTTTCCTATCGAAAAATTTACAAATTTAGCTTGCTGTAAAACCAAAATATATATATGCTGGCTCGCTACCGCTCGCCAGGAAAATATTGACACCTGGATGGGGTAAACGTCTTAACTCTTTCACGCTTTTATGATACAGAGGTTGCCAGATTAGCAATAAGAAATAGAGTTCTCTCACTCTTATAATTACCTCTCCAAAATTAGTTTTCTGCCCACAGCTAACTCAAAGACAACTGCAGAGGTTGAAGTAACTAAACTAAAGGTTTCTAAATACCCCTGATGGTAACAAAGGTTTTAAAGGTTTTAGTCTCAAAATCACGTCATAAACGTGAAAGGGTTAAAACAGTAGGCTGAATGGGGCCGAATGGATACAAGCCAAAGAGAGAGGGAGAGAAAGAGAAAACAAGCAAGGTGGGCTCCCTCAAAGGTAGGTTGGACTACATTTGGTTTGGTTAGGTTTTAAAATTGGACATTTTAGTTTACATATTTTGAAAGAAAGCGTGCTCCGTATCTGTGCCAGTGGCATAAATGATTTTAGTAAGAGAGAGTGTCTGATGCGAGAGCTCAAAGATGGATGTGTGGATGTGTGTGGGATGGGCGAGATGCACCTGTTGGGTTCAGGAGTGTGGGATGGTGAGATTGAACATGATTTGTGGGGTGGGGAACGATGGGTTGTCTGGTCTGGATTGGATGCAGGATATAAACGTAAGACAAAGGAAGGGGTAGCTGTAATTTTGTCAGAAAGGTTGAAGAAGTGTGTGAAAAACTATGGATGCGTTGACTCAAGAATTGTATGGTGTGAGTGCAAGATCGGGATAGATAGGTATACTTTTATGTGTGTCTATGCACCAGTCAACCAAGAAACTGGGAAAGGTGCGGAAGAAAATAGAACATTTTGGAATAAAGTCAATAAATGTATAAGAGAAAGGCAAGAGTGTACACAGGTAATATTAGTGGGTGACACGAATGGTAGAGTTGGACACGAGGAGATAGAAGGTATAGTGGGTAAATGGGGTGTGAAGGGTAGGAATATGAATGGTGACTTCCTTTTAGAAGTATGTGCGGAGAGAGAAACGTTTCTGGCTAACACATTTTTTGAACATCGTCACATTCATAGATATACTGTACATAGCACAGAGGTGAAAGTGAGCAGGAACAGAAATCTCTAATTGACAAACGCCATGATGGACTCCGGACTAAAAGGAAGAATTTTAGATTCAAAAGCTGTACGAGGTATGCTGACGGGATCAGACCACTATACAGTGCAGACAAAAGTGAGGATAAGGAAGGAGTGGAAATATGAGAGGAAAAAGAGAAAACTGACAATAGAGAGAATAAATTTGAGAAAATTAAATGAAGAATGTAATGCAACAAAATACAAGGATATCCTGAAAGAGACTATAAAGGACATGGATGTTATGATAGATCTGGGAAATACTGTAGACGAAGTATGGAAAGGTACAAGAGACTCCATGATTAAAGCAGCTGAGAAAGTATGTGGGAAGAAAACATTTAAAATGTGGAAAAAGAAAGGTAACGCATGGTTTAGCAAAGAGATAGAAGAAATAGTGAAAAAGAAGAAAGAGTTGAGAAAGAATATGCTGCAAAAAAATATACCTAGAGAAAATAAGAGATGCGAGGAAAGAAGAATATAAATTACTTTAAGAGAACGATACAAGACGCTAAAAGGAAGGCAGATGAGGAATATGGGAACAAAATTAGTGAACAGTTTCTGAATGACAAAGAAACCATACTACAAAGCTGTGAAAGAAGCCAGAGGGAAGAAGACTGAGTGTGTCTCAGGTGGTAGGATGAGGGACATGAATGGGGAGGTGGTGGAAGATGATGGTGTGGTGAAAGTATGGAAAGATAATTTTAGTAGCTTAGCTGTAAAGCGTAGGGGGAAGGCAAAGATCTCATCCATGGGAATGGAGAGAGGTAGAATAAACAGGGTAGTTGAAAGCAAGATAAGCAGAGAAGAAGTAAAAGAAGCAATCAATATACTTAAAATGGGCAAAGCTGCAGGAGTAGATAACATCCCAGGTGAAATGCTGAGATATGGAGGAGAAGAAGTTGTTGACATAATACATACAGTAGGTTATGTAAATTGCATGTAAAAAGGAAAGTGTACCAGAGGACTGGAGGAAAGCAGTGATAGTACCCTTGTACAAAGGGAAGGGTAGTAAAGAGGAGTGTAAGAGTTATAGGGGAATTAGCTTGCTTAGCATACCTGGAAAGGTATACGCAAGAGTAGTAACAGAGAGACTGCAGAAGATAACGGATGACAAAATAGGCAAGGAACAGGGAGGTTTCAGAAAGGGCTAGGGCTGCGTTGACCAGATAGCCTCAATGCGTCTTGGTAGAGAAGTATCTGGCCAAGAACAGAAAACTCTATGCAGCATTCATGGATTTGAAAAAGCCTATGACAAAGTAGACTGGGAGGGTCTGTGGGATGTGTTAACAGTATATATTATGGTGTGGTAGGAAAGTTGCTAATGGCAGTAAAATCTTTTTATAGGAATGCAATGGCAAATGTGAAAGTAGGGGATACATTAAATGAAAGTTTTGAAGTCAATGTAGGAGTAAGACAGGGATGTATCATGTCAGCTTGGTTGTTCAATATATACAGTACATGGATGGAGTGATTAGAGAATTTAGGGCAGGATCAATGAGTGTAGGAGCTAGACTGGAATCAGAGGGAAGAACGTGGAAGATTTGAACATGCCTATATGCGGACGATGCAGTCCTGTTGGCGGAAAATGTAGAACTTCAGAAAGTGGTTACAGACTTTGATAGGGTATGCAAAAAGAGAAAGTTAAAGGTCAATGTAGGGAAATGTAAGGTAATGGTGTTTGAGAGAAGAATGCATGAAACCATTGATTTTAAGGCAAAATATAGAATTAAGAAAGATCATGAGAAAAGTTGTAAAATCAAAATGAAAAATGAAGTGCTGGAAGAGGTTGAAAGCTTCAAGTATTTGGGAGCTGTACTATGCAAATATGGTAAAATGGAGAGTGAGCTAAAAGAAAGAAAAATGCAAGGGAGAAAGGTGATTGGAGAACTTGATTGTATTCTCAAAGGAAGAATGGTTAGTCAGGAAGTTAAACAGTCACTGAGAAACAGTGTGCTGCTCCCAACACTCTTGTATGGAAGTGAGACATGGACAGCAAGTGACGAGGAGCTCTCCAAACTGAGAGCTGTGGAGATGAGCTTTTTCAGAATGGCAGCTGGTGTGAATAGGCTAGATGGGCCAAGTAGTAGGGAAGTGTATGAGGCCTTTGGAATGGAAGAGCAAGCTTTGGGCATTGATTGTGGAGTGGTCGAGTGGATAAAAAGAAGTACTTTGAGGTGGTATGGTCATGTTCAGAGAATGGATGAAGACAGAATGCCAAGAAAGATATATGGGAGTCAGGTGAGTGGAACAGCTAGTAGTGGAACACCACCTATGGTATGGGAAAAGAAAGTTGAAAAAATATATTGAAGAACAACTTCCACGTAGTGGAAGGGGCATTGTGGCACGGGCAAAGGAGGCATGTCTTGACAATGTAGCCTGGAGACGTTTCTGTCATGGCCATCCTTTAGCGGGGGTTTTCCAGGGGGAAACAAGGCGTCGCAGATGATGATGATGATAGTTTGTTTTGGTTGTGGCTGTTTAAGAGTTTGGCCATTATGGCTTAAAGCCGCATACCCTCATCCCTCTTTAGGGATTCAGGAATAAGATACGCATTGACTACTTCATTTATTGACATAGTCTTATGCGAGTAAGATTATTTTTACTGCATGTACATTGGTTCGTTAAGGGGAGATCTCCACTTGAGGGATTTTTGTCTTGACCCCTTTTTCCCTCATGTTTAGCCCCATTGCTTTTGATATTATAAAACGTTTGCCCCATTAGTTTAGCGATTTTAAGAACTTTCACCCCATATTAAGACCTTTCGAGCAATTCAGGTGTCTATTTTATCCTGGCGAGCGATAGCGAGCCTGTAATTTAAGAGGAACCGGCCTTCGGCCGGGACATTTTTCTACCGAAAAATGTACACATTTATCTTGAAAGGGACTCAAGGGGGTGTAATTTTAAGCTTGATGGAGGTCTAGGGAACAAACTAAATACCTCCCCTTAAGTTCACTATCGTGAAGCTGAGAACCTGAATAAATCAATGGGGTCAGAACTAACTTGGATAATACAATAAGGATATCAATCTCTGCCAAAGTCACTGAAAACATAATTTCGGTTTACACGTTTTATTTCTTTTTCAGCTAGGGAATATATATGACATAGATCAAGCCTCATCTACATTATATAGAAATGAGCTTGAAGAAATAATTATCAGAATAATTGACATCAATCACTATCAATTCACTTTACATAATAAATGGAAACAATGTACTCGTGGATCAAATACATAAAATAACACTGTAGTGAGTCACTATAGAATCACAACATAAATAATACAGAGAGGTTAGTCTCAACAGAAAATAATTGATATCCTGAATTTGGGATTTTGTTAATTGCAAAAGGATTAGCTGACAAGGTAGTTCAAAGTTACTGCGACCACGCACTCGCAATATAATTGGTTATGGAAGTTAGGATATCAACTGAAGTCTGAATAACTTGTACGTTAATTCATAAAATAAAAGATAAATATCTTAATTAACTCATGCAGTTACAATATTGAATATTAATTTAATTCAATGAGAAAGAACTATACAAGCTACACATCGCCTCTCCGAGGGTTAAACGGGCCGTCGGACGCCCTACGATTTAAGTTAATAACAAATATAGCTAGGCCTGAGGGTGAGATTAGGGAGCGGGATCTTTTAACACAGTTTTACTAGATACGATAAGAACTCTCTCTGTATAATACTTGTCTTATATTCCCGTACCCCAGCCAACAATAAACATAATATCAAGATCTGCTGGTTGTTCACAATAATTTGCGTGTAGTGTGATGTATACATATTCCAAACGAATATATGTAAAGCTCTGATCCAGAATATATGAGATATATTCCCAGAATTATACATACATCAATCCCTGCAAATAGAGTGTATAATGTTCTCTCAACACAAGGGGCGATAGCAATTAAGATGAGAATCGACAATCTCTGGAATTACGTTAAAATGGAACACTGCATATCTTAATCACCCTTTGCAATATTTAAATCAAACACTTTATACGAGAAACACTTAAGTTTGGTTGGAGGTATAGGTGACGTAGCCCCAAGAGAGAGATCTGGTCAGGCGTCGTAATCTAACTGGACGTAATCCGGGGGGAGTTCCGGACACACACACACACACTCTCCCACAGGTCTCCTCACGCTGCACTCAGGACACCTTCCGTTGATACTTTTTATGGGGACAATGGCTTGCCCCTACGGAAGTAATTCCGAATCAAGATCCTAGTGATGCTGCATAGGTTTAACGATATCATATGACAGAGGTATCCTAGCCCTGATTTTGCCGAACCAAATCCTTGGTTCGGGTAGGTAATATTACGATTTAATTACGAATCATAGTTAAAGCTTCTCGATGTTAAGAAAGGCATGAGGAATATAGTTTTTAAATATTGCTCCGGATATTAATATTCTTAAAAATACAATGCACATATGGCTATATGGGTGAATACATTCTTTATTTATTAAAATTATATACAACGAGGAAAGGTAGCATAGGAATGAGTAAAAATGAATTTAGTGTGTTATGGATTTACATATATTTGGTCGTGATTATGGCAAGGGATCTTTATTAAGAAGGATACCGAAAAGGTGATAGGTTCTCCATCCCCGCGTTGTTATAGCGGTGGTCGGAGTAGAGTTGCATCGGAAAACAAGGAGGGGGTTTATGCTTTAATTGCATAAACATCTCATCGTATTCCAAATCAGGTTCTGGAGGGTGTGTCGGTCATTTTCTTTTTGGTGAAGGGGTTAATGAGGGGGGATTAATGCCCCTTTCCCACTGATGCGATTTCTCACGATTTTCGCCGCCGACACCAATAAATTGGCACACTCGTGAAATGTCGCAACAAAATCTTAAACCCTCGCATGATAATCGTTTGACTCGCAAGGCCTCGCAAGGGCCGTCGCGGGTCATCGCAAATGTTCGGATTATTCAAAATTTTGGACGAGGATTCACGAGGGTTCGTAGCCCTCGCAAGCATCGTCGAACATCGCAGAGGGATCTGCGAGGCCCTCAGAGAACATCGGCAACATCGGCGACATCGGCGAAACATCGCGGAGGGTTTCGCACGAAAAAAAACTTTACAACGCTGCATGGCGGCTCGCCGATGCTCTCAGATGTTCTGAGAACATCGACGATGCACAAGAGTCATCTGCGATTTCCTCTTCGATTAGTCGTCGACGTGAGCATGAGTACTCGCCGAGAGTATACCCGCCAGGGGTATGCTCCGCACGAGGCATGCAAAGGGCCTTGCGACGTCGCGGAATGTTCATTACACACCTCGCCAGGCCAAAGAGCACCATCGGCGAGGTGGGTACAAAAATATGATTAGGCCTATAGTGAACCTGTTAACCCTTTTTTCTATGCACCTCTCGTGGGGGGTTCATCTGTTCTTTTTTCTCTTTCTATCCTTTTCTCTCTTTCTCTGGCTTGTATCCATTCAGCCCCATTCAGCCAACTGTTTTAAGACGTTTATCCCCATCCAAGTATCGATATCTTCCTGGCAAGCGATAGCGAACCAGCATTATATGGAGAAATCCGGCTTCGCCGGAGAAATTTTTCTATCGAAAAATGTACAAATTTAGCTTGCTCTCAAAATAAAAATATATATATGTTGGCTCGCTACCGCTCACCAGGAAAATATTGAAACCTGGATGGGGGTAAACGTCTTAAAACAGTAGGCTGAACGGGGTCGAACGGATACAAGGCAAAGAGAGAGGGAGAGAAAGAGAAAAAACAAAAAAACGAGGAATGAGAGGGAGAGAAAGAGAAAACAAAAAAAGCGAGGTGGGCTCAATTAAGCCGTAACGTAAACATTGAGCCCACCTCGCTTTTTTGGTTTTCTCTTTCTCTCCTTTCCTCCTCGCTTTTTTGGTTTTCTCTTTCTCTCCTTCTCTCTTTGCCTTGTATCCGTTCGGCCCCATTCAGCCTACTGTTTTAAGACATTTACCCCCATCCAGGTTTCAATATTTTCCTGGTGAGCTGTAGCGAGCCAACATATATATTTTTTGTTTTGAGAGCAAGCTAAATTTGTACATTATTTGATAGAAAAATGTCTCCGGCGAAGCCGGACATTGCCAATCTCCGAATTAAGGGGAGATGGGTCGTTTTTCTAGTCCCCTTTCTTCCTCATGGTTAACCTCATTAGTTTTCATATTTTATGACGTTCGGCCCATTAGTTTGGCGATTTTAAGACATTTCACCCCATTTCGTTGTCAATATTAAGACTTTGTGTCATTTTGGCGTAAAGTTTTTCCTGGGCAGCGATAGCGAGCCTGTACATTTTGAGGAACCGGCCTTCGGCCAGGATATTTTTCTATCGAAAAATGTACAAATTGATCTTGAAGGAGTGTGATGGGGGATGCTTTATATGCTTGATGGAGGTCTAGGGATGAAACTAAATAAATCATAAACAAATATATAAATGAGCAAATATTACGCCCATCCCACCTTAAGGGGAAATGGACCGTTTGTTTGGTCATTCATTCCTTTATTTTTTAGTTTCCTCACTAGACCTCCATCAAACTTAACCCTTAATTAGCGGCTCACCACATAAGTCGAGTTAAATAAAGCTGGACTATGTGGCGGCGCTCGACATAGGTCGAGTGGCAATTTCAGCACGTAATGTTGCTGAGAGAGAGAGACAAGTGGTGGCAGGAGACTAGCGAGCGTATGACTGCTCCAGACCACCGCGGCGAACCTACTGACACGAATCTCAGCTCCCTCCTCCCTCTCTCACTCGCTACATACTGAATTATATGGGGAAAGTACCGAATTACATGCTTTTTGCACTCGCGTTGCACGGTTATTGCAAGAAAACTAGCCATCATAAAAGGATCGTTATGGTGTCATTCGAAAGCTCTGTTTATGCCCTTTCAGGGATAGGTACTTGTTTTACGTTCTGGGTCTTATTTAGGCATGAAAATGATCACATAAACAGCCCTATTTTGGCTAAAAACACCCCGCTGGGCGGTACATATAAATAAACCGCATAGGCCGCTCGTAAGGTGTTAAAGCAAAAAACTCACCCCCTTCAAGATAAATTTGTACATTTTCGACGAGTTGGGTTGGGTATGAGGGGGGATCTGCTTGGTGTGAGACAATCGGCGCTCTGCAGACCCCGTAATCTTGTGTCGATCTCTGACCGTTTTGGTGAGGTCAGTCCTCAAGGCATTAGTAAGTTGGGTCTATAATTAGGCCTTGTAATTGGGGTTGGGTGTGACAGGGATCTGCCTAGTGTGGGCTGATCGGCTTTCTGCAGACTCCCGTTTTCTTATGTTCTTGTGTTTCTGCCATGAAATGTATGCAAAAAGTTTTTGGATAATCTCACCGAGGTATTCGCCGAACCATCGCTTAATTCGCCGAAGATGTCACAGAACATACGCCGAGGATTCGTTCATCCTTCGCATTATTTCGCAATATTTTATTCAAATGTGACAGTTCTCGCCGAGGTCATCGGCGAACCATCGCTCACTATGCCGATGACTTCGCATAATATCGCCGATTCCGTTGTACTCATCGGCGACATCGGCGACATCGTCGCCGAGTGTAAACTTGTCAACATTTTTTAACGGTCAAAATCGTTGACGTCACACAAATTCGTTGCCAATTGACAAGACTACGTCCTCGGCGACGAAAATCGTATGAAATTGCATCAGTGGGAAAGGGGCATAACAGTTACTTCTTGAGGAGCCCTAGGGGGAGCACAGGGAGGGGGGTGAAGTGAGGGTTAAATAGGGGTAACTGTCCTATTTTCTTTCCACTACTTAAGAAGGTCAACTTCCCTATTTTCTGTTGATCTTTGATGACTGCAATCCTGCACTCAATCCTGCATTCGGCCAGCTGTTGTTGAGGAGGCCCTTCCGCAGCGGTTATTTCACTTAGCTTTTAACCATTAGTTTGAGGTCAAGTCCTCCTAACCTAAATGGGTGCGGCACTAAATTATTGTAATAGTCATATTTTCAACCAAAGTGAAAATGCTAAGCAAATGTTCTTATTATTATCATATTATGCTACACTAGGCTAGGTAGTATCTCTATATTTCATCTAACATTTTTCTACTTTTCGAAGAATTTTCGTATGCTGTTGCACGAGAAAATATTACTATATGACATTATAGCTACCAATTTCTTAATTATCCAACCTTACTCATATCTTGCTAAGGTATAGAAAATGAAACAGATCCGTGGTAAAAGATGCATCGTGTTGATTAGCCACTAGCCAGCCTTTGAAAAGCAGGAGAAACTGGATCAAAGGGAACTTAGCTTGAGTCAAGGATTACCTCTCCCTCTCTTCACCTCGCCTCATTGCGCTCGCATACCTTGCCTCGCTTCACTGCTTCGCTCTAATTAGCTGGCTTGGTCTGATCAGGATTATATACAGTATTGGTATTATCTTTACCCTGTGCGCCACCGGAGGCGTCGAAGCCGCAAACTATTATTTTCAGTCCTGTGCGTGTGTGTATGGGTGTGCATATAATATATTGTATATATATATATATATATATATATATATATATGTATATAATTATATATACAGTATATATATATATATATAAAGAGAGAGAGAGAGAGAGAGAGAGAGAGAGAGAGAGAGAGAGAGAGAGAGAGAGAGAGAGAGAGAGAGAAAGATAAAGATAGATAAAGATAGATAGATAGATAGTCAGTCAGACAGTCATAGTTTTATTTCATAAAAGATACATTGTAAATTTTTTACATAATAATAAAATAACAAATATAATACATAGGCATATTGTTTAACGTAATGTGGGCTCTGTATTCTGCACATAATAAATTCTTGATTTTATTGCTTCAATATAATTTAATATTAAGTTCTGAAATCCATATTCATTCAATAGCGTCCTCTCCACATCCTTTACAATATAAGATTTATTAAAAAAATAATGTAAACCCTTTTCAATGTATGCACATGGTTTCAATAGTATCCTATGCAAAAATATAATTTTGATCCAATTGATAAAATGCTTAAAAATCATTTGTCCACCTCTACTACATGCAGCGTGATTACTCTTCCAGTATCTCATATTTAACATTTTCTTTATTGCTTTATGGTGACCAACACCAATTGTTTCATTGGTACATAGCATTTCTTATTGTTAAACCATAACTCAGCCCCATACAAATTCAAACTAAAAGATTGAAATAAATAAAGTAGCACATTTGTGTTCGTGTTACTAAATTTCCTCAGGATACAATTACATTCATTATAGAACTTGTTTCTGCATCGTATTATATCAAGATAATTATTTAGATTGCAATCAATAATATATCCCAGATATTTATAATCAGTTACCAAATTTATATTTATATCATTTAACATCATATTCGGATTTTCTGACTTGTCATCCTTGCATATAAAGAACATACATACTGATTTAGTCAAATTAATGGATAAATACAATATTCTTATTTCACATTCTAGAATATTTAATAAGTATTGCAAGCTCTTAGCAGAAGGAGCCATTAAAACTATGTCATCCGCATAAGCAATTACATTACAAGATTGTAAACCAAGTCTACAGCCCTGTTTACTTGATGTTAATTCATTTAACATATTATTTATATAAATTGAAAATAGAAGTGGCGACAACACCCGACCCTGCCTTACTCCATTTTTTATTTTCCATTCCTGCAATAAAGTTTCCTTATATTTTACAACTAGGTGTTGATGTCTATAAAAATTAATATAGATAGATAGATAGATAGATAGATAGATAGATAGATAGGTACAAGGAGTACACGAGGAAAAGTCAGAAAGTATATGAGAGCAAAAGTGAGAGAAACCGAGCGAGAGAGAAATACAGCGGAGAGAATAAGGTGATCAATGATGTTTTTCTTCCCGGTCATTCTCTATTGGAAAGCCTTTCAGGGCCTTAAGAACACCAATATATTGACCAAGGGGATAAAACCGGTGTCACATGACCGCATTTTCAAGCAAATTTTACGAGCAATTATGGCCTGGAAGTTTAAAATAATATACTTTATCAGAATTCAGCCGCCTAACGTAATCTACCTGCAGTCTACTTGCTGATACTTGTGCGAAAATATCCCAAAATAATACGAGAACAAAATTCTATCTATCTATCTATTGCATGACGCCGTGATCCCCGAAGGGGTGGCCACGAACGAACCGCCCCCATGCACCTCTGTCCCCAGTCAGTCGACGCCTTCCCCCCAACCAGCACCGCCTTCGTTCATATACTTCCTAACTCCATCCTTCCACTTCTCTTTCGGTCTACCTCTCCCTCTCTGTCCCTCCACCTCGCTCTCGTACACCTTCCTAGTCATTCTCTCGCTTTCCATACGTTCCATATGGCCGAACCATCTCAAATTGTTCCTTTTCACACTTTCCAGCACATCTACCTCCACACCACACCTCCTTCTTACTTCCTCATTAGTCTGTCTATCCCTCCATGTAACTCCGCACGCACTTCTTAAGTAATTCATTTCCACTGCTCTCACTCTTGGTCTGAGTCTCTCAACCAACGTCCATGCTTCGCTTCCGTAAATCAGTGTCGGGATTACCACACTGTCATGCAAGGACTTCTTCACTTCCATACTGACCACTCTATTTCTTGTTACTGCTTTCAGCGTTCCTACAACCCTCTTCCATATGTGCTTTTCCCCTGTTGTACCCTCTCCCACACTTCTTCATCCATAGTCCCATCTTTACTCAACACACTGCCCAGATACTTAAAAGAGTTGACAATCTCCATAGACTGACCGTTCAGCTTCACCTCACACTCTGTGACTTCACCCCTTTCGAAGACCATAGCCTTGCTCTTCCCCGCATTTACCTTCAAATTCCGTTTTTCGCACACTGTTCCAAACTCATTTACCAGACCCTGCAACTCCCATTCATTATCACTCATCAGAACTGTATCATCCGCAAACAGCAGTATAGGTAGCTTCCACTCAATTCCCTCCCTTTTCAGCAATACACCAACATCCACTGCTCTTGATAGTATTTCTTTCATGACTCCATTGTTACGACCGGGGCTACGCATAAAACAAGTGCACTTAATGATTGGACTAGTAATAGGGCACTATGCAACAACGCTACGCTAGATCCAAACCCTTGAACTTATATGCCGGCTAACAAAAACACCTATACCCTCCAGAGTTAATCTGCGATAACGGGGTATCCTTAACTGGGCATAAATGTACTCTACTTCAGGCTAACCCACACTGGTATAACCTGATAACAAACAAGATGCAAGTTACGTTAAGATGCATAAAAGGGAAGCTATGGAAAGATCAATTAAATCAGTGCAAGATTTAATACAATAAAAAGATGCTTCAATACAGTTACGCAGTTACTCTAAACAACAATAAACTCTTCACTCCTATCTGAAAGAAAGTAAAGTCTAGTCCTACAGCATAGACCTGGAAACTTCTGAAGAAAGTCTGATGCTCATAAGATGCTCGTATCTTAAATTATATAAAGGCAGGAGACAGGACACCACATGTGTAGACTGAATACACTAAAAGATAGGACATATAATGTTAACTGACACGGGATTACTATAAATGCGCAACGGCAGAAATGCTCGACACTAAAAGAAATACTTCCTCATCAACGAAACAGTCTGCTATGGTTGTGCAACTCAACAACAACCTAGACTAATAAATGCTGTGAATAATAATGCATACATATCATAAAGAGTTCATGTTCTAACTAGTGTCTGCTCGGCGAATAAAGTCTAGCTGGGATATCAAGGTTAGGAAACTGTGGCTCAGCAAGACTGGCTCATAGCCTAGCGTTGTCCTTAAGGCGGTATGGTTAAAGTTACGTTAATGACGGGGATGCTCTCTTGGTAGATCCAGATCTCAAGTATCTGGTTCTACCCTGGCGATCCCTCTAAAGTCAAGCAAAGAGGCAGCACTGTGTGACAAGGTAGTAGGCTAATGCCCTCTTACCACACGATGCTGCACTCGCAAAAGGCACAACCAAAAAGACAACCTAGGCTACCACAGAAACCGTCGAAGTTGTGTAGGTATAAGCGAACCGTACACACATCGCTGACAACGACAACAGAAGCCTTATCCCAGTCTAGCATTAAATAACCCAGCAGAGCACTAAATCTATAATGGAGACACACACCGAGTTCTTAACCTCTACTAACTAAGAACCCTCAAACCTATTCTAAGTAGTTGGAATATAGAAAAAACAAAAAAAGTACATGTAAATATCTCAGAGAGCGACGCACATAATACGATGGGCCGATATGAAATCGTGAGCAGAACCTAAAGGGAGTGTTGTGACGTTAAAAGATTAGAGGAATGAAAGAGAAGAAGTTGAGGAAGAGAGTCAGTATCAGAATTGTGGAGATATGGGGGACAGTGGTAAAAAGGATGTTAGTCATGTGCGTCCCTAGCCTGCTCTCAAGAGGGCAGCTCCTTGGGACCCCCAGGATCCCACAAAGGCATGGTGGTCGGCCAATCACAGGCCGCTACGTCACAAGGCAGCAGGCCTCCATGACGCGCCAAAAACCACCAGCCAATCAAGAGGCGGTAGAAGGCACACGCGCGAGCCTCCGAGCGGGGGAGGCAGCACATGTATACGCACGCACACACTACCACCTCACTGCCTATATTGTTCTCTCTCCTTAACTATACACAATGCATGTTATATTCTATTCATAATATAAAATACTTCCCGTTGTCACAGACGAAAATATTGACCACCACTGGACTGTCAGTAACAATGCAAGTACTATGAAAGAAAGAACAACATTCTCTGATAACTGTAGCCCACTTCACTGCCCTGGCGAGCGCTAGCGGCTAACGGGAGGCGATTCTGCCAACGCTGGTAGGCGTCACACCATATATACAGTAAGCAACCACGGGGACATCACACACCCCTGTTTCAAACCAACATTCAGGTCAAAGAACTCGCTCTGCTCACTCTCCACACATACTGCCGCCTTTGCACCCTCATACATGCTCTTCACTGCTTTCAGCAACTTGCCATCTACTCCGTATATTCTAAGTACTTTCCACAAACCTTCTCTATCCACTCTGTCATAGGCCTTCTCCAAGTCCATAAAGGCAACATACATCTTTTGTTTCTTCTCCAGATATTTCTCCACAACACAATTCAGGGTAAAAATCTGATCTACACATCCTCTTCCCTTCCTAAAACCCTCCCTGCTCGTCGCCTATCCATTTCTCCTTTCTCACTCTCACTCTCTCAATCACTACCCTACTGTATACCTTCCCTACGACGCTTAGAAGACATATTCCTCGGTGGTTACCACACACTCCTCTTTCTCCTTTGCTCTTATATAGGGGGACTATTATGCCAGTCTTCCAGTCATCGGGTGCACTCCCCTTCTCCCATGCTAGTTTGCACATTTTCCATACCCATTCGATCACTATCTCACCACCATACCTCATACCACACTCTATCTGTTCCTGGTGCTTTCCCCAACTTCACTCTTTTCATGGATTCCCACACTTCTGACCTCCTGATCCCCACCTCCTCCTCCACTACTTCTCTTCTTCTCCCTCCCATACCATATCCAGCTATGTTTGCTGGCTCTTCATTCCTTACATTTAGCAACTCTTTGAAGACTCCATCTTTCGACTCTCTCTTGCTTCTCGGCTAGCATTCTCCCATTCTTATTTTTCACACCCTCCCTCTTCTCCTCACTCGACACACCTCCTCACATGCTGCACAGATCTCATCCTTAAACACCTTTCTCATCTACTCCACTTCCTCCATAACTTCCAGGTCGAGCCCACCTAGTCGTCTTTCCACTGCTCTCCTGTACTCCTCCCTGACTTCCTCCTAGAAAAAACTTGTTCGTGGAAAATTGACGGAAAAAAGCTTGTGTGACAGCGACCTAAGGAATAATTTACAGAGCGGTATTTACAGGCAAGTTTATATCAGCAACTTTGTAGTGGCAACATTTTTAGGGAGAGTTTTTGTTATATACAGGGTGTTTCATAAATACCTTTCATAAATTTCAGAATTAATAGACCTAGCAATAATAAATATACTTTACTATGTGACGGAAATTTCTCATATTTACCGGGATATTACACATTTTAGTGTAAATAGGAAAGTCTAGGGAATGAAAACGATCAGTAGATTACCATCACCTCAATTACTTTATTTTGTCATAAATGTTTGAACATCAATGTATTTTACAGTATTTACAATAGTTGCTCGAAGTTTCTCACACCCTCGTTGATACAGGCTTGGGCTCGGCGCATAAGAGACTGTCGCACTCTTTCAAATATCCCTGGTGTGTTTCTTACTTCTCTGCATGCCTCTTGAACTCGTTGCCACAGTTGCTGACGGGTGTTGATTTGTGTAGCATACACCCTGCTCTTCAAGTGTCCCCAAAGATAAAAGTCAAGTGGAGTTACGTCCGGTGATCTAGGTGGCCAGGCGATGGGACCACCACGGCCTATCCACTTATCAGGGTTAAGGAAATCACTCGTACCTCATGCAAAGTGAGCTGGAGCCCCATCCTGCATGAACCACATTTGTCTACGTGTTCTGAGAGGCACATCTACAAGTAGTAGGGGTAAGTCATCCTGAAGAAATCTGGTGTACACATTGCCTGTAAGTCGTTGTGGTAACATAAAAGGTCCGATTAGATGGTCACCAAGAATACCGGCCCAAACATTAATCGAAAAGCGTTCCTGATGTCCCCTCGTTGTTGTTGCATGTGGATTTTCTGCTCCCCATGTATGTGTATTATGTAGGTTCAACATGCCATTTCTTGTGAAATTTGCCTCATCACTAAACAAAACCTCTGCAATAAAACCGTTGTTCTCGCTCTCTTGAGTAAGGAGCCACCGACAGAAATCCACTCGTTGGTGATAATCACGTTCAGTCAGAGCATGGATGGGCTGGTGATGATATGGGTACAGGCCATGTCTGTTTACAATCCTCCATACTGATGCATGAGCCACACCAAATCGTGCACCAAGTCGACGTTTGCTTGTAGATGGATCATCTGCGATGGCATCAAGGATATCCTCTTCTGCATCGAGTAGTTGCTCATCATGAGGCCTTCCTCTGTCTACTGCACGTGGATGCAGTGAGCCATATTCCCGTAGTCGTCTTTCTACGCTGAGGAAAGTAGGCCGAGATGGTTACCTCCGGTTGGGATATTGTTCACCGTACATCCTTGCTGCTTCAGCTGCATTTCCTCCAGCTGCACCTAAAGTAAGTAACATGTCTGTGTACTCAGGAGAGGTGTATGGCTCCATGTCTGGTACTTACTTAAGACTGCCAGTACATCCTTCTTTCTCTCACCTTCTCACATTACCTTCAATTTGTGAAGCTTCATTCATACAGTATTCGAACCCATGAAGCAAATTGATCGAGCACCTATTGTAAATACTGTAAAATACATTGATGTTCAAACATTTATGACAAAATAAAGTAATTGAGGTGATGGTAATCTACTGATTGTGTTCATCCCCTAGACTTTCCTATTTAAACTAAAATGTGTAATATACCGGTAAATATGAGAAATTTCTAAAACCGTCACATAGTAAAGTATATTTATTATTGCTAGGTCTATTCATTCTGAAATTTATGAAAGGTATTTATGAAACACCCTGTATACAGTATATCTTTTTATTATTATTTTTTTTTTGTGACTAGACGGGTGGTGATTTAAGGGGGGTCACTGGCTTTTTTTTAATCTGTCTCTCCTTTTCTCTCTTTCCCTGGCTTGTATCCATTCGGCCCTATTCAGCCAACTGTTTTAAGACGCTTATCCCCATCCAGTTGTCGATTTCTATAGCGAGCCAGCATTGTATGGAGAAAACCGGCTTCACCAGAGACATTTTTCTATCGAAAAATTTACAAATTTAGCTTGCTGTCAAAACAAAAAATATATATGCTGGCTCACTACCGCTCGCCAGGACAATATTGACATCTGGATGGGGTTAAACATCTTAAAACATTAGGCTGAATGGGACTGAATGAATACAAGCCAAAGAAAGAGATAAAAGGCGATCATTAAAGCAGGTCACCCCCCTGAAGTTCGTGAATTGTTATATATCTCCGGCTAGTTACCCGTCACAGTCTTCTGCAAGACTATCATTTCTTCAACAATATTTTGTTTCTTTTTTCTATGCGAATGAGGTAGACAAAAGGCATACAATACACAAGTCAACCCTTCATCTTCTCTCAACATTCTAGGTGTATCTTTTTCATCCGACCTTTGTTGAAAAGATCATATTACCACTCTTGCTAAAAACAGCTTCCCAAAAGCAAGGTGTGCTCAACCGTCTCAGTGGTTTCTTCACCCACACACAGCTTCTTGCTTTGTATCGATACATAGTGCGCCTCTATATTGAAAAATGTTTGCAAGTGTGAGGAGGTTCCACCCATACCGTAATTCTCGAAAGAGTAAAGTTTAAAGCACTTCGCCGCATTGACTCACTTCCTGTTACTAGTTAGTTCCCTTTATTCACATTCTACACACTGCAATGTTGCATCTCTTTCCCTCTTCCATCGCTATTACAACAATCGGTGCAAACACCCTCCCTTACGGCGACTGCAAGGCACCCGCCTTTCAACACAGTCCCACTCCAATTCTGGCCAGTTCTCCAGCCAAAGAATTGGCAAAGTCTCTCAGTCTTTCTTCAACTCAACAAGTGAACTCTGGAACTCTCTCTCAATCAATCTTTTCTTCATCCTATGACTTAAACTGCTATAAACTTCGTGTGTCCAAGCATTTTGACCTTAATGTCCCTTGAATTTTGCTCTGTCAGTCTTTTGGCTTTGGGGGAGACACTCGTTACAGGCAACCTGCCTATTTGTCTCCTCCATACAAATAGAATATAAAAGCACACTATGAAGACAAACACAGGTCAAGATAAACAGAGGCCGACAAACAGACAGACATGCAGACAGATGTAAAATATTGACAAGTACTGTAGATAAATATTTGAATTTGGTAATTAATTTTCCAAAAATCGGCTTGCGTTTCTGAGAGACCCTCCAATTTCCATCATGAAGGAATAAAAATGTAGTCATGTTGATTGCGTTAAAGTTATTTACTGCCATTCCCTCCCTCCAACACTATGATTACATATGCATATATATATATATATATATACTGTATATATATATATATATATATCTATCTATCTATATGCTCAGGCCCAATCCCCATTTTGGGGGTAGCCAACTCAAGACAGAGCAAGAACAGGGAAAACACAAAAACAACATAAAACAAAAAATAAACACAGATAAAAAACACAAACTCACACACATCCAGGTCACCCAGGAGAAGACCCATAGACCAGGGTTACCAAGGTCGCTCCAGCACTCCCCCGGCCCCTGACCACCCGGAGAGGTTCCGATCTTGGCAGGCAGACATGCAGCGGAGCCAAAGCCACAAGCCCTCCCACCACACACTTCCAGGCACACCCTTCATATTAATCGTCCCCCCGGGCCAGGCGCCTGATGGACTATTATCTAGTCGAACTTGCGCCCGACCCCTTACTCCAAATGACCACGTGTTCACTCAACTATTCACAAGCATTCTCCATTCACTCCTGTCCACCACCACTTCCCCTGCCTGATATATAGTCATTCCTCTATCATCCAAAGCCTTTCTTACACACTCTCTCCATCTCAATGGGGGTCTTCCTGCCCTTCTATCTCCCCTTGTACCTGACTCACATATTCTCTTTGTAAGCCTTTCATCTCCCATTCGTTCAACATGACCATACCAGCTCAGCACCCTTCTGTCCACTCTGGCTGACAAATGTTCCTGCTGCCCCACTCCTACGTATCTCTTCATTCCTCAATCTGTCTCTACGAGTAACTCCACACATACTCCTCAAGCAGCTCATCTCCATCACATCCAGCCCTCTTTTCTCCTTTTTCTTCAGAGCGCATGTTTCAGCCCCATACATCACTGTTGGCACAACAATTCCTTGATACAGTGCACTTTTTACTTTCACTCCGAGATTTCTCGTCTTCCACATACTTCCCATTGCTCCGAAAACCTTCCTTCCTTCACACACTCTCTGTTTTACCTCCACTTCCATACCTCCACTCCTGCTTATCGTTCCTCCTAGATATTTAAAACACTCTACTTGTTCCAATATTTCCCCATCCAGCCTCACATCTAGATTCACCCTATGCTCTCCCCTATTACACACCATTACTTTACTTTTTTATATATATATATATATATATATATATATATATATATATATATATATACAGCACCTCCTCTACGTAGGGTATGTAGTACCCACCTTGCAACACAATCCCACCCCTACTCTGTGCAACTCTCCAATCCAAGAGTGAAACGCTATTCTCAGACTTTCTTCTATTCAACTGCTGAGCTCTGGAACTCTCTCCCAGAATCAGTCTTTCCCTCTTCCTATGACTTAAATTGCTTCAAACTCTGTGTGTCCAGGCATTTTAGCTCGAACGTCCCTTGATTTCGGCCCTGTCACTCTTTGAAATCTGGGGGAGGCACTCGCTGCAGGCAGTTATGCCTTATGTCTCCCTCATTCACATAGAAAAAAATATATATATACATATATATATATATATATATATATATATATATATATTCAGTATATACAGCAGTGACAGGTTGACCTCCAGGGTACCACAATTTAAAGATAAATAGAAGGATGAGAGCCAAACACGTCTCCATTGTTGCAACTATATTTCGGACTTCTATCAGTCCATCTTCAGGCTAATTCATCCATGTCCACCTAAGAATAATGATAAACTCCTATGTGTATCTTATAAGCTACTAAATAAAAGTGCATCAGCACAAACACATAGTATTAAAAATATGCAAAGACACTCATTACTTACCAATAATGATTCCCGTGTTACACGTAAGGAGATATGACATAAAGTGAGCTCTAACAAGACAATAATGTTGAGCGGCAATAAAATACGAGTGAAGAACAAATTTCAAAATTAGTGGAGAGACTGTGTAAGAAAAGCTTTGGTTGATAGAGGAATGACCATAGATCAGGCAAAGGAAGTGGTAATAAACAGGAATGAATGGAGAATGCTTGTGAATAGTTGAGTGAACCCGTGGTCATTTGGGGGAAGGGGTCGGGCGCAAGTTGGACTATAGATAATAGTCCATCAGGCGCCTGGCCCGGGGAGACGATTAATATGAAGGGTGCGCCTGGAAGTGTGGTGGGCGGGCTTGTGGCTTTAGCTCTGCTACATGTCTGCCTGCCGAGATCGGAGCCTCTCCGGGTGGTCGGGGGCCGGGGGAGTGCTGGAGCGACCTTGGTGACCCTGGTCTCTGGGTATTCTCCTGGGTGACCTAGACGTGTGTGAATTTTGTGTTTTGTCTGTGTTTGTTCGCTGTTTTGTCTTGTGTTTTGTGTTTTCCTGTTCTTGCTCTGTCTTGAGTCGGCCACCCCAGGGAAAATACAAAAAACAAAACAAAAATAGAGGAAAATAAAATAAAAACTGGGAAAAGTGGGGATTGAGCCTGAGCATATAAAATAGAATAGAATAGTGATCATAATCAAATTGTTTCGAGAATTAACAACTAAAAAATAACGCCTGTGATAAACAATGTCGTGTGATAAAAATATATGTACCGAATGCCAAACTAATTAGCTATAATATATTTGCAAAAGGGAGTTGTTTCGTTATTTATTACTACAAAAGATATAAGATCAATTCCAACATTTGAATGAATTGAAATACAGATTAATAGTTACTGACATGACTAGGAAAACGTAAGTTTATATACCACCTAATGCTTCTATGGTACCAAAAGACTCAAACAAAGAAGTAAATTGAACACAATATTAGGTTAAATTAAGATTAAATATTAAAAGAATAGTCTATATCCATATGTATTCTGATACGACCTGTATCTAAACAATTTGGAACAATGTATAAGAAGATAAGTCAGCTAACTAGATATGACATAACGCAATACAATTGAGAATGAAAACAGAACAATTATATATTAGTGATATGTTCGATAGACGAATACTAATGAACAGATAATATATACTGGACATTTCTTTATATCTATTGCCTGACGCCGTGATCCCCGAAGGTGTGGCCACGAACGAACCGCCCCCATGCATCTCTGTCCCCAGTCAGTCGAGGCCCCTCCTCCCAACCAGCACCGCCTTCATCCATATACTTCCTCACTCTATCCTTCCACCTCTCCTTCGGTCTACTCTCCCTCTCTGTCCTTCGACCTCGTTCTCGTACACCCTCTTAGTCATTCTCTCACTTCCAATACGTGCAATATGGCCGAACCATCTCAAGGTGTTCCTTTTCACACTTTCCAACACATCCACCTCCACACCACACCTCCATCTTACTTCCTCATTCGTCTGTCTATCCCTCCATGTAACTCTACAATTTTACTCTGGAAATTTACATATAGTTATTAAGTTCCGGTTTTGATGTTCAATGATATATTATTCTCCAAGGAAAACATCTTGTTTATTTCTCAATTTACCTTTTATCCTAAAATCGCTCTCACCAAAACGATTGTCTGCTTCTAAGGCATGATTTCTTACGGCCGAAAATTGCATTTTAGTTGATAACGCCCTGTGGGAATGCTTTCCCCCATGTGTTCAAATCTATGCCAATGATTAGTATAAGTGTGTCTCCAAAAGAGTGAAATGTAGCCCGATTCCCATCTTCTAAACAGGATCCCGTGAAAGAAGTGGTGGCCCGTTGAGAGTGGATAAACACCGTGTTAGCTGAGATGAACATGGTGCCCCTGTCTTGTTCAGGGAGGATATAGAGAAGGGATGGACTGGTGGTCTTTTGGGAGTTTTACTGATTTTTTTCAGAATGTCTCACCTCTAATGTGTAGAGCAAAGGGAATTGACCTGCTTTTTTTCTCTCCTTTTCTCTCTTTCTCTATCTTGTATCCATTCGGTCCCAGTCAGCCAATTGTTTTAAGACGTTTATCCCCATCCAGGTGTCGATGTCTTCCTGGCGAGCGATAGCGAGCCAGCATTGTATGGAGAAATCCGGCTTCGCCGGAAATTTTTTTCTATCGAAAAATGTATAAATTTAGCTTGCTGTCAAAACAAAAATATATATATGCTGGCTCGCTACCGCTCGCCAGGAAAATATTGACACTTGGATGGTGGTAAACGTCTTAAAATAGTAAGCTGAATGGGGCCGAATGGATACAAGCCAAAGAGAGAGGGAGAGAAAGAGAAAAAAGCGAGGCGGGCCCCCATAAGAACATAAATGGCGACGCACCAATACAATGCTTTACTATAGCCTAGACGCTTCAGAGTTTGGCTTGAAAGGTTCACAGATTTAACCCCTTCTGTACCGGTGACGTCTTTCTAACTTTATTCTAGCTAATATTAGACGATATGATTCAGTTTTATAATGGCATCCAGCAATTTATGGGCTTAGAACTATCTCACTTAACCCTTTTTTCTACCAGAGATCCTTCCTAAATAGCATAAAATCGTCTAAATATAACTAGACAAAAATGGAAAGACGTCGCCGGTACAGAACGGGTTAATAAGTATACCTGATAATTATATGGTCACAATTGCACGCTCACGAACAACAATTGTGTGCTACCTCCATAGTTTCAACTCGTGGTTTTCTCTCCAAATGTAAGTGGAAACAACCGATGAGACGTTACAGTAATACACACTATACAGACATACAATACATACAATAAATATAAACAAAACATCGATTTTTAAAGTAAATTTTCCAGCAGCAAGAGCTTTGTCATACTGATTTACTCAAGCTTAGTTTATGTCATGGTTTAAATAAGCCTGAAGAGCAAGTTTAAAGCTGTTTAGAGACACATGTTCTTTGATATTCCCAGGTAGCCCGTTTCATGTTTTAGGGCCACTTACTGTTACTGAACGCGCTATATAATTATATAATCAGTTTTAGTCCTGGGGACAATCAAGTCATGCTTTTGTCTAGTTATGCTACCTGATATACTTTGTACAGTAGGGACACCTATGAACCAGTCAGGGTATTATTTACATATAGTTTTAAAAATCATTACAGAAAGATAAAATTTCAGTTTATACAATTGGGAGTAGATGAATAGGCCTGTTTTACAAATGTCATTACTGTCTCCATTTTTATATATAGGCACAACGATAGCATGTTTCCACGAGGTGGGAAATTTACCAGTAACGATAGAAGTATCAAAAATACAGGTCAGTTAAGAGGCCGTTACATATAGGCTATCTCTTATAAAACGTTAAGAAATCCTGTCACTTCCTACTTATGTTGTGTCTTTCAACTGCAAGATAATTAAAATGACCGCATTGACATCAACGGGCTCGGGCCTAAAGATATCACCCACATCTATATTACTTGAACTGGAATTGTTTAAAAACTCATCGTCATTCCTTACATTATTCTGGCACTTTTCAAATGTATTTTTACCGAAATTTGCAAACAAGTTATTGAATACCTCAGTCTTGCTAAAGCAACCACCTCAAGGGGTTCTTAATCCCTGCACAGCTTCTTGCTCTGTACAGGGGCACAGTGCGTCCTTGTATTGAGTATTGTTCACATGAGTGGGGAGGATCCTCTCACACCGCACTCCTAGACAAAGTAGAAAGGAAGGCCTTTCGTATCATTAATTCCTGCCCACTCACCATCTATCTGTAAACTCTCTCTCTTTGCCGCAATGTTGCATCTCTCTCGCTATTCTATCGCTACTTCAATTATCAGTGTTCCTCAGAGCTCTCCCAGTATATACCACCTCCTCTACGTAGGGTATGTGGTACCCGTCTTGCAACACAATCCCACCCCTACTCTGTGCAACTCTCCAACCCAAGAGTGAAACATTACTCTCAGATTTTCTTCTATTTAACAGCTGAGCTCTGGAACTCTCTCCCAGAATCAGTCTTTACCTCCTCCTATGACTTAAATAGCTTCAATCTCCGTGTGTCCAGGCATTTTGGCTTGAACGTCCCTTGATTTTGGCCCTGTCACTCTTTCAACTATGGGGGAGGCACTCTCTACAGGCAGGTCTGCCTTTTGTCCCCCTCACTCAAATAGAAAATATATATATATATTTTATTGAGACCAACGGATTTACTAAGTAGAGAGTCATATAAATTATTTTTGCTATAGTTAGCCATACTACGAAACGTTTTCTCTAATTTACTCATATTAACCCCTTCTGTACCGACAACGTCTTTTTAACTTTATTCTGGCTACGATTAGACGATTGTATTCAGTTTAAAAAGAGCCTCCAGCAATTAACAGACTTCGAACTATCTCACTTAACCCTTTAACTACCACAGATCCTTCTTAAACAGCACACAATCGTCAAAATATAGCTAGACTAAAATGAAAATGACGTTGCCGATACAGAAAGGGTTAATAGTTATGGTTACCATATCATGGTCAGCTATCGTATCGGGGAGGGTGTCAACGAACTGATAACTTTATCTATATGGTTGGTAATTATTATGTCAAGTAATGAAGATGATTGTGCTGTGACTCTAGTAGGTTTGTTGATTCATTGGGATAATTTAGAAGAATCGATGATTTTCTTTAATTTACTATCCATAGCTAGGAGATAGTCGTTAAGGTCACCGAGAATATATAGTGATTTATTACGTGAATCCATATGTCTGAATGTTTCTGATAGATAATTAAATGTGTCGAGAGGTACTTTTTTATGACAACAGATGCATCCTACAATAATTGAAGGCAATTTCCCACACTGAACTGTTACCCAGACATAGGAGTTTCAACAGTAGGAGTCAATATCTTTATCTTTCTCTCCTTTTCTCTCTTTCCCTGACTCCTGGCTTGTATCCATTCGTCCTCATTCAGCCAACTGTTTCAAGACGTTTGTCTCCATCCAGGTGTCGATTTCTTCCAGCATTATAGCTAGCCAGCATTATATGGAGAAATCCGGCTTCGCCGGAGAAATGTTTCTATCGAAAAATTTATAAATTTAGCTTGCTGTCAAAACAAATATATATATATAATAATCCTTGACAAATATACAAACACCACTCCCACGCCCTTTGTCATATCGGAATATATTATACCCCTGAATGTCAACGACTTTGTCCGGAGTTTGGGCAAGGAGCCACGTTTCGCTGACCCATAAGATGTCAGAGAGAGAGAGAGAGAGAGAGAGAGAGAGAGAGAGAGAGAGAGAGAGAGAGAGAGAGAGAGAGAGAGAGAGAGAGAGAGAGAGAGAGAGAGGAGAGCGAGAGAGAGAAGCGTGATTGAGGCAACAGAAAAATAGTTACAGGGAAAGAAAGTTAGTTATTCAGAGAGAGAGAGAGAGTATGAGTAAGAGCAGACACCCACTACAGAGAACCGTTTCATTGTAGCCCATCCATCACACCTGAAATCCGCAATCCGTAATCCGAAATCTGCAATCCGTAAACCCTTTGTGGTGGTGGACGCGGGGAACGATGCGGCGTAATGAATCTAATCAGTGTTTGTATCCAGGTAGGTAGTGAGCCCGGCAAACTACGGTACAGTACAGTCGCGCTAATAAGTCATGTCTGGGCACCACGTATGTTTTTATCAATAATTGGTATCAGCAATATCGATAGAAAAATGTGTCCGGCGAAGCTAGAATTCTCCATACGATGCTGGCTCGCTATCGCTCGCCAGGAAGAAATCGACACCTGGATGGGGATAAACGTCTTAATACAGTTGGCTGAATGGGGCCAAATGGATACAAGCCAGGGAAAGAGAGAAAAAGAGAGAAAGATAAAACAAGCAGGTGACCCCCCTTAATAGTTACAAGAGGATGTGGGTCGGGATTTGTAAATTCGTCATAATGAATAGACTATTGCAATTCATCATATCACAGTCCACGAATCAATAATAATCCAACAATCAGAACCAGTCAGTACAATCAGCAAATTAATCGGCTCCAATTAGTGTCCATATTGGCCAGTCTAGCCAAATCGTAAGCGGTGACGTAATTAATGTGCAGAATTGACAACAAAAACTAAATAATGAATAGAGCTACTGTAGGTTAATAATATTCGCTATCGAAATTTACTTAAACTATTGTAGATTTTGACAATTAAATTTAACCCCTTCTGTACCGACGACGTCTTTTTAATTGTATTCTTGCTATATATAGACGTTGTTGTACAGTTTAAGAAGGATATATGGTTGGTAGAAGGATTAATTGAGATAGTTTGTAGCCTTTTCATGGGTAGACGTCAGTCCTAAGCTAAACAAAATCGTACAATAGTCGCCAAAATAGAAGGAAAAGTACATCACTGGTACAGAAGGGGTAAACAATAAAATTAGACTGGTATTTCATTGGTATATTTTGCATAAGTTACGTGTAGCATCAGGACCCCCTCACACGAGTTGCCTAATACCCCCTATTCGCCAATCAGGGACAGAATCCAATCACCAATTTGAGTAACAATCTGGACGTGAACAGAAGGTTATTGTATGCGTTAATAAAAGATCGGGGCAAATACACAATGGCTGTTTGTTTTCACTGTGTTTGATGCCGTAACAAGCATGTGTGAGTTTTGTCTGGTATAGTGATGGGATATAGTGAGCATAATTGTATCATTCCTGTGTATTTCAGTAATGTTTTAGTGGGTGTGTATGTGTGGATAAGCGGTGGTGTGCTAAAAGGTACGGAATTGACTAAATATGAAGGTTTGCAGGTACATGAGGTTTGGGGCGACAGTTTAAGTGTACGTACATCTTTAAAATACCTTGAAACAGAGTGTTTTAAGTTAGGTTAGGTAGGTTAGGTTTGATCTAGATAGTTGTACTTCGATTTTAAAATAGAAAAATGTACTCGTAAGCATGCATAATTAACGTTTGTACCGCACCACCGCTTTGGTGTGTGTATGTGTATGTGTGTGAGTGTGTGTGTGTGTTCCAATCCTGAAACTGATCACAGACAAAAATATTAAGATACCGGCGCCTTAACCAAACATGATCCGAAGGTGTGATCTCAATTTACCAATAATTGAATGAAAATCTGAAGTGGTACGAGGAGGATCTACAGATGCCCAATTACAAGCAGCTGCCCTCTAAGACTACTGCACGAATCAGCATATCCGAGCCCCTACATAATTGATTATGGCAAACATATTATAACCTATTTTTTACCAATAAAGAAAAGTGCGTCCATGAGTACACCATAAACCCAACTACAGTATCAGACCAACACATAATTGTAATCACTACCAGTATATAATATTATAAATACAAGAAAGCAATAAGAATCCTTCAAAGAAACTTAAGTTTAATTATATTTGTATTTCAGTATTAATACATGTTGGGAAAATATAGAAAGAAAACAAAATTAAGCTGTGAGAAGACCAGGCAGTGTCTGCTGTCAAATTAAACCTTAAATACTGTTTTCATATACTGTATACAAGTAGCTGATCAGCTGTTGACCTTCTAACAAGTGAACAAGATGAACAGATTGAAGATTCAACAGAAGACAGTGAAGCTGTTTGTAAACAGTATGAGAGTGAATTCAATACTACTTTTGAAAATAACACCATCCCAGAACCCATCACCCTTTTTCCAACCAGATCATGAACCCATTAAGGGGAGACAGACCGTTTTGTTTTTTGTTTTTTTTGGTCTATTAATTAATAATGTTTCCTTTATTTCTTAGTTTCCTCGCTAGACCTCCATCAAGCTTAGAAAAACACCCGGTAGACCCCCCTTCAAGATAAATTTGTACATTTTTCGATAGGAAAATGTAACGGCCAAAGGCCGGTTCCTCTTAAAATGTCAGGCTCGCTATCGCTCGCCAGTAAATTATTGACAACTAAATGGCACGAAAGGTCTTAAAATTGACAACGAAATGGGGTGAAAGGTGTTCAAATCGCCAAACTAAAGAGCCGAACGTCTTATAATCTCAAAACAAATGCGGCTTAACACAGGGGAGAAAGGGGACCAGAAAAACGACCATCTCCCCTTAATCTCAACAGTTCATCAGCCTCACCTTAATGAAAGATGTAACTCTTATTGGGTACAACATAATCAAAGCAGTCAAAGAAATCTCCACTAATGCTGCAGATGGCCCTGATGTATTTCCTGACATATTACTAAAGAAATGTGCAGACAATTGGGTGTACCCCACCAGAACCTTTACAGATGTTAACTGATTCTGGGATTATTCCCAAATTACTGAAAAGAGCTAAGGTAATTCCTGTATTAAAGGTGGGTCAAGAGGCAAAGCAGAAAACTACCGACCTATTGCTATCACATCCCATATAATTAACACTTATGAGCAAATTATTGTCAACAATATTACAAACTACCCTGAAAACAACGGTAAAACTGAATGATAGCCAACACAGATTTCGACAAGGTAGATCATGTTTGTCCCAGCTCCTTGCCCATCATGAAATTTTTGTTTGTGCACTTGAGAATGACAGTAACATCAATGTAATCTACTTGGACTTTATTTAGTAAGGGATTTTGCTAGGTGGACCATGGAATCCTAGTACATTAAGTTCACAATTTAGGAAGAACAGGTCACCTTGGACTATGGATTCATAGCTTCCTGAATGAGAGAAAGGAATGTGTTGCTGTAGGTGGTGTAATTTCGCATGACTTGTGTGTCTACATTGGTAACTCTCAATGTATTGGGCTGCTGCTTTTACTTATACACATATCCGACATTGACAAAATGTACACTCTACTCAACAGTTTCATCTATTGCCAATTATATCAGAGTAAAGGTATGAATTAAATCAATGGAAGATGTGGACAAAATAAAATGCAACCTTGCCAGGCTATGCACAAATAAAGTATCTCTTAATAAGAGTAAATTTTAACTGGTTAAGTATGGTACAAACATAAAAGACGTCCACTATTCTTTATTTGAGGCTTAAAAATAAAGTTAATAACACTGTGCTAGCAGTAGGGGTAACAATCAATGATGATGCCATCTTCATTCCCCTTATCCGAACAGTAGTACAAAAGACATGATCGGGACCAAATATGGGGGACCAATGCGGCGACCATGGTGTTTGGCGCCCGTACAACCGACATTACCTTGACCTTGCCCCTGCAAGACGTCGGCAAGTCTAGCAGAAAACAGTTAAGCTGCCCAATTTGACGTTACCGTCAACCACAAAGGTGGTTGATGAATGGTAGATGGACGGGAAACCCGCGTTTGCACACCTCTGGCATGACCTCCCACCGACCCCCCTCTATCCACAGGAACCTCCCACTGTCTGTATTGTACCGTTTCAACATTTTTGGACGCGGTAAAGAAAGATGCCCCGGGGCTGTCCGCACCTTGATGCATCCTTTCCATGACTCCATTGGTCCTGCCCTTACCTTGCAGGACTTTGCACAAGACTTTGCGAAACACACGGTCATATGAAATTCTGGGAGGGTCGGGACGCCAGTGTGAAAGGCACTTAATTGCACTTAATGCAATGATGTCATTCATGACAATAGTCGTCCGCACAATGGAGCGCTTTCTAAAATACATAGTCCAGTGCCATATATGGCAGCCTGCAAAATGTTGATGCATCTGAAAGAGGCAGAAGGAATCCAGTGTTCCTTCATAAGTAAAATAGTGTTTGTGAAGGATGAAGAGTACTGTACTGGCAAAGACCTAAGTCACTGAACCTGTTCCCTTTAGATCGTTGCCATAAATGGTACCCGATACTATATACCTGGAAAATTCTAAATAACTTAGTCCCAAACCTGCTGGGTAAGGAAGAAGAAGAGTTGGAAAAGATAAATGAAAACCAACATCTGTGCCATATACAGTATAAATCATTAAGTCTTAACCCGGGAAGTGCGCGCCATTGGTATTTTAAAGTGCCCGCCAGGCGAACATATTGAGGCTCATTCCCGACGAAAATCATCATTATTCGATAAATATCGTTATTACTTATTCATATGAGTATTTTACGTTTAATATGAAGATATTAACATGTAATAGCAATAAAACAAGTGGGAAGAGTATTTGGGGGATGAAAAAGACAAAGTATTGCCGATCAGTTCATTCATGAGAGGAGAGCGGCGCACACCCTCCCCCTTTCACTTATCTATCACCACTGACGTCTTGCAAGTAAAGTCTCTCTTGCTACAATCTCTATATGCCTCCCCTTCGACCTTGAAACCGGGTGTGGGATATTGGCACGGAAATAAACCGATAAACAAGGGAATAAGAGGAAAAATAGATGATAATTGATAGGGGGGGGGGGGAAAGGAGGGTAAGGAGGGGGGGGGGGGAGGTGTTTGGACACATGTGGAGGAGTGATAGAAGGTATGGAGGGGAATTATCTCACTTAATCACATATTATTTTGTTTTGAGTGACACTGGGGTCTTTTAAAATGCATTTTTTAGGCCTTGGATCTTAAGAGTCCCGTCGCCTACACCCAGTAAAACGTCTTAAAAGTCTATGCAACTTTCCTGGGTTAACTCAAGAGCACTGACAATAGTTAAAACACTAAAATATATATATATTTTTTTTGCTAGACAATGTCCGAAGTTCTACAATACAGTACCCAAAGATAACAAAAACAAGCGATAATTACCCAACAATTGGAAAAAAAAAAAAAAATTGGATGACTTCCTATCATCACTGCCAGACTAGCCCATCCTACCCTACTATACATATGACTACTGTACTGCCAGTAACACCATCCTCGACCTGCTGGCATAGAGAAGGGCAGATGAGATGTAGAGTGGTGGCACCGCATTGTCGTGGACCATGGGGCGATACCTGTCGGCCTTCAACTACAACCACAGGTCTGTGTGTCTGTGTGTGGGTGTATGTGTGGTCTGTGTATTAAAGTGTGTGGAGGGGGGGGGGGGGGGGGGGGCATTGCGTGTGTGGAGCTGCCACTGCGTGTGTGAGTGTGCATTTGAGTTTGGATGTGTGTCCACTCACGTGTTCGTTAAGCAGAATCCACGCAATGCGAGCTAAGCTCATTATTATCACGCCTACTTAACTGGGAATGTATTGCGTGAAATGCATGTTAAGTGTGTTATGTATCGTTGGAATGGCTGTGGATGTGTGTGTAGTCTGTATTTTAGCCAATTGGGGACATCTGGAAACGAAGGCTTAGGGTTAATCTGTACTGTATGTGTGTGCGCGTTATATCGTCTGGGTGCCTGCGAAATCCTACATACGCTCACCTTTAACCCGTGGAGCCCCGGCTAGTTTTGTAATGTTTGCGCACCAGAACCCAGCCGGATTTCAAAAAATGGTTTTATTCCAGAAACAATAGCGAATGGGTTAGGAATGAAGGAAAAACCACGAAAAAACGCTCAAAAAGCTTAAAAAATGGTCCTACAGAGCCCCAGAAAACGGATTTTACAAGAGTAAAAAAATGAAGGCAATTATCCCAAAAAAATAGGTTATTGCGCGCTCGCGCGCACGCACGTGGACTTTGAGATTTTTCAACCATCGGCACGGTTGCGTGGGATACGTACACAGTTCCCATACAAATCTGAGCCCTCTTGAGTGGCTACACCTGATGTTACGGTCGGCGCAATTAGGGTGACGTGCCAGGCGCGTCTCTGGGGCTGTGCGTTACATACATCGCCGACGCATCAGACGCGTCGCTGGGGCTATGCGGGTTAAGGGAGCCCACCTCACTTTTTTTCTCTTTCTCTCCTTCTCGCTTTGGATTGTATCTATTCGGCCCCATTCAGCCTACTCTTTTAAGACGGTAACCCCCATCCAGGTGTCAATATTTTCCTGGCGAGCGGTAGCGAGCCAGCATATATATATTTTTGTTTTGACAGCAAGCTAAATTTGTACATTTTCGATAGAAAAATGTCTCCGGCGAAGCCGAATTTCCCATACGATGTTGGCTGGCTATCGCTCGCCAGAAAGAAATCGACACCTGGATGGGGATAAACGTGTTAAAACAGTTGACTGAATGGGGCCGAATGGATGCAAGCCAGGGAAAGAGAGAAAAGGAGAAAAAGATAAAAAACGCCGGTGACGCCCCTTAAATACAATTTTATGTATCCACTGACATATTTTCCTCATAATCTCAAATTAACAAACGCTTTGTAAAATACAGTAGGACATCTAACAACAGCAACAAAAACAACAATGACATTTTCACTTACAACACCAAATACAATATTAACATGACCATAGCAAAATCAGCATTATAAACATCAACAACAGCAGCAAGTAAACAACGATTTTCGCAAACAAAAATATTAAAACAGCCATCAAAAACAGCATCATCAACACCAAACAATAACAACAGTCTCTCTCTCTCTCTCAAACAACATGAACAACAACAACAACAACCGCAACAATAACACTGGGACTGCAACACCGTGAATACATAAGTTAAAGGTCAACTACTAACTTTCCATGTGTATTGAAATGGCATTGTTGCTTTGGTATATGCATCAGGGAAAATGTGGGTACAAAGAGAGAGAGAGAGAGAGGAAGAGTTTATTTGCTTCCTCGATTAACAGAGGTAATTCCTGAGTACCATAAAACATTTTAATATTAGCCAGAATAGTTGAATAGATCGTCTGGATTAAGGCTTTTAGGAAACGAATGTCTGATGGAATGGAAATTAAGGGGAGTCACCGGATTTTGTTTTAATCTTTCTCTCCTTTTCATTCTTTCCCTGGATTGTATCCATTCGGCCCCATTCAGCCAACTGCTTTAAGACGCTTATCCCCATCCAGGGGTCGATTCCGTTCTGGCGAGAGATAGCGACCCAGCATTGATTGGAGCCCACCTTGCTTTTTTTCTCTTTCTCTCCCTCTCTCTTTGGCTTGTATCCATTCGGCCCCATTCAGCCTACTGTTTTAAGACGTTTACCCCCATCCAGGTGTCAATATTTTCCTGGCGAGCTGTAGCGAGCCAGCATATATATATATATTTTGTGTTTGACAGCAAGCTACCTCTGTACATTTTTCGATAGAAAAATTTCTCCGGCGAAGCCGGATCTCCATACAATGCTGGCTCGCTATCTTTCGCCATTAAGAAATCGACTCGTGGATGGGGTTAAACGTAGTAAAATCGTTGGCTGAATGGGGCCGAATGGATACAAGCCAGGGAAAGAGAGAAAAGGAGAGAAAGATGAAAAACAAAATTCGGTGACCCCCCTTAAAGACATTTTATCTTCTCTATTATCTTAATGACATATTGATTTTCCTTTATCTTTGTGTTTCCCCTTTGTCTTTATTTCTCCTTCTTTTTTCAGTGTTCTATGTAAGTGTTTGTTTTGTTCTTGCTCTTGTCATAGCTCTTCATAGTCCTGCGTCTCTCTCTCTCTCTCTCTCTCTCTCTCTCCCTCTCTCTCTCTCTCTCCATCATTTCTTGCTTAATTTCCTATCCTTTTATCTTAACCCTAATTATTGATTTTTTGTTATATTAATTTTATCACCCTTTTCAGATTCCTTGTTTACCTTTCCAATGTGACGTCTTTCATAATTGTATAATATTTTAATGAGAGAGAGAGAGAGAGAGAGAGAGAGAGAGAGAGAGAGAGAGAGAGAGAGAGAGAGAGATTACATAGATAGATAGATAGATAGATATATATAGATAGATATACTGTATAATGACAGATAATATTATGTCAACCATAACATAGTTATACTTTACCTTGTATGTCATGTTCATGTAGCGAACTAGGGACATCCCCTGAGGGTTTGCAACTTTATTCCTTGATCAGGATATTAATTTAGTAGAAGTGTGTGAAGCCTTGGAAATGGTGAAGTTAGGGACACCAATATTGTTATGCGAGTAAGATTAGTTTTACTGCATTTATAATGGTTCATTATTTTCACTATCGTGAAGCTGAGAACCTAAATTAACCAACGGGGTCAAAACTAACTTGGACAATACAATAAGGATATCAATCTCTACCAAAGTCACTGAATACACAATTTCTTTTCACACGTTTTATTTCTTATTCAGCTAAGGTACACATATGACATAGATCAAGTCTCATCTATATAGCAATGAGCTTGAAGAAATATTGATCAGAATAATTGGTATACATCACTATCAATTAACTTTACATACTAAATGGGGAGGACATACTCGTGGATCAAATACATAAAATAACACTGTAGTGAGTCACTATGGAATCACAATATAAATGATACAGAGAGGTTAGTTTCAACAACAAGTAATTAATATCCTGAAGGAAAAGGGTAACCGCGAAAGGATTATTTAAGATACTGTGAAGCGCACTCACAATAGAATTGGTTATGGAAATTAGGATATCAACTGAAGTCTGAATAGCTTGTACGTTAGTTCATAAAATAAAATATATATATCTTAATTAACTCACCGAGTTACAATATTAAATATAAATTTAATTCAATGAGAAATAATTATACAAGCCAGTACACTTGGCTACACATCGCCTCGCCGAGGGTTAAACGGGGCGTCGGACGGCCTAGAGTTTAAGTCAATAACAAATGCAGCTTGGCCTGAGGATGAGATCAGGGAGCGGGATCCTTTAACACAGTTTTACTAGACACGATAAGAACTCTCTCTGTATATACTTATTTTATGTTCGTGTACCCCAGCCAACAATAAACACAATATCAAGATCTGCTGGTTGTTCACAATAATCTACGTATGGTGTGATGTATTCATATCTCGAACGAATATATGTAAAGCTCTGATCCAGAATATAAGAGATAAATTCCCAGAATGATACATACATCAATCCCTGCAAATAGAGTGAATAATGTTCTCTCAACACGATGGGCGATAGCAATTACGAAGATAATCGACAATCTCTGGAATTACATTAAAATGGAACACTGCATATCTTAATCACCCTATCCAATATTTAAAACGAACACTTTATACGAGAAGCACTTAAGTTTTTTAATGGAGGTATAGGTGACGTAGCCCCTAGAGAGATCTGATCAGGCGTCGTAACCCAATTCGACGTAATCCGGGGGTCCCAAACACACACACACACACTCTCCCACAGGTCTACTCACGCTGCTCTCAGGACACCTTCCGTCGATACTTTTTGAGGGAATAATGGCTTGCCCCTACGGAAGTTATTCCGAAATCAAGATCCTAGTGATGCTGCGTAGGTTTAACGATATCATATGACAGAGGTATCTTAGCCTTGATTTTTGCCTACCAATCCTTGGTTCAGGCAGGTAATATTACAATTTAATTATGAGTCATGGTTAAAGCTTTTCGAGGTAAAAAAAGGGCATGAGGAATATATTTTTTTAAATATTGCTCCGGTTATTAACATTCTTAAAAATACAATGCACATATGGCTATATGGGTGAACACATTCTTTATTTATTAAATTTATATACAATGAGGAAAGGTTGTATAGGAATGAGTTAACATTAATTTAGTGTATTATGGAATTGCATACATTTGGTCTTGATTATGGAAAGGCATCTTTATTAACCCGTACTGTACCGTAGGATACAGTAATAAAAGTCCCCAGCAGTCCCAAGCAATGTGGCAAAAATGGCAGGAGAGACCACTTATCCACCACTAAAGATGAGGCAAGACTAGCTCTTGTCACCCTTCAGTGGGTCTCATATAAGCTGAGAAGTGTTGCCAACACGGGAGCAGTGCTCAAAAGGTCGTGGTAACTGGTACAGGGTTGTGCAGGCCGTTACAAGGAAAGTACATTACTGACGGATATATACGTCGCTGGGACTTGGGAGTTACTTATCTACTGACGTATATACTGTATACGGTGCTGGGATTGGAGGGTATAAGAAGGATACTGAAAAGGTGATAGATTCTCCATCCCCGCATAGTTGTAGCGGTTGTCGGAGTTGAGTTGCATCGGAAAGCAAGGAGGTGGTTGATGCTTTAATTGCATAAACATCTCCTCATCATATTCTAGATAGGTTCTGGAGGATGTGTCGGCCATTTTCTTTTGGGTGAAGGGGTTAATGAGGGCGGATTAACAGGTACCTCCTGGGGGGCCCTAGGCGAAGCACAGGTAGGGGCGGTGAAGTGAGGGTTTAATAGGGGTAACTGTTCTACTTTCTTCCCACTATTTAAGAAGGTCAACTTCCCTATTTTCTGTTGTTCTTTGATGACTGCAATCCTGCACTCGATCCTGCATTCGGCCAGCTGTTGTTGAGGAGGCCTTCCTTCCGCAGTGGTTATTTCAATTATGAATAGAACAAGTGTGTTGGGAAATGCTGAGGTATGGTGGAGAGATCACAGTGATTGAATGTGTATGGAAAATGTGTAAACTAGCATGGGAGAAGGGGAGTGCACCTGATGATTGGAAGACAGGCATAATAGTTCCCCTGGATATGGATAAAGGGGAAAAAGGAGTGTGTGGCAATCACCGGGGGATATGTCTTCTAAGCGTAGTAGGGAAGATGTACAGTAGGGTATTTGATCAAGAGAGTGAGAGCAATAACGGAAAAATTGGTAGGTAACGAGCAGGGCGGGTGTAGAAATGGAAGACGATGTATAGATCAGATTTTTGCCTTGACATATTTTGTGGAGAAATATCTGAAGAAGGGACAAAAGTTGTATGCTGCATCAATGGACTTGCAGAAGGCCTGTGACAGAGTTCATAGAGAAGGTCTGTGGAAGGTACTGAGAATATACGGAGTAGATGGCAAGTTGCTGAAAGCAGTCAAGATCATGTATGAGGGTGCAAAGGTGTCAGTATGTGTGGATAATTAACACAGAGAGTTCTTTGATCTGAATGTTGGGTTAAAGCAAGGGTTTGTGATGCCCTTATGGTTGTTCAATATACTGTATATATATGGATGGAGTCATGAAAGAAATACAAGGAAGAACAGTGCATGTTGGTGTATCGCTAATAAGGGTAGGAAATGAGTGGACGTTGACTGTACTGTTGTTTGCTGACGATATAATTCTGATGAATGGGAGTTGCAGGGTCTGATAAATATGTTTGGAAAAGTGTGTGAAAAACGGAATCTGAAGGTAAATGCGGTGAAGAGTAAGTCTTTGAAAGGGGTGCAGTCACAGAGTGTGAAGTGAGGGTGAATGGTCAGGCTATGGAGAATGTCAGCTCATTTAAGTATTTGGGCAGTGTGCTGAGTAAAGATGGGAGTATGGATGAACAAGTGCGGGAGAGGGTGCAACAGGTGAAGAAGGTTGCAGGAACGCTGAAAGCAGTAACAAAATATAGGGTGGTCAGCATGGAAGTAACGAAGTCCTGGCATGATAGTGTGGTAATCCAGACATTGACTTACGGAAGTGAAGCATGGACGTTGTTGGAGAGACACAAACCAAGAGTGAGAGGGGTGGAAATGAGTTACTTGAGAAATGCGTGCGGAGTTACATGGAGGGATAGACAGACGAATGAGGAAGTACGAGAGCGGTGTGGTGAGGATGTAGATGTACTGGAAAGTGTGAAAAGGAACACCTTGAGATGGTTCGGCCATGTGGAACGTATGGGAAGCGAGAGAATGACTAAGAGATTGTAGAGCGTGAAATGGAAGGCCAAAGAAAGAGAAGTAAACCGAGAGAGAGGTGGAAGGATGGAGTTAAGAAGTATATGCGTGAAAGTGTTGCTGGATGAGAGGAGGGGCATCAACTAACTGGGGACAGAGGTGCATGGGGGCGTTTCGTTCGTGGATCACTGCGTCCGGCAACAGATAAATAGATACAATTTAGTACCCTTTTCCAGTAACTCTGCTAGTCAAATAAATATATTTTCGGGCTCAGTATATGCAAGGGTTGAGGTCGCTTATTAAATGAACCCACCTCCCTTTTTATCTCTTTCTCTCTCACTTTCTTTGGCTTGTATCCATTCAGCCTACTGTTTTAAGACGTTTACCCCCATCCAGGTGTCAATATTTTCCTGGCGAGCGGTAGCGAGCCAGCATATATGCCGTATATCTTCGTTTTGACAGCAAGCTAAATTTGTAAATTTTTCGATAGAAAAATGTCTCCGGCGGAGACATTTTTTGGATTTTTCCATACAATGGATTTTTCCATACAATGCTGGCTCGCTTTCGCTCGCCAGGAAGAAATCGACACCTGGATGGGGATACACGTCTTAAAACAGTTGGATGAATGGGGCTGAATGGATACAAGCCAGGGAAAGAGAAAAAAGGAGAGAAAGATACAAAAAAGCCGGTGTCCCCCCTTAATGATATCCAGCTTAAAGTTACGTTAAATTTCCAATGAGTTCCATGATTCTCAAACTGATTTTCCAAACAATCCCGTAAAGCAGAATATACAGCTGTAATAATTAGGTTCAGCAATGTTCAAAAGCAGCCAAGTGTTCACCCCAGTCCCCGCTCCCTTGGTGGACTTCCTCATTAATCTTTTTATTTCTCGCAAGTCAATTATCATCATCGCCTGTTCTTTGTTCTCTCCTTCCTCCCTTCTATTATCTTGACCCCTCTCTCCACCTCTTTCTTCCTGCTCCTTTGTCTTATATCTTAGTTTTGGGGTGTTTACTTTTTTCCATGTTCACCCTTTCCGATATTAAGGGAGCTCAGACGGCATTGTGCAGCATAATTTACTGGTTCGGCTCAATGGTTTAAGGAGGGGGTTTAGTTTGCTCTCTAAACCTCTATCAAACTTAAAAAATCACCGACAAGACCCCCCTTCGATTTAAATTTGTAAATTTTGTGTTAAAAAAAAATCCCTGCCGAAGGCCGATTCCTCTTCAAATACAGGCTGGTTATCGCTCGCCAGGGAAAAAATCAACACCTTAATGGCACGAAATTGGCAAAGAAATGGGGCAAAGGTCTGAAAATCGCCAAATTATTGGGGCGAATGTCTTGTAATATAACTAATAGGGCGAAACATAAGGGAGGAGGAGGACTCGAAAAAACAACTGCCTCCCCTTAACCCTGTGGATGAATTGAGTATAATTGAGATATATCAGATTACATTGGGTTATGAGAGGCTAGAAGAACGGAGGTTGGTTAAGTAATGTTTAGTTTAAGTTAGATTAATTTAAAGTAGGATATTCTCATCAATGTGCAATATCGTTATTTTGATCTTAAGTTTTGACGCATTATTAAAATATGAATATACATTTATGAAATAATTATCATTCTTAACAAATCTGTCAAAGTGCAAATCTATAATAAAGCAAAGCTCCGAAAATACTAAATCTAAAGGCATATTGGTATACAAAGTTGGACAGTCGAAGCTATGTACTGAGGTAACTTTCGGTATGGTATTAAGTTTATCAATAACTTCTACTGAATTGTCAACACTCCAATACTTGTTAATGCCAGTTTTTTTCTTGATGGAATCACAGTAACGTTTATGAGTACTGTTAATACATTTTAAGCAATGTACGGCCTGTTCTGTCAAAGTTTTAGTGGTAGCATATGTTGATCCGGCAATAAAGCGATATACAGTATATATATTTTATTTGTCTATATTCCAAACTCCCTCTCGGGCATAGGCTGAGAGCCTGTACATTCCACCGCTCAACACGGTGAAGCCCGTGAGGTCTTGTTCCAGTCTGGGGAGTGAGACATGTGAAGCATCCATTCATGGTTCGAAGCAGCTCCATCTCTGAAGTGGCTGGTTGCTTCGTTCAAGTGCTTCACTGTCTCACCCTCCAGACTCAGACCCTCACTCTCAGAATGCCACCTATTGAGCAGTGAACTCACTAGGCATTGTCCCCCTGTAACATATTTTGAATATGGGAATATTAATTTGGCATTTCGGTGGGCTTTGTGGTAATGCACTGATACTAGGTACAGCACAAATTCAATCCCAATAATATCTTCCCATTGACATATCGGGATTTGAACCCGGGTCCATTGGATTACCAATCCAGTGGCATGACCTTTTATAAAATGTGTGTGACATATAAAATGTTTGCAATGCACTTATTCGTATCAGAAAGTTAAATATTAATATATATATTTCTATTAGTATGTTCATTAATTAAGTTATCATTAATTAAATTATCTTGAATTTAATAAACAGAATTACCACAAAAATTTGTATGTCATTTGTTACCTCTAATGCCTAATTTGTTTGTCATGTTATCTAGATAACATTTCTTACATGTGAAGCTATAGTTATTGCTGGCTTTATCTACTGTAGTGATTACAAAATGTGTAAGTACATTTATTAATTCAACTTTAATTATAGTCTACAATATTCAAAAAATTAAATTAATTTTGTTAAGGGGAAAATATGATTTATGATTAATCTAATCAATAATGTTTACCATGTTTTTAGCTCCCTCACATCGCAGCGCACAGTTTTTAACAATTAATCTTTTAATCTATTTACTGAAAAAACAAATATATATATAAAGATGTTGTCCCATGTTACATTATCATTCCCTATTATATATTTAAAACATTTTTGAGATAGCTCCGCTAATTTGTTGTTTGCAAAATGTTTAACTATTTCTACATCACCTGTTAATATATGACCTATCGGACTATAAATTAACTTTATTAATGCATTACGTCTGTTATCTGGCATATCCACGACTCTTTCACATACGCATATTTTATTATTGAAAATATCATTTTCTGAAAGATTCTCTAAAACAATATTATAATTACAAATAATAGATCCAACAGGTCGCTCATATGAATAAACTGTTAATGGTTTGAAATCTGTACATCCATCAGGTAATTTGGACTAAACGTTCTTTGAATTAATTAGACTGTTAACATAAATGTTGTTAACAATGTTAGAAGAATGATTTAAAGTGGATATAACTATCTTTAATAGGAATACCTATGGATTTATTAAAATTGGTTCTAATACATCCCTTAAAAGCAAAGACTGTATTCTTAAATTTATTAGTGAAAATATTTCGATTGCTTTGCATTTATTCTATTTTGAAATTGGAAGGAATCTGAGTGTAAAATGGAGGGAGTGTAAGAAATTGTTCTGGAAAGAAGTCAAGACAGTTAGGGAAGGTATAGCGAGGGAGACAGTATGGGTGTGAAAGATAAAAATGGGAGAATGCTAGCCGAGAAGCAAGAGAGAGTCGAAAGATGGAGGGAGTACTTCAACGAGTTGCTAAATGTAAGGAATGAAGCGCCAGCAAACATAGTTGGATGGGGTATGGGAGAGAGAAGAAGAGAAGTAGTGGAGGAGGAGGTGGGGATCAGGAGGTCAGACGTGTGGGAAGCCATGAAAAGTGTGAAGTTGGGGAAAGCACCAGGAACAGATGGAGTGTGTGGGGAAATGTTGAGGTATGGTGGTGAGATAGTGATCGAATGGGTATGGAAAATGTGCAAACTAGCATGGGAGAAGGGGAGTGCACCTGATGACTAGAAGACAGGTATAATAGTTGTTACGACCGGGGCTACGAATAAAACAAGGGCACTTAATGATTGGACTAGTAATAGGGCACTATGCAACAACGGTACGCTAGATCCAAACCCTCGAACTTATATGCCGGCGAACAAAAACACCTATACCTTCCAGAGTTAATCTGCGATAACGGGGTATCCTTAACTGGGCATAAATGTACTCTACTTCAGGCTAACCCACACTGGTATAGCCTGATAACAAACAAGATGCAAGTTACGTTAAAATGCATAAAAAGGAATCTATGGAAAGATCAATTATATCACTGCAAGATTTAATACAATAAAAGGATGCTTCAATACAGTTACTCTAAACAACAATAAACTCTTCACTCCTATCTGAAAGAAAGTGAAGTATAGTCCTACAGCATAGACCTGGAAACTTCTGAAGAAAGTCTGATGCTCATAAGATGCTCGTATCTTAAACTATATAAAGGCAGGAGGCAGGACACCACACGTGTAAACTGAATACACTAAAAGATAGGACATATAATGTTAACTAACACGAGAATACTATAAATGCGCAACGGTAGCAATGCTCGACACTAAAAGAAGTACTTCCTCATCAACGAAACAGTCTGCTATGGTTGTGCACCGCAACAACAACCTAGACTAATAAATGCTGTGAATAATAATGCGTACATATCAAAGAGCTTATATTAAATACTAATAAGTGTCTACTCGATTAATAATGTCTAGCTGGAATACTCTAGGTAAGGAACTGTGGTTGAGCAAGACAGGCTCGTAGCCTAGCGATGTCCTTAAGACTGCATCCTTTAACCCTTAATTAGCGGCTCACCACATAAGTCGTATTTAATAAAGCTGGACTATGTGGCGGCGCTCGACATAGGTCGAGTGGCAATTTCAGCACGTAATGTTGCTGAGAGAGAGAGACAAGTGGTGGCAGGAGAGTAGCGAGCGTATGACTGCTCCAGACCACTGCGGCGAACATACTGACACGAATCCCAGCTCCCTCCTCCCTCTCTCACTCGCTATATAAGGAATTGTATCGGGAAAGTGGCTAATTACATGCTTTTTGCACTCGCGTTGCACGGTTATTGCAAGAAAACTAGCCATCATAAAAGGATCATTATGGTGTCATTCGAAAGCTCTGTTTATGCCCTTTCAGGGATAGGTACTTGTTTTACGTTCTGGGTCTTATTTAGGCATGAAAATGATCACGTAAACAGCCCTATTTTGGCTAAAAACACCCCGCTGGGCGGTACATATAAATAAACCGCATAGGCCGCTCGTAAGGTGTTAAGTTACGTTAATTGACTAGGGTGCTCTCTTGATAGATCCAGATCACAAGTATCTGGTTCTATCCTGGCGACCCTCTAAAGATAAGCAAAGAGGCAACAAAGTGTGGAACTGGAACAGGCTAAAACCCTCAGTCAACACAATGTTGCACTCGTAAAGGACGCAAGCGAAAAGACAACACAGGCTACCACAGGACCGCTCGAAGTCGTGTAGGTATAAGCAAACCATACACACATCGGGGACAACGACTACAGTTACCTTATCCCAGTCTAGCATTAATTAAAGAGCAGAAACACTAAATCAATAATGGAGACACACTAAGTTCCCAACCTCTACTAACTAAGAAACCTCAAAACCTATTCTAAGTACATGTAAATATCTCAGAGGACGGCGCATACAATACAATGGGCCGGCTATGGAAACCGTATGCAAAACCCAAGGGGACAAGTAATTGAATAAAGGTGAGAAGCAATGGAAAAGAAGAAGGTCAGAGAGAGACAGTGGTAAAGGGGTGATCGGGAGAGAGTATGCAAAGGGATGTTAGAAGCATGCGCGCCAAGCCTGTCCTGAGGAGAACAGCTCCTGTGGACCCTCATGCAGGAGGCAAGTCACACAGGAGCCCACAAAGGCGCGATGGTCGGCCAATCACGGGCCGAAACGTCACAAGGCAGCAGGCCCCTGGGACGCGCCAGGAACGCTAGCCAATCAAGGGCGCGGGAAAGCCCGCGCGCGGGCGGGAAAACTCCACCAAGCGAGGGAGGCAGCAACATACATACACACGCACATACTACCACCACGCTGCCTCTATCGCTCTTTCTCCTTAACTTTACACCATGCATCTTATATTTTACTAATGATATAAAATACTTCCCGTTGTCACAGACGAAAACAAAGACCACCACTGGACTGTCTGTGACAATGCGACCACAAGGAAAGAAAGAACAACATTCTCGGATAACTGTAGCCCATTTCGATGTCGCTGGCGAGCGCTAGTGGCTAACGAGAGGCGATTGTGACCACGCTGGTAGACGTCACATAGTCCCCCTTATAAAGGTAAATGGGAAAGAGGAGTGTGTGATAACCCCCGAGGAATATGTCTTCTAAGCATAGTAGGGAAGGTGCACGTACAGTAGGGTAGTGATTGAGAGAGTGAGAGTGAGAACGGAGAAATGAATAGGTGACGAGCAGGGAGGTTTTAGGAAGGGAAGAGGATGTGTAGATCAGATTTTTACCCTGAATTTTGTTGCGGAAAAATATCTGGAGAAGCAACAAAAGGTGCATGTTGCCTTTATGGACTTGGAGAAGGCCTATGACAGAGTGGATAGAGAAGGTATGTGGAAAGTACATAGAATATACAGAGTAGATGGCAAGTTGCTGAAAGCAGTGAAGAGCATGTATGAGGGTGTAAAGGCGGCAGTACGTGTGGAGAATAAGTAGAGCGAGCTCTTTGACCTGAATGTTGGGTTGAAACAGGGGTGTGTGATGTCCCTGTGGTTGTTTACTGTATATATGGATGGAGTCATGAAAGAAATACAAGGAAGAGCAGAGGATGTTGGTGTAATGCTGATAAGGGAGGGAAAGGAGTGGAAGCTACCTGTACTGCTGTTTGCTGATGATACAGTTCTGATGAGCGATATTGAATGGGAGTTGCAGGGTCTGGTAAATGCGTTTGGAACAGTGTGCCAAAAACGAAAAACGGAATCTGAAAGTAAATGCAGGGAAGAGCAAGGTTATGGTCTTCGCAAGGGGTGAAGCCACAGAGTGTGAGGTGAAGTTGAATGGTCAGGCTATGGAGATTGTCAGCTAATTTACTATCTGGGCAGTGTGTTGAGTAAAGATGGGACTCTGGATGAAGAAGTGCGGGAGAGGGTGCAACAGGGGAAAGAGGGTTGTAGGAACACTGAAAGCAGTAACAGAAAATAGGGTGGTCAGTATGGAAGTGAAGAAGTCCTTGCATGACAGTGTGGTAATCCCGACACTGACATACAGAAGCGAAGCATGGACGTTGGTGGAGAGACTCAGACCAAGAGTGAGAGGGGTGAAAATTAGTTACTTGAGAAGTGCGTGCGGAGTTACATGCAGGGATAGACAGGCAAATGAGGAAGTAAGTAGGAGGTGTGGTGTGGAGGTAGATGTGCTGGAAAGTGTGAAAAGGAACACCTTGAGATGGTTTGGCCATAAGGAAAGTATGGGAAGCGAGAGAATGACTAAGAAGGTGTACGAGAGCGAAGTGGAAGGACAGAGAGGGAGAGGTAGACCGTGAGAGAGGTGGAAGGATGGAGTGAGGAAGTATATGGATGAAGGTGGTGTTGGTTGGGAGGAGGGGCGTCGACTGACTGGGGACAGAGGTGCATGGGGGCGGTTCGTTCGTGTCCACCCCTTTGGGGATCACGGCGTCAGGCAATAGATATAGATTTTTTCTATCAAAGGAGCAAAATGTTTCTTTTGTAGGCCTATCAATGAATCTTTTATGTATTGTTAATTCCGAAATGTACATATAATGAATACAAATTATTGACAATCAGGTTTATATAAGACCTGTTTTTGTTTTTATTTAAATAATTTAGTTTTCTATTATGTAAGATGTTTGTAATCTAGTGTATGGAAAGACAGAGGAAGGTGTTTTGGAGGGCAAACTGGGGTTGCCCTCTATTTTGGTGAGGCCCGGAAAGGATCAACAAGGGAGGCCAGGTGGTGAAACAGTAGTTCTAGTTGTCCTTAACTACCACCTGTAGCACTCCCCGGGAGTACCGCCAGTTCAGCTGGTGCCTACAGCTCCTCTTCCACAACTTTTTTTTTTTTTTTTTTCTATGTGAGTGAGTGAGACAAAAGGCAAAACTGCCTGTAGAGAGTGCCTCCCCCATAGTTGAAAGAGTGACAGGGCCAACATCAAGGGACGTTCGAGCCAAAGTTTGAAGCAATTTAAGTCATAGGAGGAGGGAAAGACTGATTCAGGGAGAGAGTTCCAGAGCTCAGCTGTTGAATAGAAGAAAGTATGAGAGTAACGTTTCACTCTTGGGTTGGAGAGTTGCACAGAGTATGGGTGGGATTGTGTTGCAAGGCGGGTACTACGTACCCTATGTAGAGGAGGTGGTATATACACTGGAAGAGCTCTGAGGAACACTGATTATTGTAGTAGTAATAGAAAAGCGAGAGAGATGGAACATTGCGGCGAAGGGAGAGTTTAAAGAAAATTGGTGAGTGGGCGGGAATTAATGATACGAATATTTATGTAGTTAGGCTTGAGTCAGTTCCCATAGAATCGCTGTATTCTCTCAGGATCTTAAAGTTCAAATTTATAGAAAAAATAAGAATCCCATGTAAGCAATACGTACGGCGAATAAAATACCGAGATAGCAGGAAGCTCCCAATGGAATTCGCTGGTTTTAAGGGGAGTCACCAGCTGTTTTTCCCTTTCTCTCTTTTTCTCTTTGCCTGGCTTGTATCCATTCGGCCCTATTCATCCAACTGTTTAAAGACGTTTATTCCCATCCAGGTGTCGATTTCTTCCTGACGAGCGATAGCGAGCCAGCATTGTATGGAGAAATCCGGCTTCGCCAGAGAAATTTTTCTATCGAAAAATGTAAAAATTTAGCTTGCTGTCAAAACAAGAATATATATATGCTGGCTCGGTACCGCTCGCCAGGAAAATATTGACACCTGGATGGGGTAAACGTCTTAAAACAGTAGGCTGAATGGGGCCGAATGGATACGAGGCAAAGAGACAGGGAGAGAAAGATAAAAAAAGCTAGGTGAGCTCCCTTTAGAGTATGGCATATATGCTGTTTCCTGTGCATGTATGTATTTGTAAGTATATAATTATGGCTGTGTCGAAAAATACCAATTATTGAGCGTGTGCACGAATACCTTTGGGTTCTGAGATTGTATGTATATCAGCGTACAGTCGCGCTAATAAGTGATATTTCGGCACCAAGTATATTTTGATCAATAATTGGTATCAGAAATATATAAGTTTCATTTCTTCATATCGAGTGAAATATACAAACATTTTCCTACACTTACTCACCCTATTCAACATCTAACATACATTAATACAGCACAGAGCGAGCCAAACGTGATGACAGCTGAGACATGACTTATTAGTGCCACCGTACATAAGAGTATAATTATATTATGTATTCAAATAATATGCATGTAATCACGAACAAACTAACAAAACACCACTTTGGAATAATACTAAGTGAGTCTCAGCCTGAAATGTGTAAGTGGCCACAACATTTCTCACATAATATTATGTTGGCAGTATTTATGAAGAGGATGAATGTGAAAGAAAGAATGAGAGAGGGTGAGGGTTGGGTCACGGGAATGAGGAGTACCATTATAATATATATACAGCGTTCGTGAGAGAGAGAGAGAGAGAGAGAGAGAGAGAGAGAGAGAGAGAGAGAGAGAGAGAGAGAGAGAGAGAGAGAGAATCACGAGAAGCACTTGGGGGTAAGGAGTGCGATTATTATTTATACATGAAGTGTGCATGTGCCTATTGTGTTCAATGTGAGGGAAAGAGGCAAAAGGCAAAGCTGCCTGTAACAAGTATTTCCCTCAAAGTTGAAAGAGTGACAGAGCTAATTTCAAGGTACGTTATAGTCAAATTGCCTGGATACACAGAGTTTAACCCAAGGGCTGCCAGAAGCTAGGTGTGCTCAATTGCCTCTGGGGGTTCTTTACCCCTGCACAGCTTCTTGCTCTTACAGAGGCACAGTGCATCCTTGAATTGAGTATTGTTCACACATGTAGGGAGGCTTCTCTCACACATCACTTCTAGACAAAGTAAAAAAGAAAGCCTTTTGCATCATTAACTCACATCTACTCACTGATTCTCTGCAGTCTCTCTCTCTTCGCCATAGTGTTGCATCTCTCTTACTAGTTTACCGCTATTACAATAATCAGTGCTCCTCAGAGCTCTCTCAGTGTATACCACCCCTCTACGTAGAGCACATAGCACCTATCTTGCAACACAATCCTACCCCTACTTTGTTCAACTCTCCAACTCAAGAGTGTACCGATATTCCCAGCCTTTCTTCCAATCAACTGCGCTCTGGAACTCTCTCCCTGAACCCATCTTTCCTTCATCCTATGACTTAAATTGATTCAAACTCCGTATGTCCAGGCATTTTCGGTCGAAAGTGTTTTGGTGTTCACTCTGTCACTCTTTCAACTCTAAGGGAGGCACTCGTCACATGCATATGTATATTTACAAACAAATTAGTTCACACTGGTTTCCGTATGGAAAATCATATAATTTGTCTCGTTGATATTTAAGGATAGTTTGTTCACACTAACAAGTTCATATAATTATATAAGTTCATTAACATTGCTTCTATGAGATTGTCTAGATTTTTCTCACTCAAAAATATGAGAGCCTTTTTGAAAAGGTGGCCCTTGGACTACTAGTGATCCTCCTTTATTTAAGGGGGGTCACCTGCTTGTTTTATCTTTCTCTCCTTTTCTCTCTTTCTCTGGCTTGTATCCATTCGGCCCCATTCAGCCAACTGTTTGAAGACGTTTATCCCCATCCAGGTGTCGATTTCTTCCTGGCGAGCGATAGAGAGCCAGCAGTGTATGGAGAAATCCGGCTTCGCCGGAGACATTTTTCTATCGAAAAATGTAAAAATGTAGCTTGTCAAAACAAGAATACATATATGCTAGCTCACTACCGCTCGCCAGGAAAATATTGACACCTGGATATGGGGGTAAAAGTCTTAAAATAGTTGGCTTAATGGGGCCGAATGGATACAAGCCAAAGAAAGAGGGAGATAAAGAGAAAAAAGCGAGGTGAACTCCCTTAATCTTACTTTTTCAATCATTTGTTTTGCCATCTATCAGTATATCTACTATCTTCGTGGTGCGATGTATAAGGTGTTGATTTTCGGTGTGAGCATCCTGGGTTCGAATCCACGGACTGCCACATGTGTTTGTAAATTTCATTAATCGATTTTAGGAGTATGGTTGGATGTTGGAAGGAACATAATAAATGTGTTACCTATCGATCTGTCTATAAATGCGTTGATATATTTGAATAATGTGTTTATATAACTGTGTTTCTATATTAACCTCAGAGCATTCTAGCCCTCTAGCTCTCTCTTTGTCTACTACCTCGTTTGGATCGTAAGGTCTGTTTAGCAAGTGACGTGTATACAGTATATGTAAATCTATGTACAAATCTCTCTCTCTCTCTCTCTCTCTCTCTTTCACCGGATATTGGACGTCTCAGTGACACGCGTCCACCGATTCCCTGGGTTCGAAACCTCTTAAACTTTTCTTACAGTGCCATCTCCCTTCCTTCGACATGTTTTTGTTCTCTCTCTCGGAAGGGGGAAGGATATTATTTTTAACTCCTTGTCTGGGAAAATGCTTTTTTTTTTAACCCTTTCGGTACCATGAAGCCTCTTTTATCTACCAGTAGAACATGACTTGTGATATGGTTTAGGAAGGACTTTTGATTAGTCGGGATTAAAAATATTTAATGAGGAGATTTTGTTCAACCTTAACATTTTGGAGTACCTTCCAACACTAACATCGCTTAATGTTAAGGGGAGACTGGCCGCTTGTTTGGTCTATTAATTAATTTATTCATATTTTGTTTTTAGTTTCCTCCCTAAACCTCCATCAAGCTTAGAAAAACACCCCCTAGACCCCCCTTCAAGATGAATGTGTAAATTTTTCGGTAGACAAATATTCCAGCCGAAGGCCGGTTCCTCTTAAAATTGCAGGCTCACTATCGCTCGCCAGGAAATAATCGACATATATATATATATATATATATATATGTATAATATGCCATTGTGCCGAACCAGTAAAAATGAGAGCATTCTATATTATCAGCCATGTTGAGTTACATTAAATGTTTATTCATGAAGAGGGGTCACCGGCTTTTTTTAAGTTTTCTCTCCTTTCCTCTCTTTCCCTGGCTTGTATCCATTGGATCCCATTCAGCCAACTGTTTTAAGACGTTTATCCCCATCCAGGTGTTGATATCTTCCTGGCGAGCGATAGCGAGCCAGCATTGTATGAAGAAATCCGGCTTCACAGGAGACATTTTATGCTGGCTCGCTACCGCTCGCCAGGAAAATATTGACACCTGGATGGGGGTAAACGTCTTAAAACAGTAGGCTGAATGGGGCCGAATGGATAAAAGCCAAAGAGAGAGGGAGAGAAAGAGAAAAAAAGCGAGGTGGGCTCCCTTAACTCAATAATGGCAGGTTATCATGTTTACATAACCGTAGCGCCAGGCGGGCATATTTGCCGAAAATTACCTTCATGCTCTTTTTCATGCATAAGCAAGAGCCAGAACGTACTACACTTATATATATATATATACATTTTTTTCTATGTGAATGAGGGAGACAAAAGGCATAACTGCCTGCAGCGAGAGCCTCCCCCAGATTTCGAAGAGTGACAGGGCCTGAAATCAAGGGACGTTCGAGCTAAAAATGCCTTGACACACTGAGTTTGAAGCAATTTAAGTCATAGGAAGAGGTAAAGACTGATTCAGGGAGAGGGTTCCAGAGCTCAGCAGTTGAATAGAAAGAAGTCTGAGAATAGAGTTTCACTCTTGGGTTGGACAGTTGCAAAGAGTAGGGGTGGGATTGTGATGCAAGGCGGGTACTACGTACCCTACATAGAGGAGGTGGTATACACTGGGAAAGCTCCGAGGAACACTGATTATTGTGGTAGCGATAGAATAGTGAGAGAGATGCAACATTGCGGCGAAGAGAGAGAGATTGCAGAGAATTGGTGAGTGGACGGGAGTTAATGATATGAAAGGCTTTCCTTTCTACTTTATCTAGGAGTACAGTGTGAGAGGATCCTCCCCACACATGTGAACAATACTCAATACAAGGACGCACTGTGCCCCTGTACAGAGCAAGTAGCTGTGCAGGGGTAAAGAACCCCTTGAAAAAGTCTCACCGAAGTCCTGAAAGTTGGATGACCAAGAGTTATTAAGATATGAAAGAAGATCACCAGTAGAGCGACCCTTAAGGAAGCCATACTGGCGATCTGAGAGCAGATTGTGACGTCTACCAGCGTGGGCAGCATTGCCTCTCGTTACCCACTAGCGCTCGCCAGGGACATCGAAATGGGCTACAGTTATCCGAGAATGTTGTTCTTTCTTTCCTTGTGCTCGCATTGTCACAGACAGTCCAGTGGTGGTCTTTGTTTTCGTCTGTGACAACGGGAAGTATTTTATATCATTAGTAGAATATAAGATGCATGGTGTAAAGTTATGGAGAAAGAGCGATAGAGGCAGCGTGGTGGTAGTATGTGCGAGTGTATGTATGTTGCTGCCTCCCTCGCTCGGAGGAGATTTCCCGCCCGCGCGCGGGCTTTCCCGCGCCCTTGATTGGCTGGCGGTTTCTGGCGCGTCCTAGGGCCCTGCTGCCTTGTGACGTATCAGCCCGTGATTGGCCGACCTTCGCGCCTTTGTGGGCTCGTGTGTGACTTGCCTCCTGCGTGAGGGTCCACAGGAGCTGTTCTCCTCAGGACAGGCTTGGCGCGCATGCTTCTAACATCCCTTTGCATACTCTCTCCCGATCACCCCCTTTACCACTGTCTCTCTCTCTGACCTTCTTCTTTTCCATTGCTTCTCACCTTTATTCAATTACTTGTCCCCTTGGGTTCTGCATACGGTTTCCATAGCCGGCCCATTGTATTGTATGCGCCGTCCTCTGAGATATTTACATGTACTTAGAATAGGTTTTGAGGGTTCTTAGAAGTAGAGGTTGGGAACTTAGTGTGTCTCCATTATTGATTTAGTGTTTCTGCTCTTTGGGATAAGGTAACTGTAGTCGTTGTCCCCGATGTGTGTGTGGTTTGCTTATACCTACACGACTTCGACCGGTCCTGTGGTAGCCTGTGTTGTCTTTTCACTTGCGTCCTTTACGAGTGCAACATTGTGTTGACTGAGGGTTTTAGCCTGTTCCAGTTCCACACTTTGTTGCCTCTTTGCTTGTCTTTAGAGGGTCGCCAGGATAGAACCAGATACTTGTGATCTGGATCTATCAAGAGAGCACCCTAGTCAATTAACGTAACTTAAAGGATGCAGTCTTAAGGACATTGCTAGGCTACGAACCTGTCTTGCTCAACCACAGTTCCTTACCTAGAGTATTCCCGCTAGACATTATTTATCGAGTAGACACTTATTAGTATTTAATATAAGCTCTTTTATATGTACGCATTATTATTCACAGCATTTATTAGTCTAGGTTGTTGTTGAGTTGCACAACCATAGCAGACTGTTTCGTTGATGAGGAAGTACTTCTTTAAGTGTCAAGCATTGCTACCGTTGCGCATTTATAGTATTCTCGTGTCAGTTAACATTATATGTCCTATCTTTTAGTGTAGGCTATTCAGTTTACACGTGTTGTGTCCTGCCTCCTGCCTTTATATAGTTCAAGATTAGATACGAGCATCTTATGAGCATCAGACTTTCTTCAGAAGTTTCCAGGTCTATGCTGTAGGACTATACTTCACTTTCTTTCAGATAGGAGTGAATAGTTTATTGTTGTTTAGAGTAACTATATTGAAGCACCTTTTTATTGTATTAAATCTTGCAGTGATTTAATTGATCTTTCCATAGATTCCTTTTTATGCATTTTAACGTAACTTGCATCCTGTTTGTTATCAGGCTATACCAGTGTAGGTTTGCCTGAAGTAGAGTACATTTATGCCCAGTTAAGGATACCCCGTTATCGCAGATTAACTCTGGAGGGTATAGGTGTTTTTATTCGCCGGCATATAAGTTCGAGGGTTTGGATCTAGCGTACCGTTGTTGCATAGTGCCCTATTACTAGTCCAATCTTTAAGTGCCCTTGTTTTATTCGTAGCCCCGGTCGTAACAAATGGCGACCTTGCCTAGTATCTTATATTAGGCATCATACCAAATGAACTAAGAAATAATTGCAGGATTTTTGGACATTTGTTTTTGAGGAATATTTTGGACACATAATTTTTTTTTTTTGGCAACGTAGTATAGCACTTGAGTTGTCTTCAAGCATTTGTTGAGTGAATAGTGCTACATGAGAGTTTAGTTTTTTTTTTTTTTTATAAACGTTGAGATTTTTCGGTGGACACTATGTCGAACGACGGATCAATGCACAGTGAGGACACAGTACGGGAAGCCGACTCTGAGGTGCAGCAGCGGGGTTTGTTAGAAGGCATTAGAGTAGTAACTAGTAAGGAGGATGCAAGGGAGTTTCTGGAGATGCCTATTACTGTTGACCGGGTGTCGGGGATTGATCTGTATGGTCTCCAGTGTTTGGCCATGGTCATGGGGCATGTTGGCACTAGCAGCACGACGAGAAGTGACCTGGTGGCCTGTCTGCTCGGTGGGGTGCGTGGGGCTTCGGGTGGAGCGGGAGCTGGGGCACCTTCGGCCCAGCCCCCATTCCACTCGACTCCTACCATGGCGCCCCCTCGGGCTCCAGAGCCGGGTACGTTCCTGCAGGCCGATAGTCACTGGCAGCGTGGTTTGCCCCTGGGTGGATCACTGGGTGGGTCTCCAATTGGTGCATCTCCTCCTCAAGGTTTAACTCCAGATATGATTTTCCAGCTTGAGATGGCTAAGATGGCTAAGCAGCAGGAATACCAGGTTGAGATGGCTAAGATTCAGCAGCAGCAGCGGGAAGCTGAGCTTCAGGTTGAGGCTACGAAGTACTGTGCAGACAGAGATCTTGAGAAGTCTAGGGTGGAGTCGACAGGGCAGCATCTCGGTTCTGGGAATCGAGGTCTTGATCAGCCTTTATCGCACCTTATTAAGTTAGTCCCTGCATTTGACGAGTCGGGTGTCACCGAGTTTTTCCTGCGTTTTGAGAAGAAGTGCCGGGAGCACCAATGGCCCGAGGTTAAGTGGGCAGCCCTTGTTTCCTCTAGGTTGGTTGGCAAAGGACTCAAGGTATATGATGCGTTGCCCTTGGAGTCTTGCATCGATTATGAGGTACTGAAGGAAGCTGTTCTGCGGGCGTACGAGTTACAACCAGAGACATATAGGTTGAAGTTCCGGGGTGTTATGAAGGGTCGTGAGTGCACTTTTCTAGAACATGCCCGGGAACTGTCTGATGCTTTGAGAAATTGGCTGAGGTCAGAGAAGGTGACGACATTCGGAGAGCTTGAGCAGTTAGTCCTTCTAGACTCTCTAGAGCAATTTTTCAAATGCACAGGCGGCGACCTGACTTTGAACCTCAAAGAGAAACGTCCTAAAACTCTACAAGAGGCAGCTGAGATTGCTGACCTGAGATTATCACTGATCCGTGGGTGCGGGTCTGCACAACGGACCGATGCAGTTAACAAGGGGCGCAACACTCCACCCCCCCCCGAGTCAGTGATACCACATTTAATAACAAAAGCAAGAGCAATGATACCAATTTTGATCACAAACCTAAAACCGTCCCGTTTAAGAAATGTCAGGGCCCTTCCCCACCTCAGGGGAAGTCCAAGGGTGAAGTAGAGTGTTTTAAGTGTCATAAAAAGGGGCGTTTTGCCCGTTCCTGCCCTAGTAACCAATCTACAGCAGTCGTGTCTTTGGCTAGCAACGTTGGGGTGTCTCTGAGGTCTTCTGCATTTACCCAGGGTGATATGTCAGATGCGGGGGCACAGCCAGTGAAGGAGTGTCCGGAAGGCTTGAAACCTGTCCGCGATGCTTTTTGCGACCATAGAGGGCGTGGCTGCGTGAGTTGGGCTGGTTGCAAGCATGGGTTGGAGTTGTTGCGTGATACAGGTGCATCCCAGACTCTGATGAAAAACTTTACAGGCAAACCTATAAACGCGGCACGGGTAGTTGTGGTGCAGGGTATTAATGCTACACGGTCATACCCGTTGGTTCGAGTAGAGCTGGAGGTTGAAGGTGTGACACGAGAGTTGGATGTCGGAATCGTGGAGAAACTGCCAGTAGAGTGCGTCGACCTTCTTCTCGGCAACGACTTTGCGGTGCCTACTTCCGAGGTATCACCCTTAGTCGTTGCCGAGAGGGCGGCCGACGTGAGTAGGGAGGGGCAGGAGTTGGTCGAGAGGTGTCAATTACAGCAGATGGCATGTGTTGTCACCCGTTCTCGTGCATCTAAAGTGTCACAGCCTATTCCTCAGTCTCTAGACCAGCGGAGGAACGGTCGAAAGGAGAAAGCTAAAGTTGGGAAAAGTTTTGAGAGTTTTTATCCAGCGGCTCTCCTTGGCGACTCAGTATTAGCACCATTGTTAACACCTTACGAGCGGCCTATGCGGTTTATTTATATGTACCGCCCAGCGGGGTGTTTTTAGCCAAAATAGGGCTGTTTACGTGATCATTTTCATGCCTAAATAAGACCCAGAACGTAAAACAAGTACCTATCCCTGAAAGGGCATAAACAGAGCTTTCGAATGACACCATAACGATCCTTTTATGATGGCTAGTTTTCTTGCAATAACCGTGCAACGCGAGTGCAAAAAGCATGTAATTCGGTATTTTTCCCCATATAATTCAGTATGTAGCGAGTGAGAGAGGGAGGAGGGAGCTGAGATTCGTGTCAGTAGGTTCGCCGCGGTGGTCTGGAGCAGTCATACGCTCGCTAGTCTCCTGCCACCACTTGTCTCTCTCTCTCAGCAACATTACGTGCTGAAATTGCCACTCGACCTATGTCGAGCGCCGCCACATAGTCCAGCTTTATTTAACTCGACTTATGTGGTGAGCCGCTAATTAAGGGTTAAGGTCCGGAGTGGCCCCAGAACCTGTCACACCTGTTGAGGAGGTAGGGCGTGTGAAAACTCTGAGACAGCACCGCTACTCACAAAAGCAAGATAGGATCGAACAGTCCAGTACCGGGGGAGGCCATAAGTTGCTCCGGGAGCATCTCGATAAATTGGCTCCTTCGGATATCTGTCGGCTGCAGTTGGGTGATCCTGAGCTTCAGAAGTGTAGTAACGGTGCAATCGAACTTGAGGAGGACGGGGATGCAAAGCCGGGGGACTTCTTTCGTATGGGGGGGATTTTGTACAGGCGTTTTCTAGATCCCAGACGGAGTTGGGAGGGGGGGTCGAGAGTGGTAGTGCCTGGTGTGTGCCGTGATAGCCTACTGAGGTTGGCGCATGATGTACCGTTGGCAGGGCATTTGGGTGTACGTAAGACTGTAGCAGCCTTAGCGAAATTGTTTTGGTGGCCAGGTATGAAGGCACATGTTGAGTCATGGGTGGCAATGAGCAGTACCTGCCAGACAGTAGGTAAACCAAACCAATGTATTCCCAAGGCTCCGTTACACCCTATTCCTGTAATCGGTCCACCATTCAGTAAGGTTATAATCGACATAGTTGGCCCTCTACCCCCTACTAGTGCAGGCAACAAGTACCTCCTCACAATCATGGATGTTGCCACTCATTATCCGAATGCATACCCCATGCGAAATGGTACTGCTAAGACTGTTGTTCGTAACTTGCTAATGTACTGTTCTAGGTACGGGTACCCGCAGGAATTGCAGTCTGACCAAGGGTCCAATTTTACTTCTAACCTTTTCAAACAGACCATGCAGCAGCACGGTATCAGTACAGTTGTCTCTTCAGCCTATCACCCAGAGAGCCAAGGGGTGTTGGAGAGGTGGCACTCGACTCTGAAAAGCATGCTGCGTTGTTACTGTGTTGAAAATGGCAAGGATTGGGATCTTGGGTTGCCCTATGTTATATTCGCTGCTCGGGAGGTACCTGGTGAAAGCCTCAGGTTCAGTCCCAATGAGTTAGTCTTCGGACATCAGGTCAGAGCCCCCTCAACATGGTTAGAGAAATCTGGGAGGGCACAGCAAAACCATGTTCCATGTTAAAGTATGTCCTCGAGAGCAGAGAGAGAATGCTGAGAAGCCTAGAGTTGGCAGGTAGGAATTTGGTAGGGTCGCAAGCACTGATGAAGGACAGGTATGATGAGAAGACAAAACTCCGGGAGATTAAGGTGGGGCAGGAGGTGTTGATTTTGTTACCTCTGCCAGGTCATCCGTTGTCTGCTAAGTATGCTGGTCCTTATAAGGTGGTAAAGCAGATCTCTGACCTAGACTATCTTGTGGCTACTCCAGATAGGCGTAAAAAGAATCAGCTGTGCCATGTGAATCTGGTGAAAGAGTTTGTGAGGCGCCCCCCTGAGCCTCTCGCTGTCCCTGTGTTGACCTGCAGTGGTCATGGTGGAGAAGGAGTGAGGGACAGTGAAGCCCAGGTGGAAGGTAACTGGGAGTGTCATGTCTCTGCTGACCAGTGGGCGGGGAACTCCAGACAGGTGGCTGACGATGCTCTAGTGCACCTGCCTGAGCAATAGCGTGTAGCCGTGCAGCGTCTGTTTGCTTCATACCCCACTGTGTTTGCAGAGCACCCAGGCCTCACAACTCGAGTGGTGCATGACGTGGACGTGGGAGATTACCCCCCCTTTAAATCAGTACCCTACAGAATTCCACCCATTAAACTCCCAGCCCTCAGAGCGGAGTTAGAGTATATGTTAGAACGTGGGCTGATTGAGAATGGGCCAGTTAGGTGGACATCTCCTGTCACTCTGCAGCCCAAGCCTGACGGGAAGGTTCACTTCTGCATTGACGTTCGGAGATTGAACGGGTTGACTCCCACCAATGCTTATCCCCTTCCCCGTGTTGACGATAGTGTAGACAAGATTGGTAAGGCACAGTTTCTAACTAAAGTAGACCTAGTGAAAGGATACTGGCAGGTGCCCTTGTCTGAGCGGGCGAAGGGGGCATGCGAGTTTGTGGTTGATGGGAACACCTACCGTTGCAATGTGATGCCGTATGGCCTTAAAAATGCCCCAGCAACCTTCCAGAGTCTTATGAATGAGTTAGTAGCTGACATCCCTAACTGCACTGTCTACTTAGATGACGTTATAATATACGATGACAACTTTGAGAGTCACTGTGAGCACATAGAAGCCTTGTTTCGGAAGCTCAGTGAGGCCAGCTTGGTGGTCAATCTGGGCAAGTGCGACTTTGTCCGGGCAAGTTACTGTGCAATATCTTAGGTTTGTGGTCGGGTTAGGCCAGGTGTGCCCCCCCCCCAAAACAAGATACAGGCTATTAACCAGTTTCCCAGGCCATCCACTAAGCGGCAGATCATGAGATTTTTGGGCATGATCGGTTACTATCGCCGTTTCATTCAGGGTTATTCTACTGTGTTAGCTCCTCTGACAGATTTACTAGAAAAAACAAAAAGTTCAAGTGGGCACCTGAGTGTGAAAGGGCTTTTTCGCTGGTCAAGCACCTACTATGCACTCACCCAATCCTCAGGGCCCCTGACTTTGAAAGACCATTCCAGCTGGCAACAGATGCCAGCGGTGTAGGGGCTGGTGCCGTCTTAATGCAAACAGACGAGGAAGGTTTGGAGCATCCAGTCAGTTTATTTTCCAAGAAGTTTAATTCCGCTCAGAAAAACTACTCTGTGGTTGAGAAAGAACTGCTGGCAATAGTGTTGGCGCTCAGGCACTTTGAAGTATATGTTCCTGCCTACGGGCCAGTTGTGGTGATTTATACCGACCACCACCCTCTTAAATTTCTGAACCAATTCCACAACCGGAATATGAGGCTGACACGTTGGTCACTCAGGTTGCAAGAATACAATCTAGACATTCGCCTTATTGCCAGTTGTGAGAATGTGATTGCAGACTGTTTGTCGAGGGTGGAGGATCCGGCGTAGATCACCACAGGTGTGTGGGTTTGAGTGGAGAAAAATCAGGCTTCCCCTGTAGAGCAGCCGTCAAAAACAACATTAAAATTAAATAAAAAAAATCACATAAAAACTCTTTCGTTTTTATAGTTAATTATAAGTTGCCAATGTTATAGCTAAACTCCTAAGTTGAACCTGTCTTTCACTTAGTAGGCTGGGCTCTGTGAAGCTCGCTCAGGGAGCATAGCAGGCTAAAATTATACTATTATGTTTGAGAGGGGTTATAAGATTTTATTTATGCTAATATGTTGTTTTATGTAAGAATTGAGCATTGCATTTCATTTCTGGTGGAGTGGCTAGGTGTGGCGGGTCTTGTCGGCATTCTGCCTTGTCAGATATGGTGCTCGCCTAATGTTGAGCGTCCTATATCTTGGGCGGGGTGTGACGTCTACCAGCGTGGGCAGAATTGCCTCTCGTTAGCCACTAGCGCTCGCCAGGGACATCGAAATGGGCTACAGTTATCCGAGAATATTGTTCTTTCTTTCCTTGTGCTCGCATTGTCACAAACAGTCCAGTGGTGGTCTTTGTTTTCGTCTGTGACAATGGGAAGTATTTTATATCATTAGTAGAATATAAGATGCATGGTGTAAAGTTAAGGAGAAAGAGCGATAGAGGCAGCGTGGTGGTAGTATGTGCGTTTGTATGTATGTTGCTGCCTCCCTCGCTCGGAGGAGTTTTCCCGCCCGCGCGCGGGCTTTCCCGCGCCCTTGATTGGCTGGCGGTTCCTGGCGCATCCAAGGGGCCTGCTGCGTTGTGACGTATCGGCCTTTGCGGGCTCCTGTGTGACTTGCCTCCTGCGTGAGGGTTCACAGGAGCTGTTCTCCTCAGGACAGGCTTGGCGCGCATGCTTCTAACATCCCTTTGCATACTCTCTCCCGATCACCCCCTTTACCACTGTCTCTCTTTCTGACCTTCTTCTTTTCCATTGCTTCTCACCTTTATTCAATTACTTGTCCCCTCGGGTTCTGCATACGGTTTCCATAGCCGGCCTATTGTATTGTATGCGCCGTCCTCTGAGATATTTACATGTACTTAGAATAGGTTTTGAGGGTTCTTAGTTAGTAGAGGTTGGGAACTTAGTGTGTCTCCATTATTGATTTAGTGTTTCTGCTCTTTTATTTAATGCTAGCCTGGGATAAGGTAACTGTAGTCGTTGTCCCCGATGTGTGTATGGTTTGCTTATACCTACACGACTTCGACTGGTCCTGTGGTAGCCTGTGTTGTCTTTTCGCTTGCGTCCTTTACGAGTGCAACATTGTGTTGACTGAGGGTTTTAGCCTGTTCTAGTTCCACACTTTGTTGCCTCTTTGCTTGTCTTTAGAGGGTCGCCAGGATAGAACCAGATACTTGTGATCTGGATCTATCAAGAGAGCACCCTAGTCAATTAACGTAACTTAAAGGATGCAGTCTTAACCCTGAATAGGCACGCAGGGGTCGTTTTGGGCCCCACGCCATGCGCAGACACAGTTTTCCGTCATCACGCAGCGTCTGTTTTGGCAGAGCGGGAGCTTCCACGTCCATGAGTCAGTCTTTCTAGTGTGGTTGAGTTGGGCACACCTTTGTCCCGCTCGCTCCGACCACATGGTCTGACCAGGATTTTTGGACCCCCTCGCATCTCCAGCGTACTAGGTATGTACCTCAAATGTTTTTGTAAAACTTTTGTATGTTATTATATTACAGGGTAAGTATTTGCTTTATGATCATGATACTTTGTGGTACCATAGGGAGATATTTAGTCTACACGTTGGCAAAATCAGATTGATGCTATGTTGTCAAACGTCGCCACTAGAGCCATTTTCCTAATGTTGTGTATTTGTTTCAATTTTCAGTGACAGCCATGGCCTGCAGATCTCTCACTCCTGCTGAGATAGACAGCCTTCTGTTGGACTCGGAACCCATTGCCAGCGATGAGGATGGTCCTGAAAGCAATGAGGATGAGAGTTGTGATAGGGAAGAGGATTTATTCTACGACGGAGAGGTGGAAAGCGAGTTGGCAACTCGCGCCGCCTTATCGCCCGACTCTCCCCCAGTCGGCCCCCTCCCGGACCACACTCCCTCCACCTCCCACGCATCTCACACGCCACGTGCCTCCCCTAGTATCGCTGTTACTGCTGCCAGGGCTAGGAAAAGGCTCCATCCCTTTGCTAGAGAGGTAATATTGTCAGCTGCTGATCAAGAAGCTGGCGATATTGACGACCCAGCACCGCTGCCCCGTGTCACACTCGACCCTCTGACACCCCTTCGGCCTGGCTCGTCGTCTTCCACGGCATCAACACCAAACATCTATCACCCGGAAGTTATACTAGGCACCCCTGAAACTCCCACCACCCCGGAAGAGGACACATCGGGCATTTCATCGTCAGTGTTGAAGTCTAGGAAGAGGGAACGTGGGAAACTCGGCCCTGCGGTTGAAGGCACCATTATACCACTCGACTTGCCCTCAGTGAAAGCCAGGAATGGGGCTGTTTGGCACAGGGATCCCAATCCTAATATGCCGAGGATCTTAGAAAGCCAGAACCTAGATGGAAAGCCCACTCGTATAGGTGCAGGTCCCATTAACCCTGTTGATTATATATCCTTGTTCCTGGATGACACGATGTTGGCAGGCGTATGTGCCCACACCAATGACAGGATCGAGCGGTACAGGGCAAAATTCAAGAACACCGAGCACAGCACCCTTAGAAACCTTGAACTTTTGGAGTTGAAGGCCCTACTAGGAATATTGATTATGAGTGGTGCCAGGAAAGACAATCGCATGCCGACTACAGAGATGTGGTCGAAATTGGACGGGGCCCCGATCTACAGATCCACCATGTCGGAACGGAGGTTTGCATTCCTCATTCGGTGCATACGGTTTGATGATTCAGCAACCCGCCAGGCACGACTGAAGGACGACAGACTCGCCCCTATTAGGGTTCTCTGGAATGCCCTACTCTGCCACTGCAAGGAGAACTACACCACCGGAATACACCTGACGATCGACGAGCAGCTTCTCGCGTTCAGGGGAAACTACCGATTCCGGATGTACATCCCCAACAAACCTGCTAAGTAAGTATTATATAATTATCTTATATTATATATTTTATACTATATATTTTAATATTTATATATTAGTATAACTATTATTTATTATCTATTTCAATAACTTACCTGATAACTGCAATTACCGTACCTGAAAGACCTAAATTACCTGATTTTGATACCTATCATATATTTACACTTACCTGCAATTACCTGTCATAATTGTTGTAACTTTACTTGCAATTACATATACTTACCTGACAATTACCTGCAATTACAATTATTTTAATTTACTTACCAGAGACTTCTTATTGAAACACAGCCTACAATTACATATACTTACCTGTCAATTACCTGCAAATACATTTATTTTAATTTACTTGCCAGATACTTCTTATTGAAACATACCTTGCAACTGCATACACTTACCTGCAATTACATATATTTGTAGGCCCTATTTACTTACCAGATACTTCTTATTGAAACATATCTTGCAATTACATATACTTACCTGACAATTACCTGCAATTACACTTATTTTAATTTACTTACCAGATACTTCTTATTGAAACATACCTTGCAACTGCATACACTTACCTGCAATTACATTTATTTGTATTTACTTAGATACTTATTGAAGCATACTTTGGAACTGCATACACTTACCTGACAATTACCTGCAATTACATTTATTTTAATTTACTTACCAGATACTTCTTATTGAAACATACCTTGCAACTGCATACACTTACCCGACACTTACCTGCAATTACATTTATTTGTATTTACTTACAGATACTTCTTATTGAAACATACTTTGGAACTGCATACACTTACCTGACAATTACCTGCAATTACATTTATTTTAATTTACTTGCCAGATACTTCTTATTGAAACATACCTTGCAACTGCATACACTTACCTGACACTTACCTGCAATTACATTTATTGGTATTTACTTACCAGATACTTTAAAATTTATGGTGCCGTTGATAACTAATGTTAATTTTTGTCCTCAGATATGGCCTCAAGATCATTATGGTGTGTGACAGCGATTCTTACTACATGTACAATGCGCTGCCATACCTGGGGAAGGGAACCATCGTTGCACCAACAGTCAACATTGGCCTCGGAGAGTATGTCACCACACAACTAGTAGACGGTTTGGGTCGTAGGGATCGTACAATCACCGCCGACAACTGGTTCACGTCCTTGAGCTTGGCAAACAGTCTACGCCGAGCCAAAATATATCTTGTCGGGACCATTCGACCCAAACCATACCTGCCGATCCATGTGGTGGCGATGAAGCTGCAGGTTGGGGAATCTGTGGCGGCCTATAACTACGATTCTAAAATAACCTTACTCTGCCAGAAGGCAAGCCAGAAAAAGAGAGTCATGATGGTTTCAACCATCCACCACAACCCGACCAAAATTGAAGGTAGGAAAACCGACATCCGAATGTTCTACAACAGCACAAAGGGTGGTGTAGACACCTTTGACCAGCTATGTGCTGGGACCACATGTGCTCGCCGAACCAGCCGATGGCCCCTCTGTATGTTTTATGGGATACTCAACATTACAATGGTCAATTCGTACATCCTATACAAGAGCGTCAACCCTGACACACAGAAGACAAGAAAGCTGTTCCTCAAGGATGTTGCCGCGGAGTTGTGCCGCCCTTGGGCTGTCTGACGGCTCGATAACTCCCCTACTATGAACAGGGACATCCGCAACTACGTCTGCCAAACCTTCAGCATTCCGGATGTGGATGCCCATGAACCGGCCCCTGACAGACTCAACAAGAGGGCAAGGTGCCATGTGCACCCCAGGGCTTCTCACAGCAAGACCAAGACCCTCTGTGTCCACTGTCATCGACCTACATGCTACAGACACCTGCTCACTTACTGCTTCACCTGCAACCAATATTCTCATACCAATAGAGGTAAGCAGCATATTCTTATATAATTTATGCCAACGTAATCAGGAGGTCTTCAACTCATTTCAGAGTGATTTTCATCCACTTTAGTGCCATATTAGAAGAGATATCAAGGTTTTCTTGTCAAAAATGACCCTCCGTTTTCCAATATATTTACTAAATTCAATTTTGGTGGGGTCTAATATATTCCCATGTTTTTTGTTTGTGTTTAGGCTGTTCTTTATAGCTTGGAGATACACTCATGCAAATTTGATACAAATCCCTCCATATTTATTGCCTCTATACCATTTTGAAAAAAGGGTAATTTCTTTTAATTTTTCGGGGCCTCGGAAAGTTGAGTTATTGCAACACCTGATCAATGGTAATAATCCGATTTCTAGTTACTCTATGCCAACGTAATCAGGAGGTCTTCAACTCATTTTAGATTGATTTTCATCCACTTTAGTGCCATATTAGTAGAGTTATCAAGGTTTTCTTGTCAAAAATTACCCTCCGTTTTCCAATATATTTACTAAATTCAATTTTGGTGGGGTCTAATATATTCCAATGTTTTTTTTTTTTTTTTAGGCTGTTCTTTATAGTTTTGAGACACACTCATGCAAATTTCATACAAATCCCTCCATATTTATTGCCTCTACACCAGTTTGAAAAAAAGGTAATTTCTTTTGATTTTTCGGGGCCTCGGAAAGTTGAGTTATTGCAACACCTGATCAATGGTAATAATCCGATTTCTATTTACTCTATGCCAACGTAATCAGGAGGTCTGCAACTCATTTTAGATTGATTTTCATCCACTTTAGTGCCATATTAGTAGAGTTATCAAGGTTTTCTTGTCAAAAATTACCCTCCGTTTTCCAATATATTTACTAAATTCAATTTTGGTGGGGTCTAATATATTCCAATGTTTTTTTTTTTTTTTAGGCTGTTCTTTATAGTTTTGAGATACACTCATGCAAATTTCATATAAATCCCTCGTATTTATTGCCTCTACACCAGTTTGAAAAAAAGGTAATTTCTTTTGATTTTTCGGGGCCTAGGAAAGTTGAGTTATTGCAACACCTGATCAATGGTAATACTCCGATTTCTATTAACTCTCTGCCAAAGTAATCAGGAGGTCTTCAAATCATTTCAGAGTAATTTTCATCCACTTTAGTGCCATATTAGTAGAGTTATCAAGGTTTTCTTGTAAAAAATGACCCTCCGTTTTCCAATATATTTACTAAATTCAATTTTGGTAGGGTCTAATATATTCCATTTTGTTTTTGTGTTTAGGCTGTTCTTTATAGTATGGAGATACACTCATGCAAATTTCATACAAATCCTTTCACATTTACAGCCTTGGTGCATTTTAAGAAATTGGGTAAAGTTTCCTAGATTTTTGGGGGCGTCGACAAATTTACCTCTTGCCATTTCTGTTCTAGATCTGTTCTGGTGCAAACTACAAGGCTGTTATTCGTACATGAGTGTCCCCCTGGATCACCCTACAGGTTCCTCGAATGTGATGGCAATCGACGTAATTTAAGTATTTATTTTTTATTAGAATATTTTTTTTACCGAGACATATTTATGTACAATAATCAGTAAAACCTATTGAACATTAGTATTTTTTTATTAGAATCTAACATAGTCTTAAGGGATAGTTTAAGTAAGTTTAGCAATAACAAAATCAAAATAATGGTTGTTAGTTTAGGTGTGATGGATTTTTAAAGTCACTGGACGGAAACGACCATAGCATATCTAAAATGTACCTGAAAAGGATGCGTACCTATTCAGGGTTTTAAGGACATCGCTAGGCTACGAGCCTGTCTTGCTCAACCACAGTTCCTTACCTAGAGTATTCCCGCTAGACATTATTAATCGAGTAGACACTTATTAGTATTTAATGTAAGCTCTTTGATATGTACGCATTATTATTCACAGCATTTATTAGTCTAGGTTGTTTTTGAGTTGCACAACCATAGCAGACTGTTTCGTTGATGAGGAAGTACTTCTTTTAGTGTCGAGCATTGCTACCGTTGCGCATTTATAGTATTCTCGTGTCAGTTAACATTATATGTCCTATCTTTTAGTGTATTCAGTTTACACGTCTTGTGTCCTGCCTCCTGCCTTTATATAGTTCAAGATTAGATACGAGCATCTTATGAGCATCAGACTTTCTTCAGAAGTTTCCAGGTCTATGCTGTAGGACTATACTTCACTTGCTTTCAGATAGGAGTGAAGAGTTTATGGTTGTTTAGAGTAACTATATTGAAGCATCTTTTTATTGTATTAAATCTTGCAGTGATTTAATTGATCTTTCCATAGATTCCTTTTTATGCATTTTAACGTAACTTGCATCCTGTTTGTTATCAGACTATACCAGTGTAGGTTAGCCTGAAGTAGAGTACATTTATGCCCAGTTAAGGATACCCCATTATCGCAGATTAACTCTGGAGGGTATAGGTGTTTTTGTTCGCCGGCATATAAGTTTGAGGGTTTGGATCTAGCGTACTGTTGTTGCATAGTGCCCTATTACTAGTCCAATCTTCAAGTGCCCTTGTTTTATTCGTAGCCCCGGTCGTAACAAGATTATGAGAAGAGAAATGCTTAAGAAATTTGGAAGCAAGAATAGTTTCAAAATCTTTAGAGATATATCCGTGAAACGACAATAATAGAGTTTTCCAATGACACCTGAATCATCCCAGTACGATATCTGGTTATCTTGCAACGATCTTGCAACCAAAGGCTAAAATCGGATAGAATAGGGGTATTTCGTCTGTTTTTGCTGTGTTTACCCATACAGTACTGGTGCCGTAATTTTCTTTATATTGCGGCAAATATTAAACTATTTTATTCAAGTTAGGAAGGACCTCTAGTAATAATAAGGCTTCAAACTATCTCAACCAAACCTTTTAACTCCCGCAGATCGTTCCTAAGCTGCGCAGTATCGTCTAAATTAAGCTATAATAAAATATAGCACACGTCGCTGGTACTTAAAGGGTTAAGCACAGCACATGAGTGAGACCGTCGTATCTGAGCCTATAATTGTTCTCATATAATTATGTTAGTTACCGGTGTATGTAGTTTGCGACAGGAAGTGTATTTTTACATGTTTTCTTAATACATATTCCGATAATTAATTTGAAATGTTAAGAATCTTGTAATATTAGGAGTGATAAACAAATATTAATGACCGACCTTTCTTGGCACTTCTTGCTATTATGTGCGGTTCAATGCAATAACAAGGCCTTGTAACGGTTTTTCCATGGTCTTCCGTTGCTGCAAAAACAAGAACAATTTCTGCCGGAGCAAAAAAGTTAGCTTGGGTTCTGCGCGGAATTAAGTAACATCCCGTTCTTAACATATATTATCAACTACAAACCCCAATGCACTTGAATAAACTAAGGAAAGCATATGGTCCTCCCGGGATTCCAACTCGGGACACCACACCCAGAACATAAGCATCTAAATTTCTGCACGAAATGCCAGGAAGTGTCTTATTGACTTTTACGAAAATCGTCGCACACCAGGGAATGTTTGACCATGATCGAAATTTCGCTCTCATTTGCCGACATGCCACGGTACAATCGAATACCATAGTCTCTAGCCCACCCATTTATATTTGTGGACTTCACTTATTTCTAATTATGGAAGTATATCTCTGGAAACGAATTTATGAATATATTTTTTTATAAATCAACTATACAACTATTTTTACTATTTATTGAAAAGCAAGTTCTATCCCAAAATCAGTCCAGATAGTTATAACTGCATAACAAAATATAGGGGGTCCCCAAATTCGTATGAGTGGCCTAGAAATTATGGTATCCGAGTGTACCTCACAGTGCTCTAGGATACATCAAGGAGTATCCCGAGATTTTAAAAATGTAGATACCGAATAGGCCACGAACCGCGTGTTGTGGCAAGTCAGCGCCTGATTCTTGTACACTCACGGCGGTAAGTCGTAGACCAGGGGTGTGCCAAAGTCCTAGCCACACAATGGCAGCAGGTTCGAACAATTTCTACTTTTGGTGGTTCAGCGGGCACGACGCCAGTGAAACAATTGTATTGATAGTTAATAAGCTTCGCCCATACACAGTTGCTTATGTATAGGCATATGTAACGGCAAGACAATAAACGGTAAATGATTATTGTATTCCGATATATTTATTTATTTAATTTATCTATTTATTTATATATTTATTTATTGTGGTTCCTTGCAGTTGAAATGCAACTGTTTACAATAAAATTTATGAGACTAAAACATGCATCAAAACTCCAGTAATTAGGTAGGCTACATAATACAATCTGTTCACGCGTTTGGAAGACATATTTAGTAATCTTGAATTGGACAATAAAGGAATAAATTTTAATGGGGAATATCAAAGCAACCTCAGATTCGCTGATGACAAAGTTTATCCTAACGACTCAGAAGTTACAACAATAATTGATGGACGATATAATCGATGGAAGCCTTAAATTAGTGTTGACAATGAATAGAAACCAAGAGTATGTTGAATGATCATGTGCAACCACAACAAATTAAGTTGGAGGATTATGTGCCAGATTCAGTGGAGGAATATATATACCAAGGCCAGGTTATAAAAACAAACTCAGATCACTAGATAAATCAGACCAAGGATAGATATGGAATGGAGCGCATATGGTAAGCATACTTTTATTATGAACAACTAGTTACACCTAGCATTTAAGATAAAATTATGCAATAAATGTGTCCTTCCTGTACTAATTTATGGATCAGAAACTGATTATGACAGTTTCCTAAAAGAAAACTTTGTAGTGCATATTAGGGATAACTTTGAGCGACAAGAAGAGCTTCTTGGATAAAGAAAAGAAACAAGTAGAAGATAATCGCATTGACAAGAGGAAATGAGCTTGGACAGATCATATATTTAGAAGATATGATAGCGGATGGACAAATAAATGATCACAGTGGGAATCCAGAGATGGAGCTAGAGGAAGGGATAGGCAGAGAACCAGATGGAGGCCTGAGATCGGAAACTTTGCTAAAGTAGGATGGAACAGGATAACATCTGACCAGTTAGATTAGAAACGTATGGGAGAGGCCTTCGGCCTGCAGTGGACTAAGGCTGTAGATGGTGATGATTATGATAATAGTAAACTAATAGAAATATAATAATAAAGTAACTACTGTTAATGAAAAACTATAAATATAGTAATATCATACCGTAGGTCAATTTACATGTATACAATAAACTCACGTGGCAGCAGGTAACCGACAGTTTTACGAGCGCTACACACCGTATCACCTAGCAAATTTACATAGACAACCGGGAATTTGGAAGTAATTAGCCCAACAATATGTATTACTCCATACAGATTAACATTTTACCGAATACAACTGAGAGAGAAAGAGAGAGAGTCTTCATATTTGCTATCCTTTCCTTCCGGTTTATCTTACTCTTAGGGTTGCTATCTACTAATATTAAGTCCTGGCAACATCGCAGGGATCGTAAGATCTGTTTACTCAATGTATCTATGTAAATATGTGTAATTATCTATCTGATGACTAATATTATTCAAGAATATGTCATGACACTGACGTATCTTAAACGAGGTCCAAAACGTAATATATGGTAGTTTACATAGCAAGTAACATGGGCCTATTGTGTTTCGCCATTCGCTTTTACTCATCTCTTATATGATAAATTATACGTAAGAACTAACCTTTTCTGTCTGGGAGACTTTTGTCTACTTAATTGTAGCTATATTTAGATGGTTTCATGTGGTAGCTAAAGATTTAATAAGATAATAGCCTTTAATCGGATGTCCTTCCTAATCTGCTTAATATTGCTTAATGGTAACCAGAATATATATAAACTGACTTAACTCGTTAAAAAAGTTAAAACCTAACTACAGTATGCATTATACAAGGGACGTGGGTATTGAACATATCACTTGTCTTCCTTGTTATGCCTATTCCGTTATGTACCGGTCGATAGTCTATAGGCCTACATAACTAAAACCGTCTGCAATATATAACATTGAATAAATAACTTAGCATACCTACGATATACATTTTATACAACGTCAAATTTACCGTACACTCACTCCCGAACTTAATACTAAATATTTTTAGCGTATGCACACTTTATAAAAACAAAGTGAAGTGGGTGAGTATCTAAACCATTTATCTAAATGTGTTCTGCCAACTACTGTACGTAAATGTAGATCCGACCAGAGCCAAAAATTCGATTAAAGAGCGTTCCGTGAATTCTAAAACTACAACTAAGTTTTCTATGCAAATGCTCGTAGCATATAGCCTAATAAATTGTAAGATTTAGAGGAACTAGGGTTTACAGAAAATTATGGTTTAATTGGTATAACAATCTTGGCTCAATACATTACATACTTTTTAACAGTAGCCTCACTTTCCGGTTATGTAAGTTTTGAGAAAAGCCGAATAAATAAAAATGAAGGTAGAGTTACATTTTGTATCAAAGAAAGTCTTAACCCGATCCTCTAGTGAAAACCTCAAATTGTGAACGTAGACATCCTTTGTACTAATACAAATAATACTTTCATTAATATACAGACCTCCAGCTCAATCAGTGTAAACTGACAAATATGTGAGCAAATTACAGATATAAGGAACTCGCAAGATACTGTATTTTTTGGCGACTTCATTTTACGTGTGAACAAGTGGAAAAATAGGCTTACTTCACACTCTGGACAAGACCTGTATGCACACTTGCAAGAGAGCTCGCTCTTTCAGTTAAATCTCCGACCCGTGGAAATAACTTCCTTGACCTTTTACTTGCAATAAAGTAATTAATTGACAATTTTAAATGTTATGATTAATTCAGTAATAATTACCATCATATCACTTTCCATTTAAAATTTAATAGCAACAAACTCATGTTACGAACTGGCACTCGGGCACACAAGGGCTCTCATTCAGGACTTGAATACGGCTCGCTGCCACAACGGAAACACACGATCCCAACCCCTGAGTACTGCCAGCCGAACAAAAAACACCAATACCCTCCAGAGTTCAATCTGCTATAACGGGGTATACAAGAACTCGGTACTAGTGTTCAACAACAGACTAATAAAGAGACAGGAATTATCTAGTCTGGTCAACAATCAAACAATGAAGTAAAAAACAACAACACAAAAGAATAGTGTTGGCCGAAGCCGAAGTAATCCACCCTTGACTATGAACTTAAGAAGTCCACCACCCTCTACTTCGGATCGGCACTATTACGTTACGTTAACCCGTTGAGCCCCGGCTAGTTATAATATTTTGTTCACCCCAGTCCCAAGCCATTTTCACTTATTTTTTGTGTTTGCTAAAATGGAAGACAAGGATGAGAAATGAAAAAAAAAAAAAAAAATCACCTCTGACATTTTTTGTTTGGGGGGGGGGGGGGGGGGCCCGGTGGGGGGGGGGGGGAGCCTCAAAACAATTTGTTGAGCCAAAATGGAAGAGAATGGTGAGAAATGAAGACAAAAATAAAAAAAAACTCATTTCGGTCATTTGGGGGGCGGGGGGGGGGGGGTTTCAATAGTTTGTCTCCCCCGCATGACCACCCGCCCGGGAGCACTAGGGTAAAAACTGAGTATGGCATTGTATGGCATACATCCTAAGGAGTATCTCACAAAAATCTCAAGCCTCTAGCTCCCATACGACCGGAGTAATGAAAGTTCAAAGTGGCGGTGAACTAGGGGTGTAAACTATCCCCACTAAGCCCACCACCACCAGCCGCGCGGCTGTCTCGGCCCGCTCACACCTACTGGCCCGGCTCCCACACACACTACGGTACCTCCCCCTCCTATTCTCCCGCCATTTCCTACCTTACGAGCCACGTAAGTGTTTTTTATATGTCGGACGCACGTGATGCGTCGCTGGGAGTTGGTGATCAAAGACTGCCGACGCAACACGTGCGACGCTGGGTCTCACCGGGTTAATAGTCCTTAAGCATCGAGCAAGGAATCTTTTGAAAAAAGTTAGATGCTTCTCGGATGCTCGTAAGAAGTACGTATCGGATTTTGAACAGTAATTCAATAAGCAAAAACACTGGCAATTAAATACTATTAACCCGTCCAGCCCCGGCTAGTTTTGTAATGTTTGTTCACCAGAACCCGGCCGGTTTTCAAAAAATGGTTTTATTCCAGAAACAATAGCGAATGGGTTAGGAATGAAGGAAAAACCACGAAAAACCGCTCAAAAAGCTTAAAGAATGGTCCTACAGAGCCCCCGAAACCGTATTTTACAAGAGTAAACAATTGAAGGCAATTACCCAAAAAAACCAGGTTATTGCGCGCTCACGCACACGCACGTGGACTTTGAGAGTTGTCAACCATCGGCACGGTTGCGTGAGATACGTACACAATTCCCATACAAATCTGAGCCCTCTTGAGTGGCTACACCTGAGGTTACGGTCGACGCAATTAGGGTGACGCGCCAGGCGCGTCTCTGGGACTGTGCGTTACATACATCGCCGACGCGTCAGGCGCGTCGCTGGGGCTGTACGGGTTAAAGGCTTAAATTGGCATAAGAATAATTAAAAGAATATGCAATAGTAAATGGCAAACATTAAAAGGAAGTACTCCGCAAATGCAACGGCAATAGCCTACTCGGATTGTGCTCGTGGGCCACTAATCACTAAAGTAGCCAAGCTTGCAACACATGAAATCAATAGTGCATAAACAATATCATACATAAGGAAAGCTTCAATACTATTCTGTATCTACTAATCGAGTAAAGTCTAGCTGGGGTACTGTGGGCAAAAGGTAGCAGTGACTGAGCAAAAATGGCTCGTAGCCTAGCGAAGTCCTCACGACTATTTAAAGTATTACGTTAAAACTAACAAGTGCACTTTGAGAAATCCAGATCCCTTGTATCTGGTTTACTCCCGGCTCCTTGACAAAGTAAAAACAAACTGTTAATAAAATACAGGGTGGTTAGGCTCTTGCCCTCACACACTGTAAATTATAAACTCAACACAGTCAGCCGCGAAGACAACCTAGGCTTCACTGAACCGAAACGAGTATGCAGGTTTATCGCTTAACCACTGCATCAAACAACAACTCGTAACACAGAAGAGCCTTACCCCAGTCTAGCATTACCTAGACCAGCAGAAAACAGGAATAATAATAATAACACACAGGGAAATGCATATACAAGTGCAACAAACATAAATCAATCCTATTCTAAGTTAACCCTTCCAAAATAGGCTATCTAATAAGCAAGTATCTCGTGAGAACTCAAGCGATAATACGTTGGCTGACTAGCTCTGCACCAACGGGACCATGGAAGTTAAACAGGGCAGGGAAAAGAGGAAATAAGAATGTAAGGTAGTAGAGAAAGTTCCCATCAGTCAGAAGAATATAAATAGTTAGCAAGGAAAATGACAAGTCGCTCTGCCTAATGAGTTCTGATGAAAAAATGGCTAGACTTCCCTTTTATACCCGGCCCTCTAGTGAGCCCAACGTGAACTACTAAGGACCGCCCACTGACAACCATTACGTAATTTCTCTCTCTCCTCTGGGATACACAAAGGCTCCCCCTAGCACTGAGGGAGGGAGGAGTGCTAGTGAGTTAGGCCTACCTCCTGCCTGGCGTACCCACTGACACCTAACTGTGGCTGTTTCTCTTCCCATCATTACAATAAGTTTTACACACAATACTTATAACTAATGATATAAAATAGAACTCGTTGACTCAGATGAAAACAAAATACATATTCATAATACTTATAGTACAACGGCTCACACGAACTAAGTTAGGAAACTCTACATAGACTACAGCCAAAGTTCCTGCCCTGACGATCCTAGCGAGAGTGGGGCATGACTAGGCGTTCTGTACAGCATGCTCACACATGGACATGCGTCACACCTCCCCCAAGATTTTACTCGCTCAACCCTGAGCTAAAATCTGACAAACACAGAACCCCATCAAGCCCCCCACACCCAGCGACCGCATGGCACTAAAACAAAGCTGAGTTTATCACCAAAACACATCTTATTATAAAAAAAAAAAAAATCACATTTTATAACTCCTCCCAACAATAGCAAAAAGACACAATATCATGCTCCCAGAGCGAGCTTACAGCAGCTCAGCCGTTTGATAGTTCGTGGACTACTCAAACTCTATAGGCTATGACAAACTTATACGATTACCTATATCAAAAGAAAAAGTTTTTATATGATTTTTATGTTTTTCCCGGCTGCACTATAAGGGCAGCCTATTTTCCTCCACTCAAACCCACACACCTGTGATAGCCTACAACTGATAATCCACCCTTAATAAACAATCCGCGATCACATTGTCACATCCAGCAATATGACGGATGTCCAGGTTATACTCCTGCAACATCAAAGACCACCTGGTCAGTCTCATATTGCGATTGTGAAATTGATTCAGGAATCTCAAAGGGTGATGATCAGTGTAGATAACCACGACTGGGCCATAGGCTGGAACATACACCTCGAAGTGCCTGAGCGACAGCACAATCGCCAGTAATTCCTTTTCTATTGTAGAATAGTTCTCTTGTGCAGCATTGAACTTCTTAGAAAAGAAACTTACTGGGTGTTCCACACCTTCATTGTCTGTCTGTAGCAAGACGGCACCAGCCCCTACACCACTAGCATCTGTTGCCAGCTGAAAAGGCCTGTTAAAGTCTGGGGCCCTGAGTATCGGGTGAGTACATAGCAAATGTTTCACCAAAGTGAAAGCCTTTTCACACTCAGGTGTCTTTAGATAACAAATCTGTGAGAGGTGCCAACACCGTTGAGTAACCTTTTATGAAGCGTCTGTAGTAGCCTATCATACCCAAGAATCTCATAACCTGCTTCTTGGTTGTTGGGTGTGGAAATTTATTGATAGCCTGTACCTTGTTCTGAGGAGGGCACACCTGTCCCCTTCTCACTACAAACCCAAGGTACTGCACAGTGGCTTTTACGAAGTCACACTTTGCCAAATTTACTACCAGACCTGCTTCACTAAGTTTCCGGAACAAGGTCTCAAGGTGCTCACAATGGCTCTCAAAGTCGTAATCATAAATGATTACATCGTCCAAATATACGGTGCAATTCGGAATGTCCTTTACAATTTCATTCATCAGGTTCTGAAACGTTGCTGGTGCATTCTTAAGTCCGTAAGGCATAACATTGCACCGGTAGGTACTCCCGTCCACAACAAAACCACATACCTCTTTAGCACGCTCGGACAAAGGTACTTGCCAGTAACCTTTTACTAAATCTACTTTAGACAAAAAACGAGCATTACCAATTTTGTCAACACTATCATCAACCCGAGGAAGAGGATATGGGTTAGTTGGAGTCAAACCGTTTAACCTACGGAAATCAATACAAAAGCGTACCTTGCCATCTGGCTTAGGCTGCAGTGTTACGGGGGAAGTCCACTTTACTGTGCCTTTCTCTATCAACCCTCTACTGAGCATATACTCCAACTCATCCCTCAGAGCTGGTAGTTTTATGGGGGGCACACGGTACGGGATTGACTTAAAGGGTATATGGTCTCCCACGTCAACATCATGCATAGCCTGAGTAGTGAGGCCTGGGTGTTCAGCAAATACAGTGGGGTATGAACCGAACAACTCACGGATACCATCAAACTGCGGCTCAGGCAAATGAGCTATAGCCTCGTCAGCCCTTAGGCTCGAGTTCCCCGCCCACTGATCCGCTGAAACATGTTGATCCCAGCTATCCTCCTCCGAAGCTTGACTGTCCCCCTCTCCTTCTCCACCACGGCCGCAACAAGCCAACACAGGGACAGTGAGAGGCTCAGAGGGGCACCTCACATACTCTTTAATAAGGTTCACGTGACATAACTGGTTCTTTTTCCTCCTGTCTGGAGTGGCAACAAGGTAATCTAAGTCTGAAATTTGTTCTACAATTTTATAAGGTCCAGTGTACTTCGCAGAGAGGGGGTTACCAACCAAAGGCAACAAAATTAATACCTCTTGTCCTACAGTGAACTTCCGGAGCCTCACTTTGCGATCATACCTGTCCTTCATCAAAGCTTGTGATTCTGTCAAATTTCTACCTGCCATCTCCAGACTCTTAAGCATGTGCTCACGGCTTTCAAGCACATACTTTAATAATGGACAAGGCTGCACAGTCCCCTCCCAAATTTCTTTTCAGCATGTTAAGGGGGCCCCTGACACGGTGTCCAAAAAGCAGATCGCTTGGACTAAATCCCAGGCTCTCACCAGGTACCTCCCGAGCAGCAAACAGCACATAAGGCAATCCAAGATCCCAATCCATACCGTTGTCAGCACAATAACACCTGAGCATGCTTTTAAGTGTAGCATGCCACCACTCAAGCACCCCTTGACTCTCAGGGTGATACACTGACGATACTACTGCTCGTATCCCATGCTGTTGCATTGTTTGCTTGAACATGTTGGAGGTGAAATTAGATCCCTGATCAGACTGAATCTCTTCCGGGTACCCGTACCTTGAGAAGTACCACAACAAGTTACTGACTACCGTCTTAGCCATTCCATTTTTCATAGGGTATGCATCGGGGTATCTAGTGGCAACATCCATTATGGTTAACAAAAATTTATTTCCAGCCTTAGTGGGAGGGAGTGGACCAACTATGTCAACAATAATTTTACTAAAGGGTGGCCCAATCACAGGAATAGGGTGTAACGGAGCCTTAGGAATAACTTGGTTCGGTTTCCCGACACGTTGACAAATATCACATGAGTTTATCCATGACTGCACATGAGACTTCATCCCCGGCCACCAAAACAATTTCCCCAAAGCCGCCACCGTTTTCTTGGCACCCAAATGTCCTGATAATGGAGAATCATGAGCCAACCTAAGCAAACTTTCCCTGCAGCCCTCTGGCACGACCAGCTGGTCAACTGTACCTGATCCGCCCTCCCAGTTCCTTTTAGGATCTTGATATCGGTGGTATAAAATTCCATTAAAGAAAAAAAAATCCCCTGCCTTTGCATCCCTATCTTCTTCTAACTCCACAGCCCCATTGGTACACTGCAAAACCTCTGGATCCTCTAATTGCAACTTTCGAATGTCTGTGGGAGCCAACATGTCTAACTGCTTGGTCAACAACTCATGCCCTTTCCCACCATCCAACTTAGACATCCGGTTTTCTCGCTGCAGGTAACGGTGCTGTCTCTGAGTCTCTGCCTCCTCCACTACTTTATCAACTGTGTTAGGCACTGGAGTTACAACAGACTCGGTCAAAGGTCCTGCTATTGGGTCTTTTGGGAGAGCCACTGGTTCTAAACTCTTCAAACTTTTCCCAGCCTTCCGCTTCTCCTTAATTCCCTTCCTCCGCTGTTCTGTGGCCTGGGAAATAGGCTGTGATACCTTAAATGCTTGGGAACGAGTTACCACACATGCCATCTGTTGGCGTTGACAACTCACTACCCACTCTTGTTCCTCCCTACTCACGTCGGCCGGCCTCTCGGCAACGACTAAGGGTGGAACTTCTAAAGTAGGCACCGCAAAGTGGTTGCCGAGAAGAAGGTCAACGCCCTCAACTGGCAATTTCTCAACGATCCCAACATCTAAGTCCTTAATCACACCATCAATTTCCAGCTCCACATGAACCAACGGGTATGACCTGGTCGCATTAATACCCTGAACAACAACCACCCGTGCCGCATTAATTGGTCGCCCCGTGAAATTCTTCAAAAGTGTCTGTGAAGCTCCAGTATCACGCAAAACTTCCACCTTATGCTGGCAACCCGCCCAACTTACCCTACCGGTCCCTCTATGGGCGCAAAAGACATCACGGACAGGGGACGAGCCTTCCTGAGTCTTATACATAGCCTGTGACCCTGCCGCTGGCAAACTACCCTGGGTAAATCCAGACGACATTTCAGCCACACCTATGCTGCGCACCAAAGACACGGCTGCAGTTGGCAGCTTACTAGGACAAGATTTTGCATAATGCCCCTTCTTTCTACAATGAAAACATTCCACTTCCCCTATCGGTCTCTTCTGATAAGGGGCGGAGTTCTGACCCTTCTGTAATGGGACGGCTGTAGTCTTTGGTTCAGTCCTGGTATCTTGGCTTTTAACACCTTACGAGCGGCCTATGCGGTTTATTTATATGTACCGCCCAGCGGGGTGTTTTTAGCCAAAATAGGGCTGTTTACGTGATCATTTTCATGCCTAAATAAGACCCAGAACGTAAAACAAGTATCTATCCCTGAAAGGGCATAAACAGAGCTTTCGCATGACACCATAACGATCCTTTTATGATGGCTAGTTTTCTTGCAATAACCGTGCAACGCGAGTGCAAAAAGCATGTAATTAGGCACTTTCCCCATACAATTCCGTATATAGCGAGTGAGAGAGGGAGGGAGGAGGTGGGATTCGTGTCAGTAGGTTCGCCGCGGTGGTCTGGAGCAGTCATACGCTCGCTACTCTCCTGCCACCACTTGTCTCTCTCTCTCAGCAACATTACGTGCTGAAATTGCCACACAGCCTATGTCGAGCGCCGCCACATAGTCCAGCTTTATTTAACTCGACTTATGTTGCGCGCCGCTAATTAAGGGTTAAACTGAGGTTTATATCTATAGTGATTGTCCTGAGCTCGAGGGTTTGGAGTATCGCGCCCCTTGGGAACTGCATCAACACGCTTTACAGATTCACATCCCCTGATTAGCGACAACCTGAGGTCAGCCATCTCAGCTGCCTCTTGAAGAGTTCTTGGGTTCTTTTCTTTAATAGTTAAAGTAATTTCTGCACCAGTACACTTATAAAACTGCTCGAGCAGAAACAGCTCAGTCAACTGTTCTGCCGTCTCAGCTTTCTCAGAACGTGCCCAGTTTTTAAGTGCATCTTTTAAGTCCCGGGCATGTTCAAGAAAGGTCGCCTCCCTAGTCTTTGTAACACCCCGAAACTTCAATCGATATGTTTCCGGTTGCAACTCGTATGCCCGTAGGACAGCTCTCTTCAATTCTGGGTAGTCAATGCAAGACTCTAAAGGCAGTGCATCATAAGCCTTCAGACCCTTACCCGTAAGTCTTGAGGAGACTAGAGCTGCCCACTTCTCTTCAGGCCAATTATGCTCCCTACACTCCTTCTCAAAACGATTAAAAAATTCTGTGACTTCAGTTTCACTAAATACCGGCACCAATTTGACTAAGTGGGCTAAGGACTGTTCTCTTACTTGGCCCTCACGGCCCATCCGATTCCCTGTCGACTCTGCATGAGTCTTATCTAAATCTAATTTAGCACAATATTTCTCTGAGTCGTACCTAAGCTCAGACACATGCCTCCTGGTCTCATCCTCCTGCCTCCTGGTCTCATCCTCCTGCCTCCTAGTCTCATTCTCATGCCTCCTAGTCTCATTCTCCTGCTTCCTAGCCTCAATCTTTGCAAGCTGAAGTCTAAATACCATATCTGGAGACAGGCAGGAAGAGGGAGCTGCCACTACTGAAGGAGAGGGGGCAAAAACTGGGGAACCACTACGTGCACCACCCGAGGGCACTCTAATCTGCCAATTCTCATCCCTCTGTGGGAGAGTGCTAACCTCCGGTAACTGAGTGGACGGCACTGTGGGAGTCGAGTGAGAGGGGATCTGGGGAGGAATCCCCCCAAACGCCCTCTCCTCCGAAACCCCATGTCGCCCACGCAACACCCAGGAAATCAGCTCCTCCTTGGACATCCCTGCTACATTGGAAATGCCCAAAACCTTGGCTATCAGGTGCAAGCCACAAACATCCACCCCAGTCAGCCTCTCCTCGGTCACGTGGTACCGCTTACTCACAAAAACTCTAGCATCCTCCTCACTGGTTACTAACGGCACACCTTCAAATGGCATCTCTCGCTCATCGTCAGTGCTAATGCACGACATACTGAAGTCCACAAAAAAATTCTCGAGACAAAAGTGTTAAATTTCCTATGCAAGCACTAATTACTAAATTAACTGGAGTCTCTTAAATGCTTTACTAATAGCCATACAAACAAAAATATTCTTCAATATGCACGCAAGAAGGTTAGCTTTACCTCGTGGGTCACTTACAAGATTGCCAGTCGGAGATTTTAATGGTGGAATGGATGAAGCAGTAGTGAAGTTGGATTTGAATGAGTTAAGAGTAGACCAACATATTTTGTTATCATTTGGATTATTTAGAAGTTTATTTGCCTGCTTGTGGAGAAAGTTTGATTTAGTTAGGTTTAATACAGTTTTGGCATGATTTCTGATGTTTCTAAAGTAATTAAAGGCTTCATGTGTTTTTGATCTTGTGTATGAATTGTAGGCTATTGCTTTTTGTTCTGTTACTCTAGCACAATTATGGTCAAACCATTTAGGTGAATTAGATCTTTTACTGTACTTTTGATGAGGAATAAAAGTTTCCATTCCAATTTTTACAAAATCTTGTATGTGGCTCAAGGTGGTGTGTGCATCATTAGAAAAGAAAGAGGTCCAGGGAATATCAATAAAGAAACCTTGAAGACCCTCCCAGTCTGCCCTATCGTAATGCTATTTAGTCACCAAAACAGGTTCAGAGTGGGAAGGTGTGGTAGGTGATAGACAGGTGGCCTGTATCAGACAGTGATCAGAAGATCCAAGCGGGGACCTCACTGTAACATCATCATTTTCTGAATTGGTTGTTAAAAATAAGTCCAGTAGGTGGGAATTATGATTAGGATTATCTGGTACACGGGTGGGTTGGTTGACTAGTTGAGTGAGATTAAATGAGTCTGCAAATAGCTCACATTCAAGACCAGCATAATCAGTCCTGGCTGAATGAGTGAGCCATTCAACATTATGGACATTAAAATCACCCAACACAGTGATTTCAGAAGAAGCATTTAAGTTGAGGACACTGAGTTGTGAGGACAGATAATCAAAAAGACTTTGCTCTGGAGGAGTATTTGGGGAACGGTAGATGCAACATATGTATTTAAATTTACCAGCAGAAATTAGTTTGTATATAGAATAATCAAAATAGGGACAATTGAAACTAGTAACCTAGTAACCATTATGTAGACAACTGGAGGAATTTTGAGGGAAAAGCAGACCTGCATAAGAGGGATGTTGTTCATCTTTCAGACAAAGGAGTTGAGTACATATGAGTGAAATCTTAAACAAAGTGGATTATGATGCCCTTGAAAATATTGAGTTCAGAATTCACGCATCAGAGTATTGGCAGTCCATCAGCGTCTACCTCCCCTCGCCGTATTTGCTTCTGCGACCCGCAAAATTTAAACCTCAGTAAATTCCATCCAGATCAACAATAATTCCATTCATAGCGGGAATAAACCTTACCCCCCTATCCCCCGCGAACCTCTTTTAACACCCCGCAAACCGTCACAGGTCAACCTACCAATAATTACCCTCCAATTATCTCGAAGGTCGTCCATGTCTCGGCTAAGACGTCCGGTCAGGTTTTTAAACACAGAAGAGTTGAACATTCCATTAAGATAATGTCTTTCAATGTCTGCTCTATTAGAAATAAGATTAATGAATTAGGATGTGTCCTATTAACTGAACAAACTGGGTGTGGTGTCCCGAGTTTGAATCCCGGGAGGACCTTATGATTTCATTAGTTTATTCAAGTACATTGGGGTTTGTAATTGATGATTAATGTTTAAGAACGGAAGGTTACTTATTATAAGCATCACCGAAACTCATCTTGATTAAATATCAAAGACCTAATCTCCGAACACAACATTAAAGGCTACACATTAAATTGTATTCATAAAGACCGTATACATGGAAAGAAAGGCGGAAGTGTTGCCATGTACTGTATATCTCATCTAAGTTGATGCCAGAAGAAATCACCCTTCCCCTTAGTAATCTAGAAATAGTGTGTGCCCTAATTAATATCAATAAAACGAATAGTCATATTACAACAGCTTACAGACCCCCTAGCTACAAATATAGTGACGATGTAATGTTTTTACGATATGCTAAATAAAACTCTTTCGGATAAATTTATTCTTCTAGACGATTATAATGTCCCTACTATAGAATGGAATCTGGTCACAGGAAATAACGCTAATTCAATCAAAATGATAGATTTCATAGAAGATGATGTTTCTATATCAGTGTGTAAAGGAAGCAACGCATGCAAATAATATTCTTGACCTTGTCATAACTACCCCTGAACATTTAGTTACTAATGTATAGGTAGGTGCACACCAGTCAAATTCCGAACATAGAATCATTAGGTTCGATGTTAATTGCAGCTATACTATTGAAACAAACAAATCTGGCTCCAATTAAAAAATGCTGATTTTGACAAACTTAGGCAAGCAATGCATAACACACACACTCATGGCTACATATAAATAACGAACTAAATGAGATGTGGGAACAGTTTAAGAACATGTTTATGATGGCACAGAACAAATATGTACCAAAAAAAGTTAAACGAACGAGCGAAATTTAAAAAACACCATGGTTCAACAGTGAAATCCGTAATGCAATAAGTAGACAGAAAATGCTCAAGCTTAAATAAAATTACTGTTCTAATGACCAAGTAAAGAAATTATACAACATTGCTAGAAGAAATGTTAAGAAACTGATTAGATCGGCTAAATGTGATTATGAAGTATTTATAGCCAGAAACAGCACCAACAACCCAAAGCATTTTTATAACTACGTAAATAACAATAGAGAAATAAACAGCGGAATAGGCCCATTAACCCATTGGCTGCGGGAGACGTTCCGGAACGCACATGGCAATTTATACCAATTTACGGCTTTTAAAGCCTGTGGAGACGAGTCCGAGTGAGTGGGAGCGCAGCAGGCCCCAGTCCACTCCCCTGCCAGGCGGCCGTGACACTGAGGAGGTATATCCTGCTAGACTCTGCAGCACTGCCAAAGGCAAATGTAGCGCGACATAGCTATATTTGCTCAAATTATGGAATGTCTATGATTAACCCCGCGCGCTATGTAACTCGTTTTGGTGTCATTTTGAAGTTATTTTCTTCTAGTTTTTGGCTGAATACATTTAATTTCATGCAGACACTTGCTCAATCATGCAGGAGTGCCTGAATGAACCCTAATATAGCGGAAATATGCCCACAGCGTAAGTGTTAACTAGATATTGGATTAATATGAATTAATCAGTAGGCATGTGTAATTTCCCTTGCAAACTGATTTCTTCCTATACTATATACAATCTTAACTTGTGGGCATTTCCTAACTCATAAGGTTACACTTCATCCTATTTTTCGGTACAGCTTTTTAGCCGGAAGGTGGGGAGAGAGCCTTCTACTTTACTGTCCTATTCTTCTAATATAAATTGTCCCTGTCTACTAGTATTAAGGCCCGACCACCTAGTAGGGATTGCAAGGTCTGTGTGGTCAGAGTATCTGTGTAACTCTGTGTAACTCTCTCTTTCTCGTCCAATTAGCTTATCCAAAGTTGTCTGTAAAATGTGTAGAAGCAGACTCGTAAATCACTTAGGCCCGAATTCAGAACAGTGGGTTGAACCTACGTCCAGACTCAATCCCGAGATTACAGCTAAATCAAGGTTTATCGATATTCAGAAAGAGTTCCTGAGCGGCTCAGGCAGACAATCCGAGGTTTAGTCGATCCGAGGATTAGACCAGTGATGCTAGATTGAACGTATATAAACCTCAAATTACTTATGATAGGTCACAGTAATCCATAAGGAACCCATAATAGATAACAACAAAGACCGTCAGAGATAGTCTGCAAAATCTGTGGAGGCATTTTAAGCAAGGATACATATTAATCATGGATGAGAAGTAAACGTGCACAGATCAGGCAGTCTATCTGAGGTTTAAACCAATGGGGAGCTTGACAGATGTTCGATCGATGCCTTCTACTCGCCACTAAAATGTCTTAACATTATGTCCAACTAACACAAATTGTCATTAAACCGATTCCATTATATTGAAGAAAAAAAATGGCATCAATTATGTACATTACGTTGTAAATTGTCTAAGCATACGTATAAATACATAATAGGTGCCAAGCAAACGAAGCACTGCAGTAGCCTAATCACTCATGTGTAGCTGAGCTAAAGTTGTAATCGATATTAGCTCTAAATATCTTGATAACCGGAATGCTTCTAAGCTGAATACACAGATTATAACTGTTGAATGTCCGCCAATATTTATTAAATAAGATATTAATGCATTAATAATTAGTTTATCACAAATACAATTTCGTCGACTTTCTTTGGTAAGGGTCTTGTTGGCTGGAGTATAGTCGCTTTGTTTACATTACGTATACGCTCGCATTAAGGGGGGTCACCTGCTTTTTTTCTCTCTCTCATTTTCTCTCTCTCTTTTTCTCTCTTTCTCTGACTTGTATCCATTCGGCCCCATTCAGCCAACTGTTGTAAGACGTTTATCCACATACAGATGCTGATTTCATCCTGGCGAGCGATAGCGAGCCAGCATTGTATGGAGAAATTTAGCTTCGCCGGAGACATTTTTCTATCGAAAAATTTACAAATTTAACTTGCTGTCAAAACAAAAATATGTATATGCTGGCTTGCTACCGCTCGCCAGGAAAATATTGACACCTGGATGGGGGTAAATGTCTTAAAACAGTAGGCTGAATGGGGCCGAATGGATACAAGCCAAAGAGAGAGGGAGAGAGAGAGATGCAAGCGAGTTGGGCCCCCTTAATGTTCCCGTTAAAATGGGACTGTTTTTGTTTTGCATTATACCACGGCCAGCTGTTATTTGCCCTCTGCTAGCAATATATAATAGATGATGACAATAAGTCATGGCCCCACCTCAACCTATTATTGTATCCTACGACCGTCATGGGTGAGCTAATGCAAATCCTCCATTCACTGAATGATAAAGAACAATAAAACACTATATTCCTTAACAAAATTATCTTGGTAAATAAGCTAACTATTCAATGAATGCCACTCAAATTAAGAGTGTAGACAGAGAAACAGATCTGAGAGTAACAATATCGAGAACCTAAAACCAGTCAATGATATGCAGAAGTTAAAAATGCAAACAATATAATTGGCTTTATAGGCAGTTCATTTGAGCATAAATCCGAATATCAGGTGAAGTATTGAGGGATAAGCCTTTATATCGGCACCTCGTAGCTACTTTTTACTTTCCTTTTTTTCTGAAGAGTGTAGAGAGTGGAGAAGGAGTGTTGGAGAGAGAGGAAGCTTTTGGAGTGGCTTTGTTGTGTGTGTTTTTAGTCTGCAAACGTCGTCGAGGTGTCCACCGTCTGGATGTAAGCATGTAAAACATGCTAGGACGTACTACCACACTCACTTGTATTCCTTGTTCTTTACAATTTCTTATTTCATTCAATCATGGTTAGCTTCCTACTAAAACGATATAGACAAACTGGAACGAGTTCAATGTAGATTTGCTAAAATGATACCTAATCGAAAGCACACTCGGATACTATAGTCTCTAGCCCACCCCACTCTGGCACTAGGTGAGGCCAGGACCCTTTCTGGACGGTGGCCCACAGTGATAGTTACGGTTGGGATTCGGGAGAAAGAGAAACGCACAGACGAAACCAGCGTGAAGCATTTGGGACAGAGAATATAAAAGGGAGATAGGAAACTTCCTATGCCCCCCATTAAAATAAATTATACCATAGATAGCGAGTCTGGCATCGATTTGAGGCTGCAACCAACACCATCTAGGGAATGGACGTGGTACTAATATTGGTGAACCAAATCTAGGGGATTTGTCTTCATACTTCACACAGATACTGTATTCAATATTGATAGTTTACTTTAGGCTAAGCAATCCTCCCTACATACTTTACTAATGTCAGAATCGCCACTGTTATATAACATACCAAATGATAGTAGGCTACCTATCATTGTTTGTTCGTTATGAAAATATTTACCTCATCACCTCTACTATAATAAGTCTATTATTCTACCATGATATACACGATACTAGTGCTCTAGTCTGCTCGAAACTACATTTTCGCAGTTATATGACTATCAAGCGTTGCTCAGGTTGATTCTACGCATTTGAATATGGAATTTACAAACACATTTTCTATTCATAAATGAATGTAAGAGGAATGAACACATTAAAATCAATTATAAATGTTTACTCGCTATCAGGATATTCAAAATTAACTGCAATTTCGGGCTGACAAAGTATGAATTGTAGTAACCAATGAAAAAACATATTCACATAAAGCAACTAGTAACATTATATTAATATTATTGTAGCCTATAGGGTTGAGTTGCTTTACATCAGAGTATTGTGATAATGTTATATAATTTATGCACCTAATCATAATTAACCCATATTATATCAATAGTACAGGTAGGTCATAACCAAAGCTTGGGTGATTATCTTTAAACTTTACATTTATTAGTCATTGTGCATTTGGTAATTAAATATTCAACGAGGTAAGATAATATAAAAAAAAAAATTTCCTCACATTAAATAATTGAAATTAACCACAACGAATACTTTATAATTTAACCCCCTCAGACAGGATATATTAACTTACCGACGGGTTGGCAGACCACCCGGTATTTCCCCCACAACAGTCTTTCTCACACTGAGGGACCGTTAGGAGTCGGAGGAATTATGGGTTGCCATCAATCGACAGATTATGATCTAACTTACCTAACTTACTGAGCTCAAAATGACGCAGAAGCGTCATATAACTTATTATTGAGCTATTTCACTAGGCTCATATGACGCGGTAGCGTCATATGAGACGGAGAGGGTTAAGTATAATGTCTGTAATGGGAATATATAATCACGAAACATATCCTAAACAGCTGTGATCTCAATTACATTTTAACCCACAACAGACTGCGTTATTATGCTATATATTGCGTTTAACACGTCATTAAAAGTAGTTTCATGTCGGATCCCTATTATAACATGGTTAAGGATAATAACACATAATACATCATTATTGTTCTGTGTATTTAGATTTGAAGTATGGGCTGACAAAGACGACATCACGCCTAACCCTATGAGTATGGCAAGAGTAGCATCTATCCGAATGGCCTCACATGATTACATCGGACAAGTCGGGGACATAGTCAAGTTTCCCCTCTATTCGGCCACCATAGAAGATGCGGCCAACCAACCCATTGAAGAAGACGGTCACATGGCAGACTACAATAATACCAGACGGAAACGAACACATATGACTAGTTCATCGTCGATTCCAAATCTCCTGCAACACCCGTAAATCACCAACTCGCACCCAACAACAACCTCATGTATCCCCAGTGTGCAATATCAACAAACAGCTCTGGAACAAACTCCAAGACATAAGAACAGGGACAAACCACCGGATGCGCGCGCATCCAACATAGCGGAACCTCTACCCCAAGCCACCAGGCGGCGCGCAGGTTCTACAGAAAACTCTTCGAGTGGTAACTTTTTTTTTTTTTTTTTTTTTTTTTAAAGAGACAATGAACGGAGGAAGGAAAAACACAGATAAAACAAAAAGGTCCATGTGCCTAAAGGCATCCTCCATTCATAAAATGTTTGTAACAACTGGATTTAAACTTTTGTAGATTGTAAGTTTGTGGAAAGCAATTCGAGGGAAGTGAATTCCAAAGAGTAGTAGTTCTAGGGATAAATTAATTTTGATAAGCAGAAGTTCTGCATTGTGAAGGAGAAAGTGTAAATTCATGGGCGCTCTCAGCTGCCCTAGTTCTACGGGGAAAGATGTGGAGAGGCGGCACAATTGAAGCAAGTTCCTCGGAACAATTGCTGTGAAAATATCTGTAGAATAATGCAAGGGATGCAACGTTTCTTCGTATGGATAATGTAGGAAGGTCCTGTGTGATTGCAGGGTTATTGATTAATCTAATAGCTCTATTTTGAATTTTGTCCAACTGCCTCAATGCAACCACTCGACTTCCACTCCACAGAGGTGAACAGTAATCCATCTGAGAACGCACATGACTTTTATATATTACGGCCAACTGCTCGTCAGTGAAGAATTCTCGAACTCTGTACAGGAGTCCCAGTTTTTTAGAGGCATTCTTAGCAATGCTTCTAACATAATGTGTCCAGCTCAAGTTAGTAGTTAATGTTACACCGAGAATGTCAATACTAGGGGAAGTGGGAATATTTGCATCATTAACAAATATATGGGAGTCAGTGAGATTCTGTCGGCTAGAAAATTGAATGTACTTGGTTTTCTGTGCATTAAAGGAAACTAGATTCTTTTGTCCCCATTCATTAATTCTAGAAAGGTCCTGGTTCAGAGAAATTGCAGTGTTTATTTTTGAATTTATAAGATCGGGTTGGGTGAAAGAATTGGTAAATGTGAAGGAACTGTGGAGTGTTAAGTCATCTGCGTAGGAATGTATTGGATTATGAGTGGTAGATATGAGATCATTGATATGAATGTGGAACAGAGTTGGAGCCAAAACTGATCCTTGGGGAACACCAGCATTTATTGAGTGAAATTGAGAATAAAGGCCATCTATTCTATTTCCATCAATAAGACCCCAGCCGTGTCATCCATAGTTTCCCCCCTTATTCCTTCTCCATTGCCACGCCCTTACACCCGTCAGGCCCCTATGGCAAAAACTCGGGAAACTATAACTGAGCTCTCCAAATCACCTAGAACATATCAAATGAATCCTGTAAAAAGCCCCTCCAATAGAATCAAATCATGAAAGATGCTACCACTAATATCTCTTCTATTACACCAGCTAGAGATGCCCAACGAGGTTCTACATCACCGCGACTACAAGGGCTGCCTAAAAATGTAGTTACTGCACTTGCCCTTGATGACATGCAGACGATGCAGATTGACATTAACGCCATCAAGCATATGGACGCGGCGTGAGCTCGACAACAACGACAACAACAACAACAAGATCAACGAAAGTGCGAAAATGAGGCATCTGAAAAGACGAATTGGCCATTTCCAGGTATCACTTGTCTCGCTCGCTTACCTCTCTTGGTGTTCTAAGCTCGTTGGTATGGCGCTATTCGAGGGATTAGAATATGGCTTGTTTGTTCTGACCGACTTTCCCTTGTATTAAAAAATACGTGCCTTTAGTTGACGTTTTGTACAACCATAGACTACAGTAGATCTGAGCTTGACACGAAAATGGTACTTTGCAGTAAGGGACCCAAAATCGTAAAACGAACCACAAAGTTCGAATCTCGAAACCGCGAAAATGTGAATTTTCGCGGTTTCGAGGTTCGAACTTAGGGGTTCGTTCTCCAGTTTTGGGTGCTTTACTGCAAAGTTCCATTTTCGTGTCAAGTCCAGATCTACTGTAGTCTATGGTACAACTTATATACATTGCATTACAACAATGACATTGATATTTGTAGACTACAGAAGACTGTAGTTCTTTAGGAATTATATCTTTGAACTTTAAGAAAGTACTGATTGTTCGTGTAGGTCTGAGAATAACTCTTACTTTAATCGGAGGTTAGAATTAATTTAGGAGTTTATGGAGTTTGTTATTAAATGAAAAATTGCTTTTACCCGTGAACAAAGTAGGGAAATACAATATTGCTCGCTATACTGTGGCGAGTTGTTCCTTAGGATGGAGGAGCTGTTGCAATTGTTTTCCAATGAAGGAGTCGGTGAATTTAGTATTAAAACCATTGGTGAAAAGGGTCTTGCTTAGAAATTTGAATTCAGCGTCGAGGTTAAGGTGTCTCTCTTCAGTATTCGCCTCCGCTTCCCACGGCCAAAATTAACAACTTATCAATCAATCAATCAAACTTTATTTCGTATTAAATAAATAATACATATGCCTTAAAAATTATATGAAATCAGTGTTCATTGCAAACAATATAAATATCAAATCAGCACCAAGAGTCTATAATATTGACCCTATTGTCTACAACAATTCCGATTCCTGCACTCCAGGTCTGATTTCATGGTTTTGAACCCAAGAAATTCTTGATTTTATAACATCCATCTCGAAGTGATAAAAATTGATTCCATACTTATTATTAAAATATTTTATAGCATTAGATATTTGGTATCCATATCTAAGGAACATACGAGACATCTTAAATATTGCATTATTTTTCCTCATGAGGCTTTTAAAGTATCTACTTTGTACAAGAGCCACATAGTGGTTAAGTAAGAACTGATTAGTGAATTCTGCTACACTATGGCTACTTGCATATCTTGGAAAATTAAAAAAAATCTTTAGTGCATTAGAGAAGGCAATATTGAAAGCTTTAAAAATGTGACACCTACTGGCATTTCCAATATCCCACAACTGTAACCCATATTCAGGTAAGCAGTATGTTCTAAATAAAAAAAGGAGAGTATTATTATTGACTAGCTTAAACTTTCTAAATACAGATTTAAATTTACCATAAAATGTTCTAAGTCTCATTTCAATGTCAAAATTATATTTCAAATTACAGTTAATCATATGTCCCAGGTACTTATATTTATCTACAGTTTGATATTGATTAAGTATTCTTAAATTATCCCCTTGATTAGGAATGTTTTTCTTAAATATTACACATTTTGATTTGTTTTTGTTTATGCATAATTGTAGATCAGTAATCTCCTTTTCAAATTTATCACACAGTACACCCAAAATGTTTTCAGATTCAGCTAAAAGCACCACATCATCTGCATAAGCTAAAATGTTTATTCTAGACAGTCCCAGCCAACATCCTATGTTCATTGACACTATAACATTAATAACATTATCAATATATAATTTAAAAAGTAGAGGTGAGAGAATTCCTCCTTGCCTCACTCCTTTATCTATAAAGAAATATTCACCTTTGCTTCCACTCCATTGTATTCTTGCCTGCTGATTTCTAAGATAGTTCATCAATAATAGTACAATATCAGGAGGAATATCTCTATCCAGTAATATTTGTCCTAATTTAAAATGATTAACATTATCAAAGGCCTTTGATAAATCAATAAAAGAAGCATATGCTTTTCCTCCTTTGATGATATAATTCCACACTGTTTCTTTAAGAATATATGTACTATCTGTGGTAGACATACCCTTACTAAAACCAAATTGTCTACTATTAAAAGTAAGTTTCTCATCTAAAATATCAAATATGTGCAGTTCCAATAATTTTACAAGACATGATGATATCATTACCGGTCTGTAATTGGTGGAGTCAGAAACACTACCCTTCAGATCTTTTAGAATTGGGTTTACATCTCCCTTTAATAGATTTGTAGGAATGTGGTAGTGAGAATAACAAGTGTTCATTAACTTTGCAATACATAATAACAAATAATCTGAACTATGTTTCAGAAGCTTAGAATGCAGATCATCAGGCCCAACTCCCTCATTCAGTCTTTTTAACAATTGTATGATCCTTTCTACTGACACTTTTATGTAAAATTTTCTTTTGTCCTTCTATATATATTTTAATCTATTAAGTAATATCCCTTCCTTCTCATCATTATTATCCACATTATTATCTAGAAACTTTGTATTAAAAACATGAATTATATCGTTACTAGAATCATAGCCATCAATTATCTTAGACAGCTTGATTTTTCTGTATTGTCTTTTAACTTCTTTCCAGAAAAACTTCATATTTCCACTACAAAATTTGTCTTCAACAGACTTAGATCTTTCAAGTTGTTCATGTTTTTTACACTCAGAGAGGGCAACTTTAAACTGCTTTCTGCTCTCACACATCATATTATATTCTACAGAATGTCTTGTCTTGCCTATACTAAGCCAATTAAGATAGTGTGACCTTGCAACAGAATACAATCCTTTCACTTGCCTATTCCACCCTGGAATAATTTTAAATTTATCCTTTTTAATTTTCTGCTTAGCATATTTTTGTATAGCACTATCAACAGACATAACCAATTCTTCATATATTTGATCTAGCTGCTTCATATGTTCCTTTGACTTACACCCTAACACTGTGCAACCAACAGTTTCATAATTCAAAGAGTGACTAATTTTTTCCAAAACATTCATCTCTATTTCAGAAATTGCATTATAATTTAATTTCTCCCAGTTGATATAAATTATAAGAGAATCTTCATAATTTATTATCTCAGAGTTGATAGAAGAATATTCAAAACATAGTGTTGCTAGTAATGGAAGGTGATCAGATCCAATCTGTTCATATAACGTTTCTACTTTTCTGACTCGTATTTCATTAGTATTATTTCCTATAATATGATCTAGCCATTTATTGCAAGCACCATTGTAGGGAACAAATGTAATAGTATTTTTATTCATTAAATTAAAATCAAAGCAAGTTAATTCATTTCTACGCATAAAATTATTCAAATTATTCCACGCTCTCCCTACAAAAGGGTCTGCATTAAAATTACCTATATAAAAAATCCTGTCGTATTTATAGTTTCTTAAAATACTTTCCAGATCAGCTAAAGATTCCAGATACTAATTCAATGACCTATTATCATTTAAATCACTTCTAATATAAATATTTACTAAGAATAATATATGTTTCCCAATTACCATTTGTAAAACAATATAATCATCTTCCACCGAAATTATTTTTACATTGTACTAGAGTTATTTGTCCACATACACACTAGACCACCTTGGCATCTTCCACCATAATAGGTAAGGGCAGCTTCAGAATATGCTCCTACACAATCATCGTTCTCATCTATATAATTAATATCATTAAGGTTATCTTCTACTACATATTTCTCTTGTAAAAAAATAAAAAAATTCATAATTTTGTTCGGTTAAAGACCTTACAACATCAACGTTTTTTTTTAAGAGAACAACAATTGTATGAAACCACCTGCATGTCCACAATCACTCTCTGTTACTATGATAAGGATCATTCATCTTCCTATTAGATTTTCGGTGTGAGCATCCTGGATTCGAATCCACGGACTGCCACATGTGTTTGTAAATTTCATTAATCGATTTTAGGAGTATAGTTGGTTGTTGGAAGGAACATAATAATAGTACTTATCCACTACCACATTGTTTGGCCATAAATCTGGTTTAACCCGTCCAGCCCCGGCTAGTGTTGTAATGTTTGTTCACCAGAACCCGGCCGGTTTTCAATTTTTTGTTTTATTCCAGAAACAATAGCGAATGGGTTAGGAATGAAGGAAAAACCACGAAAAACCGCTCAAAAAGCTTAAAGAATGGTCCTACAGAGCCCCCGAAAACGTATTTTACAAGAGTAAAAAATTGAAGGCAATTACCCCAAAAAACCAGGTTATTGCGCGCTCACGCGCACGCACGTGGACTTTGAGAGTTTTCAACCATCGGCACGGTTGCGTGGGATACGTACACAGTTCCCATACAAATCTGAGCCCTCTTGAGTGGCTACACCTGAGGTTACGGTCGGCGCAATTAGGGTGACGCGCCAGGCGCGTCTCTGGGGCTGTGCGTTACATACATCGCCGACGTGTCAGGCGCGTCGCTGGGGCTGTACGGGTTAAACACTTGTTGCCTATCATCAACACTCAATGTTACTTTGAACGCACTGAAATCCCTTGATAGTATAGACAGTTTGTTTATTTCTATGACATTAATATTGAAAACATTCTTAATATAGTCAGATACATCCACCTCCGATGCATCAGGGTCCACTCTACCAGGGAACACATCTGCAGTTCTCTTTATACCTCTTAGGTGTTGTGAATCTCGTCTGGCTCCCACCATTCTGCTCATACCGTTAATGTTGCGTTTTTTTTGTTTATTATCAACAAGGGTCCATCCTTCTTCCCGGGTGTCTGATTGTGAAGGTTGAATATTTTGCAGTTTGTCCTTCTGGTGACTAACAATATTTTGACGAACCCTCATCCTCCCCTCACGTCCTATATATATATATATATATATATATATATATATACCGTATATATATATACGGTATATATATATATATTGTTTTTTTTCTTTATATGTGATTGAGGGAGGCAACAGGCATAACTGCCTATAGCGAGTGCCTCCCCCATAGTTGAAAGAGTGACAGGGCCAAAATCAAGGGACGTTCGAGCCAAAATGCCTGGACACACGGAGTTTGAAGCAATTTAAGTCATAGGAAGCGGGAAAGACTGATTCTGGGAGAGAGTTGTTGTTGTTGTTGTTCCCTAAGCTGCCTGGCCGAACAGCCCCGAGTCCCTGAGGAAGGCCATGGCCACGATCGGGCTTTCCCACAGATCTCTCATTGATTGTAGGTTGTGTTGTTGGCGTAAGTGGTTGTGTGAAATGCAGTCTTCTATGATGTGTTTAATGGTATGGGGTGCTGTGTTACATCCCAGGCAGGCGTCGACAACGGAGTCATCCAGTCTCTTCTGATAGCTCAGGAGAGCTGGATGGTCTGGGAGAGAGTTCCAGGGCTCAGCTGTTGAGTAGAAGAAAGTTTGAGAGTAACGTTTCACTCTTGGGTTGGAGACTTGCACAGAGTTGGGGTGAGATTGAGTTGCAAGACGGGTATCACGTGCCCTACGTAAAGGAGGTGGTATGCACTGGGATAGCTCTGAGGAACACTGATTATTATAGTAGCGATAGAATAGCGAGAGAGATGCAATATTGCGGCGGAGAGAGAGAGATTGCAGAGAGTTGGTGAGTGGACGGGAGTTAATGATACGAAAGGCCTTCCTTTCAACCTTGTCTAGGAGAGTGGTGTGAGAGGAACCTCCCCACACATGTGAACAATACTCAATACAAGGGCGCACTATGCCCCTGTACAGAGCAAGAAGCTGTGCAGGGGAAAAGAACCCCCTAAGGCGGTTGAGCACACCCAGCTTCTGGGAGGCTGCCTTAGCAAGACTGGTAATATGGTCCTTCCAATGAGAGCAGAAGAAAAAGAGACACCAAGAATATTGAGAGAAGATGAAAGGTTGATTTTTGTATTATTGAAGAATAAGGGATAGTCCGCTGGGAGATCCTGACGGGTAGATAGATGGAGAAATTGGGTTTTTGGAAGCATTAAAGTTAACAAGGTTTTCTCTGCCTCAATTGGAAATAGTATTTAGATCAGAATTTAAGAGTTCTATGGCTTCATTACGTTTGTCGTTGAGGGATTGCTGGCTGGGGCGTTCTGAAAAAGTAATGGAGTAGTATAAGGTTGAGTCGTCTGCGTATGAATGGATGAGAATTTAGGTACAGTTAAGGAGATCATTTATAAAAATTAGAAAGAGAATAGGAGATAGGACAGAACCCTGAGGAACACCGGAGTTTATAGGGTGAGGAAGTGAACAATGGCCGTCCACAACCGCGACTATGGAACGGCCGGAAAGGAAATTAGAGACAAAGGCACAGATGGAGGGATAGAAACCGAAGGAGGGTAGTTTAGAAATTAAAGATTTATGCCAGACTCTATCGAAGGCTTTCGATATGTCTAGTGCAATAGAAAAAGTCTCACCGAAGTCCCGAAAGGAGGATGACCAAGAGTTAGTAAGATATGAAAGAAGATCACCAGTAGAGCGACCCTTAAGGAAGCCATACTGGCGATCTGAGAGCAGATTATGAAAAGAGAAATGCTTAAGAAATTTGGAAGCAAGAATAGTTTCAAAAACTTTAGAAAGACAAGAAATGAGAGCAATTGGACGATAGTTGGAGGGATGAGAGCGGTCACCCTTCTTTGGGACAGGTTGAATGTGAGCAAACTTCCTGCATGAAGGGAAGACGTTAGAAGATAGACATAGACGAAAGAGTTTGCCTAGGCAGGGAGTCAGCACGGAAGCACAGTTTTTGAGAACAACAGGAGGAACACCGTCCGGACCGTACGCCTTATTAGTGTTAAGCCCAGAGAGGGTAGAAAGTACATCTTTAGAAGAGATTAGGATATTAAGCATAAGTAAGAGAGAGGAGGGCAGAGAAGGAGGAAGGAGGAATATATATATATATATATATACCGTATATATATATATATATATATATATATATATATATATATATATATATATACTGTATATATATATATATATATCGGTGTATCTATCTATGCATATATGGATACAATATTCCATTTGTCTATCTATCTGTTCTTGTTTGCTGAAATCATGCCGCATTTCATCTCTATATATATATTTATATATATATATATATATTGAGTTGTGTCTAATTACAATTATTTATTTTTATGTTAACCTTTGAGTACCAGCGACGTGTGTTATATTTTATTCTAGCCATGTATAGACGATCTTATGCAGCAAGATCTGTGGTAGTTGAAAAGGTTGGTTGAGATAGTTCGAAGCCTTATCATTGCTAGAGGTCCTTCCCAAGCTTAATCAAATCGTCTAATAGTCACCAGAATATAATTAAAAGGACGTCCCTTGTACTGATACTCTCTTTCAAAATAACCTTGAAATATATGATATGTCAAATACTAAATTTACTTCTTAATTCTATGAAGTGCATATCATATTATTCTTACTTATATTAAACGATGTATATCAATTATTTCAACTCTCAGATATCCTTCTTTACCTAATAACAGTAAGATAATGTTAGACAGACAAAGTTAACCCCTTCTGTACCGGTGATGCCTTTTTAATCTTATTCTAGCTATGTTTAGACGTTATTGTGCAGTTTAAGAAAGATTTGCATTAGTAAAAATTATTAATTGATATAGTTCGAAGCCTGTTAATTGCTGGATAAAATTGTCTAATATTGTCCAGAATAAAGTTAAAAAGACGTCACCGGTACAAAAGGGGTTAATAATGCCTCCTCGTATTGATAGGGTTAAGATAGACTGGAAGTACTAGTTTCCGTTCGCCTGACAGAACGAAGGATAATTAAAGGGACAGTGGCTGTTTGTTTGGTCTATTAATTAATGTATTCATATATTTGTTTTACTTTCCAACCTAGACCTCCATCAAGCTACGAAAAACACCCCGTAGATAGATTTGTACATTTTTCTGTAGAAAAATGTTCCGGCCAAAGGCCGTTTCCTCCTAAAATTACAGGCTCGCTTTCGCTCTCCAGGAATAAATCGACACATAAATGGCACGAAGGGTCCTAATATTGACAAAGAAATGGGGAGAAAGGTCATAAAATCCTCAAACTAATGGAACTAACGTCTTAAAATCTCAAAACTAGTGGGGCTAAACATTAGGGAGAAGGGGATCCAGAAAAACAGTCTGTCTCCCCCTAAGATAGACTGGAGGTACTAGTTCCCATTCGCCTGACAGAACGAAGGAGAATTAAATTGGAATATATTGCATATTGGAACAGCGAGACACAAATGGGATCCAATCCACTTACGGTCTCCTTGTTGGAATGTTTATATCGACAAGGTATATTACTGAGAATTATACATCGAAATATTCCAGAGAAATTGATATATGCTGTTGCAAGGAATTGTATATATATATATATATATATATATATATATATATATATATATATATATATATATATATATATACTGTATATATATAGTTGGGGGAGATTGTAGGCAGCTTCTACCTATCCCCAACTCTATCCTTGAGCTATCCATCACTATAAACATCTAAAGTAAGTTAAGGGGGCCCACCTCGCCTTTTTTCTCTTTCTCTCCCTCTCCCTTCGGCTTGTATCCTTTCGGCCCCATTCAGCCTACTGTTTTAAGACGTTAACCCACATTTAGGTGTCAATATGTTCCTGGTGAGCATATATATATTTTTGTTTTGAGGGCAAGCTAAATTTGTACATTTTTCGATAGAAAAATGTTTCCAGCCGCTATCACTCGTCGGGAAAATATCGACACCTGGTTGGGGATAAACGTCTTAAAACAGTTGGCTGAATGGGGCCGAATGGATACAAGCCAGAGAAAGAGAGAAAAGGAGAGAAAGAGAAAAAAAAAAGCAGTTGACCCCCCTTAATACTTATCTGTTTCTGGGAATAATTATATCATTGTTTACCCCTGGTTCTTATACTATCCATCTATCCACCCTTTCTTCTCTTCTGTTCATCATCCCTCCTAATCCATTATATAATTTACCATTTACTCCTATACTTCTGTTCATCATCTCTCCTAATTGGACGATAGTTGGAGGGTTGAGAGCGGTCACCCTTCTTTGGGACAAGTTGAATGAAAGCAAACTTCCAGCAAGAAGGGAAGACGTTAGAGGAGAGACAAAAACGAAAGAGTTTGCCTAGGCAGGGAGTCAGCACGTAGGCACAGTTTCTGAGTACAACAGGAGGAACACCGTCCGGACCGTACACCTTCTTAGTATTAAGCCCAGAGAGGGTAGAAAGTATATCTTTAGAAAAGATTAGGATATTAGGCATACGTAGGAGAGAGGGGGGTGGAGAGGGAGGAATTACACCAGAATCATCCAAGGTGGAGTTACTAGCGAAAGTTTGAGCGAAGAGTTCCGCTTTGTCAGAGGAAGAAGTGATGGATGTGCCATCAGAGTGGGAAAGGGGAGGGAAAGACGAGGAAGATAAATTGGAGAGGTTTTAGGCTAGATGCCAGAGAGCTTGGGAAGAGCTAGAGTTAGATAGTTCAGTGCATTTATTATTGATGAAAGAGGGCTTGGCATGTCGAAGAACAGATTTGGATTGATTCCGGGCAGAAATATAGGAAGAATGAAATTCTTGAGCAAGGTTATGGTCTTCGAAAGGGGTGAAGTCACAGAGTGTGAGGTGAAGCTGAACGGTCAGGCTATGGAGATCGTCAACTCTTTTAAGTATCTGGGCGGTGTGTTGAGTAAAGATGGACTATGGATGAAGAAGTGCGGGAGAGGGTACAACAGGGGAAGAGGGTTGTAGGAACGCTGAAAGCAGTAACAAGAAATAGGGTGGTCAGTATGGAAGTGAAGAAGTCCTTGCATGACAGTTTGGTAATCCCGACACTGACTTACGAAAGCGAAGCATGGACGTTGGTTGAGAGACTCAGACCAAGAGTGAGAGCAGTGGAAATTAATTACTTAAGAAGTGCATGCAGAGTTACATGGAGGGATAGACAGACTAATGAGGAAGTAAGAAGGAGGTGTGGTGTGGAGGTAGATGTGCTGGAAAGTGTGAAAAGGAACAACTTGAGATGGTTCGGCCATATGGAACGTATGGAAAGCGAGAGAATGACTAAGAGGGTGTGTGAGAGCGAGGTGGAGGGACAGAGAGGGAGAGATAGACCGATAGAGAGGTGGAAGGATGGAGTGAGGAAGTATATGAACGAAGGCGGTGCTGGTTGGGGAGAGGGGCGTCGACTGACTGGGGACAGAGGTGCATGGGGGCGGTTCGTTCGTGGCCACCCCTTCGGGGATCATGGCGTCAGGCAATAGATAGATAGATAGATAGAGATTCTTGAGTATGAAGGCGTCGGTACCGTTTAAATGCTTCCTCCTTGTTGCGGACAGCAGTAGAATAAGCAAGAGTAAACCAAGATTTGTTTGCATTAGTCTGTGAGAAAGAGAATGGAATGTATGCTTCCATGCCCGATAGGATTACCTCGGTAATGCATTCAGCACTCTTCGAGGGTCCCCGGCCACGGAATCAGAAATCATTCCATGGGAAATCAAAGAAGTACTGCCGGAGAGCCTCCCAAACGGCAGCGCCAAAATGCCACAAGCGCCGCTGGCGGGTGCCCGTACAAGAGAGATAGGACAGGTGACAGAGATAAGTTAATAGTCGGAGAAGCTCAAAGGAGAGAAAAGATCGACAGTATAAGAAGAAGGGTTAGAAGTTAGAAACAAGTCAAGAATGTTGGGCCGATCTCCGAGGCGATCCAGGATACGGGTGGGTTGCTGAACTAACTGCTCTAGGTCATTTAGGATAGAATAGATGTAGGCTTGTTGTTGTTGTTGTTGTTGTTCCCTAAGCTGCCTGGCCGAACAGCCCCGAGTCCCTGAGAAAGGCCATGGCCACGATCGGGCTTTCCCACAGAGCTCTCATTGAGTGTAGATTGTGTTGTTGGCATAAGTGGTTGTGTGAAATGCAGTCTTCTATGATGTGTTTAATGGTATGGGGTGCTGTGTTACATCCCGGGCAGGCGTCGACAACGGAGTCATCCAGTCTCTTCTGATAGCTCAGGAGAGCTGGATGGTGTCCGCATCTCAGCCTGGCCAGGTGGACTCTGTCCTCGCGAGGAAGGGAGGATTCGGAAGGATGGATTTCGGGAGGTCGTGCATGCAGCTGCGTGTTGTCTGTAAGTGAGTGGATGGATCGGTGAGAGATATAAGTATGGATGTGCTTCTGGAAGTTGGTTCGGGGTGGGCAGGGAGGGAGAGAGGACAATAATTGTGTGTGATACCGTGTGCTGGGTGTTGTTTTGATAGTTCTTGGTGTCTGTGGGTGTGTTGCCATGTAGTTTAGTGGGTGGTCTTGGTTCGTGAAGGCTGCTGCCAGGAATTGAGTGCCTCTCATGTCCAGATGGTCTTTGACTTTGAGGATTTTGGTTTCTTGATGTAGGTGATCTGTGGTTGCAGTAGCTGTGCAGCCTGTAATGATCTTCAGGGCTTTGTTTTGAATAGTCTTTAAGGTCTTATGATGTGTTTCAGCTAGGTTAGAAGCCCAGGCTGGGCTTGCGTATTCCATCACTGGTCTTATGTATTGTTTATATACTGTGGTGGTAGTTTCTTTGTTGTGTCCAAATTTTGTGTGAGCAAGTGACCTGAGGGCGTTAAGTCTGGGTGTCAGTTTCTTTTTAATGTTTGTGGTGTGCTGTTTGAATGTCATATGAGTATCATATGTTACTCCTAGGATTTTGGGTGTGTGTGTATGTGTTAGGGATGTGTTGTTTATGGTGAGTTGAGGGATGTATTCGTGTTCTCCTGTCCAACTTGTGAGCAGGGTTGCGGTGGATTTGGCTGGGACTAGATTAAGTCTGTTTGTAGTGCACCAGCCATGTAGTGTGTTGAGTTGGGTTGAAGGAGATCTGTTGCTCTTTTTGGGTCATGGTGTGTGCATGTGAGTGTTATGTCATCTGCATAGGAGGCTAAGTTTATTTGGGGCGTATTGGGTGTAGTTATATCGTGCATGTACAGATTGAAGAGTGCGGGCGATAGGACGGATCCTTGTGGGACTCCGTTTGGAAAGTTTCTGATTTTAGATGACTGGACGGCAAAAGATACGTGTGCACATCTGCCTGCTAGGAAGTTGGCCAGCCACCTTTTTGTGTTGTTGAGCATGTTTGTGTTGTAGATTTTGTTTGTTAGGTTTTGGCGGGGGATGGCATCGAAGGCTTTACTAATGTCGAGTGTGGCTAATAGTGATCTGTGTGGTGGTCTAGCTGAGTTGATGCCGTCGAAAGCTCTTTGTGTAAGGTCTGTGAGAAGATTGTTTGTGGAGTGCAGTGGCCTAAAGCCATGTTGTGTTGGAGCTAGGGGTAGGTCAGGTGTAATTAGTTGTAATACTAGGCGTTCCATGACTTTGGAGGTGGAGCAAAGGAGTGTGATGGGGCGGTGCGAGGAGGGTAGCGTGGGGTCTTTGTTGGGTTTGGGGAATGTGATGATGATACCATGCTTCCAAATGTCTGGTATTGTGTTGTGAATAGCTGTAGTTTGATATGTTAGTGAGTGCTTGTATGCCTTGTGGTCCCAGGTGTCTGAGGTGTATGTTGCTAATGTTGTCTAGGCCACAGGCGGGTGAGTGCTTGAGATTGTTGATGATATGCTTTGTCTGGTGATTGGTGAAGGGTGTATAGTCAGGGTCTGTGGGGAATTGTCTCTTACGTCGGATGACACGTCGGTCGTCTTTGTGAGGTTTTAGGTGGCTGACATGTGAGAAGTGATTGATGAGTGTTTGCTTGTTGTTTACATAAAGGAGTAGAGTCTGTTGTTGTGATTGCAGCATGTGATTGTGTTGTGTTGCTGTTGGAAAGTGTGATGCTGTTTAGTGTTTTGTAGAGTTTTTTGGGGTTTGTTTTGTGATCAAGTGTTTGTAGGAAGTTATTCCAATTTAGTTTTTGTTGTTCTTGTATTTTGTTGTTAGTTTGGGTGTTGAGTGCTTGAATTTGTTGTGTGATATCTTGTGTGTGGGGTGCTGGGGAGTGTTTCAGTATGTCGCGTTGTCTGATGAGGTTTTGAATTTCTGGTGTGAAGTTGGGGTTGTGTCTTTTTCTGTTACCTCTTGGAATTTGTTTCTTGTCAGCGTTTTGGATAGTTTTATTGAGTATGTGTACAGCATTGTTGATGTTAGTGATGGGTGTACTGTTTAGAGTTGTGAAGTGTTGTTCTGTCTCATTTGTGAATGCTTCCCAGTTAGCTCTTTTATAATTGGTGTATGTGTGTTTGTGGCTAGCTGGGGTGAGTCTGGTTTTGGTGGTGATAATGATCGGGAGGTGGTCAGAGCCTAAGGTTCTGACCACCCTCCAGGATGTTGTGGGAGCGAGTTCTGGGGAGCAAAAGGTGATGTCTGGAGATGATGGGTTATAGAGGGCTTGGTGAGGAATATGGGTGTGTTGATGGATGTCGTTAAGGATGATGAGGCTTGTTCACCAGGATGGTCAGTAGTGTGAGAGGAGAGCCATTGGCGGTGGTGAATGTTGAAATCTCCTAATATGGAGATTTCTGAGAAAGGAGAAATGGATAGATGTGTTCCACTGTAGAGTTTAGATAGTCAAAGAATTTGGGAAAGTCAGTAGAGTTGGGGGAAAGATAAACAGCACATAAATATTTAGTAGGAGAATGACAGGAAAGTTTGAACCATAAAGTTGAGAGTTCAGAGGACTCGAAATTGGGAACACGAGAGCAAGTGAGTTTGTTGTGCACGTATGCACAACATCCGCCTTTGGCTTTGAAACTAGGAGAGAGAAAGTAGGAGGATACAGAGAAGAGGCTGCAGGCAGTTGCTTCAGACACCTGAGTTTCGGTGAGGAAAAGAAGATCAGGTTTGGAGGAGGAGAGACAGTGTTCAACAGAGGGAAAATTAGAGGAAAGTCCGCAAATGTTGCAAAAGTTAATAGAAAGAGTAGCAAGCCGAAGTCCAGGTAATTTTGAGGGGTCATCAGGGGAAGGTCGGGCGGGTGTGACGGCATTTATGGTCTCCCCCCCCCCCCCTGGGGACTCCGAGGCTGGGCCTGTGTTCATCATTATTTGAAAAATTGTTTTGTGGAAGGAAAAGGAAGGAAGTGTGGTGTGCATGTCAAGTGTAGTGAAGTAGATAGGAGGAGGAGCTGTTTGTGAGAGCAGGCTGGACTACTCTCAGTGTAAGTGAGGCACAAAGGGAATCAGTAAGAGAGGCCAAGCAAATGAAGAAGGAGTTCCAGAGACTGCTTATCAAATGCCTAACAGCCTCTCCTGGGAATAGCCCTGTTCGATTGGTGCCTACAATCTACCCTCATTCCCCCTATGAGTCGCCTTGTACGACACACGCAGTAGGACGCGTGGGGCATATTATTTTTTCCTTCACCATTAGATGGAGGCCCCCATACCCCCAGGAGGGATGAAGGTCTAGTTAAACAACTAAAAAATAAAGGAATAAATGAATTAATAGACCCCTCAAACAAAACAAAAACATTCGGTCTCCCCTTAACCACTCAATCTCTCCCCCTACGTTAATTCCCTCCTGTCCTCAGTTAAAGTTTACTTGTTCCGTTCCACTCTCCCCTCTCTCCAGAGCTTTCATCTTTTATCGTCCCCAAAATGTTCCTCTTGTATTTCTGTCCCTGGGCTCTCCAATGTTCATGTCGACAATCATCTATGTGTTACCCTCCCAAATTAGCTCTCTCTCTCTCTCTCTCTCTCTCTCTCTCTCTCTCTCTCTCTCTCTCTCTCTCTCTCTCTCTCTCTCTCTCTCTCTCTCTCTCTCTCTCTCTCTCTCTCTCTCTCTCTCTGATGTAGTGTTTAGCTTCGAATGTATAGTAACTATTTGTCTGGTGTTACAGTATGTTGTAGCAGGTTGGTTATACACTTCACAATGCTTTATTATTATCCTCATACTAAGATTTTGAATATGATATTATGTTGTGTATTGGTGATAACAGGATGTCAGGCAATTCTGTTTAGTAATATATTTTCACCAACCAACTTCACTTCTAAACTCAATTAATGAAATCAACAAATACATGTGGAACTCCGAGGACTCGAACCTAGGACACTCACACCGAAATTCCGCGCACTTATTCATTACACTATCAAGACAGTTATAATATATCTGTGTAAGTAAAACGCTGTACAGATAGACAAACAATCATGAAAACCCTTCTATAAAATAAAGTGGACTCGATCTTTGACCCTTGGATTCCCAGTCCAGAACAGTGTGTATGTTATGCTAGACAAAACACATATTTGTGGATTCTTCTAACGGGGAGAAACTACGAGTTCAATATATATATATACAGTAGAATACAAGGTGAGTTATACAATATGTACAAAACAATACTATATTTATACACATATAAGTCTCACACATCGAGACATTACACTCAAATCACATAAATACACAAGACACAGAATACAAAAATACTGAAAGGACATCAAGTTTACTTAAATTAAGTTAGGGCAGTCATTAAGTACTAGTACTTGTTTGAATGTGATTCAAAGATGAATGAATAAAATTTAACATGGAGATAATTATGGAATTAATTCTTATCGTAGGTTCTTCGATGTAATCTAAGGTTTATTACAAGTACAATGCAATTTAATAATGGTAAGGGATGATGGCAGCATAATTATAACTACCAGAACTACTATATCTTCTTTAGAATTATCAACTAAGCTAACCAACAACCATACACTACCATACAATAACCTTACACATATTTTATGAGTTATAGAGGTGATTCTCGGCTTACTGCTGCTGATCTTTTTGGACGGTCTCACTCAACATCCTTTACGATTTGCAGAGGTGATTATCTTCATAGATGCAAGCGTCGAGCATGGCTGGTGAATATCAAGCCTCACAGGTGTGCCAGTCTCGTACTTGGCTGGTGAGTATCGAACATCACAGATAGTGCCAGTCTCGAACGTTGCTGTGGAGCTTCAGGGATCTCAAGGTTATGCCAGTCTCGAACTTGGCTGCGTACAAACAATACTGAGGATTGTTCTGATACCCCTGTCTGGTTGCCTGACATAGTGTTCACTTTGTCTGCATTGCCCCATTTGAAGGGGCATGCTCTGGTTCTGCTATTATTTTGGTGGTGGTAGAAGGCATCTCTGTTTGGTGACAGATGGCGTGGAGGCTGTTCTGTGCGGGAAAGGTGCTCTGGGCCTCTGTTATTGGTGGTATTTATGTCCTTCTGGCACGGCTGCTGGAGTGGTGGTGACAGGATATTTTTAATGTTGGCATTACTATGTGTGTGTGTGTGAGAGTGTGTGTGTCTTTGTGTGTGTTTCTGTACATATATTCAGTATAATATATTTTTTATTATAGTTTACCATCTACTTTACTGCCTGTTTATCAGACTCCTCTTTTGTCCTCACCTAATCTGACCTCACTTCATTCCTGTCCTGCTTTCATCTTTTCTTTCCTGTCTTTTCCATATGGTCTGAGCCCCCTCCAAACTCTGCTATACGCCTGTTGACCATAAAGCTTGGCGGAACACCGAAAGTTGGGCTTTGTTCCGCTCTCCTGATAGGCTGATATTCAACAAATTCCGACAGACCTTATAAAGCCCATAATAGTCCTTGCAGCCAATAAAGTGTGCAGTTTGGTATTTCTGCTGTGAGATTATGTGATTTGTTGTGCCTTTATCCATTTACTAACTTAGTTTATCAATTTGGTCAGAAATTAATATCTTTTGAGGATGTATAATTATCCATATTTTTATTATATATCTTATATCTTCTATATAATATTTTCGATTGTCTGTGTGTGTGTGTGTCTGTCTGTGTGTTCTTAATAGGCGGCCGCAGTTTTGGACCTGGGGAGCTGAAACTTTGCATGTGGCTGTCAATTGACCTGGGTCAGGTCATAGAGGGGGCGAGGCCACGATCGGAGGTCGTTTCGAGGCCGAAATTGAAAAAAAAAATGAAAAATGTTTAAAAAAAATGGCCGTTTGGGGCAGAAGGAAGCCTCCGATCGAAAAGGTGTATGGAACAAAAGTTGTTCGCAGCCCCCCAAAATGGGGGTACAGATGAGGTCAGATCCAAAATCGGAGGTCATTTAGCGGCCGAAATTGAGGTCGCCGTTTAATGAGGCACAGGGAGGTTGAGGCCTATGATTATGGTAGTAGTAGTATTGTGATGATTGTGATAGTAGTGATTAATGATGGTGATTATGGTAGTAGTAGTGGTGGTAGTAGTGATGGTGATTATGGTAGAATTTAAACCCGGGCAACGCCGGGTACCCCTGCTAGTATATACAGTATATATATCTATATATATATATATATATATATATATATATATATATATATATATATAATATATATATATACAGTATATATGCATACATAAAGTATATATATATATATATATATATATATATATATATATATATATATATATATACACACACACGTTTGAGCATGAATACACTAGTGTAAGTCGATGAGCCGATGGTGAGCGAATTGGTTGACACTCGATAACGCCGATGATTACGACCACATATAAAGGTCAGTTGGATGGTCCAATACTAACAATTCCAAGATGCCATGGACCGTGGGGTGGTTAGTAGGGTACCAGTATCATACTTTAAGGGGGTCACCGGCTTTTGTATTATCTTTCTCTCCTTTTCTCTCTTTCCCTGGCTTGTATCCATTCGGCCCCATTCAGCCAACTGTTTTAAGACGCTTATCCCCATCCAGATGTCGATTTCTTCCTGGCAAGAGATAGCGAGCCAGCATTGTAGGTAGAAATCCGGCTTCGCCGGAGAAATTTTTCTATCGAAAAATTTACAAATTTAGCTTGCTGTCAACATAAAAATATATACAGTATATGCTAGCTTGCTACTGCTCGCCAGGAAGATATTGACACCTGGATGGGGGTAAACGTCTTAAAACAGTTGGCTGAATGTGGCCGAATGAATACAAGCCAGGGAAAGAAAGAAAAGGAGAGAGAGATAAAACAAATCTAATACGAACGATTCCAAGGCGCCATGGACCGTGGGGTGGTTATAGTCTATTCGCTATAAGTAGGCAAGCAATCGTGAACTCTATCCTCTGTAACTCAAAAAGGGCTAGAGCAAATTGGCTTTAAATTTACACATCCATTCCTTCACTTACTCTTCCCAAATGGTAGAAATATTAGATCGATTACTCTAGTCGTTTTTGAGTTACAGAGGTTAGAATTCATGATTTCTCGCCTACTTACAGTGAATAGACTATAGTAGGGTACCAGTATCATATTTTAATAAAAACAATATCGTTGCATGCTTAAATGTAAAGTGCGAAGTAGACTAAAGCCACTATCACACGAGCGCTTTTTCCCTCAACATTTATCCTCAACACTGGTCTGGCAGCTTATGAGGTCAACATTTACAATATTTTGGTTACCTAAGTTCATCTACCACAGTCTAGTTTCCGATACCAGTGTAAAATAGTTCAGAAAGATTAGCAGAACATTTTTGATCATCGAATGTTGACTATAAAAGCTTTCGTGTGATACCGGCTTAACCCACTGAGCACCAGGCAATATATATAATATTTTCGATTGTCTGTGTGTGTGTCTGTTCTTCATAGGCGGCCGCAGTTTTGGACCTGGGGAGCTGAAACTTTGCATGTGGGTGTCAATTGACCTGGGTCAGGTCATAGAGGGGGCGAGGCCACGATCGGAGGTCGTTTCGAGGCCGAAATTGAAAAAACATGATTTTTTTTTTTGAAACAAATTGCCGTTTGGGGCAGGAGGCCTCCGATCGAAAAGGTGTATGGAACGAAAGTTGTTCGCAGCCCCCCAACATGGGGGTACGGATGAGGTCAGATCCAAAATCGGAGGTCATTTAGCGGCCGAAATCGAGGTCGCCGTTTAATGAGGCACAGGAAGGTCGAGGCCGGTGATTATGGTAGTAGTAGTATTGTTGATTGATGATGGTGATTATGGTAGTAGTAGTGGTGGTAGTAGTGATGGTGATTATGGTGGTACAGTATTATTAATAAACCCGGGCAACGCCGGGTTCCCCTGCTAGTATAATATAAATGTACACTCCAGGCCAGGCAGGTTGTCAACAAATTTGTTTTTCTCTAGAAAACACCTGGAATGGGTTAGAAATGAAGGAAAAACCACATACAAAAGATTCCCTAATTCATTAAGGGGTCCTACGGCGTGCCCGAAAGTCGGAATTAACATGGGGAAATGGGTAGGCGCGTTCACATGCACGGGGCTGGACTTTGAGGGTTTTCCACCATCGGCATTGTTGCATTGGATACTTACGCAGTTCCCATACAAATCGAAGCCCTCTAGGTGCTATAGGACCGGAGTAATTAACCGAGACGCAACCTATATGCGGCTCTTGCGGTACATACATTGCCGACGCAAAACATGCGTCTCTGGTACTGGAGGGGTTAAAGGGGTTTAGTTATTTTCTTGTGGCGATGTTTGTGTAAATTTGAAGAATTGATAATACCCTTAACCTTCTTGGTAGTACAGTGGTAGTGCACTGTCGTCCTGTTTGTTGGTCCCGAGCTCGATTATCAGCAGTTGCAATAATTCATCATTCATTATCCCTACACTGTAATTTGTGTAAGTGGTTTGATGTTAAAGACGTGTGTAGAATATAATGATACAACACTAATGTCGTGTTCATTGACATTTCATTCATAATGCTGTATCTACGTGTTTCAGTACTTCCATTTGACTATCATACTGAGATTGGGTTTAGTGTAAGACTCATTGCATGTTTCTATATATCGACAAGGGATATGCACGAAGAGTATGTGCTAAACCTTTAACCTTCTTGGTAGTACAGCGGTAGAGCACTGTCGACCTGTTAGTGGGTCCCGAGCTCGGATCTCGGCAGTTGCAATCATTCATAATGTATTAACCCTACACTGTACTTTGTGTAAGTTATTTGATGTTAAGGACGTTTGTAGAATATAATGATATATAACTAATGTTGTGTTCACTAGCATTTCTTTCATTTTATATATATATATATATCTTAATAAATAAAGGTCAATGTTTGTCAGTTACCCGACCTTTGTTACTAAACTCCTCCCACAGTTTTGGTGCCAGGTGGGAGTGTAGGGCACCGTTGGAAAGCCCAGGCTTTGGAGATGGTTTTAGGCGAGTTTAGTGGAAATCAGAGACACTTGTTTAATAACATTTTCGGCAGAACTTATGTAGTATACAGGAGCGAAAACAATGCGAAAATAATGGCCGTTTGGGGCAGAAGGAGGCCTCCGATCGAAAAGGTGTATGGAACGAAAGTTGTTCGCAGCCCCCCAAAATGGGGGTACGGATGAGGTCAGATCCTAAATCGGAGGTCATTTAGCGGCCGAAATCGAGGTCGCCGTTTAATGAGGCACAGGGAGGTCGAGGCCGGTGATTATGGTAGTAGTAGTATTGTGATGATTGTTGTTGTTGTTGTTGTTGTTGTTGTTCCCCAAGCTGCCTGGCCGAACAGCCCCAAGGCCCCGAGCAATTCCAAGGCCATAATCGAGTGCCCCCACAGAACTCTCCCCGCCGACCACAATAAAGCCTGGGTGACCGAAGCCATTCCATGGCGGGGGGTGAGGATGGTGCGGAAACGCCCAGGAAACCAAAGCCCCACCCAGGGCCCTGTGTCCCTCAGCAATTATGAAGAGAAAGTTGAGGGGCAAGGGAAAAATGTGACGCTTTGGCTTCCAATCTTGGTAGATTGGGATGATCCACGGAAGAGATGCCGTCACTTGAGATCTAGAAAATATATAAGTTAAAGGAAAAGTCAGAGTAAGCTATGGGTATGGCAGAGATTGCTCAGCTCTCACTCTGATAGACCAGCCCATCACCACATGACTAGAACCCAATCCTCTCAGCATCAGCTAGGAAAGGCCCTAGAAAGCCGCCTTTGGCGGGGGGATAGCTCCCCTATTTCAACCCCTTTCGGGGTTGGGCACCCGCCCAATTGTTGATGATTGTGGTAGTAGTGATTGATGATGGTGATTATGGTAATAGTAGTGGTGGTAGTAGTGATGGTGATTATGGTGATTACCCGGGCAATGCCGGGTACCCCTGCTAGTATATATATATATATATATATATATATATATATATATATATATATATGTATCTATAAGAGCTTGGACACTCGTTCTGAATGTTGGAGGTACTTGATATATATATATATATATATATATATATATATATATATATATACCGGGTATATTTATATATATATATATATATGTATGTAATTGGAGAATTTATAGAGGCAAAACGGAAAATTAGAGAAGCGAAAAAAGATGCAAACGAAAGGTGGGGTCAAAGGCGGAGTGAGAATTTTGAAGAACGAAAGAAGATGTTCTGGAAGGAGGTAAATAAAGTAAGGAAAGGAGGACAAAAGAGGAAAGAGTCAGTGAAAGATGAAAATGGAGAATTACTAGTGGAACCAGTTGAAGTGAGGAAAAGATATGCCGAGTATTTTGAATCTTTGTTAAATACAAGAGATGGAAGAGAAGCAGTGATTGAAGCAGAGGTGGATGGAGATAGGTTACCCAGGCCACCCAGGTGGCAGGGAATGAATGAAAGGATTGAGGAAAATGAGGTGAAAGAAGCAGTGAAACAAATGAGAGCGGGAAAAGCAGAAGGTTTGGATGGTATTGCTGTGGAGTGTATAAAGAAGGGTGGAGATGTGATAATAGATTGGTTGGTGAGACTTTTCAATGTGTGCTTTGCTGTGTCAATGGTACCAATAAACTGGAAGAGTGCATGTATTGTGCCGTTGTACAAGGGGAAGGGAGATCGGCAGGAGTGTTCAAGTTATAGAGGTATTAGTTTATTGTCAGTGGTTGGAAAGCTGTATGGCAGGGTGTTGATAGAGAGGATAATACAGCGTACGGAAGTTGTAATAGGAGAAGAACAGTGTGGGTTTAGGAGGGGAAGAGGGTGCGTGGATCAGATGTTTGCAGTAAGACAGTTATGCGAGAAGTATTTAGAGAAGCATAAGGAGATATTTTGGGCTTTTATGGACTTGGAAAAAGCGTATGATCGTGTGGACCGTGAAACAATGTGGAAGGTGTTAAGGATTTATGAAATAGGAGGAAATTTGTTAGAAGCAGTTAAGAGTTTTTATGAAGGGAGCAGAGCATGTGTGAGAGTAGGAAATGGTGAGTTGAGTGAATGGTTTCAGGTAAAGGTAGGTTTGTGACAGGGTTGTGTAATGTCACCATGGCTGTTTAATATGTTTATGGATGGTATGGTGAGGGAGGTGAAAAGGAGAACTATGGGAAGAGGATTGGGTTTAGTAGGAAAGAATGGTAGATATTGGGAGTTGAATCAGTTGCTGTTCGCTGATGACACAGCATTGGTGGCGGATTCTGATGAGAAACTGCAGCGGGTAGTCAAAGAGTTTGGTGTGGTTTGTGGAAGGAGGAAACTGAAGGTGAACGTCAATAAAAGTAAAGTAATGGTGTGTAATAGGGGAGAGCATAGGGTGAATCTAGATGTGAGGTTGGATGAGGAGGTATTGGAACAAGTAGAGTGCTTTAAATATCTAGGAGGAACGATAAGCAGGAGTGGAGGTGTGGAAGTGGAGGTAAAACAGAGAGTGTGTGAAGGAAGGAAGGTTTTCGGAGCAATGGGAAGTATGTGGAGGACGAGAAATCTCGGAGTGAAAGTAAAAAGTGCACTGTATCAAAGAATTGTTGTGCCAACAGTGATGTATAGGGCTGAGACATGGGCTCTGAAGAAGAAGGAGAAAAGAGGGCTGGATGTGATGGAGATGAGCTGCTTGAGGAGTATGTGTGGAGTTACTCGTAGAGACAGATTGAGGAATGAAGAGATACGTAGGAGAGTGGGGCAGCAGGAACATTTGTCAGCCAGAGTGGACAGAAGGGTGCTGAGCTGGTATGGTCATGTTGAACGAATGGGAGATGAAAGGCTTACAAAGAGAATATGTAAGTCAGGTACAAGGGGAAATAGAAGGGCAGGAAGACCCCCATTGAGATGGAGAGACTGTGTAAGAAAGGCTTTGGATGATAGAGGAATGACTATAGATCAGGCAGGGGAAGTGGTGGTGGACAGGAGTGAATGGAGAATACTTGTGAATAGTTGAGTGAACACGTGGTCATTTGGAGTAAGGGGTCTGGCGCAAGTTGGACTAGATAATAGTCCATCAGGCGCCTGGCCCGGGGAGACGATTAATATGAAGGGTGTGCCTGGAAGTGTGGTGGGAGGGCTTGTGGCTTTGGCTCCGCTGCATGTCTGCCTGCCGAAATCGGAACCTCTCCGGGTGGTCGGGGGCCGGGGGAGTGCTGGAGCGACCTTGGTGACCCTGGTCTCTGGGTCTTCTCCTGGGTGACCTGGATGTGTGTGAGTTTGTGCTTTTTATCTGTGTTTATTTGTTGTTTTATGTTGTTTTTGTGTTTTCCCTGTTCTTGCTCTGTCTTGAGTCGGCTACCCCCAAAATGGGGATTGGGCCTGAGCATATAAATAGAATAGATAGATAAATGGAGAATACCTAGTGGAACCAGTTGAAGTGAGGAAAAGATATGCCGAGTATTTTGAATCTTTGTTAAATACAAGAGATGGAAGAGAAGCAGTGATTGAAGCAGAGGTGGATGGAGATAGGTTACCCAGGCCACCCAGGTGGCAGGGAGTGAATGAAAGGATTGAGGAAAATGAGGTGAAAGAAGCAGTGAAACAAATGAGAGCGTGAAAAGCAGAAGGTTTGGATGGTATTGCTGTGGAGTGTATAAAGAAGGGTGGAGATGTGATAATAGATTGGTTGGTGAGACTTTTCAATGTGTGCTTTGCTGTGTCAATGGTACCAATAGACTGGAAGAGTGCATGTATTGTGCCGTTGTACAAAGGGAAGGGAGATCGGCAGGAGTGTTCAAGTTATAGAGGTATTAGTTTATTGTCAGTGGTTGGAAAACTGTATGGCAGGGTGTTGATAGAGAGAATAATAAAGTGTACGGAAGTTGCAATAGGAGAAGAACAGTGCGGTTTTAGGAGGGGAAGAGGGTGCGTGGATCAGATGTTTGCAGTAAGACAGTTGTGCGAAAAGTATTTAGAGAAGCATAAGGAGATATTTTGGGCTTTTATGGACTTGGAAAAAGCGTATGATCGTGTGGACCGTGAAACAATGTGGAAGGTGTTAAGGATTTATGAAATAGGAGGAAATTTGTTAGAAGCAGTTAAGAGTTTTTATGAAGGGAGCAGAGCATGTGTGAGAGTAGGAAATGGTGAGTTGAGTGAATGGTTTCAGGTAAAGGTAGGTTTGCTACAGGGTTGTGTAATGTCACCATGGATGTTTAATATGTTTATGGATGGTGTGGTGAGGGAGGTGAAAAGGAGAACTATGGGAAGAGGATTGGGTTTAGTAGGAAAGAATGGTAGAGATTGGGAGTTGAATCAGTTGCTGTTCGCTTATGACACAGCATTGGTGGCAGATTCTGATGAGAAACTGCAGCGGGTAATCTAAGAGTTTGGTGTGGTTTGTGGAAGGAGAAAACTGAAGGTAAACGTCAATAAAAATAAAGTAATGGTGTGTAATAGGGGAGAGCATAGGGTGAATCTAGATGTGAGGCTGGATGGGGAAATATTGGAACAAGTAGAGTGTTTTAAATATCTAAGAGGAACGATAAGCAGGAGTGGAGGCATGGCAGTGGAGGTAAAACAGAGAGTGTGTGAAGGAAGGAAGGTTTTCGGAGCAATGGGAAGTATGTGGAAGACGAGAAATCTCGGAGTGAAAGTAAAAAGTGCACTGTATCAAGGAATTGTTGTGGCAACAGTTATGTATGGGGCTGAGACATGGGCTCTGAAGAAAAAGGAGAAAAGAGGGCTGGATGTGATGGAGATGAGCTGCTTGAGGAGTATGTGTGGAGTTACTCGTAGAGACAGATTGAGGAATGAAGAGATACGTAGGAGAGTGGGGCAGCAGGAACATTTGTCAGCCAGAGTGGACAGAAGGGTGCTGAGCTGGTATGGTCATGTTGAACGAATGGGAGATGAAAGGCTTACAAAGAGAATATGTGAGTCAGGTACAAGGGGAGATAGAAGGGCAGGAAGACCCCCATTGAGATGGAGAGACTCTGTAAGAAAGGCTTTGGATGATAGAGGAATGACTATAGATCAGGCAGGGGAAGTGATGGTGGACAGGAGTGAATTGAGAATGCTTGTGAATAGTTGAGTGAACACGTGGTCATTTGGAGTAAGGGGTCGGGCACAAGTTGGACTAGATAATAGTCCATCAGGCGCCTGGCCCGGGGAGACGATTAATATGAAGGGTGCGCCTGGAAGTGTGGTGGTAGGGTTTGTGGCTTTGGCTCCGCTGCATGTCTGCCTGCCAAGATCGGAACCTCTCCGGGTGGTCGGGGGCCGGGGGAGTGCTGGAGCGACCTTGGTGACCCTGGTCTCTGGGTCTTCTCCTGGGTGGCCTGGATGTGTGTGAGTTTGTACTTTTTATCTGAGTTTATTTGTTGTTTTATGTTGTTTTTGTGTTTTCCCTGTTCTTGCTCTGTCTTGAGTCGGCTACCCCCAAAATGGGGATTCGGCCTGAGCATATAGATAGATAGATAGATAGATATTTAAATAACAAAAATAAAGAATGCTCCCCTACAACCACAAAGGAAAATATCAAGGAAACAGGAAGGGGAAACTCAAGAAGAAAGAAGGACAAGACAGCAAAATGGCGACCACCAAAGAAGACAGCAAGATGACGACCATCAAAGAAAGCGTGCAAGCAAAGGGGAAACAAAAGGAAAACAAATGGAAGAAGAACAGAAGAAAGCCCACCTACAAAAATATCTACCATGCCTTGTATTCCGAAATTGCCCCACAGTAATCGACAACCAGCAGAACAAGAGAAGAAGAGAAGCCAGAAGACAGGAGAAAAGGAGGAAATACCAACCAGGAAAGGTGCGCCCAAAGAAACAACACGTGTACCAATTGTCCATCAATTTCCAAGGGATAATAATATTACACCCGTTCTCGCCGCCAGAAGAAAAGCATGAGTTGCCACTATTACTACAGGAAGCCCTACTACACCTGGGAAGAACAATAAAGTCTCCTACTCTTCCCAACAACCACAAAAGAGAAGAATAGTATTCAGCCAGGACGAGAAGGACTCATATCACCACCCACAGAGTAAGCACTTGCGCCCCTCTTCCACCAAAGGGTCAAAATCCTTACCCACCAGCTTTTAAAGGGTCCTCCTAATCCTCCAGATTAACCCTGACCGCACTTGCAACCTTTATGCTCCCACACACCAATCCCTGGTCATCTCAGCCCACATCATCACTATGGTGAAGAAAACTGATCAGGGTAAGCAATTCTAGGGCTTCGCAAATATTGGCATACCAGCTTGCAAGTCCTAGGATTACCCTCCCATTCAGTTGGTGACTGACGGCATACCGAGTCCCACATGTCTGAGGAGTTATTTTCCCTATTGAGGGATCCTTGTTAATTAGCTGGCATACCATCACTTAGCATTGCATCTTTAATAGGCTGCACCTAAAGTAGAAGGCTGAAGTACGAGGGCATACCCACACTTCAAACTTTTATTATTAAAACCGCATTCTAAAACTACCAAGGGAATGTTGGCATACCAAAGTCACTTGCGTAGTTTTGGGCTCTGCGAGATACCTTAACCGGCACTCTGCATATAAAACTCCTTGGTGCATTTGTCTGTAGCATACTATTGGACTCTTGCAACTAAAAGGTTTAAACACCGTCCCGAGTTCTTTGAACCTCTTACAAAGATTAGTGGTAGTCGAGAAGACAAGAGTGGCCATAGCCATATTGTCTACTCGCGTTAGCCCGATATAGTGCCAACTCGTCATAACTGGGGCACTATATTAAAAATCCCAAATCAAGAGTACCTAAACAGAAATTCATCAACGGTTAATATAAAGGTCAGGATAGTCGAGTATCCCTAAGATTTATGCTATATATACTCACGTTCGTCCGACGAGGTGCCCAAATATATTTATATATTTACGGAGCCAGATTTAAGACCCCCCGTTCATTAATCCATCTGTAACTTACTACTTCAAATGACAGGCCAACCTGGATGGCTCAACGGAGACTCAGAAGACTGCAAGCTGCCCCATCTCAAAAACTCATTTACTCCAAGTGTTTACTTTTGGAGTTACTATAGAAAAACGAAAAGAAGTCGATACCAGTGACAAGGTATATTAAGTTAGAGTCCCAAATATCGACTCTGCCAAAATCTCACCAGTGCGTATGGTGCCTTAAAAAGTTAGAGTCCCCAAATATTGACTTTACCTCAATTCCTACTAGTGTTTATACAGTTAGAGTCCAGTGTATTGACTCAGAATATAACCTCGTCAATTAAGTGTTAAAATAGTATCACATCAGAATATTAAATAATCACCTGGGTATTATTCGAAGCTTCAGTATTTTCATAACTACAGTATATGATTGTTTGTATTTATACAAGAGGACAGCTAAGCCAATTTCTTTATACCTTAGCTCCATCTAGATCCTCGACCATGTTTGTATTAACTTGCATATTAATTTTGTAAACATTATAATTTCTGATACATGTACGTAGATCTTAAGCTAAATAAAACTGTTCTTAAAATGATATCTCGGTGCTATATGTATCCTCTGCTTGACTTCTATGCATGTATTGTATGAACTCTGAAATCTCCAGTCTTGATAGAACTCACTAGAACCAATAAGCAAACCTGATTAAAATCACAGTATAACATACTGTATATATATAGAAGGGTTCCATGTCAATTCAACCCATGGACAACTCAACCCAAGACAACTCAACCCAGGACAACTCAACCCAGGATAACTCAACCCTGGACAACTCAACCCAGACCAACTCAACCCATTGCTAACTCAACCCATTACTAACTAAACCCAGGACAACTCAACTCAGGACAACTCAACCCAGACCAACTCAACCCAGACCAACTCAACCCGGGACAACTCAACCCAGACCAACTCAACCCAGGACAACTCAACCCAGGACAACTCAACCCGGGACAACTCAACCCAGACCAACTCAACCCAGACAAACTCAACCCAGGACAACTCAACCCAGACCAACTCAACCCGGGACAACTCAACCCGGGACAACTCAACCCAGACCAACTGAACCCAGGACAACTCAACCCAGACCAATTAAATCCAAGACAACTCAACCCAGACCAACTCAACCCAGGACAACTCAACCCAGACCAACTCAACCCAGGACGATTCAACCCAGCCGTCCTCGCAAACTTAGACACTCAATTTATTGGCATTTAAATCAATTTTAACAAGATTTAATTATGATCGTGTCACACGGGCAAGTAGTTTCGATAAATACATTTTAAACATGAATTTGGAGCCAGAAATTGTTCAATGTTGTTGCACAATGTAACTGTAATCAGTAATACTTGGGGATGGTTCCCGATCTTATTTAATATATTCTTCCTTTATACCAAACACTATAAGCAAAAGCATTTTTCAAGCATAAAAAGATAGTTTATAGCCTGCAGGAATTGGTAAATATTGTCAAATTATTCATTTTAGCCTACAGTTCATCACGTTACTTGGTGGCGTTTTAACCCGTAAAACATTGATGACATACACGTCCTATTTTTTGTTTTGGCAATTTACAGGCGATTTTATTAAGTTTATTAAGGATATCTAGCAAGTGAAAGGCCCAAACCAGCTTAGTGTACCCTTTGAGCTGCGATCATCCTTTTTAGGCTCTAAAATTTGTCTAAATATATCTAGAATAAAATGGAAGAATTATTCAGTATTGTAGTAGTTAACAAACCAGGTACCAAGGTAAACAAATACTGTACTACTGATAGAACCAGCAGGCTACAGTACCGATGACATATTTCAATGCTTTTCTAGCTACCTATATTTAGACGATTGTATGCAGCTTAGGGAAGATTCTTTTATTCTAAAGGGAACATTGAAAGGATTGCAAGCTGTTTAATCCCTTCTTAAACTAAACGAAATAGCCTAAAAGTATCCAGAGAAGTAGGTATTTGGATGGTCATAATAAATTTAATAATAAACCAACTCCGCCCAGGACATCCCTTTAAATTTGTATTCATACTATAAGCTATTATTTGCACTCTCCCTGCACTGGCATTATTCTCACCAGCCCCAGTACTGCAACACGTGGAGTCGGAGTGCTTTGCGGATTATTATTTTTTTTTTTTTTGCTCCTTTTTCGTTTTTTTTTTTTGTTTTTTGTTTTTTGGCCATGCTCGAGCATTTATCCACACAGAAATGCATCAAAATAATAACAAAACGATGAAGGGTCAACTCGAGCCTTCGTCCATGGATACTATAATACCTTATATATAAAGAAAGTAAATATAGTACCTAAATTATAAGCCTAAATTTGATATTTCCTTTTAAAGAAAAGCTGGGTCAGCTCGCACCTTCGGTCTATAAAGTGAATTACCTGGAAAACTATAACTAAGCATGCCTTTTCCATAGCACTCTAAACACATTTCCTTTTCTTTTTACTGCATATGAGCAATTGATCTTAGGTACCTTAGCTTATCTTCCTCAAGTTCATATTCAGCAACTTTTGCAGCAAGTCTGTTGGCCAGAGTGACATTTTTTTCTTGGTGTCTCTAGATTTTGAACATCGGCGTTTTGGATAGTTAGGCGGTGGACAGCCATATCACGTTTCAGACCATTAAACAAAGTCCAAACAGTCGGATGAGCACGCAGAAACAATGATCTTAATGAGTGGTGAAAGCCTTCCGTACAATTTGTGGTCTTCGGAGCACACACCACTGCATCTTCATAATGGTTCCATATGGCTGGTGGAAATCTGGGATTCCTGTTCTGCCTGCCTATACGTGGACCGCGAATGTAGTTGGACTCGAAGTAGGTCAGAAGATCATTACAAGTAGGCTCATCTGGAAATGATTCAGCCATAAGCTCAAATATTTCAGGCAAGTCATCAATCGGAACAAATGCAAGAGATGGAAGTGATTTTACCAGCATCTGGAAATCATTTTCTGTTTCATACCGGACTTTTAATCCCAGCTCACCAACTTTCCTTATAACAGACTGTGAGAGATGAAACAAACAGCAAGAGATCTTTGAAGTGGGAAATTCAGATTTGAAAGCATTGATTGCAGCCATTTCAAAGTCAATCAGAATTATTTTTGGAATGGCATTTGGAATTATTTCTTTCATTACATGAATCATTCTAACATAGGTTTCCTCAGTTTTATTGGGTAGCAAGAAATATATGACTGGAGGATAATTATTTCCTACTTTACAGTGGATTGTGTATAGCTGAAAGAACATAGTAGGGACAACCTCAAAGGTACCATCTCCAAACCAGTTGTGATTGTGATGTCATTTTATATACATCTGTCTTAACCCCTTATAGTTTTATGACAGACTTTATCTTCAGAAGTTCAATTAGTTTTTCCTTATGTATTGTAATGTCTGCCAGTGGCCTTTCTTTTATATATTTAGATTGCACTGCTTGACTGCTTCTTTATTAGTTGTCAGTTGTGCATTAATAACGTTTTTTACCATGCGTCTGTGCTCCTCCGCGATAGCCTATCCGGCATGGGTTGAGTTTGTCGGGGATGAGTTGGTCTCGGTTGAGTTGTCCTGGGTTGAGTTTGTCTGGGTTGAGTTGTCCTGGGTTGAGTTTGTCTGGGGTGAGATTTCCTGGGTTGAGTTGGTCTGGGTTGAGTTGGTCTGTGTTGAGTTTGTTTGGGTTGAGTTGTCCTGGGTTGAGTTGGTCTGGGTTGAGTTGTCCAGGGTTGAGTTGTCCTGGGTTGAGTTGGTCTGGGTTGAGTTGTCCAGGGTTGAGTTGTCCAGGGTTGAGTTGTCCTGGGTTGAGTTGGTCTGGGTTGAGTTGGTTTGGGTTGAGTTGTCCTGGGTTGAGTTGGTCTGGGTTGAGTTGTCCTGGGTTGAGTTGGTCTGGGTTGAGTTGTCCTGGGTTGAGTTTGTCTGGGTTGAGTTGTCCTGGGTTGAGTTGTCCTGGGTTGAGTTGTCCTGGGTTGAGTTGTCCTGGGTTGAGTTGGTCTGGGTTGAGTTAGTCTAGGGTTGAGTTGACCAAGGGTTGAATTGGACTAGGTTGAGTTGACCTGGGTTGAGTGGTCTTGGGTTGAGTTGTCCTGGGTTGGGTTGTCCAGGGTTGAGTTAACCATGGGTTGAATTGACCGGTCACCCTTTCATGGCAATACACTTTTTTAATTGATTTGTATTTCTATTATGAGTGACTTTACTTAACCTTTATAAAAACAATCTATTATCGCATATGGGTCGATGTAGTTTCAAATTAATAGTCAATGGACCACTCGTGAGTGTCAGGCTATAAGCAAGTTGCAGCCGTAAACATTGCTAATATTTAACAGAAAGGCAATAATAATGTAGGTGTCTGATGGATAATAAGTAAGTTTAATTTAGTTTGATGTGTTTATAAAATTATGCACTAAAACCGTATTTTATATGGTAACTCTGCTAATATATATGTCTACAGCTCCAACTTCCTTATAGCCTGAAACTCGCAAGTGGTCATTTATGGGAAAAATCACTTTTTTCGGACAGTTTCAGGGCTTCCCAAAACTCTTGCCTGGTGACCCTGGTCTTCGATCAGTTTGGTCTAGGTTCTGGAGGTGTGCGGACGTGCACGCGTGTGAGGTGCCTTGTTTACGTTTATGGGGGGTTACCTGCTACTTTTCTCTCCTTGTCTCCTTTTCTCTGGGTTGTATCCATTCGGCCCCATTCAGCCTACTGTTTTAAGACGTTGGTAAATGTTTATCACCAACCAGTGGAGTTTTTCAGGTTATTTTTGTTGTTGTTTTTTATTTTTTATTTGATATACAGTGTTCTTTAATACCAAGGACCGTCGCATTTTACTATTTTTCCCATTATTCATCAATCTTAAGACACGGCCCCCGATAGTGGGGAGGGCTATGAAGATCAGGGAAATTGCGGTGTAAAAGGCGTAAATAAAGGGGAAATATTGGAAGAACTCTGAAAATACAATATTTAAAAGTAACAAAACCTGAAAATGGAAAAACCCGAGCCAAGCTTTGACCAAACTTGGCTCGGGTTTTTCAATTTTTCAGTCCAAAATCACAGTAACCTCATTTCGAAAGTTGGCTCAGGTTTTCTTGTTTTTCAACGTGGGAAAAGCCAGTAAGAATAGGGTTAACATTAGCCTAACCTAACCTAGTATAATTCCATGAAATCCGATCCAAGTTTTGTCATTAACCTAACCAAATAACCTAATCTATCCTAGTATTATGGGGTTAACATTAGCCTAGCCTAGCCTAGCCTAGCCTAGCCTAGCCTAACCTAACCTAACCTAACCTAGTATTATGGGGTTAACATTAACCTCACCTAACCTAACCTAGTATTATGGGTGGGGGCTGCTGCCCCCACTAAATCCGAGCCAACTTTTGCCATTAACCTAACCAAAGAATCTAACATTACCTTCACCTAACACCTAGTATATGTTCCATATACGACATACCTTAATAATATTACTAGGTGTAGGTCTACAGCCACCACATACGAGCTCCATCTTCAGACTGATCCGGGAAATAAAACTACAAAACTACAACAAATTACCTGAAAAACTCTTAGCACATACGACCTCCATCTACGGGCTCCATCTTCAAACTGAGCCCGCCAGGGCCAGCGAGGGGCGTGACGTGACTACTGCAAGACTGTGATTGGTTGATAATTTGATGGAAGGCTGTGATTGGTTCCATGAGTGACGGGAAGCATTGTGATTGGTTCATGCTATGGTTCATGATTCCTAAAAAGACCGCTAGGTGTAGCTAGTGACGTTCGACTGAAAGATTGAGGGTAAGAGCTCCCGAAGGACCGCCATTGTGTACTATTGCAGCGCGACCATAGACAAGGAGGTATTTTTTACAGTTTCTCGTATTTCACTTATAGCGAATTTGCGACGGTAAGTACATGTACACCAACAAAGTATCGTTCATGAAAGTGATAACACTAATAATCATCGATGGGGCCCGTCACTGGTTGGTCATTTACTTAAAATAAGACGTTTATCCCCATCCAGGTGTCGATTTCGGAAAATATTACCGAAACTACCGGAAGACCTCCATTTTAATGTCACGAATGTTCCCATGTATTTTTTGTTTTTTTTTAATCTGTTAGTTTTCATTAATATATAGAGTTTGTATTTAATTACAAACTTCGGAAAAACCGTTTTCCCCATTATCCTACGATCTTAAGACATGCCGCCCGATAGTGGGGAGGGCTATGAAGGTCAGGGGAAATGAGGGGTTAAATGCGTAAAACGGGGATAATAGCGTATTTTAGCAAAACTTGGCTCGTGGGATTTATTATTATTTTAATACCACAAATTTTTCGAGTGTTTTTTTAATTGCTTTGTGTTCCTTTGCATCAATATATAGTGTTTGTTATTAATTAGAAATCTCTGAAAAAAACTATTGTCCCCATTTTCGATCGATGTTGAGACACTCTCCCCGATAGTGGGGAGGGCTATGATTTGAAGACATTAGCCTAACCTTACAACCTTACCTAACCTATCCTAGTATTATGGGTGGGGGCTGCCACCCCCACACCCCCGCTGGTTGGGTACTAATCCCTTAGTAAAAAAACACAAAATTGGCTGTCGATTATACAAAGGCAAAAGAAAAGTCATGAACATGAAGTCTACGGTGTTGGTAAATATGCAAATATGCAGGAGACGCAACAGTATAGGTAACAAATTTCTAATATTAGTTTTGGGTTTTTATCATCATATGCTTCATTGCTATATAATTTTTATCCCTGGGGAAAACACAAAATCTTGAAGTTTTGCATTTTTTTTTTTTTTCATTAACCTAACCTAACCTAACCTAAATGTATTTGGGGGCCATTAGGTTAGGTTAGGTTAAGTTTTTTGGGTTAGGTTAATGACCAAAACAAAACAAAAAATCCCAAGAAAAAATATATAAAAATCCGTAGATTTTTTTTCCGAGGATAAAAACTATATAGCAATGAAGCATATGATGATAGGAACCCAAAACTGATATTAGATTTGTTTTACCTACAGTATATTGTTGGTCTCCTGCATATTGACCACAGTGTTTACTCTGCAATCTTCAGCTTTGATTGGACATTGATAACAGGAAAGTACCGTATTGACAACCTTGTTACGAAAATTACATTGGTAAACCTGACTTTTTGGACCGACAGTGATTTCAGTAAGTTTTAGTTTGTATTTTTTAATTTTTCCTTCAGATATAGTGTTGTTTTATACTGAAGAGGAGCTGAAATGAGTATTTACCCATTATCCAACAATCTAAAAACACGCCCCCCACTAGTGGGGAGGGCTATGAAGTTCAGGGAAAATGAGAGGTTAAAAGCGTAAAATACAATAATATAGCGTTTTGTATCAAAACTTGGCTCGGGTTTTCCCAAATTGCAAACCCATAAAACCCAATTTTGTGAATACCCGAGCCAACTTTTGACGAAAGCTGGCTCGGATTTCACGGGGTGGAGTGGGTAGCCTAATATCTTATGTTATAAAAATAGTCAAGTTTGGGATTGGGAAGTGTTACGTCCTGGGATATATAAACACTGGGCTCTTTCTATTGGACTAGGTATGCGGCAACAAGCAACAACGGAAAACGCTAGATCCAACCCTTATCTATAAACCCAGGCAACAAACCACCCTAAACCGTCAAGAGTCCTGCCTGGACAACAAGGTATCCTATGACTCGGTTACAGGGTGCACGCACTATAGACTGCTGATAGTCAAGCAGGCTATATAAAAGATCACACAATTAAGTTGACTTAAAGCTTCAAGGAAAAGATAGATAACGGAATTAAATTGCAGAAACAATTTAATAACAAACTAGAAGAAAGTACATTTAACGTTACGTTAATTAATACAACTAATCACCCCTGCGTGAAAGAAGGTGAAAGCAAACAGTCCTCAAAACATCGTACAGGTAGACAAGATGCGGGTTTCTAAACTGCATGCGGCTACTGTAGGATCTGATGCTTGGCAAAGAAAGTACGTTAAGGATTTAGAGAACTCTTAACTCAAGCAGGAATAAATACTAGTGATAGGACCTACAGTGTATAATGGCATAGTTATAATTAAATAAAGGCAGCAACTCGCAACATATCCACATACAGGTGTGCTTCTCACTCTTAGTCAGGCAAGCCTGCTCGGACAGAGTCTCTAAGCCACACCCTGATTCACAATGCTCACAAAAACGGTAAACTGTGGCACAATAACAAGCATACAGAGATGATAAACCCCTAGCTGTTAATCTGCCAGGTGGCAGAGGTCTAGCCGGAAGGATATAGGCTTCGGATACCCGGGCTGAGCCACCTGCTCTAGCCTAGGGACGTTCCCAGGTCTGTGCGCCAAATTACTCTAATTTAAAGGGTGCTCTCTTGAGAGACTCAGATCGCAAGTATCTGACTCTCTCCTGGCGACCCTAAAACAAAAGCAAGACGTGCTAGCGCAGTGCTGAGTGGACTAGGCAAGGGACCTCACACAACACAACGCTAGACACACAGGGACACAGACAAGAAAATGCCCCCAGACTCCCACGGGTATCCTAGTAAAGTCGTGCGGGTCCACGGGACTCGCACCAGCAGACTTTACTTAAAGGATCGCAAAAAGCCTCCCCTCCGGTCTAGCCCCTGCTAACCTGACACAAGAACACACTAGCAAGCATGAAACCACCAAATATGAGACAACAAAAAAGCTTCCTAGGTCTCATTAACAATTACGTCTTTGCATAAGGCCCAAATCCTATCTAGTTATCTGAGAGCTCGTCGTTAATACAATAATAGATATAAGGTCTATCAAGGGGATGGGATAATTAAATAGATTGGTGAAGTAGTGGAAGGAAGGTATACAAAGTAAGAGAGAAAGTTTCTAAGTGGGGTTGAGAGGGATAGATATCAAGGGGGTCCGAAGGGTACGACAGTGAGGTGAGCTCTGAGTCTTGAATCTGTCTGGACCCCGCCCTAGGCATGCAGAATACATCCCAGGCTCGGCAACACTCAACACAGTTGCCGGGTCAAAATCCTCTACCCCGTGCGTGAGTCGAAACTAAGCCTAACGTTGCAATCAAATGCATGTGGCAGCGCTTCAGGCTCGTCCCAAGCTAAGCAAGCGAAGTAACGTCCCAAGCCGGTCTCTCTCTCCCGCTCGTCTCCTCCCGCCCTCACTAGACTTACATCTTATATATTATAATGAAACAATCAACTATCGAGAATAAAATATACTAAGATGCGTTGGTTAAGAATAAGGGCAGCTACAAGCTGTGAAACAACATAAGAATATCCCAGACATTAGTTACATTGTCGTAGGATATATACTAAGGAAAAGCCTGCCGGCCGGCTGCCACCAGCCAGTTTCTAAACGGCTGGGCAGCCGACGCGCGCGCATGCCCGCACGTGGCTACTATGCAGAAGTGTCACAGAAGACATTAGCCAAACCTAACAACCTTACCTAACCTATCCTAGTATTTTGGGTGGGGGTTGCCGCCCCCACACCCCCGCTAGTTTGGTTAGGTTTTTTTATTTTTTTTTTCAATGTGCTAGGCTATTAGCCTAACCTAACAACCTTACCTAACCTAGCCTAGTATATGGGTGGGGGCTGCCACCCCCGCTGGTTGGGTACTGGCTGAAAAACTTATTGTTTTACAGTATACTGTATATGTATTTTAGCGTTTATTTGTCTCCCTTATAACACATTTCAGCTCTTAATGATATATATAGCAATGATGTATATGCTCTACCGGGCCTATTAGGCCTAAAAAGATCGATGGGCTAACTGTCGGTCCAAAACATCAGTATAACCATTTTAGTAGCATACTTTATATTAGGTTCTTCCGAGGGTTAAAACACATTTTCATATGATCTTTAGAACTGTCGATAACTGGAAGTACCGTATTGACAACCTTGTTACGAAAAAGACATTTTAGTACCATACTTTTTTATTAGATTTTGCCGAGGGTTAAAACAAATGCTCATATGATCTTTAGAGCATAATTATAGATTCCATATTTATCTTCAAATATATCAACCATAATTGTGGTATTAAAAAATTAAAAAAACCGGCTCGTGTTTTAAGGTTTTGGAAAGGCATAAAACCCAAGAATTTGAAAATCCCAGCCAAGTTTTGGCAATAGTTGGCTCTGATTTTGCGATTTTTTATAGTTGAAAAAGACAGTAACTTAATTTCGAGATTTTGCTCGGGTTTTGACGATTTACAAACTCATAAAACCCGATATATTGAAAACCCGAGCCAAGTTTTGGCAAAAGTTGGCTAGGATTTTGCGATTTTTTAGAGTACAAAACGAGATACTTATAGGGAATAGGCTGCAGCGTTATTATAAACAATTTATTAGGGAAAATGCAGTTCTATGGAATCCATATAATATACTCACATAGATTCCGTTGTGGGAGAATATGGTAGAAATGTATCACCAACCAGTTACAAGTTTTTCAGGTAATTTTGTGTTACCTAGTATTACCCCTGCTAAATCCGTGAAATCCCAGCCAAGTTTGCTATTAAACTAACCAAATAATCTAACCTAACCTAACCTATCACAACTACTATCACAACGACTGTTATAACGTTTGAACAGTAGCATAAAACTAACCAGTCGGTCTAAACTCAGCTCACGCTCCCTGCTAATGGGTGCGCGACGGTTTAACCCAGCTCACGTTCCCTGTTTATGGGTGAACAATCCAACAGTTTCTTGTAGTTCATTTACTGTATAGTGACTTTGCCACGGTAATTACATGTACACCAACATAGTATCCTTCATGAAAGTGATAAAACACTGATAATCATCGATGGGGCCCGTAACAGGTTGGTCATAAACTATTACCCAAAGGTAGGCTTCCTATAGACAAAGGTAGGCTTCCTATAGACAAAGCTCGAGAATTGTGTTCAATTGAGAACATTGCAAATTTGTTATTAATGAATGAAAATGCGGGACTAAGTATACGCTATATGGTAGATGTGGTTTACTGGTAGTCTTTGATAAAGCTCCACATGCAAGGTTATACAGATTAACATTATATTAGAACATCAGCGAGGACTAGTTAGGATGGATACATTTATGATTGTGCAATAGGACTTATCCCTCCGTATGGAAGGAAATAACTACTGGGGCACCCAAAGGACCTGTTCTGGGAACCCTCACCATCCACCAATTTAACCAAATACTGTTTAAATCGGACGTTCGGCAATTATTAATTTGTACTCACTGAAAACCTTACCTTAACCCTCTCCGACATATGACGCGATTTTGAGCCTATTAGGAATACTTTAAAGCCTTTGTTACCATCAGGGGTATTTAGAAACCTTTAGTTTAGTTACTTCAACCTCTGCAGTTGTCTTTGAGTTAGCTGTGGGCAGAAAACTAATTTTGGTCAATATTTACAAGCCGCACCACATCTGGGATCTCATTTCTAATGGTAGTTTTGGGTTCCTATCATTTTATGTTTCATTGCTATATAATTTTTATCCACCGGATTGTTTTTATCTTAGCTTTATTTATTTATTTTTATTTGTTTTTACATTTGGCTAACCTAACCAAAAAACCTAACCTAACCTAAAGGACAAACTGGATTTTAGGTCACGTATGGGATATAATGTTCTAAATTTATACTATAGCTTTGTATTAGAGTATTAGTCACCACACTATACGTCTTTACCGCTGCATATTAAATTATTTTTCCTTAGATTTTGTGGGTTAAATAAGGATGATGGCGGCCATCTTGGATCAGCCGAGAACTAATATTTTTCATTTTTGTACCGTAGTTTTAGTATTTTGTCATATTCTATATCAATTCTAACCCTGCGGGGGTCTGGAGGCAGCAGCCCCCAGGTTAGGTTAGGTTGTTAGGTTAGGGTAATGACAAAATATGGTTTTAGGGGGCATGTTTTAATATTGCAAAATAATGGGTAAATATGAATTTCCAGAAGGAAAAACACCTTAAAACACACTAATCAATGAAGAAACTGATGAGAAAAAGGATTATAATACAAAAAACACGTACGTGACCTGAAATCCAATTTGACCAGCCTAAATGTATTTGGAGGCTATTAGGTTAAGTTAGGTTATGTTTTTTGGTTAGGTTAATGCTATAAAAAAAAAGTAAAGCCAAGAAAAAAAAAAAATCCGGTGGATAACACTTATACAGGGTGTTCAGAAAACATGTGTACAAAATTAAATGGGTGATAGGGAACACAGAATTAAACAGTTTGTACTCCATGGAGGTATGTCCTTAACTGCTTCCTTGCGGTGCTACAGGGTAGACAGTTTCAACGTAATTTCCCTAAATTTGTACCCTAACTTCTCTGTGAGTAATCCCTTTACATACAAACATGGTAATTTAATATACACAACAGTATGAACATTACTTTATTAATGTCAGTACACTACAAAAACAAAAGAACATTAAATTGAAGAGAAGATTAACAATCATTAATCATCAGTCAGAACTGTTTACTGAACGAAGATGTCTTATGTCATACTGTTGTGTACATTAAATTACCATGTTTGTATGTAAACGGATTACTCACAGAGAAGTTAAGGGTACAAATTTAGGGAAATTACGTTGAAACTGTCTACCATGTAGCACCGCAAGGAAGCATTTATGGACATACCAGTATAACTCCATTTATTGGTCACCAATTATTTTGACATATTTGAAGACAGATATGGAATCTATATGCTCTAAGCATCATATTAAAATTAGTTTCAACCCTCGGCAAAACCTATTAAAAAAAACGGTAACAACATGTCTACCTACCGTAAAACGGTTGTCAATACTCTCTTATAGACGGCGCGGCTTTCAGCGACGCCATTTTTTCGTGAACTGGAGAGCTCTATCCTTCAACTTTTGTAATACTATCACGCCATCTGCCAATCCTCATTGGAAATACTGAGTTTCATTTCCTAACTCCTGCGCAATACGTCACGAGACACTTCTGGATTCTTATTGGGGTTTTTTTCTGACCACGTCATTAAACTCATAGATTCCGTCACGCATACAACCAGCAACCTATCAGGTGAGTTTATTGACCTTGATTACATCATTGCACTGAACCAATCACAGCTACACACCTTCATTTAAGTCTCTCCTCACTTTAGTCATGGACGCCGCTTGTAATGGTTGTTCACCCCTCCCACATTCAGTGATTATTGACACTACAAGGAACAATAGTGCAGCCCTTAAGGTTTTTACTGACCATGGTTGTTTGCCTACCTCTGTTTCCTGCAAACTCTGCTCAAACGAATGTTACTATTATGAACCGGCAGACCAGTGGCGATGCGGTCATTATTGTTTTTTAAATAAAACCACTACTCGTCGTAACTCCTCGTCGAAAACGTGGACGCATCTCTTCCTCACCTACTCCCTCCACATCTCAATATGGTATGCAATTACGCTTTCTTATTTTCGCGGGTTTAAAAACGGCGAAAACAAATTTATTTAAGCAAAACTTGGCTCGTGTTTTAAGGTATTTCCGTAATTGTTTAATCGAAGTACTCTTTTTTTTCTAGTTATTAAAAACGTATTCTATGGTGTATTATATGATATATAGAAGCAATATAACTGTTCAAATGACCTGGTAAGTGTATATTAAACCAAATACAAAACTTTGAATAATGAGGTAAGAGATATGTGTTTTTTATCACTTTTCATCCCAAGACCAGCGGGGGTCTGGGGGCAGCAGCCCCCCAGGATGCCCAGGTTACCTTAGGTTAGGTTAGGTTAGGTTAGGTTAGGTTAGGTTAGGTTAGGTTAGGTTAGGTTAGGTTAATGACCAGCTATGTAAATACAGTAGTGAACATTTGGTTTAGTCTGTGCTCAAAAATCCATTTTCTTTAGCAGGCCATACACTAAACAATTACCCCCTTTTCACAGACAAATACACAAACAATCTGTCAAAGATGCAAATAGCGGGGGTGTGGGGGCGGCAGCCCCCACCCATAATACTAGGATAGGTTAGGTAAGGTTGTTAGGTTAGGCTAATGTCCTTTCAAAGGGGTATAGGCTTGTAAACACTATGATAGCTTAACATGAGCCAAAAATCGAAATTAGGTTAGTGTAATTTGTTTACTCTTAAAACTCGCAAAATCAGAGACAATTTTCCCAAAACATGGCTCGGGTTTTATGGCTTTGCAATTTCGGGAAACCTGAGCCAAATTTCTAAATGAGGTTACTGTCATTTGTTTGTCTACAAACTCGCAAAATCCGAGCCAGCTTTGGCCAAAACCTGGCTCGGGTTTTCCAAAATTCGGGTTTTATGGCTTTGCAATTTTGGGAAACCTGAGCCAAATTTCTAAATAAGGTTACTGTCATTTGTTTGTTTACAAACTCGCAAAATCCGAGCCAGCTTTGGCCAAAACATGGCTCGGGTTTTCCAAAATTCGGGTTTTATGGCTTTGCAATTTTGGGAAACCTGAGCCAAATTTCTAAATGAGGTTACTGTCATTTTGTTGTCTACAAACTCGCAAAATCCGAGCCAGCTTTGACCAAAACTTGGCTTGGGTTTTCGAAATATTGGGTTTTAGACCTTTGAAATACCTTCAAACCCGAGCCAAGTTTTGCTTGAATACGTTTGTATCGCCGTTTTACGCATTTACCCCCTCATTTTCCCTGTACTTCATAGCCCTCCCCACTATCGGGCGGCGTGTCTTAAGATCGTTGTATAATGGGGAAAACGGTTTCGCCGAGGGTTCTAATTATTTCTAAACACTATATATTGATGAAAACTAACAGGGAAAAATAAAAAAATCCATGGGAAAATTGGTGACCAATAAATGGAGTTTTTCCGACATACCTCCATAGAGTACAAAATGTTTAATTCTGTGTTCCCTATCACCCATTTAATTCTGTACACATGTTTTCTGAACACCCTGTATAGCAATGAAGCATAAAATGATAGGAACCCAAAACTACCATTAGAAATGAGATCCCAGCTGTGGTGCGGCTCGTAAATATTGACCCTAATTTTGGAGAGGTAATTATAAGTGTGAGAGAACTCTATTTCTTATTGCTAATCTGGCAACCTCTGCGTCATAAAAACGTGAAGGGGTTAATCTAATCATGTTCATCTTGTTACTTACTTGTTAATTGTAGTGATGATTCTCGGCCGCGCTCCATCGCTTACACGACGCTCGTCGCAGCCACCCTCACATATTCTAGCAATTGAATTCAGGCTTTATGGTCTTGTCTTCGAAGTCATAGCACTCTGTGAAGAAGTGCGTCTTCACCTATGCCATAGTCTTTATCTTTTTCTTTTTTCCTTTTTCGCTCGTAATATTTCGGCATTAAACCACGGCGCATGGTCTATCACTACAATTTCCTTCTCAAGCATAGGGCACATTTCATTATACTTTTCCCTGACAGTACCATTATATAATCTAGAAAGACATATCGCACATTCTTCACGTTTCCCGTATTCATGGTCACAAGTGTCATGCATCTATAAAGAGACTTTGGATCACGGAGGTTATTAATAGTTCCGATATAATGTCTCTCTTTAATCGAAACTTAATCTTTGTAGTTTGTCTTGAATCTTTCATAAATGGAATCACAAAAGTTACCAGCCTATGCACCGGAGAAATACGACATATCTCTTCCACACACACTTCTTGGATAAGATTATAGTCAATATCACAAAAAACTAAGTCCAATATATGCCCTCCAATTGATGTCACCACATCCACTGTGTTAACTAAATTGAACGAGTCCATCACTTCCATAAATTCCATAGTATTCTCAACCACGCTAGGGTAGCCTAATGTTTAATTATAGCTTGATATTCCAGTGGGAATGAAAGCATTAATCCGGAATAACATTTTCATTCCAAGAGGACTTTCCGAAGCCCAATAAACTAATCACTATTAACTAGGACACTAGCAAAACGGTCTTAGTTTACGGAAAAATATATTTATAAACTTACCAATACAAAAGGGGAGCCCAGAGATGTTTGACGGGGAATTTGTTGTACCCTCTTCTCCCTAATGTTTAGCCCCATTAGTTCTGAGATTTTTAGAAATTCGCCCTATTCGTTTGGGGATTGTAAGAACTGTTGCGCCATTAAGTAGTTTATTATTCCGGCGAGCAATAAGGGAACCGGTCTTTAGCCAGAGCATTTTTCTACCGAAAAACGCAAAAATTTATCTCGAAGAAATCTTTTGTTTTTTGAAGCTCTATGCAATAAGGAAACTATAAAACCGATATGAACACGATAAATACATAAACAAAAATATAAAAATATCTTAAGGGGCGGATTTTTAGGGAATTTATTTTAACCCTCTCACGTTCTTGACGCAATTTGAGCCTATTAGGCATACTTTAAAGCCTTTGTTACCATCAGGGGTATTTAGAAACCTTTAGTTTAGTTACTTCAACCTCTGCAGTTGTCTTTGAGTTAGCTGTGGTCAAAACACTAATTTTGGAGAGGTAATTATAAGAGTGAGATAACTCTATTTATTATTGCTAATCTGGCAACCTCTGCATCATAAAAACGTGAAAGGGTTAATTAAGCTCGTTGCTGGTAGGAAACTATACACTAGTATATATAAATACATATAGAAACAAATAAATAAATATCTCATGTACCAGGAACTACCTCACCACACCGACACTGGATACTAAATGACCACCCAGCTTGGGTAGCATTCAGACGTTGGTTACTAAACGAACCTCTGGGTCTCGGAACTATGACACCACGATCCAACCATCTTGTTCAGTGTTTCGTTCTAGTCAATTCATCCTAGGGGCAAAATTAACCTTTCGCCCCATATCTTTGTCAATATTAAGACTTTTCGTGTTATTTTGGTGTCGATTTTTTTCCTGGCGAGCGATAGCCAGCCTGTAATTGAAGGGGAACCGGCCTTCGGGAAGGACATTTTTCTATCGAAAAATGTACACATTTATCTTGAAGGAGGGTCTTGGGCGGGTGTTTTTTTAAGCTTGATGGAGGTCTAGGGAGGGAACTAATACAATAATACAAAAATACATAAATGACCAACAAGCTTGGGTTACTAAACGAACCTTTGGGTCTCAGAACTATGACACTACGAACCAACCATCTTGTTACTGCTTGGTTTTTGGTCTATATATTTATTCTATTAACTTTATTTTTGAGTTTCCTCGCTAGACCTCCATCAAGCTTAGAGAAACACCCCCTAGACCCCATTTCAAAATAAATGTGTACATTTTTCGGTAGAAAAATGTCAAGGCCGAAGGTCGATTCCTTTTAAAATTAGAGGCTCGCTTTCGCTCACCAGGAAAAAATCGACACCGAAATGGCACAAAAGGTTTTAATATTGACCAAAAAAATGAGGCGAAAGATCTGAAAATTGCCAAACTAATGGAACGAATGTCTTAAAACCTCAAAGCTAGTATGCTAAACATGAGGGAGAAGGTGTCCAATACGAACCTATGCGTCTCGGAACTTTGATAATATAAACCCGCCATCTTGTTCAGTGCTTCGTTCGAGTCAATTGCCGACTTGCGAGTTTCGTTCTATAAGGAAGTTGGAGCTGTAGACAACGATATTTAAAAGAATTTACAGCTAAAATACGGGCGTAGTACATTTAAACATAATATAAAACCCAATTCAACATAACATTTATCCATCAGAAACGTACATTATTATTGCATTTTTGTTTAATATCGATGTTCACGGTTCCAACTTCCTTATAGCCTGAACTCGCAAGTGGTCAATTCATCCTTAGGGCAATATTTTTTCCCTAAAGGTGGTGTCACACGAGTGCATTTTCGAGCAATTTGCAAGGATATTTACGTCTTGGCAAATTTGAAATAAAATTAACCCGTACAGTACCAGGGGCGTCCTTTTCATCCTATTCTGGCAACTATTGGACGATTTAATTCAGCTTAGGAAGGACCTCTAGCAATAATAAGGCTTCAACTATCTCAACTAACCCTTTTAACTACTACAGATCCTTCTTAAGCTGCATAATATCGTCTAAATATAGCTAGACTAAAATATAATACACCTGGCTGGTACTCAAAGGGTTAAGTGTGACCAGAATTCAGGCACCTAACGTAATCTACCCTGGGTCTACATTCAGATACCAATGAAACAGAACCCAGAAATATTGGGAGAAAAAATACTTGCTCATCGTAAATGACCGAAAACGCTCTCGTGTTACACTGACTTTAGGGGAGATGGGTCGTTTTTCTGGTCCTCTTTCTTCCTCATGTTTAGCCCCATTAGTTTTCAGATTATAAGACGTTCGACCCATTAGTTTGGCGATTTTAACCTCTTTCGCCCCATTTCGTTGTCAATTTTAAGATCTTTTGTGCCATTTAGGTGTCCATTTTTTTCCTGGCGAGCGATAGCGAGCTATAAGTTTTAAGACAAACCGGCCATAGGCCGGAAATTTTTTCTACCGAAAAATTAACAAATTTATCTTAGAAGGAGTGTCTAGGTTTTTTTTCTAAGTTTGATGGAGGTCTAGCGAGGACACTAAGAAATATAGGAATACATTAATTAAAAGACATAAAAAAAAAAAAATCGGCTCATCCCTCCTTAACCATAGTAAATCTGGAGCGAAGTATTGGAAAGTGAACTTATATTATTTAAGATATTGAGCGGTATCAAGTCCTTAGTCATAAGTATTATTAATGTACAATCGGGCTAATAAGCCATGTCCCAGCTGTCATTACGTGTGGCTCGCTCTGTGCTGTATTAATGTCTGTCAGATGTTGAATAGGGTGGGTAAGTGTAGGAACCTGTTTGTATATTTCACTCGGTATGAAGAAATGAAGCTTAGATATTGCCGATACCAATTATTGATCAAAACATACTTGGTGCCGATACATCACTTATTAGCGCGGTTGTACTTAGCCTTTGGGAAGTATCTTGAAGACAACACACCTTATAAATACTTAGAACTAAAACCCTAAGTTATCTTAACCCCTTCTGTACTGGCGTTGTCCTTTTAACTTTAATCTGGCTACTATTAGACGAGAATATTCAGTTTAAAAAGAGCCTCAGCAATTAATATCCTTCAAACTATCCCACTTAACCTTTTTTACTACCACAGATCCTTCTTAAACTCTTCAAAATGGTCTAAATATAGCAGGAATAAAATTAAAAAGACGTCACCGGTACAGAAGGGGTTAACCCCTTCTGTACCGACGGCGTCTTTCAGATTTAATTTTAGCTATGTTTAGACCATTTTTTTTTGCAGTTTAAGAAGGATCTGTGCTAGTAACAATGGTTAAGCGAGATACTTCAAAGTCTGTTAATCGCTGGAGGCCTTTTTCAAACTGTCTAAAATCGCCTGATAGTAACCAGACCCTTAAAAAGCGGCTCACCACATAAGTCGAGTTGAAAAAACTGGCAAAAAACGGGTGAAAAAAGGGTGGAAATAGAGTGAAAATGGGTGGGATAGTAATGATCCATACGCCTTTGTATTGGTTTTGGTTTTGGTGGGCTCAGCTACCCGTGTGCTGCCAACTATAGGGTCCTAATACGAGACCAGTCACCGACAAAGCACTTATTGGTCGCTGAGCAGCGTCACCTGTTCACATCGACCTCATTGGCGTATGCCCACAGCACACAAAGGCAAACTGAGACCCCACACATGGTCATTCTGATAGAGCGCGCCGACATCTGTGGCCTCCCGGCCCACACTAACTCCAGTTCCCCCACCGCGCGGGAGGATGATAGTGTAACCAATAGTTCGCTAAAAGTGAGCAAGGTAGCAAAATCAGCTAAACTTCCATCTTCGAGGTAACACTGTCAGTGCTCCACGAGTGCTACGTAGCTGTATGTGGCGTCATTGTGTAGCGATTTCCACCTAGTTTTCGGCGCAATACAGTTCCTTTCATACTGATGGTTGATATAGCAGTCAGAACGGCCTGAAAAGGCCCAAAACGGCCACAGAGGGCCCGCTAGACAAGGGTTAAAGTTAAAAATACATCATCAGTACATAAGGGGTTAATGTTTTTAGCAACATTTAGACAATTTTATTAAGCTTAATATCGTAAATACGATAGGCTATGACTCTTTTGTGATCCTGTATGTCTCTGTGACGTCACGGTCGCTCCTGCAGCACGACGTAGGACGAGTAGATCGTATATCATAAGATTGTAAATAAGTTAAGTTATAAAAGGCCTAATATGCTATTAAGCAATATTGCCATGGTCTTATGTAGTATATATGAATGTATCGTATATATTAATATAATTTATCGTATAGAGCAACCTAGATGCGGTACGATAATTTGGGCTCCTGGCGTTTGCCAAGGCAGCAAGATGTGCCTCTGAGGAAGAGAGAGCAGAGCCTTCACGAACACCGACCAGTTAACATCTAATTATCCGCCCTCAGTTGATCGCGCTTTTGTGCCTCTAATCACAATACACTGACAGCAATACAAACAGCTACACCATCACGACGCTCTCATCGACGCCATGACTGACATCGCGTCGATGAGAGCGTCGTGATGGTGTAGCTGTTTGTATTGCTGTCAGTGTATTGTGATTAGAGGCACAAAAGCGCGATCAACTGAGGGCGGAAAATAGATGTTAACTGGTCGGTGTTCGTGAAGGCTCTCCCTTCTCTTCCTCAGAGGCACACCTTGCTGCCTTGGCAAACGCCAGGAGCCTAAATGATCGTACCGCATCTAGGTTGCTCTATACGATAAATTATATTAATATATACGATAAATTTATATATACTACATACGACCATGGCAATATTGCTTAATAGCATATTAGGCCTTTTATAACTTAACTGATTTACAATCTTATAATATACGATCTACTCGTCCTATGTCGTGCTGCAGGAGCGACCGTGACATCACAGAGACATACGGGATCACAAAAGAGTCATAGCCTATCGTATTTACGATACTAAGCTTCATAAAATTGTCTAAATGTAGCTAGAAAACATTAAACCCTTATGTACTGATGATATATTTTATGACAGATAAGCATAATATTCATGTCCATTCCCATGTAATCATTTATTCTTTCTTTCACTTGACTCGAGTGTCTCGGGACCGAAGTCTCGTTCCCCATTGTCCACCATATTGGGTAAACGTTCTCCCTTGCCTCGTTGCCACGTGGAACTATTGGTGAGTTAATTCCTGGCTAGTATTATTAACCCTTATAACCTCACCCTATATATAAATTTATTATGTGAGACCTTTGGATATAAATTAGCTTGTTTCAGATTGAATTCAATTTAGATATGGAGTAGTTTTCATTTAGATTGATTTTATTTAATTCATTATGGCTTAGTAATATTTAACTTCCATTGATAGTTTACCACACTTAGGAAGGATATATGGAAGCTACGAGGTTTTATTTGACATAGTCTGAAGCCTGGCATTGAGCGGACGTCCTTCCTAAGCTGAATATAATAGTTTAATATAATAGTTTTCATAGCTATCCCGAAGTGAATCGAATCATCTCATTCACTCTGTACCTGTTGGCAGTTTATTCTGGCGATCATTATACGATTTTTAAACAGCTAAGGAAGGATCTGTAGGAATTAATGGGTAAAGACTATCTCAATTAACCCTCTGACTTCCAAATCCCCTTCCTAATCCGAGTAAACTCGTCTAATAATAGCCAGAAGACAGAACAGAAATACGTAATCGTATTATGAAAGGGCTAAATGTCCCCACTTACCGTCTAGTTAGTATAGCAGTATGATAATTATAGTTATGGTGGATAGGACTGTATCAATTACATATTTACAGTCTCTCTCTCTCTCTCTCTCTCTATATATATATATATATATATATATATATATATATATATATATATATATATATATATATTCTGACATACGGAGCCCTGTATGTTAATTTAAGAGTTAGAATTAGAGTTGAAGGAGTCAAACTACCCAAACGGCGAAGCAGACTAGCGAGCGAACTAGCGACTGGGAAACCAGCTCGCCCGCATACCAGCAAACAAGCCTTCACACCTGCGTGCGTCATAGGGGACCCTGCAAACTACTTCGATGACCCGACGATATGACGTATGATCGACGCCAGGAGCTGTGATTGGACCAGGCACCTGCTATGCAACTAGAGGAGCTATGATAGGGGCGCGCACCATCACTCGCCTCCTGATTCGTTCCTACACCATCATTGTTTAGTAGATAAGACCCGAGTTGTGGGCATTCAAATCAGTCTCATTTGGAGTTGGGGAAGGTGAACTTGCAGCTGGAGGAAGACGGGGTGAAGTATTATAATGGGTTTGTGACTGTCAGTCAGATTATATAAATGTGTGTTAAGTGTGTTCGGTGTAAGCACTGCACTTACGTTATGTTGGTTAGTGAGATATGTGATTGGGAATTAACGTTAACGCTACTATTTATGTACTTAACTATTTGATTGGGAATTAACGTTAACGCTCTTATTATGTGCTTAACTATTTGATTGCGAATTAACGTTAACGCTACTATTTATGTACTTAACTATTTGATTGCGAATTAACGTTAACGCTACTATTTATGTACTTAACTATTTTATTGGGAATTAACGTTAACGCTATTATTATGTACTTAACTATTTTAGTTGACTAACTTGTGGACTAAAGCAACTCTTTAAGTAATTGGGTTATGATGAAAGGGATACTATTGTTTTATATTAATACTTACGAGTTCTTTCATTTTCTTTTGATTAAGCTTACATTGCTTAACGGTGCTTAGTACGGTGATGCTATTGTCTCATATTAGTAATATCGCCTTAGACTAACATGGCTGTGTTAATATTACTTCTAGTGATTTCCTAAGCTGAAGAAAATTATTTTAGCTTCAAAATATTATTTTTGCTTTCATATTATTTGAGTGAGACCTGAATCGAATCTATGAAGCGATCCTGTAACTTAATGTACTCATAATCAAACCTCAATGTTACGTGGTTAAGAAATACATTTAACTAATTATTAAATATATATCTAACTTTTTATGTGACTTTGATATAAATCCTGATGATAATACTAATATAATACTGTTAACGTAAGACAAGAACCAAGAATAATTACATTAAATATAAATAAAAGAACATATAAGAAAACTATCTATTCATTTCAAAAAGGGTAAGAGACAGAAATATTCTTACTTTAATATTTATCTTTCAAGACTTTTTATAGAATTAATAGTCCTTCTTTAGATATACTTCTTCGGTTCATAACCATAGCCTACTAAGCTTCGGTTAAATAATAATTCTTAATAAATACTACATGACATTAATTAGTTTCAGTATTTTTCATAATTAAAGAGTATCAGTCAATAAAGGATACTAAGTCCTAAGATCCAAAAGGAAAGGAATCAACAACAGAAAATAATTTTATTAGATTTTACTTTTGTTTTGCCTTCAGCTGACTGATACCTTAATATATATCTCTGTGCTATCTAGCTTCATCAAGTTAACCACTTGAGGATCAAGATACGTAACAATATATATATATATATATATATATATATATATATATATATATATATATATATATGTATTTATTTATAGTGGTCATATATGTACTGTTTAGAGAATTGTAGAGTATCTTAGATGTTGACAGTTTTCTTGTGGTCAAAAATTGCCTAATATTTCAAAGCCTAATGGAAAAGGGGGTCCAGAAAATGTAAACCTTTAATTTGTTAGAGTTTTTTCCCGTTTCCATAATACATGTACAGTCAGCCTAATACGTAATTCTCGGCACCAATTTAAATGTGTTGATCAATAATTGGAATCTGCAATATTTACACTTGATTTCTTCTTTTTGATTGAGATATACACACATATTCCTACATTTACCCACCCTAGTCAACATCTGACAGACATTAATAGAGCACAGAGCGAGCCAAACATAATGACCGTAGAGCATGACTTATTTGCGCCACTGTACCGGTATGGTCACTTACGATTTTTTTTTTGGATTATTGGAAGGAACTTGCTTGTCAATAAACAGTATATACTGTTTGGTAGTTGGTGTTAAGAAATTACATTAATACATTAGTTTTCATAGATATACTTCCATAATTAGAAATAGGTGAGGTCCACGAATGTTTATGAGTGACTGTACGGTGTGCCCTGTTCCTTATCTGTACGGCAGCACTCCTGACCCCCACCTCTCATAACTCATAAAGGACTAGAGTAATCCAGCTAATATTTCTACCATTTGGGGAGAGTCAGCCAGGGAATAAGTGTGGAAATATACAGCCCATTTGCTCTAGTTCTTTTTAAGATACAATGGTTATGGACTCTATCCTCTGTAGCTCAAGAAGGGCTAGAGTAAATGGGCTATACATTTGAACGCCTATTCCCCAGCTGACTCTTCCTAAATGGTAGAAATATTGGCTTGATTACTGTATAGTCCATACATGATAGGTAGGCTAGAATCGTTACCTATATCCTCTGTAACTCAAAAAAGGGCTAAAACAAACGGGCTATAAATATGAACACCTATTCCCTGGCTGACCCTTCCTAAATTATATTACATATTAGCGCGATTACTGTACACGTTTGTGAGTTAAAGAGGTTAGGATTCGTGATTTCTGGCCCACCTATTTGGAACAGTGACTAGTTTTGTCTTGCCTTCAATTGTTGGGAGTCAAACAATCTGTTCCAGGAATAAACAAATCAAGGACAAATAGAAACAAACATTAAGACAATAGTAATGTCCCACCCCTATTCTCGTTCTATGTTAAGACGTTTGCCCCATTAGTTTGGTGATTTTAGCAACATTTGCCTCATTTCTTTGCCACTATTAAGAAGTTTCGTGCTATTTTGGTGTCGATTTTCATCCTGGCAAGCGATAGCAAACCTATAATTTTGGAGGACCCGTTCATCGGCCGGGACAATTTTCTAATGAAAAGTGTACACATTTGTCTTGAAGGAGGTAACTTGAGGATGTTTGTTTTTAACTTGATAGAGGTCTAGGGAGGAAACTAAAGATCAATAATTAAACAATTAATTAATAAATAAAGCCATAAGACTACCTTCACATGTGTGGGGAGGTTCCTCTCACACCGCTCTCATAGACAAAGTTGAAAGGAAGGCCTTTCGTATCATTAACACCCGTCCACTCACCAACTCTCTGCAATCTCTCTCTCTCCGCCGCAATGTTGCATCTCTCGCCATTCTATCGCTACTATAATAATCAGTGTTCCTCAGAGCTTTCCCAGTGTATACCACCTCCTTTACGTAGGGCACGTGGTACCCGTCTTGCAACTCAATCCCACCCCTACTCTGTGCAACTCTCCAACCCGAGAATGAAACGTTACTCTCAGTCTTTCTTCTACTCAACAGCTGAGCTCTGGAACTCTCTCCCAGAATCAGTCTTTCCCTCTTCCTATGACTTAAATTGCTTCAAACTCCGTGTGTCCAGGCATTTTGGCTCGAACGTCCCTTGATTTTGGCCCTGTCACTCTTTCAACTATGGGAGAGGCACTCGCTATAGGCAGTTCTGCCTTTTGCCTCCCTCAATCACATAGACAAAAATAAAAATATTGCAGCTACATTTAAACGATTTTATGAAGCTTAGGACAAATATGTGATGGATAGGATTATTAACTAAGTTTGCTTTAGCTAATCATCTTAGCTACCACATAACTGAGATAGCCTCCTGGACATGAGAGGCACTCAATTCTTGGATGTAGCCTCCACAAAGCAACACCATCCATTACACTACATGGCAGCACACCCACAGACACCAAGGAATATTAAAACAACACCAACACACGGTATCACACACAAATACTGTCATCTCTCCCTCCCTGCCCACCCCAAACCAGTTTCCAGAAGCACATCCAAATTCATATAATTCACCGTTCCATCCAGTCACTCATAGACAACACACAGCTGCATGTACGACCTCCCGAAATCCATCCTTCTGAATCCTCCCTTCCTCTTGAGGACAGAATCCACCTGGCTAGGCTGAGATGTGGGCACCATCCAGCTCTTCTGATCTATCAGAAGAGACTGGATGACCCCGTCGGTGACTCCTGTCCAGCATGTAACGTTGCATCCTGTACTATTAAACACATCATAGAAGACTGCATTCCACACAATCACTAACTCCAACAACATAATTTACACTCCTTCAGTGCTGTGGGAAAGACCGATCTCGGCCATGTCCTTCCTTAGGGACTCGGGGCTGTTCGGCCAGGCAGCCTAAGGAATGACAACACCAACAACAACAAATGAGATAGCCTGTAAACTTTTAATTGGTAGATGTCCTTCCTAAGGTAAATAAAATCGTCCATTATTTGCCAGGATATGATGAAAAGGATGTCACCGGTACTGAATGGGTTAAAGAAATTTGTTCTACATTAATATGTTTATCTATTAGGGTGCATCCCTAGTAGTGGTGTAATATTGTTCCAAAGACATAATACATATAAGACAGACCAGCCTTATGGGCGGCCCGGTCGGCGTGGGTCAGACTAGCCACCTAGCGGCTGATTGGAATAAACACTGCAGTTGGCGTCATCATTCAAGTGGGAGAGGTGTGTGTTTCTCGTACACGTGGATATTGATGGCTTGTTATTGTTGCCATGATGGGGATTTCAGGATGTTCAGCTATTAACTGCTCCAATAATACGATATGGAATAGAGACCTGTCTTTTTCCGCTTTCCAAAGGATCCTAAAACAAGGAGTAATCATAAGAGAAAGTAATCCCACGGATTGGGTTAACAGTATGGTTGTTGTGGATAAAGGGAATAAGAGGATGCCTGGACCCTAAAGATTTAAATAAAGCTTTAAAAAGACAGCACTATCCACTGCCAACCATTGAAGAGGTATTCACTAGACTAGCTGGAGCTAAATTCTTTTCTGTATTGGATGCAACCAAAGGATTTTGGCAAATTAAACTTGATAAAGATTCCTCTAAACTGCTCACATTTAACACATGTTTTGGGAGGTATCGATATTTGAGGTTACCCTTTGGGATTAGTCCTGCTCCAGAAATCTATCAGAGACGAATGCATGACCTTTTTGATGATCTGATGGGGGTAGAGATAATTATGGATGATATACTAGTTTATTGAACTTCAGAAGCTGAACATGATGAAAGGCTAGACAAAGTATTGCAACGATGCAGAGAGAGAAACTTAAAACTAAATTCAAGGAAGCTCAAACTAAAAACAAATAGAGTAGAGTACATCGGGCACACATTAACTTAAGATGGGCTAAAACCAGACCCCCGAAAGATAGAGACCATTTGTAAATTTCCTGCACCTAAAGATAAACAAGAATTGCTTAGATTTATGGGAATGATAAATTATCTGGCAATGTTTGTGCCAAATATATCTATGATCAATGAGCCTCTGAGAAGATTGCTGGAAAAAGGACACAGATTATGTCTGGGGAAGTGACCAGGAGAAATGTTTTCAGACACTAAAGCAGATGGTTAGTGAAGCCCCTGTTTTGAAATTATATTTGAATTGAATTGAATTGAATTGAAACTTTTTATTTAGCCAGTAGAACATACACATGATAATCATAATACAAAATTAACATTACATTGGCTGAGCCTTGTGAGAGGTATCTCTCTTAAAGGCACATCAAGCTTAAACTCGAAAGCTTTTACAGTAATAATATGAAAACAGAGTAAATAATTTCAAAATTGTACACACTACAAGACAAATACCCGGGTCAAAATTAGATTTACTATTCAAATAGATATAGCAAAGTTTTTGTGTCTTCATAATTTTTATGTTGTTATAGTTCTTTTAGATACTCTAAAGTTAAGGTTAATAAATAACTTGTGCAATTTAGTATCTGTATACTAGCGAAAAAATTAAAATATTTCCATAGAGAAAATATATAATCCAAGCGACCCCGAGATATTAGTCCAGACCACATGCGTATGTCAATACATGGACCCATGTAATTACTTAATGCCATTTCAAGTTGGTTGACATTTCTTAACTCGTATCTTTGATTAATTCGATATCGAAATAATCCCTCATTGCTAATATGGTTTACTGATTTAAATAGAAATAAAGCACTGCAATATACATTTATGTCCTGGAACTTCAAGAATTCTAGCTTTTTGAAGAGTTCATTGGTATTGGCGTATTTTGACTGGTATGTAATTGTTCTAATAACTCTTTTGTGAGCTACAACTAATGATTTTAGTTTAGTTTTCCCAGACTGCCCCCAAACACTGTGGCAATATGAGAAGAATGGATACATTAGTGAATAATATAACTGTTTCATTGTGTCATTATTAAAACAAGGAAAATATTTCCATAGAGAAAATATATAATCCAAGCGACCCCGAGATATTAGTCCAGACCACATGCGTATGTCAATACATGGACCCATGTAATTACTTAATGCCATTTCAAGTTGGTTGACATTTCTTAACTCGTATCTTTGATTAATTCGATATCGAAATAATCCCTCATTGCTAATATGGTTTACTGATTTAAATAGAAATAAAGCACTGCAATATACATTTATGTCCTGGAACTTCAAGAATTCTAGCTTTTTGAAGAGTTCATTGGTATTGGCGTATTTTGACTGGTATGTAATTGTTCTAATAACTCTTTTGTGAGCTACAACTAATGATTTTAGTTTAGTTTTCCCAGACTGCCCCCAACCACTGTGGCAATATGAGAAGAATGGATACATTAGTGAATAATATAACTGTTTCATTGTGTCATTATTAAAACAATGTCGTGTTAAGTAGAGTATGCCACACTGTTTGTTGATGTTATCCCTCACATTTCGAACATGGAAGCTCCATGACAACCGTTCATCCACCTCTATCCCAAGAAACTTTAAGCTCTCCTTTTTTTCCAGGATTATGTTCCCTAGTTTGATTGGTTCAAGGTTTTGCATGATGGACTTACTATGATGTTAAGAAACCTATAACACTGACTGTTGATGCTTCAGGTTTTGCTGTAGGGGCATGCATTCTTCAGGATGATAAACCTGTTGCATATGCTGCTAAATCTCTTACCAAAACTCAACAAAACTATGCTCAGATAGAGAAGGAATTATTAGCTATTGTATTTGGGGCAGAGAAATTCCACACATATTTTTATGGTAAGAGTGAAATACTTGTAGAAACTGATCACAAGCCTTTGGAAAGTATATTTAAGAAAGCTTTGTCTTCTGCTCCTCCTAGGTTACAAAGAATGCTTCTCAGACTGCAGAAATACTGCTTAGATATAAAATATAAGAAGGGTAAAGAGATGTACATAGCTGATACCTTGAGTAGAGTAAACTGGACAGAAGAATTGGACGATGATGATTATGAAGTCAATGTAAATTTAGTGGCTAGTAATGTACAGTCAGATGTCACTGGGATAGGTTTATGTGATTTCAAAGAGCAAACCAAGAATGACGGAGTAATGCAAATTTTGAGAGAAGCCACTCTAGAGGGGTGGCCTGATAGTAAGAAAGAAGCACCTATAGAAATCCATGCATTCCGGAATTTCAGAGATGAAATTAGCTATAGTGATGGTTTGTTACATAAAATGGACAGAATCATAGTTCCCAAGCAGCTGAGAAGCAAGGTTTTGAAACATATTCATAAGTCTCATCAAGGTAATGAGAAGTCCTTAAGATTAGCCAGAGACCTGATTTACTGGCCAATAATGGTAGCTGAAATAAAAGACCTTATTAGCTCGTGTGACACCTGTAATGCATATGGTAACCAACAAGCCAAAGAACCTCTTATGCCCCTTTCCCACTGGTGAGACAAGTCACGATTTTCGTCGCCGACACCAATCAATTTTGACATGTCTCAACACCTCTCATGAAATTTGTTTTGACTCTCAAGGCCTGTCAAGGCCTCGCATGGGCCCTCACGGGTCATCGCAAATGTTCGGACCGTTCAACATTTTGGACGAGGTATCACGAGGATTGGTTGCCCTCGCAAGCATCTTCGAGCACGCCGAGGAATCTGCGAGGGCTTCTGCGATCATCTGCGACATCGGCGAGACATCGCGGAGGGTTTCGCACAAAAAAAGCTTTGCAACGCTGCATGGATGCTCACCGATGCTCTCAGATGCTCTGCTCGCCGATACTCTCAGATGTTCCGAGAACATCGACGATGCCAAAGAGCACCTTCGGCGAGGTGGGTAAAACAAATATATTAGGCCTATACTGAACCTGATGAACCCTTTTTTCTATGCACCTCTCCTGGGGGGTTCACTTTTTTTTTTTTTCTCTTTCTCTCCTTTTCTCTCTTTCTCTGGTTTGTATCCATTCAGCCCCATTCAGCCAACTGTTTTAAGACGTTTATACCCATCCAAGTATCGATATCTTCCTGGCAAGCGATAGCGAACCAGCATTATATGGAGAAATCCGGCTTTGCCGGTGAAATTTTTCTATCGAAAAATATACAAATTTAGCTTGCTCTCAAAACAAAAATATATATATGTTGGCTCGCTACCGCTCACCAGGAAAATATCGAAACCTGGATGGGGGTAAACGTCTTAAAACAGTAGGCTGAACGGGGCCGAACGGATTATAGGCAAAGAGAGAGGGAGAGAAAGAAAACAAAAACGAGGAGGGAGAGAAACAGAAAACAGCGAGGTGGGCTCAATGTTTATGTTACGGCTTAGCCTAATTGAGCCCACCTCGCTGTTTTCTCTTTCTCTCCCTCTTCGTCTTTTTTTCTTTCTCTCCCTCTCTCTTTGCCTATAATCCGTTCGGCCCCGTTCAGTCTACTGTTTTAAGACGTTTACCCCCATCCAGGTTTCAATATTTTCCTGGTGAGCGGTAGCGAGCCAACATATATATATTTTTGTTTTGGGTCGTTTTTCTGGTCCCCTTTCTTCCTCATGATTAACCCCATTAGTTTTCATATTTCATGACGTTCGGCCCATTAGTTTGGCGATTTTAAGACATTTCACCCCATTTCGTTATCAATATTAAGACTTTTCGTGTCATTTAGGCATCGAGTTTTTCCTGGCTAGCGATAGCGAGCCTGTACTTTTTGAGGAACCGGCCTTCGGCCAGGATATTTTTCTATTGACAAATGTACAAATTGATCTTGAAGGAAGGTGTTGGGGGGTGCTTTATATGCTTGATGGAGGTCTAGGGATGAAACTAGGGATACAATAGAAAACAAACAAAAAACGAGGAGAGAGGGTGAGAAGAGAAAGAACAAAAAAGGCGAGGTGGGCTCAATTTTTACGCCGTAACCGTAACGCCAACATTGAGCCCACCTAGCTGTTTTTTTTTTTTCTTTCTCTCCCTCTCTCCTCGTTTTTGTTTTTCTATTTCTCTCCCTCTCTCTTTGCCGTTCGGCCCGTTCACTGTTTTAAGACGTTTACCCCATCCAGGTTTCAATACGCCGAACCATCGCTTGAATCGCCGAAGACGTCGCAGAACATACGGCGAGTTTTCTTTCATCCTCGCATGATTTCGCAAGATATTTTTGAAAATGTGACATGCCTCGCAGAGGTCATCGGCGAAACCTCGCTCACTTCGCCGATAACGTCGCAGAAGGTCGGCGATTGCATCGCCGACATCGGCGACATCTTCGCCGAGTATAATTTGTCATCTGTTTGAAACGGTCAAAATCGTGAACGTCGCATGTATTCTTGCGAATTTGACAAAACTAAGTCATCGGCAACAAAAATTGTGAGTTGTCGCACCAGTGGGAAAGGGGCATTATGCCACATGAAATTCCAAACCTACCCTGGCAGAAACTTGGAGAAGACTTATTTGAATTAAATTGGTAAACAATATCTTTTGCTTGTTGCAAATATTTTGAATTTGACAGGTTAGAAAATACTTGTTCAAACACTGTTGTGAGACACTGTAAATCCCATTTCTCTATACATGACATTCCTCAAACATTACATAGTGATAATGGTCCTCAGTTTATTGATAAAGAGTTCAAATATTTCTGTAAGACTTATGGTATTGTACATACCACATCATCTCCTTACCACCCTAAAAGTAACGGCCTGGCAGAACAAAAGTTGTCAAACAGTGAAGAGATTAATGATGAAGGCTACCAAAGATAACAAAGATCCTTATCTCAGCGTTCTGGATTACAGAAACACTCCTGTTGTAGGGACAGCAAGTCCTTCGCAGTTATTGTTTGGAAGGAGAACCCGAACTACACTCCCTACCTCTGATAAATTACTGAAGCCTCAAACACAAGATCCTCTGACCATAAAAAACCTATTCAAGGAGTCACAAGTTAAACAGAAGCTGTATTATGATAGAAACTCCAAGGCATTATCAGAACTTGAGGAAGGGGATGTAGTTAGAGTCAATGATGGGTTAAGTCGGGAATCAAAGAAAGCTGTAGTCATTTCTCCTAGATCATACTTAGTTAAAGACAATGCTGGACATATATATAGGAGGAATAGACGTCATCTAACTAAAACCCATGAAAAGCCTAACGATTATACCAATTTAGAATTTGATGATTGTAACAGAAGAATGGATGTGTCGGGCTATGCACCCAGATTAATGACACCTCACAATTCAAGTGTTAGATCTCGATTAAGTGGAGATAATCTGCAAGCATGTAGTGGGAAAAAAAAAAAATAGGCCTACACCATGTATTAGCCCTAGTGAAAACAGTGAATGTGTAGGTCTACCTAGTAATAGCACTGGGCAAAGAGAGACCAGGACCAAAAGTGGTAGACTGGTGTGCCCCCCTAGAAAATTAGATTTATGAACTACTATTAATTTGCAGTATCAAGGAATCAAACTATTTAATGTTTTATGTTATCATTTTGTTTTATTTATAAAAGGGAAGATGTAATGATTATATAATTATATTATATATAGGCTACACTATATTATTATATTACTGATATGTAGGCTATATTACTACATTAAAATATCTTATTCTGTATAGTTATATCATATTAGAATATATCATACATTATGTTTAAAAGACTAGAATTACGGATGTTGAGTTATCTACTATTATTGGAACATGACCGTTCAGTTTGAATACACCTTCTAGCTCAACTAGGTGTTTGATTACCATCCTCTCTATATTATGGCTGTATAAGACTCCACTATGATAAATATTACAGTATGGACTCATTATATTCATTATCATATAGTCACCCATAAAATATATTTGTTTTCTTACTTAAGTGTATATAAGAAAACGTGACTTTTACTGGTAACTAAAATATAAAATACGATTGGCGTACGTGTATTTTTATAAAATAGTGTCATGAGTCCAGTCACCCAGTGGTCAGTTTTTATATCCCCCCCCCCACTTTTTCCCTCGTGTTTACCCACATTGGTTTTCAAATTTTAAGACGTTCGACCAATTACTTTGGCGATTTTAATACCTTTTGCCCCTTTCTTTGGCAATAGGCCTTTTATATATTCTGTACATATGTCCCATGTGACCTACTTTTCCCATGTATGTATGTTGGTTACTGTAAATATCTGCGCTTCAGAAGAAATGGAATTTTGTACAGTACTGTTGTAGATATTCTAAAGCTTTTCTCCGATGCTATGAATGACGAGTCACACACTGGTCTTTTTTAACTGCTCATCAGTTTTCCACTCTCTTTTTTATTACACTCTCTTGTTTATTTTGTGTTCTTTGTCATTCATAATTGTGTGCATTGGTATTTGGTTGTTATGGGCTTGGATGTCCGCCTCCAGTTTGTTACGCAGCCTTGACGTTGGCCTTGCAAGACTACTAACAAATTGGGAGCTTTGACGTACCTCCCAAACTACGAAATAGGAAAACCTACTATTTGGTAGTAGTCTTGCAAAATCCAACGTACATAGTACCCGCCCACAAGCCGTACTCCTGTGTCGCTAATTTGTATTATGTTATGGATATCGTCAGACAATTTCATTCAGCTTAGGAAGGCCCTCCCTGTAGTGATCGAATGGAGTATAAATTATCTCATGTAATATTTAACTCCCAAAATAATGTTCTTATATACCATTCTCAAACTGACTAAATTCGTCTAATGATCTATCTATCTATCTATATGCTCAGGCCCAATCCCCACTTTTGCTATTTTTATTTTTTTTTTTCTATTTTCTATTTATTTCTATTTTACTATTTTATTTTTACTGTTTTTTCTTGGGGGTGGCCGCCTCAAGACAGAGCAAGAACAGGGATAACACAAGACACAACATAAAACAACGAACACAGACAAAACACAAATTCACACACATCTATGTCACCCAGAGACCAGGGTCACCAAGGTCACTCCAAGCACTCTCCCGGCCCCCGACCACCCGGAGAGGTTCCGATCTCGGCAGGCAGAGCCGAAGCCACAAGCCCGCCCACCAATGATAGCCAAGAAAAAGTCAAGAAATACGTCTCTAATACTGAAAGGGGTTATCCCTTCAATCTGAAATACATTTGCATGTTTAATTAAGGGGGGTCACATCCTTTTTCATCTTTCTCTCATTTCTCTTCTTCCCTGGCTTGTATCCATTCAGCCCCATTCAGCCAACTATTTTAAGACGTTTATCCCCATCCAGGTGTCGATTTCTTCCTGGCGAGCGATAGCGAGCCAGCACTGTATGGAGAAATCCGGCTTTGCCGGATACATTTTTTTTATCAAAAAATGTACAAAATGAGCTTGGTGTTAAAACAAAATTATATATATGCTGGTGTTATGCCGGGTATTAATCTTTGCCGTATAAGTCAGTTCTCTCATTCCAACCTAGGAAAGCTTTTTAAGAACTATAACACTCAGCAGGAACGTAGCTGACGCCAGATATACAATTATAAATCCCCTCAATCTCCACCAAAGATGCAGAATACACAGTTGGGTTTCACAATATTATATTTCACTTGGCAATCAGGGTACTGGCATAGGTAATAAATAAATAAACGGTAGAGCCGTATTTATGTTAACGCCTTACGAGCGGGCCCGTCAGTAACTTCTACTACCTGGCAAGCGGGTGGTTTTACCCTAAACGACCTTGTTTCCGTGCTCTTTTTCATGCATAAACAAGAGCCAGAGCATAATACAATTATGCATCTCTGAAAGGGCGTAAATTGAGCTATCCAATGACACCAGAACCACCCTTCTACGACCACGCGTTCTCTTGCAACGATCATGCAAGACGACTGCAAAATCCCTAAAATACGGTAATTTCCTTACATAATTCCCTGTGTAGCGAGGCAGTGAGTGTGGGTGTGTGTGGATTAAACGTCAGTAGTCGCGCGGGACCCGTGCCGAGCGGTCATGAGCTGACCTACGGTCCTCCACCCGCTCGTCTCTCTCTCAGAGCCATTATTGCTCCAAAATTGCACACAGACTTAAGTCGGGCCCCGCCACATAGTCCTTGGTTCTCTAGCCCGACTTAAGTCCACCCTAATACTCTCAAACCCACTTCAAGAATGAATAATAGTATTCTTAAAGTATGTGTTATGCTTGGTTGTAATCCAACTCGCTTGGTTATTTGCTCTCACAAGTTCCTGTTTTAGGCAACTCAGAACACGATCCTGCTCGACATGAACATAGCGAGCATTGATACAAATAGTACTAGATTACTCCAATCACTTCCCAAAGACAATAAACACACAAGGTATAGTACACAATCTTTTATTTCTTAGCAGCTAGATACAGAAAAGCACATCCGGCACTTATCTATGGAGAATAAGACCAATGGCTATATGTGGTGACTGATAATAAGTTGAAGAAGTTTTACTTTTTTGTGAATAATACCGTCACTTACAAAACATCAAAATCAATAGCATACAATAATATATAAAAACAATGATGACAATATCTCTACTAGAGTTAAGTATACAAAGAGAGGAAATCATGTAGCATTAACCAACTGAACCCCAGCTAGTTTAGATTAAATGTACACTGAGAGACCAACAGATTTGTTTTTGTTTTTAAATAGCTTAAATAGGTGAGAAATGAAGAATAACACACAAAAAACACTCACCTCGGTCATTATGGGGTCCTATGGGGGGGAGGGGGGCAGCAGCCTCAGCCATCAGCTGATGCCGGGCGGCCTTCAAGCTTCCCGTCCTTCAAGACACAGCTGAGCGCGGCAGCATGGAAGATGTACGTTGCGTCCAGTTTTCGAGTGACGGTTATTTACACCACCCGAGCATCATGTGTGCCTTCATAGTTCAGATATTAGCAACATGTATCACATATTGTCATTGTAAGTGAAGTTACAGTGTGATAAGTGCATAGATTCAAGTTTTATAAGTGTCGAGGGAGTGGCAAGCCTCGCGCGCGTCCCCTGGTTACCATGACGACTGGCGGGCTGGCGGCCACCTTGTACATGGACTCACGCATGTACACACTGCCAGCTAAATGACACCCGACTTCCCCTTCACTCACTCTCACTTTTATTATGCCTCTCTCACATACTCGTTTATTGATATTATACTTTACCGTATATTTTATAGTTAGAATATGAATGTTACACATTGTTTTAGGCACTTTTGACTTAGAAATATGGATTTTGACGTATTCTTAGGGGGGAGACAGGGGAGGTGGTGGTGAAGGCAGGGGGAGTGGGGGAGGACCAGTGTACACATAAACTTGCTGTGTACGTAGCAACATGACACACTATCTCGTCTCTTCTTACCCCTACCATCACCTGGCGGAATTTTGAGGAATGCGGTGGGGTCTGGGTCATCCTCCTCCTCTTCCCCACTTGGTGGGGAGTCAACTATGTTATGGGAAGCATTAAGGGAGCGATAAACATAGCGAGGCGACGAGGTACAAGGCAACTGGGCCGGGCGGGAGGTGGGAGGCCACCCAGTCCTTCCACTCCCGCGCTCTCCCTCCCCACTCCCCACCACGGCGGGACTTGCATTGCCAATTGATAAGTATTGCCACTGTTGGGCAACATCATAAATTATATCCCAATGAATTTGAACCCTCTAGCTACCATAGGATAAGAATAAATAAGCACAAAAGTGGCGGTGGGATAAGTTGGTAAACTGGCTTTCCCCATCCGCCCTTACTCACCCGCGCGGATGGGCTAGAGGGTTGCCGCGTACCGCCACTGGTCGGCAACATCATAAGGTAGTTTCCCATACCATCCACAAGCCTCTAGCTACCATAGGACAAGAGTAAATCATTTCGAAGTGGCGGACGCAACGTATGTGGCGTTGGGGTTTAGCGTTACATACATTGCCGACGCATACGCTGTGGTGCTGGGATCCAGTGGGTTAAGAATGGAGAGCTGATATCACTGGTATAGGCATGCTGGCTATACGCGTGGTGGAAGGCTTAAGGTCTCGCGGGCAGGTAGGCTGGGTCAAACTAAATGGGGCTGAACATGGGTCAAGGTTACTGCGAGGTAAATTTATGTCCTGACAATATGGAATATTTAGCTAGAATAGATAGATATTACATTAATGTTAGTCCTTGGGGTATGCTAATTTAAATTAGAAATAACTAGTGAAGACAAACTGGTGAATAAATGGACGCCGGGTCTATGAAAAATAATTATAGTCAATAAGAGACTATTAAAATAATAATAAAGAATCTCTATTCACTGAATGTGTGGTGAATAAAGTATAACCTGAATATGGTTATGAAAGCAACGTGAATAATTTACGCGTTGTAAAATAACATACGGAAAACAACGCAAGGTGGGTGAAGCAATTTATATTAAAATAAACGAACAACACAGAACAAGTAGTGGATCTAGGAAGCCAGAAATATCGGCTATGAACACAATTGAGTAATATGGGAATTCTCCCTTAATATAAATTATATTTTCACCATATAACGAGGTGGACCGAATTATTCACAAGTCTGTATATGAGCTGCTTGAGGAGTATGTGTGGAGTTACTCGTAGAGACAGATTGAGGAATGAAGAGATACGTAGGAGAGTGGGGCAGCAGGAACATTTGTCAGCCAGAGTGGACAGAAGGGTGCTGAGCTGGTATGGTCATGTTGAACGAATGGGAGATGAAAGGCTTACAAAGAGAATATGTGAGTCAGGTACAAGGGGAGATAGAAGGGCAGGAAGACCCCCATTGAGATGGAGAGACTGTGTAAGAAAGGCTTTGGATTATAGAGGAATGACTATAGATCAGGCAGGGGAAGTGGTGGTGGACAGGAGTGAATGGAGAATGCTTGTGAATAGTTGAGTGAACACGTGGTCATTTGGAGTAAGGGGTCGGGCGCAAGTTGGACTAGATAATAGTCCATCAGGCGCCTGGCCCGGGGAGATGATTAATATGAAGGGTGCGCCTGGAAGTGTGGTGGGAGGGCTTGTGGCTTTGGCTCCGCTGCATGTCTGCCTGCCGAGATCGTAACCTCTCCGGGTGGTCGGGGGCCGGGGGAGTGCTGGAGCGACCTTGGTGACCCTGGTCTCTGGGTCTTCTCCTGGGTGACCTGGATGTGTGTGAGTTTGTGCTTTTTATGTGTTTATTTGTTGTTTTATGTTGTTTTTGTGTGTTCCCTGTTCTTGCTCTGTCTTGAGTCGGCTACCCCCAAAATGGGGATTGGGCCTGAGCATATAGATAGATAGTATATAGAATATTTATATTAAAACATGAAATGAAACATAAAACTCGATATATGAATTTAAGAATTAACTCAAACGGGGACTATGAAGAATTATAAACTTGGAATATTAATTTAATAGATATAGAAAGAAATAAAAGTTTAAGAATTTTCTTAGTAAGAGACGTGAATGGAAATTATACTCTCTTTGAACACTTCACTACATATATATACACACACTGATAATAACACATGAATAAGATATGAAAGTGTTCAGAAATACTTTACATGTAGTGTTGGTGGTATTTCTTAGGTAGAACACAATATGTTTTATATATTATATAAAACATTTATATGGAATATAAAGGAGTTATATCCTTTATATATATATATTGTTAACCTGAATGATGGGTATGTGTTCTCTCAACTCGAGTCATAAGATAGTGGCTATATAGTCCTAAACTGGTCTGGATAACTTAGGTAACTTGAACACTCCCATATCATATAATTATAACCTTCTCAACAATAACCAAAACTTCAAGAAACTCAGAAACACTTAGTCTGGGGGGGGGGGGGGGGGGGTAGAGGTTCCTTGCGAGAGATCTGGTTTACATCGGCTCGTTTGTAGTTTTCTTTAACATTCACTTTAGAGATACGACGTTCTCATACTAAACTAGATTCTTCACTTCTAGTATTTCTAGACGCAGCTGGGATTTTCTATTCCAGTGCTTATATACCTTACTAGAATATTCACTTCTAGGGTACCTACACACAGCTAGAACTTTTGCTTCTAGTGCACCTACACAACACTAGAACCAATCACTTCTAGATTTAGCTACCTAACTAGAACGAGCACTTCTAGTGTTACCTACTTATCTATGGGGACAATGTGGCTAACCCTCAACAGTGGTAACTCTGACATTGGTTTCCGCATTCTGGGTCGCTCATTACAAGCTTGCAGACGGGTACACCGATGTCTGCCTAACAAATCAAATTTTCAGGCAGAGGATATTCAGTTTTTAAATTGGGTCAGGGTTAATTATCTTCGGAACATTAGGGACATTCATATTCTTATTTTGTGCATTGTTGGGAAGTTAGTAATAATCATAAAAATACAACACATATATGGTTACATAGTGAATACAATTCTTTATTTATTAATATTAAAGCTATATTTTACATAGCTAGGATAGAGGCAGGACAATTAATTTAGACTTCTGATCAATTCTCTCTATTCCATCTGTTGTATGGAATAGTTCTGGTACTGTGGTGATATTGTGTCTTGTGACTGTAGGTGGCATTCTTCACGGTAGATGTAGTGGTCTTGGATGAACGTAAGAGGACCAAATGCTGGGTATTTTTTTATTTATTTTTTTATTCTATGTGAATGAGGGAGACAAAAGGCATAACTGCCTGCAGCAAGTACCTCCCCCAGATTTCAAAGAGTGACAGGGCCGAAATCAAGGGACGTTCGAGCAAAAATGCCTGGACACACAGAGTTTGAAGTAATTTAAGTCATAGGAAGAGCGAAAGACTGATTCAGGGAGAGAGTTCCAGAGCTCAGCAGTTGAATAGAAGAAAGTCTGAGAATAATGTTTCACTCTTGGGTTGGAGAGTTGCACAGAGTAGGGGTGGGATTGTGTTGCAAGGAGGGTACTACATACCCTACGTAGAATAGGTGGTATACACTGGGAAAGCTCCGAGGAACACTGATTATTGTAGTAGCGATAGAATAGCGAGAGAGATGCATCATTGCAGCGAAGAGAGCGAGATTGCAGAGTTGGTGAGTGGACAGGAGTTAATGATATGAAAGGCTCTCCTTTTTACTTTATCTAGGAGTGCGGTGTGAGAGGATCCTCCCCACACATGCGAACAATACTCAATACAAGGTCGCACTGTGCCCCTGTACAGCGCAGGGGTAAAGAACCCCTTGAGACGGTTGAGCACACCCAGCTCCTGGGAGGCTGCCTTAGCGAGACTGGTAATATGTTTTTTCAAAGTGAGAGAAGAAGAAAAAGAGACACAGAGAACATTGAGGGAAGATGAAGGGCTGATTTTTGTATTGTTGAAGAATAAGGGATAGTCCTCTGGAGGTTCCTGATGGGTAGTAAGATGGATAAATTGAGTTTTGGAAGCATTACCCCCCCCCCCCCCCCCCCCCCCCCCCCCCGACATATTATATTAACTTACTTACGGGTTGGCAGAGCGCCCGGTATTTCCCCCACAGCAGTCTTTCTCACACTGAGGGACCGTTAGAAGTCGGAGGAATTTTGGGTTGCCATCAACCGACAGAATATGATCTATCTTACCTAACTTACTTAGCTCAAGATGATGCAGAAGTGTCATATAACTTATTACTGAGCTATTTCACTAGGTTCATATAACGCGACCACGTCATTTGATACTTTTGGGCGGAACTGCCATTTGATGCGGTAGCGTCATATGAGACGGACAGGGTTAAATGCAACAAGGTTTTCTCTACCCCAATTGGAAATAGTAGCTAGATCAGAAGATAAGCATTTTATGGCTTCATTACGTTTACTTTTGAGAGATTGCTGGCTGGGGCGTTATGGAAAACTAATTGAGTGGTGTAAGGTAGAGTCGTCTGCATATGTGGTAATTGCATAAAGCCTTCTTCACTGTAGTCCAGATCGGGTACTCGGTTGGTATACGCCTTTATCACGATTAGCTGGTCTTGTGATTGGCCCGGAAGCAGCCCAGGTGATTGTCCCGGAAGAGCAGAGGGTGAGGATTTGGAGCTGCATACAGGGCCTCTCCCCGTGAATGGCCTTACAGTTCCCGTTATTATTTTCCTCGTGGTTGGTGATAGAAAACGTTGATTAAACGGGGTCGACTTCTTTCTTGTTCCTCCTGCTGCAGGTGTTTTGTTCGTTTTTCTTGGCCTTTTTCTCTTTCAGGCTGGCTATTTTGGCTGGTATGTTCTCCGAATACGTTGGCCGATGTACTAAGGTTCTCCTTATGTCGTCTTTAATCCGTGTGTCTTGGGGTTCTGTCGTCTCTCTTTTTGAACCCGTCATTACAGTATGGACGGTATACAAATTAAGTGATGATAATAATTAATAAACCACAATTAAATAAACATTTGATGAATATATATACATATAGTATAAATGTTAACAGAGCGGTCTGTCTCAAAGGCTGGATGATATTCTGAAGGTCAAGGTTAACGGGAGGTAGAACGTGACTCGGGGTAAGGTCAAATATACAGAGGTCACACCGCCTCAGATAAAGAGTAAATATAAATTATTATGTTCCTTCCAACAACCAACTATACTCCTAAAATCGATTAATGAAATTTACAAACACATGTGGCAGTCCGTGGATTCGAACCCAGGATGCTCACACCGAAAATCAACACCTTATACATCGCACCACGAAGACAGTTAAAGGTTGGTGGACACTGTCTACGATTTATTATGCAACTTCGAATCCTGCATATAAATCTAAGCATGTACACACATCCCAACTGTAACTCACGTAGGCTATGCATATGTGAATGGAAAGAGCAATTAATGGGGCCTTAACCACTAGGGAAGTCCTCTCGATAAATTACCCCTGAACCAATATCAATTATTATGTTCCTTCCAACAACCAACTATACTCCTAAAATCGATTAATGAAATTTACAAACACATGTGGCAGTCCGTGGATTCGAACCCAGGATGCTCACACCGAAAATCAACACCTTATACATCGCACCACGAAGACAGTTAAAGGTTGGTGGACACTGCCTACGATTTATTATGCAACTTCGAATCCTGCATATACATCTAAGCATGTACACACATCCCAACTGTAACTCACGTAGGCTATGCATATGTGAATGGAAAGAACAATTAATGGGGCCTTAACCACTAGGGAAGTCCTCTCGATAAATTACCCCTGAACCAATATAGAACCAAATAAGAATATCAGCTGATGGGTGAATAACTAGGCCTATAGAGTTATAAATAATAAGAGATGTTTTATTTCTCTACTAACGTATATAGTTAGATTTGATAGTAATAGTTCAGGGAACTGAGTAACTAAATATTAGTACGGTGTGGCAGACTGAATCCTCGGCATGGAAATATTAATGCGATATGGATGACACAGAATTACTAAGAATTCGAATTAAATATTTAAACTGGTTGTGAAGCCAGGAAACATGAATACAATGAGTCTAACTGAGAGACACGATAGATAACAGACAGAATCATGAGGAATTTGAATTAAAAGTTTAAACTGGTTATGAAGCCAGGAAACATGAATGCACGGAGTGTAGTGTGTGGGTAATTAGGGCGAACGGATATATATAAACACCTGAGAGGTAATATATGAATATAATTAGTGTGGAGCGGTTTGTTTGTCTTCTCGTTTGGTCGAATTATAGACATAGTCTAGCCTAGCGGTGGTAGTAATGCATGGAACCGCCAGGTTGATTTGAGAGGAATGGCGGAGGTCGATGTCTTATTTGCATTAACTCTTCCTCCGTGTAGTCTAAATTGGGCCCAGGTGCAGGCGGCCATTGTGTGCCTGGCACCTGTAGGCACAAGGTAGCAAACTGTGTTGGATGTCCCTCGCTTGTCCTGTGGAGCTGTGAGAGGGGGGGACTGGGGTATCTTGCTGTTGTTGTCCAAGGGAGACTGTTTCCGGTCTCTCTTCCCGTTCCTTATGGACGCAATTTTGTACACAGAAGTTGTTGGTCCTGTCGTAGGTGGAAATGGGTTTGTGGTCTTCTTGGGCGATAGATTTTCTAGCCCTGTCATCTCAGCTGGCTCGCTACCGCTCGCCAGAAAAATATTGACACCTGAATGGGGGCAAACGTCTTAAAACAGTAGGCTGAATAGGGCCGAATGGATACAAGCCAAAGAGAGAGGGAGAGCTCCCTTAACTGCACTCACCGTCCGACACTATTCCCGGTGGTCTCTCTGCACGAGCTCCCAAGCCCCCTCAACAATGAGACACTTTGCCTTTCCAGAGACAATCAGGGTTATAACCCACTAAACGGAGGCCACATCGCTTTTTTTCTCTTTCTCTTCCTCTCTCTTTGGCTTGTATCCATTCGGCTCCATTCAGCCTACTGTTTTAAGACGTTTACCCCTATCCAGGTGTCAATATTTTCCTGGCGAGCGGTAGTGAGCCAGCATATATATATATTTGTTTTGACAGGAAGCTAAATTTGTAATTTTTCGATAAAAAAAAAATACGGCAAAGCCGGATTTCTCCATACAATGCTGGCTCGCTATCGCTCGCCAAGAAAAAATCGGCACCTGGATGGGGATAAACGTCTTAAAACAGTTGGCTAAATGGGGCCGAATGGATACAAGCCAGAGAAAGAGAGAAAAGGAGAGAAAGATGAAGAAAGCCGGTGACTTCCCTAAAACAAACACATGAGCAGGCAGGTCCTCGTGCTCATATAGTCCTAACTGGTGCTAACTGACTATACTTCCAATAAGTAGACTGGCAAGTGATATTGATGCCAGTCATTATATATCTAATATGTAACACCCCGTTCTTAACATTAATCATTAATTACAAACACCAATATACTTGAATACACTAATGAAAGCATATGGTCCTCCCGGGATTCGAACTCGGGACACCACACCCAGAACATAAGCACGTAAACCATTACACCACCAAATGTCATGAATATATTCTGCATGCACAATGTATTGAGAGTTATTTGGAAATTCACACCCTTATATATATATTTTTTCTTTTTACAAATACATTTAAATATTAATATAACAAATATGTATTTATTTAAATACACCATCAAAATGTATTGACATACTTTATTTAAATACCATAAAATACATGTATTTATACTAAAGTATATGTATTAATTTTGTATCTAAATACGTATTTATAAGTATTTATCAAATAAGGCGTCTGGCAATAGATAGATAGATTGATTTCTGCCCCTCTCTGTTGGTAGGCAAACATGTCTATTGCCCATTTTCATGTATCTAAAATATATTTGAATATACTGTTGAATATTCTACATATATATATATAAATTTGCAAGATCTGTCTGTCGATTGAATAGGAAGATTGTAATATAGATAAATCAAACTAAAAAGTATATACCATGAACTAATTAAGGTAAATTGCCTGCCTTCCTAAAATTCTGAAAATTGTTCAGAGAGAGAGAGAGAGAGAGCGAGAGCGAGAGAGATCCACAGCGAGAGAGAGAGAGAGCCCTTCTTAAATGACAAGATGTAGAGTTGGTCAAAGTTCCAGCTGACCCACCCTCGCTCTGGGGCTCGCAGAATTATCTGGCAATTCTGGTGTAGGAAGGAGGTGTTTCTTACAAAGATTGGGATTGGTAGGTCTGATTTCGGCTATATCATTGTTAGAACATATGCTAAACAAGGGAAAGTAAGCCTATCTCAAATAAAACTGCATACTTCGCTATGTATGATCCCGAACATTCACCCAAAGTTCGTAGATTTGCTGAAATATTAAAGTTATTATATCCACTGATTGGCAACTCATATAAAACCAGCTGGCTGCCACAACATACTTTACTCGATTTTATAAGAGTACAGATATCTGTTTTATTGGTGGCTGCTTAATGAAGGAGCATTTAGTCTTCACAACGTGAACATTACATAGTCTAATTTGCAGTAATATACAGGACAGACACAGGTAACAAATTAATGGCAAGTGGTATCCCTGCACCACTACACCAGTATTGCCAGCTAATTCTGCGAGCCCCAGAGCGAGGGTGGGTCAGCTGGAACTTTGACCAACTGTACCCGGTGGAAAAATATGCCACAAAAGAATATTCCTTGCGCTTGGTCGGTGATATGTAAATTATTCGCAGTTTGTAATCAATGAAGCGGAAGTTATGAATAATCCCGGAGAGAGAGAGACAGTATATTTGTGAGTATGGTAGTGAATATGCGTGTTATATGTATGAGGCCTGATTGCATTGCAGTTGTTGATAAGCCAGTTATGAAAAAAAAAATTTACCAGAAAAAATACAGTCACCTTAAGGGAGCCCACCTCGCTGTTTTTCTCTTTCTCTCCCTCTCTCTTTGGCTTGTATCCTTTCGGCCCCATTCAGCCTACTGTTTTAAGACGTTTACCCCCATCCAGGTGTCAATATTTTCCTGGCGAGCGGTAGCAAGCCAGCATATATATATATATTTGTTTTGACAGCAAGCTAAAATTGTACATTTTTCGATAGAAAAATTCCTCCGGCGAAGCCGGATTTATCTATACAAAGAAATCGACACCTGGATGGGGATAAACGTCTTAAAACAGTTGGCTGAATGGGGCCGAATGGATACAAGCCAGGTAAAGAGAGAAAAGGAGAGAACGATAAAAAAAAAAACAGTGACCCTCCTTAAATATTTATATGCATACTGTGTTGTTTAATTTTTTGGTAAGCACAATAGCCATAGTTGGTTTCACAGCTACTCCACCAGTATATGTATTCAAACAGTAGAAATCAACCACAAACTCATTTTAACTAGTATATACTTTTCTCCAATTGTGTATTATTTCCATCAGTAGATTTCAACCTGTGACACCTCAAACAGATCAGTATAAACCTGTTCCATATTTAATCTTTATCATTAAAATAATCTAACAGCTCTGGTTGAGTTGGCACTGGTTATTATATGAGGGTTAAAATGGTCTACTGGTTGAAAATGCTTACCCTCTTTCCGGTATTATTTAGGAAAATTATTCATATTGGATCGAATTATCCATAGACTTAATGAAAGAAATTCAGTATTTGCACACATTTTTCTTGATATCTTAATATTCATTTGTGGGAACTTAGCCATTACACAACCTTAGCCTAGCTGTATAGTGTAAAATTAGATTAAATTGTACAGTCACGTTCTTTCTTTTCCTTCTGGATATTATAAAAATAATATCAGTAACTCAGTATAATATTGATACCTTCTTCAAGAGTTGTGAGGATATTTAGATCCCATAGCGGTACACTCACGGCGGTAAGTCGTAGACCAGGGGTGTGCCAAATAGTCCATGAGCCAGGCCAGATATCGGTACCACCTGGGGTGACTAAACACGAATGGTACTAAAATGTTTATAGAGTGACTGTAAGTACATTAAGATATGATAGCCTTCTCGCACTGGTAGCTTAGTCTAATTTTTTTGATGCAATAGGGGCGCTACCCAAAAATAAAGATTTTTAGCGTGACGCTCGGCGTTTTCCTCATTTTCTTTAAAATCCATCACACAATCATCGCGAAACTTTGAACACCTATGTAGAATTATATTCTCTACCAGAGTTGTTCCTAGGTATTTTTCAAATTTCCTCATATTTCGGAATATACTCTATATTTTGGGTATTTTCCTCTAAATCTAGAATAAATCCTTAAATATGGGGAACATTGAAAAATATATTCTAACAGCTCTTGTAGCTTATTTGATTCTCTACAAGAATTATTCCGATGTGTATTTCAAGTTTCTCCATATTTAGGGGTTTATTTCATATTTGGGGATTTTTTGTTATATTTTGGGGATAATTTATTATTGGAAGGAGCAAACATATGTAGAGTGGTTTCCATGTAATGTGTTTGTTTGTTCATGGTTTAATGGTGATATTTTTTGCAGGTGTGTGTCGACTGTTTGACGGCAGGATGGAACCATCTGCGAGGAAGAGAGCACGGATCGACTGTATCATCCACTGCTCTGATGATGACAGCGATGCTCTGGTGTCACCACAGGATTTGGACTCCTGGAACACATTGCTCAGGGCTGCAGAAATCAGGCAGCATGATCCAGTCCTGGAAGCAGCCAAGGGCCTTGAAGAAGGAGGAATACCACACATACATTATCACCGTAAATGTCGTAGTCTCTTTACAATGAAGAAGTCACTGGATTCTATCCTTGCCAAGGGTGTCAAGATAGAATCAGCAAGCGTCGACCCCAGGAGGAGGGCATCAAGGGATGCCCCTAGTACTAGCAGGGTGTATGCCAAAGTATGTATCTTCTGCGAGAAGTCAAGCAAGTACATAAAAACAACAAAGACAAGGGAGCCACTCATACAGTGTGTTGAGCTACGAGCAGATGAGAAGATTCGCAGAGCAGCAATAAGGAAACTCAACCAGAGAATCCTTGGTTTAGTTAGCAGAGACCTTGTTGCTGCAGAGGGTCACTACCACAAGTCGTGCTACAAACTCTTCACAAAAGATGATTTCCCAGCGGCCGCCAGGTCGGGTGCAGGTGAAAATCAGGAAGAAAGCGAGGAAGCACGCTACGAAGAGGTTGAGACAGAAGCCCTCGAGGAACTCTGCTTGTATATAAGGACCAAATTATTCCCCAACCCAGAGGTACTGCCTATGACAAACCTCACATCTAGGCTTGAGAGATCCATGATGTCCCGTGGTATTATCCAACTGAAACCAGCGACAAAGAAACATGTTCGCCGAAAGATTGAAACCGAGTTTGGAGAATCACTACGCTTTGTCCCAGATGAGAAAGGAAAGCTTCTAATCTATCCACGCAGCCTCTCAATGGACGACCTTGCCCGGCAAGCACACAAAATGGCAAAAGACCTGCAAGAAGCAAGAGCAGCTAACTCTGAAGATGTCTTAACCAAAGCAGGAATGCAGCTGAGGAATGAGATCAATAAACAAGATGTGAGTCAGCCATGGCCTCCCGATACAGATCAGAATGTCATTCCTGCAGCAGTCACTCAATTCCTGCACACCCTGCTGACAGGAGAGTGTGAGTGTGAAACTCCCTCTGAAAGAGCTCAACGTCTTGCCACTTCCTTTGGCAGTGACTTGGTCTTTGCTGTTACCAGTGGCAAGACAAAACCACCCAAGCACGTACTGCTGACCAATGCTGTAAAGTCTTTGACAGGAAACACAGAACTGATCCGAACTCTGAATCGTCTTGGTCACTGTGTGTCTTACTCAATGTTTGAGGAGATCGATACAGCCCTTTGTATCCAGAAGCTGGAATGCTCAAAGGATGACATTCCACTGCCAGCAAACATCTACCCTGGTGTGTTCACAACCCTGGCCTGGGATAACATTGACCGACTTGAAGAGACCCTAAGTGGAGCAGGTACTTCTCATAGAGTCAATGGCATTGCTGTCCAGTCCAAGGTTGCAGGCTCTGTGCCAGAGAAAGTCCTGCCAGAGATTACCAAGTCCAAGATAAGAAGCATCACTCAGACATCATCAATGCTGCCAATATACAATGTTGGGCGGCGGGCAGGGCCACCTAGGATTGAGACTGCGTATGTCGACACTACCAAGGAAGTCCAGGATTCAAAGACAAAGAACCATATCTGGCTTCTTACTCGAATGTCAGACCATGAGGACCAGTCCATCAGCAGTTGGACTGGGTTCAACATCAAAATGCGCAGAGACATTGCAGTGGTTCAGGACACTGTAAGCTACCTGCCCACTATCAATGCTCCCGCAACAGAAATGTCCACCGTTAATGAAATCTTGGAACAAACGCATGCTATCATGCAGTCCTTACAGCTTAACAAGATTGTGTGCGTGTTTGATCAAGCACTCTATGCCAAAGCTGCCGAAGTTATCTGGAAACAAGAGAAGTTCAAGAACATTATCATCAGGATGGGCGTCTTCCACACAATCTGTAATCTCATCTCCACCATAGGAAAGAGGTTTCAAGATGCAGGTCTTAGAGATCTGTGTGTGGAATCAGGTATCATCGCAGAAGGATCAGTGTCAGGAGTGATGAACGGCAAGAGGTACAACAGAGCAGTGAGACTACACAAGCTCGTGTATGAAGCACTGATGAGGCTTGCATGGAAAGGCTTGCTTTCATGGCTAGAAGAAAACCATTCAAGGGACATACACCATCTAGATGAAACACTGAAGGACATCAACAGCTTTCACAGCAATGTGTCTCAGGGACTCTTTCAAGAGCTGATGGAGAGTGAATCATGCACACATATCATGAAGCTTTTCCAAGTTTATCTTGAGACCCTCAGAGATGAACACAACCTCTCAGCATTCTGGATGTCATACCTGGACATGGTTGAGATCATGCTGGACTTAATTCGAGCCTCCAGAGAAGGCAACTGGATGCTCCACCTAGGAGCAATCCGACAGATGATACCGTGGTGTTTTGCCTATGACAAAGTGAACTATGCCCGGTTCCTAACCTACTACTATGCCTTGATGTCTCGACTGCCCATTGAACACCCAGAGGTCCATGAACACTTCATGCAAGGTGGCTTTTCGGTCCAGATCGGTAGCAAGAATCCCTTTGGACGGATCCCTGTGGACCAGACAATCGAAGAGACGATCAACAAAGACACCCAGACACCAGGGGGCACAAAAGGCTTCAGCCTGAAAGGCGGAGCTGTCGCCAGGTACTACCTGACATCGGAGTATCGCAGCAGGTACTTAAGGCAGCTCAGGACTATGGTAGTAGGCCAAAAGTATACTGACTTCAGCCACCCAGACCTACAGATGCCCAGGATTAGAAGAGATGAGGCCGATGTCCAATCTTTAGTTCAACTGATGGAGACCAGCTGGTTGAACCCCTTCAACGCAGAGCAAGAAGATCTTGTCAGTTTGTCAACTGCGACTATGGCACCACCAGAAGTTGTCAAAGACCTTCTAGGGGCCTACAGAATAGGAGAGGATGCATATCAAGCCTTCAAGGAAGAGCGCCTGGAGATCGATACGCCAACTATACAGTTTCATGACACGATGACGAAGACGAAACTGAGAACGTTCACTAACATCAGAATGAAGCCACGCTCACAAGACCATGCCAAGGAGGTTATCTTAAAGGCTGACAGGAACCTATTTGGCCAGATGATCCTTGTTGCCGAGAACAGAAAGCTCAAAATGAGTGATGTCTTGGCTCATCCCCTGGGGCCTTTGCCTTGGGCACTTGCCAGCGGTGATGGGTCTCTCCGCAAGACCAACAAGGCTGTCCTCGCAAAGGAGTTAGAGAGGAATGTTTCTCCTGCAGAAGTGATACCCGAGCCCTCTGCTACCATAATTGATGGGATGAGCCTGGTCCACAAACTGAAGGGAAACGACAAAACTTTTTCACAGCTTGCAGGTACAGCACTGAGTCACGCTGTTCATGAAGGTGCTAAGAGCAGGCGCATTGATGTTGTGTTTGATATCTACAAGGAGACATCCATCAAGGATGCAGAACGAGCCAAAAGAAGTGCAGGCACAGGAATTCATTTCAAGAACATTCAACCTGGGCACAACATCCAGCAGTGGAGAAAGTTACTCGGTAGTTCCTCCAACAAGGCAAGTCTTATCAAGTTCTTGGTAGAAGAATGGAAGGCACCACAGCACAGGGAGAAGCTCAAGGACAAGGAGCTGTATGTCACATGTGAGCAGCGCTGCTTCAAGATCACCAAAGAGCAGTGGGAAGAGGCTCCTGAGCTTAAGTCAACTCAAGAAGAAGCAGACACACGCCTTCTTCTCCATGCACTTCATGCAGCAGAATCTGGGAACAAGTCTGTCATCATCACTGCAGAAGATACAGACGTCATGGTGTTGTGTCTTGGCATGTGCCACAAGATCCCATCCCATCTGTTCCAGAAGTGCGGGACGAAGAACCGGACAAGATTCCTGGATATCACCACACTGAGCCGCACACTGGGAGGCAGCGTGTGTGATTCATTGATTGGTATGCATGCCTTTACAGGCTGTGATACCGTCAGTGCATTCGCTGGCCGAGGGAAGATGACGACACTCAAGCAGGTGAAGATGGACAAGACATACCAGCATGCTTTTCACGAACTTGGACGCTCATGGGAAGTGTCTCCTGAACTCTTTGAGAAGCTACAGGAAATCACCTGCCACATGTACCTACCATCTACCCACACAACTAAGGTAAACAAGCTTCGGTATGAGCTGTTCTGTGCAAGACGTGGAGAGGTAGAGTCAAGTCAACTCCCTCCTTGTGAGGACTGCCTCTTCATGCATGCACTGCGTGCAAACTACCAGGCTGCGATCTGGAGGAGAAGTCTTCAGAGCCAGCCATTTGTTGCGAACCCAACAGACTGCGGTTGGATGACAGATGAGGACGGTAAGCTTGCCGTCAACTGGATGCGAGGCTCACCAGCACCAGATGCTGTTATGCAGCTACTGTCTTGCAAGTGTGTGCGGTCATGCGAACTCCCTAAGTGTACTTGCCTCAGCAATGGTCTAAAATGCACGGACATGTGCAGGTTACAGACATGTCAGAACAAGGCTATTGAAGAAGAGCCGGTGGCACAACAGTCAGATTCCGAGTCTGACGTAGATGATATTTAGGAGTAGTAATTTGCCATAATAGTATGTACAAGCCCATGGCATGCTTAGTGTGTATTTACAGGACTTGTATTAAATGTGACAATTACTATATGCATTTTGTTGACATTTAGGCATTCCTGTCCCCAAATTTGACATTTTAAAAAATGTCGGAATTTTCGGTAGGGTATGTCTATTCAAGAAGTGATAACGACCATTAAGCTACCAATGTGCAAGGGCTATCATATCAAAACATAAACTAGAGACATGTAGCAAGCTAAAAACACCTAAGAGAATTAGTCACCCCGGGTGGTACCGATATCCCAAAATTCGGGTCTTGGCTCATGGACTAAAAGTCCTAGCCACACAATGGCAGCAGATTCAAACAATATCTACCTGTGCTGGTTGAGCGGGCACGACGCCAGTGGGAATGGGACAGGGAAGGGTTTCATCGATTGACGTGGAAATGGGGCGAAAGGTCTTAAATTCGACTAACTAATGGGGCAAACATATTAACATCTGAAAACTAATCGGGCTAAACAGGAGGGAGAAAGTGGTCCAGAAAACCGACCCATTAAAAAGTTAGAAGCTACCGCAAGTAATTATTATATCTACCATACATCTGTCCTAACTTTAATAATGTCGTCTACATGTAGCTGAAATCAAATTACAAAGCCATCGTCGGTACAGAAGGGGTTTATATTCCTCTTTTTGTATCATGTATCCCTTCTCTCTGACTCCCATGGTACCCCAATTATCTACCGCTTCGCTCCTTCCCCCACCCCCTCCAACCTATATCCTCCGTCTCCTACCCCTCCTCTCCTCTCCCACCTCTAACCTGCCTTCCCCCACCCCCCCCGCCTCCCCTATCCCACTAATACACACCCCTCCCTCCTATCTCCCTTCTCCCCCCTCCTCTCCTCTCCCACCTTTATCCTCCCTTCTTCCCACCCTCCTCTTCTCCCCCACCTCTATCCTCCCTTCTCACACACCCCTCCTTCCTCCCTGTAAACCCCCCCCCCCCCCCCCTCTCATTCCTCCTCCCCCAACACCTCCCTCCACCCCTTCTCTCTTTCCTTGATATTAAGTGTGGTCGAAACTTCCTGACTCGTGATCAAAGATTCATTATTTAGAAACGCATACAGTATGTTATGCTAAAGAAGTAACATTATATTACATTTACATTCGAAAATGGAATATAATAGACTACACGATACTTCCATAGCAATTGCTTGCGGTAGTCTTACTATTATAGTCAACTAAAAACATTATTCACAGCTTCGGATATCCAAGAGTTGTCAAGTTGCCTCGAATCCTCCGAGTTAGAAATCCTAAGTATGGGGGACCGGCCATGTTTCCTCTGGACGCCATTTAAGAGCCATGAATATCAAAAGACGCGAGTATATTTTAGTTTTGAGTATATAAAATGTAGATCCGAAGATTCAATTACATATCCGGTACTATTATTACCGACTTTTATTATGGTTATTGACATAGAGTGAAAGCAGCGACTAATGACACCAGTGGTAACAATATGACGGAGTTTAGCAGCGACTAATGACACCAGTGGTAACAATATGGCGGAGTTTGGTCGAACTGTTGCCATAGGCTTGCTGCTCCGATTCGGGTGTATCATATGAAAGACAGAAACCATAATACAGAGGGTACGATTGTATTCATACATTATTATATTAATTCTAAAAAATATTCTATAGTATACTGCTAAATAACCCACAATGTTACAGTAAATAAATGAGATATTTAATATAAATGGTTCACAATTACCGGTATCGGATCTTCATTACTGCTCGCATAAATGGTTTATCGAAACTTTATTACTGCACACATACATGGCTCGCCATTACGAGGTTTCGGATCTTCATTACTGCACGAATAAATAGTTCACAATTATGGGGTTCCGGAGCTTCATTACAGCTCACCATGTTGTCTCGAAGCCTTGGAGTCGGTGGGGTGGTGCGAGCGACGGGAACCAATGAGGGGCCTCCAGCAGAGCCCGTCCCTCACTCCGCACTGAACCGGCTTTGGGGACGAGTTGGGATGCTGCCGTGGAAAGGTAAATATAAATTTCCTTGGATATATTTTTAAGTCTTATATCTATTATGTAATGCGTTCTTCTGTTCGCTCTTGCTTGATCCTCCCTATCCCTTGTGGGAGTTGGGGATGGCTACTGACTGGCTGGCTATTCTTGTTTAGCCTGCGAAAAAACAATGAAAACTTGGTACATTATAATGTATATTCCTCTGCTAGGGACTGGAGTACTCGAAAAGGGGAATCTATTGCTGACGCTATTCGTGAATTGGTGTGCTGGCATATTAATCCAGGAGGGTTGATAGCTTTTGAAGTCTTACTTTAACCAACTAATTCTGTTAGTGTTTTTTAGTTCGAAGGTCTTCCGAAATTAGTGTATATACTGTATATTCGGATTTGCGACTTTGCTTTGAACGTAGTACGCAAGCTATATGCTGCTGGTAGATTTGTTTTTTTGTTTTTTTTGCATTACTATCTTATACTTTGCGTAAAATACCTATGCAATCACTCTTAATTAATTTCGCAAAGAGATTATCAATAATTTATCAGGCAGGTATTTTAACCCCTTGAGGATTATGACGCGTTTCAACATTTTAATATGGCTATCATTAAATTATATTCAGCTTACGAAGAAATTTTGGGAGTAGAGTGCTAATTGGGATACATTTGACTTTTGATTCCTAAACTGAATGAAATAGTCTAATGATAGCCAGAATATACTGTCAAAACGCGTCATGATCCTAAAGGGGTTAACGAAAAGTTTTTTAGAGACTTATTTTTTTAGAGCATTAAAATAATATTTTATCTAAATTAATAGTTTTTTATTTATTTTTCTGCATGCTATCGCAATTTTAAATTTAAACCTTTTCGAACTTGTTTTGGTTTGCTTATTAGTTTTCCTGTTGACAATGCTATAATTTGAGTTTGCTTACCTTTTTCTTATAGGCCTAAGCGATATGGTTTTCACGATAGAAGACCAACTTTGTATTGCTCTATTTTGACATTTGTTTAACACTTTAGTATTTTAAATGTTGGCCTGTCGGGTTTATTTTGGTAAACTTGACTTTTTGGACCGACAGCGATTTCAGTAAGTTTTATTTTGTTTTTTGTAATTTTTCCTTCAGATAGTGTTGTTTTATACTGAAGAGGAGCTGAAATGAGTATTTACCCATTCTCCAACAATCTAACAAACCCCCCCCCCCCCCCCCCCCCCACTAGTGGGGAGGGCTATCAAGTTCAGGGAAAATGAGGGGTTAAAAGCGTAAAAATACAATAATCTAGCGTTTTTGTATCAAAACTTGGCTCGGGTTTTCCCAAATTGCAAACTCATAAAAACCCAATTTTGTGAATACCCGAGCCAACTTTTGACGAAAGCTGGCTCGGATTTCACGGGGTGGAGTGTGTAGCCTAATATCTCATGTTATAAAAATAGTCTACTTTGGGAAGACATTAGCCTAACTCAACAACCTTACCAAACCTATCTTAGTATTATGGGTGGGGGCTGTCGCCGCCCCCCCCCCCCCCCGCTGGTTGGGTTTTTTTTTTTTTTTTTTTTTTTTTATGTGCTAGGCCTATTGGCCTAACTTAACCCCTTCAGACTCCTATGATGCAGAGGTTGCCAGATTAGCAATAAGAAATAGAGTTCTCTCGCTCTTATAAATACCTCTCCAAAATTTGTTTTCTGCCCACAGCTAACTCATGGACAACTGCAGAGGTTGAAGTAACTAAACTAAAGTTTTCTAAATTCCCCTGATGGTAAGAAAGGATTTAAAGTATCCCTAATAGGCTCAAAATCGCGTCATATGTCTGAGAGGGTTAACAACCTAACCTAACCTAGTATGTGGATGGGGGCTGCCACCCCCGCTGGTTGGGTTACTTATTTTTTATTGTTTTTATGTGCTAGGCCTATTAGCCTAACTTAACAACCTAACCTAACATAGTATATTGGTGGGGGCTGCCGCCCCCACACCCCCGCTGGTTGGGTACTGGCTGAAAAACTTATTGTTTTACAGTATAGGCCTATATATATTTTAGCGTTTTTTTTTGTTCTCCCTTCTAATACATTTCAGCTCTTAATGACATAATATACAGGTGTTCCAGTAATGCTTTTCATAAATTATATGGACACAAATAAGAATACATTACTCATGAACATGAGGTTGAGTATTTATAATAACAGTTCTTACACGATTTAAGTTAACGATAGATACAATGTCATTCAGTCCAAGGGGTAATGTTGCCATTTTAGTGGATTATATCCATTTGGCCTTCGCTATCGCTTGCTAGCCTCAAGATAGTGAGCAGTAGCGATCTGACTTTTCGGTAGAAAAATATGTCTGGCTTCGCCGGATTTGATTTTTCTACCGAAAAAATCAGCTCGCTACCACTCGCTAGCCTGAAGAGAGAACGCCGATTGGATACAAACGATACAAGCGATAGCGAAGGCCAAATGGATATAATCCATTAAAATGGCAACATTACCCCTTGGACTGAATGGCATTGTATCTATCGTTAACTTAAATCGTGTAATAACTGTTATTATAAATACTCAACCTCATGTTCATAGAGTAATTTATTCTTATTTTTGTCTGAGTCTACCATATAATTTATGAAAAGCATTACTGGAACACCCTGTATAGCAATGATGTATATGCCCTACCGGACCTATTATAGTGGGGCAGATAACTGGAATAATCTTTCATTTCTGGAAACTAGCACCAAAATTGGCACATGCTCCTTGGGGATTGTTCTTTTGATAAAACCTGTTAGCCACCTAAAAATTCATTATGGCGGCCATTTTTCAAGATGGCCACCATTGAATATACAGAAACATTGCATTTCGCAATAAAATCGCAAAGACTTATCCTATTTGAATGATCTTTGTGTCATATCCTACATTTTTCACTATGTAGAATCCGAATTTGAAACCATGGACTTACTCACTAGCTTCCTTGTACCATAATATCAGTCCCGGAATCATAATTAGGGTAAAAGTGCCCATATCATAGGCACCATCAGTCCGATATATTATTGGATGTACATGTAAGCAGTAGGCCTATACTTGTTTGTCACTTATTGTCTTGCTGCCTGGATGAGTATACTACAACGATTCTAAACCTCGCATCTGCAGCTGCAGCTGCAGCTGCACAGTGTCGTGCAGGTCAGACCAAAGCAGTAGCATTTGCATCGACCGCAGCATTCAGACTTGCATCCACACTTGGTCAGCTGCTGGCAACTCTCTGCAATGGGTGGGAGCTCTGTCCAAACGATCTGCCACAGATCTCCTTTCTTGGTCCAGCCCCAGTTGGCAGGAGTCTGCATTTCTGGTTGACTTACTGTTGACTGACTCCAGATGCAGCTCGCCTGGTAGGCAGCACGCTTCACATGCTGCTTCAGTGCTGCTTGGGTTGGAGGAATGGCTTCGTACGGCCTCTGCTTCCGAGCAAACATGTCCAACCTCGCATCATAGACGCCTTCAGCTGTGCTGGATCTGTCGTACATCATGACCACGAACTTCTCTAAGGTCTCCAGGTCTTCATCATCAACTACCGGTGGGTACTGGCTGAGTTTGCTGAAGACACCGGAAGCCTCATCACAAACATCCCAGGTTTGCCAAGCAGACTTCTTCCCTTTGCCACGGAATGCTGAAACGACATCGCAGCCAGTGAAGGCATGGAAGAAGAGCATCCCTTTGCTCTTTTCTGCAAGAGTGCAACACAAGTCATGACAGGAACCCACCTCAGGACAGAACCTAGCTCCTGAAGTGCCTGCAGAACACTGACTGCGATGACGACAACATCTGTGTCGCTGGCTTTGACCATGATGACTTTGCTGCCTGCTTCTGTTGCATGCCTGGCATGCACAAAGATCCGCGTGTCAGCTTCATGACTGCACGGTGCCACCCCAGCCAGATGGATAGTGCGGTTGCTGACAGCATCTTCTTCCTTGGTCACAATGACCACATTTGGTGTGGCCACACATGCAATTTTATCAGCCAGAAAGTTTAACAGCTCTGCTTTGTTGTAATTTTCTCTCGGGAAGTTTCGCCAGTTTGAGGGAATTTTGCCCTTCCCTGTCACCCTGCGTCTCACCCCGCGTCCTCGCTTTGATCTAGTTTCAGCTTTCAGACTAGATGGCCGGTAGACATCAAACACAATGTCTGTTCTCTTGTACTTGGTAGACTATGCTTATATTCTAGGAAGGACATCGAGCATTGCGTACTCATCGAACGTCTTTGAACTCCGTGGGGGCAGACTGTTCACCAACGCTGCACCATCAATGATGATGATGTCGGCGTCTGGCTCTGCCTCAGGGGTTGTAACTTGGCTCTGAAGAATGGTAGTGAGGTGGGATTTCTGACAGGTGTGGAGCTTTCCACCATCACTGAGGGCAGCAGAATGTGACTGGTTCTCATGACGGAAGAACTCCTTCAAGTCACACTCTCTGCTCTGGCATGATATGAACAGCTTGGAGAACAGTTGAGTCTTCCTTCAGCACTTTTTGCTTTGAGAGTCAACAGAGGCTGGTACCTGTCGGAAAAAGTCAACCCTGTTCTTCTTGATTGGTTCATAATAGGTGGATTCTTCTTCCACTTCCAGTCCCTTCATAAACTCCTGGAAACGGACCTTGCCTTTCTCAAGGTGTGTGCCAATCAGCTCGGCGGCAGTGTGGTGAGCAATATCCTTTGTATCAAGCGAAAGCAGGTCCCGACTCTCCTCCTGGAAAGGATTGCACATATCTGTCATGGCTTGTGAGAGCATTTCTACTTTCTCAAGGAACTGTTTGTGCTCGTTCTGTCAATTCATTGTGGCTGGTGTGTTCAGTACCCTTTGTGGTTCCACATGCTGCCTCATACTGTGCAACCAAGTGGCTGACTTGAGGACCAGCTATCATCCATCTTCTCAGTGCTGATGGATCTTCACTCACGTCGATCACACCCCCGTCTGCCTTGATGACAGCGTTGGCCTGCTCGTGAGCTTGGTCAATAGCCATTGCTGAGCACTGTCGGCTCTATTTGTGTACAACAAAGTTTCCACTCTGGAACTCCTGAGCTAGCTGAGGATGCTTCTGTTCCAGGGTCACCATGTCTCTGTAGTGGATCGGAAGCCACTGCTGTGCATAGTTTACATTGTTGTTGGCAAAGAAGTACGGTATCAGCTCAGCCAGTGACTGACGGTACAGGAAGAAGTTGGCTACTCTGAATGATCGGATCAACAAGAGGATCACCAGTTCCATTGACAGCACCATATACCAGAAATGAAACTGGGGACTTTGCAGTTTGCGATGCTCACACCAAGCTTCGAAGCTAGGCACCTCTTCGGGTTGTTCATCTGTCTCTTTCGAGTAGTCCGTGTGGGCTGCCTTCAGAAGCTTGTACAGACCATGCTGTTATCTGGTGCATCTGTCATGTCCTAGTGATGCTCGAAGCTGTCAGAAATGAATCTGCTGTCCCAAGAGATGCTATCCCTGCCTCCAAGAGGGCTCTTCTCCAACCACTGTCCTGGAGTAGAGCTCCAATGGACTTCAGTGGCGCCATCTCAATATGCAAGCCTCCGAACATTATGACTAACTTGTCCTCGCCGTAGATTTCAGGCCAGTGCCACTGGACCTGCTTGGCTACTGCATATATTGGCTGGTCAGCAGCAATGACTGGCACCTGACCGGGGTTCAGAAATGCCACTATCTCCTTGATCTTGTCCATCACATGCTTGACTGTAGCAACCGAGTGGGCCTGATCTCTCAGCAGAGGCAAAAGTGATGTAATGCTGACCTCAAATGGCTTTCCTCTCTTCTGTGAAGCATGGTGGGCTGACCAAGTCACATCCACTGGCCCATCTGTCACAGTGACCTTCTCCAGCCACTCATACTCCATTGCCAGTTGTGGCCTCAGCAGACTGGTGTCTGGGTGCGTCACACCACTCTGGGGAGGAGAGGGTTTCTTCTTGGTGAAGGTGGGCCGGACATTGGTGAAGGAGTCTGGAAGTTCTGGAAGAGTCTTCACTTTCTCCTCTCCGTACTTCAGCTGTCCACGCTCTTCACCTTTGTCTTCTTTGGTTGGGTGCTGGAAAACAGAGACGCTGGTTCCATGGAAAGAAGTGGTCGCTGTCGTTGCAGTGGGATTGTGGTCTATGTTGTCCATGGCTGATGTAGTGAACAGCCCTTTTCGCAGAACTGGTGGACAGACCACCCCATCCTCCACGTACTTGCTGACTGTTGCGTCTCCCAGCTGTGCAGATATCTGTAGCACCCTGTCTTATGAAATGCTGATGCCATGCTCATTAAGCATTTCCACCAACTTTCTCTTTCTGGTCTTTGTTTAGACGGACATCCCCATGTAAACAGGGAATGGGGTCTCTGTTTTTGGAGTGTCTGTGAGTTGCTGCTCCTTCTTTGTACCTTCCGTAGCAGTTGTACTGAAGCAGCTGAGCAATTGCTAGATCTGTCTTTGATGCGCCAAACCTCAGTTGAGATTTGATGTCCGCTCAGTGTTCAAGCATGGCCCAAACTGAAGAAGAGTGAGTGGAATGGCCTGCTCGATGCACCCCTTCTGGAAGGTTCCACTAAATGTGGACTTGTGGTCCAGCATATGTCTTCACAAGATGTTAGCTGCTTTGCCAAAGATAATAGCTTCACTATAATAGTCAGAGGCTTCTGACAAAACAAAGCCCACATCTTTATGGAAAGCCAGAAGAACATCCCTTCCCTGCTTGTGCACTTCCAACTCTGGTATTTCTGACAGCAATTTTTCCTTCAGTCTTGTGGAGTTGACAGCAGGTGCATAAACACCCAGCTGTTCCAGGCGCTGGGCATACAGGTGAACTATGTCTGCAAGTCGGAAGACTGCAGGACCCTCGCCAGATCTGGTGGTCTCCACTAGATATGTGACTAGCTCTGAGAATGCCTGTGGGTAGGCATCCTCTTCGGGTGCACGATCCTGTTCCAGTCTCTTGGTGTCTCTGAGGTACGTCCTCTCTCTATTGTACAGGTCTGTCAAGTATGCAAAATGGTATTTGAGCTCCTGTTCAATAGCATCTCCACCGCTGAGTCTTGCAAGAAGTTTTCAGTCATTTAAAGTTTGGGCACATTCATTAAGTCTGTTATTGAGGTTCATCGTCATAACTTGTCTGAGTTCAGAAGATGGGGCTTCTTTGTCACATATGAAACACGTTTGGCCTTCAAGGCTGGTTCTACGCAGCTTGGTCTGGCATTCTACTGGCTGAGCACTCTCTACTCTTCTTTTTCTGGATCTCTCCAGTTTCGTGTTGTTGAACATAAGGCGACAACTTTGGTGATACTGCGCCTTGTTCCTCCTCAGAGTTTCTTCAATGCCACCACCATCATCAAGTCTGGCTGGATCCAGAACAATAGGCATCTCATTAATTGCGTGAAAGAGGGGAATAGTAGTCACAATCATAGTGTAGCCATCATGTTCTTGTGGTTGTTGTGTACGTGGTGACTTGAGCTCTTCACTCTTCTTCTTCTGGCAAAGACTACACTTGCTCCAGTCAGTCCGGAATTTTGACGGTCCTGGATCTGTATTTGCCATCTTGGTTAATACAGTATGATAATTATCTGTAACATAGATATAATTGATAACAGATAATGACCGTATATAACGGATAATCACAGTATGATATAACACCGTATGTTATATGATAACAGATATAACAGATAATCACAGTATGAAAATTATCTGTATTCAGTGAATCAAGGCCGAGGGGTTATCCTTTTACCACCTTGATCACAATCAAGCACAATAAGGTATGGGATAAGACTAGGTTCGGGAATACAAATATATGACTTACACCTAGCCCAATCGTTCATCCAGTATCATTTAAGTCCCGTGCGATCTGTACACCATCCAGGTAACTACATGCAAAGCAATGTAAAGCCCCGTTACCCTTGGCTCAGCTCTCCCGCGCTGGCACACCCTGTCAATTCAAGTGCGGCTATCTAACTAAACATCTATGTTAAACTGCATTTAATCTACAGTAGCTAACTGATGCGGGGCTTATTAGACAGCATTTGGGACACTAAACTAATTATTTAGCTACACTAAACTAATTATTCAGCTGATACTGAACCCCATGCCGAGTTTCACAGCAGCGGTGCCACCAGTGTGCCCTGGCTGTGCATTGACATCCGCTCTGTTGAGCTACTACTCTACACTTTTCGCTACAAGTCTCTCAACGTCCCCCCCCCCCCCATCGTGTCATGTCCAGTTTGGAAGCCATGTACAGGAAGATGCTACACATACTAAACCTCTAACACTACTACGATATACACTACCATTCATTTTAGCCGAGTCAGACGTAACATGAACCTCTAATTTAGCAGAATATTAGGATTCCAAGACTGATATTATGGTACAAGGAAGCTAGTGATAAAGTCCATGGTTCCAAATTCGGATTCTACATAGTGAAAACTGTATGATTTGACACCCAAGATCATTCAAATAGGACAAGTCTTTGCGATTTTATTGCGAAATTCAATATTTCTGTATATTCAATGGCGGCTATCTTTAAAAATGGCCGCCATCTTTAATTTTTAGGTGGCTAACGGATTTTATCAAAAGAGCAATCCCCAAGGAGTATGTGTGCCAAATGTGGGGCTTGTTTCCGGAAATGAACGATTCTCCTGAAATTTGTAGTTATCTGCTCTACTATTAGGCCTAAAAAGATCGATGGGCTAACTGTCGGTCCAAAACATCAGTATAACTTTTATTTTTATTTTAGCTTTTGGTTTTTCTTTTTGGTCATGTTACCGTAACTTGCATGTAGTGAAAAGTATTTTGTGTATCCTTTAATTTTGGCTTTTTTTGCATTTATTTTTTGTCCTTGCTTTAAACTTTGATTTTGGCGCTGCTGTTATTTCAGCTTTAGTGTTGGTGCTTTTGCTATTTTCTTTGTTTCTAACGCTGCTGGCTTTTGGGGTTACATACAGCCTACAATGCGCTTTAGTTTTGTCTTTAACTTCTGGATATTGAGTTTGGCTTGGCATTGTGCACATATCTTTACCATTTTGCTTGTTGGATGTATTTTGGATATGTTAAGTTTTGGGTTTTTTGGTTTGTCTTTGAAATTAGCATTACAACTGCATTCGTTGAGCTGTTGAGCTCTACCCCTCAAGTTTCTTGACTATCACATTCCTGTTTGTTGTTACAGCTTTGGCATTAGACTAGTTTGCTTTGGCTCTTGTATCGGCTTAACTTAAATAAACTTAGTTTGGCTTTAATATATATATATATATATATATATATATATATATATTGAATAGTCTGGTTTTTAATTTTTTGGCATATATTTTGGGGACTTAGTGTTTATGATGCGGACTTAGGTTTGCGGATATCTTGGCCTCTTGTGCTTCTGGGTTTAGGCTTTGATATAGTCATTGATTTCGCCTGTAGTTTGGCTTAAATGATTTAATTTTAAATTTGCCTATGTTTCAAGCTTTCCTTTAGAGTATGGCCATAAGTATAGGCTCTGCTTAAGGGAGCCCACCTCTCTTTGGCTTTTACCCATTCGGCCCCATTCAGCCTACTGTTTAAAGAAGTTTACCCCCATCTAAGTATAAATATTTGATCAATATACAGGACTCAACAATATAGGTAACACATTTCTAATAGTAGTTTTGGGTTCCTATCTTCATATGCTTCATTTCTATATACTTTTTATCCCCGGGAAAAAAAAATTAATTGTTTAATCGAAGGCCTCTTTTTCTAGTTATTAAAAACGTATTCTATGGTGTATTATATGATATATAGAAGCAATAGAACTGTTAAAATTACCTGGGAAGTGCATATTAAACCAAATACAAAACTTTGAATAATGAGGTAAGAGATAGGCCTATGTGTTTTTTATCACTTTTCAACCCAAGACCAGCGGGGGTCTTGGGGCGGCAGCCCCCATGATGCCCAGGTTAGGTTAGGTTAGGTTAACCCGGGAGCTGCGGGGAGACTCTTAAGAGTCAGAGAAAAAAAAAATCAACTTTTGACATCGACATTTTTTTTTTTTTTTTTTTTGGCCCCTGGGCCATGCAAAATCTCAGTCCTCTACCTCCCCTCCTTCCCCATTTTCCTCCTCTCCTTCAGTTATCACCTATTTTCCCTGTTATTCCCTTATTCTGAGGTATATTTTCGTGCTAACATTAGAAATCCGATTGGAGGGTGTGGTCATCACTGATAGCAAGCGAGTGCAAGAGAGAGAGAGAGAGTATCGATCGACTGTGTCTCAGTGGCCTTGGGGGAAATTGGCGGGAAAGCAGATTGCCTCACCCATACATTATACAACTCGCGGGCTATATCTCCGATTTTGACCATCCAAACGCTGTTTTCACTCGTTTTATTGTTGTTTCATGTTAATACCTTTATAATCAACCCATAATAGGCGCATATGGATAAGTATTAATGCTATTAATGGCACAATGAATATTTTAGTGACGGAAACACCTCAAATACGTCAGCACAGGGGGATGTTTCCAATTACCCCCATGCGCACTTCAGAGGTTAATGACCAGCTATGTAAATACAGTAGTGAACTTTTGGCTTGGTCTGTGCTCAAAAATCCATGTTCTTTAGGAGGAGGCCATACACTAAACAATTACCAAAAAAAAAAAATTGTTTTTTTTATTTGTTTTCTGGAGTTTTTTTTTATTTTTTTTATTAACCTAACCAAAAAACCTAACCTAACTTAAATGTATTTGGGGGCTATTAGGTTAGGTTTTTTGGTTAGGTTAATGACCAAATTAAAAAAATCACAAGAAAAAATAAAAAATAAAAATCCCAAGATTTTTTGTTTTCTCCCAGAGATAAAAAGTATATAGAAATGAAGCATATGATAATAGGAACCCAAAACTACCATTAGAAATGTGCTACCTATAGTGTTGTGTCTCCTGTATATTAACCAAATATTTTCCTGGCAAGCGGTAGCGATCCAGCATATACAGTATATATATTTTTGTTTTGAGAGAAAGTAAATTTTTAAATTTTTTGATAGAAAAATATTTCTGGCGAAGCCGGATTTCTCCATGCAATGCTGGCTCGCTAGCGCTTGCCAGGAAGAAATGGACATGTGGATGGGGATGAGTCTTAAAACAGTTGGCTGAATGGGGCCGAATGGATAAAAGTCGGGGAAAGCGAGAAAAGGAAGGATTTAAAAACAAAAAAATGGTGACCCCCCTCCCCCCCTTAAGACTTTCAATATTTTAGTTTTGCCTTTAACTGCTTCTGTACCAGACACGTATGTTTTACTTTATTTCAGCTACATAAGACTTTGTGTAGTTTAAGATGGATCTGCAGTAGTAAAAAGGGTGGTAAATATAAAGAGATGTGACAATGTAGGTAACCAATTTCTAATGTTAGTTTTGGGTTGCTATCATATGCTTCATTTCTAAATATTTTTTTATCCCCGGGGGAAAACAAAAATCTTGGAATTTGTAAAAAAAAAAATCTTTTGATTTTTTGTTCATTAACCTAACTAAAAAACCTGACCAAACCTAAATGTATTTGGGGGCTATTAGGTTAGGTTAGGTTTTTTGATTAGGTTAATGACCAAAAACAAAATCCAAGAAAAACAACAAAAATCACAAGATTTTTTCTATTTTTCCCGGGGATAAAACGTTTATAGAAATGAAGCACATGATGGGAACCCAAAACTACCATTATAAATTTGCTACCTATATTGAGTCTCCTGTATATTGACCAAAAGGGTTAATGAAGATAGTTCGAAGTCTGTTGACCCCTTGAGGATTATTCTGGCTCTCATTAGAAGATTTTATTCAGTTTAGAAAGACCATGTGGGAGCTGAAGAGTTAATTGAGTTAGTATTTACCCCTTTGATACCCACAGATCGTTCCTAAGTTCAAATTGTGTTTAAGGTTATATAAAAACAAATGCTAAATGCCATTATGGAATTTAGTTTGCTTTCGGCTTGGTATTTAGAGTTTTTATTTTGGATATTGCTATAACATTTTTCGCAGCATAGACCTTTGGTTTTGAATCTATGTATTGGAATTTTAAAATTCGCCTTCACTTACTGTAGTCTTTTGGCTTAGGCTTTATGTACGTACATTTTTGTTTTTGCTACTTGTGGGGGATAATCTGGCCAAAAGTTATATCTTGCCACACCAATCAAAAATAGAAAATTAACAAAAATAAAGTGAGATAGCCTACCTTATGGCATGAACTATAGGAGCAGATGAGGGTTGTTTAGTAGCCTAGTCTTAATCCATGGTAGCCTATCTCTCAGAAACTCTAACTAAACATTGTATACATGGCCAAATGCTGTATATCCATGACTTAGCTATAACTAGGGTCCTGGTTTAGTTCAGAGGATTCCGGCTTCGGTAGATAAGGGTTATAGGTCAGGACTTCGGGCCGGGCGTGGAGAGTGTTGCTGGAGAGGTCACGGGACACGTCTTTATAGTTCAAAAGTTTACTGGCGTCTGATCGGAACTTTAATTTCAGACTCTTAAATAAATTATATACTAATTCGTTACCAAGGGTTCATTCCCTCTTCACTTTATCATATAAATTAAAAATAAGCATTTAATTATATAAATACTAATATAAATATCGTTTCACAAATATTTAGTAAACATAATATCTAGAGGTTAAGATTACCACTACAAATTGTGGATAACGTCTGCGATCGATCCGCGGGAGTTTCAAAACTGATCCCTATTACAGCACCTCTAAGTTTTATCTTAAAAGGTTTTATAACTAAATTAACTTGGCCAAGGTAATCTTATAGTTCTAAATTTCTTAATATTAATTATCCTTTACAATATTTACAATTACCAGGTTCTGCCAGGAAATGGTTCACTCTAATGAGGTTGCCCTATTGGAAGGCTATTGCCAACACTACCTAGATACCAGTGTAGTCAATTTATTTATCGCACTACTAAATTATTGTAGGCGTTAGATTAACTTTAGGGTATTCTATGCTTCTGGTTTAGCTTTTGTTTATTGAGTTTAATTTAATTATTTTGGATTTGCAATACTTTGTATTTACATTTCGTACTTTTTCTTATTAAATTCTTAATTATAGCTTAGTTTGTCTTTAGCCTGTTATTTTAAGTATGCCTTGAATATGGACTTTGGTTTGCTTCTGCAGTCATTTGCTATGCACGTATTGCTTTTAAATATTATTGCTTTTGGCTTTCGCTTTTTATTTAGTTTTCGCTTATAATGCATTCAGTAACTCTGTGACGTCCTTTTATAATCTGGCCACTATTAGATCATTTTACTAATCATAGGAAGGACTTCTACCAATTAAGTTTGCAGACTATATCAAATAACCCAGTCAATATACAAGAGGCGCTACAATATTGGTATAAAATTAAGCTCAATAGCATGTGATTAAGCGATTTTTTTCCAAATTTTTGATATAGGTGTCATTCCCAGGAAACTAATATAATACATATTATATGGATATGTAAGTTTTAAGGGTTTGTTTACACTTCTTCTTTTTCGTCTTCTTCTGGGAGAGCTGTTTTGCGTGACTGTCCGTCAACAACAGAGACATCTGGTGGCGAATGCAATGAACTATACTGGTGGCGTCTTGGCGAAAGTATCACCCTACCTAATTCATGCGAAGAGTACTAGAGTTCACTGACACGTGATGTCTATCGACCAATTAGGTGATGCCATGATTTGGAAAACAGGTGGCCCGGGATATAAACTATCAGTTTGACTCTGGCCAGCTTGTGTAAAGGGTGTGAGCCGATCAAAGCTTTTTCCACCGTCTTTAAAAACACTGAGGCTGCTTAAGACATTTTCGCCTTCCAATAAGTATAAACTATCCAAAGTGCAATAACCAGCGTTCCAAATACAGCCGACGAGGACAGCTGGTTTTGAAATGCACATGCAGTTCTTTTACATGGAAAAATTCAAACAAAAATCCACCAGCTGTTGACCAAGATGAGTGGTGATAGAGCCTCCAGCGGCCAGCCAGGCAGCCCAGTACCTCCTCTGTTCATTAAGGTTAGTTGGTTGGTTGGGACAACATAAAGGAGCGGACCACAGCTAGCTCGGGAATCTTAATGGGTGATCGCAAAGTAACATGAAGTAAAATATTTTTTTCGCATAGGTTTAAACTGGCATGCAAGGGCTAGTTTTGTATCCTACGTACTGGGTACTTTGAACCCTTAGTAGCTGGCATGCAAGGGCTAGTTTTGTATTCCACTTACTGGGTACTATGCACCCACAGTAGCTGGCATGCAAGGGCTAGTCTTGTATCCAACGTACTGGGTATACTATGCACCCAAAGTAGCTGGCATGCAAGGGCTAGTTTTGTATTCCACGTACTGGGTACTATGCACCCACAGTAGCTGGCATGCAAGGGCTAGTCTTGTATCCAACGTACTGGGTATACTATGCACCCAAATTAGCTGGCATGCAAGGGCTAGTTTTGTATCTCACGTACTAGGTCTAGGTTAGGTTAGGTTGGGTTGTTAGGTTAGGCTAATGTTAACTCCATTCTTACTAAGTTAGGTTAGGTAAGGTTGTTAGGTTAGGCTAATGTTAACCCATTTCTTACTAGGTTAGGTTAGGTAAGGTTGTTAGGTAAGGCTAATGTAAACCCTATGAAAACTCAAACAAATATTTGATTAAGGTTACTGTGTAATGGGAATGGGTAAATGTTTAATTCCCATTCCATTTAATCACTAGATTCGACTAAAACACCAAAATCAAAATACCAAAAAACAATAACTGAAACGCACGTTGTTGCGTCTCCTGTATATTAACCAACGACCTTTCTAGCTGCCATAGATCCTGCCTAACCTACAACAAAAATAGGAATTCGCCGGTACTGTAAGGGTCTAAACATAATTTTTGGCTTTGGGCTACTCTTAGCCTTCGGTTTTGAATCTGCGCTTAGGTTACCAATTTTATAGTTAGATTTTGGGTATTGCCTTCTGGTAGTTTGTTTGCATTAAATGTTTGCTTCTGGATTTAATTTTAACCTTAGCCTTTGGATTTTAGATCTATCATAGACTAAGGTCGGTTATACTCTACTTTAGCAGCTGATTTATCGATACCTTATTAAATTTGCTCTGTCATTTTGCCTAGCTTTCATAAATAACTAACTTATTTCGCTAAAACATCATGATAAAGTAATTCGGATAAGATATGACCATTTAGTTATCTTGGCTTGGTCTTTCAATATTGGTCGCCCCAGTTTGTCATTACCGCCGCAAATTAGATGTTTGACTGAACGAAAGGTGGAAAAAAAGGCAGCACTCTTGAATCAGCGGAGCAATATTTTAACTTCACCGCATAGTAGATCGATCCTCTATTAATGGAAAGACCAGCGGGGGGTGTTCCAGTTCAGCTTAGGTAGTTAAGTTAATGACTAAGTGGTTTTCGGGGGACAGGTATCAAAATTGCTAAATAATGGTTAAGTGCTTTTGCCAAACTACCTTAAAGCACACTACTAAAGAATAGGTTGAAACAAATTATGAATTAACTAAAATCCATATTGACCGCATTCTTTGTTTTCCCGTTTGGCTATTTAAGGGGAGGCAGACTGTTTCTCTGGACCCCCTTCTCCCTAATGTTTATCCCCACTAGTTTTGAGATTCTAAGACTTTCGGCCTATTAGTTTGCCGATTTTAGCTCCTTTCGCCTGATTTCGTTCTTAATTTAAGACCTTTCGTGCCATTTAGGTGTATTATTTCTTGGCGAACTAAAATGAGCCTGCAATTTTAAGAGGAACCGGCATTTGGCCGGTACATTTTTCTACTGAAAAATTTACAAATTTATATTGAAAGGGGGTCTAGGGCGTGTTTTTCGAAGCATGATGGAGGTCTAGGTAGGAAACTAACAAAATATATGAATGATTTAACCCACTGAGTCCCAGCTAGTTTAGAATAAATGTACCACCAGGGACCAGCCGGTTTTGAAAAAAAAAAATCCAGAAACAATAGGGAATGGGCTAGGAATGAAGGGAAAACTACAAAAAACCGATCCCCTAGGTCAAAAAGGGGTGCTACGGTGTGCCCGAAAGTCTATTTTACAAGAGTAAAAATTTGAAGGCAAAAACACCCAAAAACAGGTTTTTGCGCGCTCACGCGCACGCGGTTTGACTTTGAGAGTTTTCAACCATCGGCATGGTTGCGTGGGATACTTACAGTTCCCATACAAATCTGAGCCCTCCAGGTGCCATAGGACCGGAGTAATTAACAGGGACGACACGTTGTCGTCGCTGGGGTTTAGCGTTACATACATTGCCAACGACAAAGTGTCGTCGGTGGGGTTCAGTGGGTTATAATAGACCAGTCGATCTCCCCTTAATGTCTTGGCTTTTTTGCTAGCTTCGGTTTTGCTTTTAAAGTTTTGTTAGATTGCGGTTGGCTTTTTTGGTATGTTCATTTTGCTTTAAATCTAGTTTATTTTAAACTTTCTCGTGGAGAGGATTTAGTATTTTTAATTGTTTTCTTGGTTTTGCTTCTGGCTTTGCCTTTAAAGTTTGCATGTTAACTATTCAACGTTTGGATATTTATGTACGCAGGTTCCTTAGTTTGATTTTGACTTTTGCATTTAACCTTAATTTGTTTTTATTGATTTTTGGGGGGCTTTGCTATTTCCTTGGATCTTGGTTGTGCTTATAATTTGTACAATTGTGGCGCAAGTTTTTTGTTTGTCCTTTGCATTTGCTGTATGATTTTGCTTTGAAAGAAACATTATTTTGGGGTTTAACGCTTGCCTTTTGTAAATTTTGATGGATGTGTATTTAGTCTTTACTCTTGATTTAGCCTTGACTGGTTCGGCTGTGTACTTTTATGGCCTTGGTATGTGCCTTTGGTATTCAACTTTTAGATTTTCTTGTATATATAAGTTTCCTCTGCATTTTCTAAACTTTTACTTTTCATAATACTGAATATTGCATTTGCTTTAATGTTTTCTTTTTCTCTTACAGAATTCCTGAAGCCGGGGAGATTTGGCCGGATATAACGTTGCATCGCTGGGTTCACCGCAACGCCCAGCACCCATCTTCTCTTCTGGCAAGGTAAGTACATTGAAGGTGTAACTATAAGAAAATTGTAGACTATAATTCAGAACAAAGGACTGCAGTTAACTGGCTGTAAAATATGGAATAATGGATTGGGATAGACCTTGAAGGGCTTCACAGAGCTGGAGAAAATATAAATTAATGATAAATAATATTGGCAGTTTCAATAGGCCTACATATCAATGCAAGGTGGAAGGATGGTGTTAAGTATATGCATGAAAGTGGTGCTTGGATGGGAGGGGGTGGGCGTTGAATGACTAGGGACAGAGGTGCATGGGGGCGATTCATTGGTGTCTACCCCTTCGGGGAACACTGAGTAGCAATAGGGAGATAGAAATTTAGCGGACTGAATAGAATCTAGTTGTGCTAGTTAGAAAATATCAGAAGCCATAGAAAACTATGAAGAGTTTTAAACGGGGCGAACAGAGATTAATGTCTAGTTAAACAGAACTGCTAAAGTAATCTTAAAAGTTTAATTATCATTGGTGAGACCTCTATTAGACTGTGCTGTTCGGTTTGGGTGTCCTTATTATAGTACGGATGGACTAAGGAGGCAAGGAAACGAAGAATGACTTAAATTACTCTATTAGATATGTAGAGGATAAAAATTCTTGGCTTGCATTAATTAGTCTAATATGAAAACTGTCTAAGTGGATGAAAGGTACCGGTATTGATGAGGGAATATTAAGGTATTAAAGGGAAAAAACGAAAAAGACTGGTTCAAATGGCTTCAAATTATATATTTGCTATATAAATTATCTAGATATATAGGCATTGGTTTGAGAACTGTTGTAGATGTGCGAAATAGATTGCGTAAGAGTTTGATCAGCTCAAGAACTGTATAAAATATATAGACGTGGATAATTATGAATATGGGTAGTTTGAATGGGCTCGGCCTTCTGGAGAATTAAGTTACGTTAATTTAGCTTAGTTCCTACAAGTATCCCCTGGCAAGATCAAAATTGGCAATGACTGTACCTAGTTTATTAATCAGAGTTAAACCAGGGCATTTTGGTTTAAAGACTTGGATAAAAAGGAGAATACAGTAAAAGGAAAGAACAAAAGTAAAAACTAAATGCAAAAAAAAAACGAAACTATAACTTAACTGGATTCTGCTAATGACTAAGTTTTTTTTTAAGAGACTATGAACGGAGGAAGGAAAAACACAAATAAAACAAAAAGGTCCATGTGCTTAAAGGCATCCTCCATTCATAAAATGTTTGTAACAACTGGATTTAAACTTTTGTAGATTGTAAGTTTGTGGAAAGCAACTCGAGGGAAGTGAATTCCAAAGAGTAGTAGTTCTAGGGATAAATGAATTTTGATAAGCAGAAGTTCTGCATTGTGGAGGAGAAAGTGTAAATTCATGGGCGCTCTCAGCTGCCCTAATTCTATGGAGAGGCGGCACAATTGAAGCAAGTTCCTCGGAACAATTGCTGTGAAAATATCTGTAGAATAATGCAAGGGATGCAACGTTTTTTCGTATGGATAATGTAGGAAGGTCCTGTGTGATTGCAGGGTTATTGATTAATCTAAGAGCTTTATTTTGAATTTTGTCCAACTGCCTCAATGCAACCACTCCACTTCCACCCCACAGAGGTGAACAGTAATCAATCTGAGAACGCACATGACTTTTATATATTACGGCCAACTGCTCGTCAGTGAAGAATTCTCGAACTCTGTACAGGAGTCCCAGTTTTTTAGAGGCATTCTTAGCAATGCTTCTAATATAATGTGTCCAGCTCAAGTTAGTAGTTAATTTTACACCGAGAATGTCAATACTAGGGGAAGTGGGTATATTTAAATCATTAAAAAATATATGAGAGTCAGTGAAATTCTGCCGGTTAGAAAATTGAATGTACTTGGTTTTCTGTGCATTAAAGGAAACTAGCTTCTTTTGTCCACATTCATTAATTCTAGAAAGGTCCTGGTTCAGAGAAATTGCAGTGTTTATTTTTGAATTTATAAGATCGGGTTGGGTGGAAGAATTGGTAAATGTGAAGGAACTGGAGTGTTGAGTCATCTGCGTAGGAATGTATTGGCTTATGAGTGGTAGATATGAGGTCATTGATATGAATGAGGAACAGAGTTGGGGCCAAAACTGATCCCTGGGGAACACCAGCATTTATTGAGTGAAATTAAGAATAAAGGCCATCTACCATTACACATATTTTTCTGTTATGAAGATAAGAAGAAATTAGTGGAACTAATGATGCAAGGCCGTCGTAGTGTGACATCTTCGACAATAAGGATTGATGCCAGACTCTATCAAATGCCTTTGATATATCCAGTGCTATTGTATGTGTTTCACCATGTTGGTCTGTAGCTTGGTTGATTTGATGCGTAAGAAGGCAAAGAATGTCTGCAGTTGATAGACATCGTCTAAAACCATATTGCCTATCACTGATTAATTTATTATTCTCAAGATGCTTAATTATGTGATTATTTAATATAATTTCAAAGACTTTACCAAGAGTGGAAGTTATAGCTATTGGTCTGTAGTTTGATGGATCTGAATAGGCACCTTTTTTAGGAACTGGATGGATGTTTGCTTCTTTCCAGGGTACTGGGAAGCATGAGGTATGAGTACACAGACGGAACATTTTTGCCAATACAGGAGCGAGCACCAAGGAGCAATTCTTAAGTACTACTGGAGGAATTTCATCTGGACCAGGAGCCTTATCTACTGAGAGATTCTGAAAAATAGTTTTGACATGTCTGGTGTGGATCTTAAGTGAGGGAATTTCAGGCGAATAAACATTAAGTACAGGGACATCTTTATTTATTTCATCTAAGGTCGAGTTGGTGGAGAAACTATCCGCAAGAAGGTTAGCTTTACCTCGTGGGTCACTTACAAGATTGCCAGTCGGAGATTTTAGCTTAAATTAGTCCCGCGTGAGGCATTGAGCGTATTTGTTAAGAGATTATAAGTTTTCAGTTTGTTTGGCAATTTTGAGAACTTTTCGCCCCATTTGTCAATATTTAAAACTTTCTTGCCATTTAGGTGCATATGTTTTCCTAGTGAGCAATAGCAAGCCTGTAATTTTAGAAGGAACCGGCCTTCGGCAGCGATATTTTGATAAATTTAGACCTTTATCTTGAAAGGGGGTCTAGGGTGGGTTTTTAAACTTAATGGGAAGTAGCGAGGAAACTCTAAAAATAGATAAAATTATATATGAACTACTGATAACGCCAAATAAGATTATGCGCACTTTCAAGATGGAATAAATTAAAAGAATGTCAATATATTATTAGATAAATATAGACTTAAGTGGAAGTATTTGTTTTTCTGAAGCCCCTTAACGTTTAGTCTCTTACTTTTCAAAATGTAAGACTTTCGCCCATTTTGTTTTAAATATTATAAACTTTGGTGCCACATACTGTAGATGTGTCGATTTGGTCCTGGCTCGTAAAAGAGAACCTGTAATTAGGAGAAACCGGCCTTTGGCCGGGATTTTTTTTTACCAAAAAAATATACACTTCTCTAAGGGGGGGGCTTTGGGATGTTTTTAAATATGCTAGATTGACTTCTATGGAACAAACTAAAACGCACATATATATATATATATATATATATATATATATATATATATATATATAAATATTATTGTTTTTTCCACCATCCAACTTTACTTCTAAACTCAATGAAATCAACAAATACATGTGGCACTCAAAGGACTCGATCCTACGCTCCTCGCATCGAAATCCGAGCACTTATGCAATACGCTATAAAGGCAGTCAGTTTACCGTTAATAATAACCAAGATATACATATATAAAATAACGTCCCCTTAGGTTTGAGCAAAGTACAGTACTGACTCCTTTAACGTACTGTAGGCTACATTATAATGGTGTTCGTTAAGGGAGGCTGGCCTCTTCTCACTCATGTTTAGCAGATTAGTTTTTGAGAAGACCGAACGCCCATTAGTTTGGCGATTTTTAACCCTTCCAGCCCGGGTGTCATTTTAAAATGACACCAAAACAAAAGGGCCGGAACCCGGGTTTCATTTTAAAATCTTTGTGCTTGAAAGCGTGCTTCAAAATTTGCATGGTAGGAGCGACCGCAGCGCCACCAAGCCTCAACTACTAGTGTTATCAGTTCGTACGTGGCCGCCATAGCGAGTAATACTGAAAAAAAAAAATCCGACGTGTCCGATTCATTGCAACCTCCCGCGGGCCCCAGTGCTACCCCACTCGCAACTTCAACGCCTGTTCCAACCGAGAAGAGAGCTCAACAAAAGAAAGTTAAGCGTTTGTTGAGTGATAGCGCTATACAGCGACAACTTTTTGAAAGTGATGAAGAGAACCGTGGCGAAAGCTTGGTGGACAAGGTACAATTTATAAGTGAAATTGAAGACGATTTCGTGGGCTTTGGAGACGACGATAATGTCTATTTATTTGAGGGGGGAGACAGTAGTGATGATCCTGATGTGGAAGTGTTTCAGGAAGGTGCCATTGAGCTTCCCAGTGTGCTAGAACCTAGGCCTACCCCCTCGCCATCATTGCTAGGTCAGCCTAGGCCTAGCCCTAGCCCTACCCCAGGACCTTCCCCTTTGCCTGCCTGTACGCCCTTGAAAGTGGGTAAATATTTCTACAATCATTGATCAAAAGTGCAGCTAATAAAGCATGCAGGGCAGCCACAGAAAAGCATAGGGAAGCTGAAGATAGCGATAATGACGCCGACCCTGGCCTAGCAACCACCCGCATTCCATTGTCCCGACGCCTTGACACGGGACGCCGCGTGGGTCACCCACAGCCCTCGACTTCATCTATCGTTCAAGATGACCAAAGGGCCTCTTCAAGTGGTATTGGTGATGTGCCACCGGCCTCAATACACCGCAGAGCATTATTTCCTGCTGAAAAGCCCTCCGCTCGCCGCAAAAGGAGCCCAACTCCCGAGGCCTCGGCTCCCATTCTTGAAGCTCCCGCAGCCTCCCGCACCCCACACAGCCGACGCCCGGTCACTTCTTCACCAGAATTGTCTCCTGAGGAGGATGCTGACGACCCCAACATTGCCCCAGATGACCTGACGTCGCCTGAGGAGGAAGAGGAACAGGAACAGGAAGAGGAAGAGGATGTGGCGACAAATCGAGGGAGAGGGCGAGGTCGTGGACGTGGTCAGCCTGCCGACGCCGCTGCCCCTGGGCCTGGGCCTGGGCGTGGGCGTGCAGGGCGTCCGCCTGGGCGTCCGCCTGGCCAAGGGCGTGTGCCAGGGCGTCCAGGGCGTGTGCCTGCTGCAGCACGACCTCGAGCATCAGCATCCGACCTGTTTGTGTGGACAGATGGAGCTGATTTTGAGCCAGATTGTCCTGCCTTTGACGAGGTACAGATGGGTTCTTGGGTGTCACCAGCATATCCCTGTGGCCCAGATGCTACCCCCAGTGAACTTTTCTGTGGCTTCTATGACCATGAAGTCGTGGAATACCTCGTCAAAGAGACAAATCACCACCATGCTATCTGTGCCAACTTTCTTGGGAGGAAGACCAGTGCCAAGATGGTGGCAAGGAGAGCTCTCACTGTGGCAGAATTATATGTGTTCTTGGCACTCCCAATGCTGATGACTCGTATAAGGAAGCACGTTCTGGCTGACTACTGGATCACTGGCGACATCATAACGACTCCATCATTTGGCAAATACATGTCCAGGGACAGGTACTTCGACATCCTCTCCTATCTCCACCTGACAAACAACATGGCAGTCCACCTTCCCGACTCATTATGGAAGATCAGGAAGCTGTATGACATGATACGTCATCGGTTCACCACATACCTGATTCCTTTCCAGAAGATGTGCCTCGACGAGTCTCTGGTCCTGTTCCATGGTAGGCTGCACTTCCGACAGTATATCCCGTCAAAGAGACACCGCTTCGGCATCAAGCTCTTCGTCCTCTGCGACTGCTTGACGGGGTATGTGCTGGACTTTATAGTCTACAGCGGCAAGGCTGGAGAAGTTGTGACTGACCCTCTCATTGGTTTTGGTGGCGCTGTAGTGAAGAAGATGATGGAGAGGCACTTCAATAATAACCACATCCTCTACACAGATAATTATTACACATCGCCTCTCCTGACCAAGTACCTCCATGACCGCAAGACCGGAACTGTCGGCACAGTCATGGGCAAAAGGAAGGGCATGCCAGGCTACCCAACCAAGACGAAGAAGGCTGACATCTTCCACAAGAAGAGTGGCCCCATCCTCTCCATCCACTGGCATGACCAGCGCAAAGTCAACCTCCTCACCACATGCCACAAGGCCCAGATGGTCGCCACAGGGAAGGTGGACCGAACAACTAAGAACCCCGTCCAAAAACCAGCTGCTGTCCTGGATTATAACATCAACATGCGCCTCGTTGACAAGTCCGACCTGCAGATGGGCTTCATCGACTGCCTGCGAACATCTTGCAGGTGGTACAAGAAGTTTATCCTGCATACGGTAGATATGTCTATCCTCAATGCCTACAACATCTACCGTCTGAAGACTCCAGGAGCCAAGAAGTAAAAGTCCCTGCGGAAGTTCCACAAGCAGGTGCTACTTGAGCTCCTGACTAAACATGCGGGTACACCAGGCAGGCCAATACAAGGACCAGGCCACCTTGACAGAACGGGGTGTGCTAAATTCTTCAGGAAGCACCAACTCAGCGCCCTTCCTTTCAAAGCACAAGGTAGTAATGTTAGGAGTCAGAAGAGGTGCCATGTGTGCAGCCACACAACTCGCAAACCCACAAAAACCACTTGGGAATGCCTCGAGTGTCAAGTTGGACTGTGCTGGCACCTGCTTCAACGACTTCCACACTCTAACAAACTTTTGAAGTGGAAGTGACAACAGTGAAAGTGACACTCAAATGTAGGCTGAGAATAATAATATAACTAAGTATAAGTGAAAAGGACACATAAGTAATAATAAGTGCCTTCAATAACAATATGAACAAGTGAAAGTGACTCTAAAATATATATTTCTAACAATAAATAAGTGAAAATGACACTCAATAAGCCTAGGCCAGTCAAAGTGACAGTATAATAATAATAAAACTAAGTATAAGTGAAAGAGACGCACACAAGTAATAATAAGTGCCTTCATAACAATATGAATAAGTGACAGTGACACTATATATATTATTAGCTTACCTAACAATACATAAAAGGGGAAATGACACTACCAATTATCAAAGTCCAGTGAAAGTGACACTAATAATCATAATAATAATAATAAAACGAAGTAATAAGTGACAGACACAAATAAGTTCATATAAATAACTTTATTGAGTGAAAATAACATAACTATAATAAATGACAGAATAACCAATAAAACACTATCAAATCGCTTCATGGCATAATTGCGGGTGGAGCGACGAGTGCAACTGGGCATCGTAGCGGGGGCCGCGGTTGAGTGTTCGGACGCGCCGAGGTAAATACGCGGAAAAAGTTACCTCCACTTCCATCACCATCACTCCGGAACCAGTTGAGCTAGAGAGTTCTACTCAACACCATTCTACGCAGGAAGGTAAGGCGCTCATTTCTATATATGTTTGATTAATGTAGGTCATATATTAAGAGAGATTAGCTTTAGTTTACTTTTGTTGATATTCGACCAGATCACCCGGATACGAGCTCAGTCATTAGGAGAGCCTGCCCGGGCCAGGAGGGTTAATAATGTTCACTCAATTTAATTTTAAATAATAAAACTTTTCGTTCCGTTTAAGTGTGTCTATTTTCTTCCTGGCGAGCGAAAGTGAGCCCGTAATTTGAGAAGAACCGAACGAAAATGGTGACCGTGCACTAATTTCATAAAGAAATAAGTTTGAAAAACAAAAATTCATACACATTATAATATCAACATTGCATACATAACCTATTACTGGTTAACTTACCAAAAATAAGTACTTGTTCAAACCAGGTTTAAAGGGGGGGGAGGGGGGGTAGACTTTTCTGGACCCCCTTCTCCCTAATGGTTAGCCCATTTGGTTTTGAGATTTTAAGACTTTCGACCCATTAGTTTGTTGATTTAAAGACCTTTCGTGTCAGTTAGTAGTATTTTTTCCTGGCGAGCGATAGCAAGTCTAATCTTTATCTCAAAGGGGGTTCTTGGATTTGTTTAAGCTAGATTAAAGTATTGAGAGAAAACTAAAGTAAATAGACAAACACTTGTGACACCTACCAGCGTTGGCAGAATCGCCTCCTGGTAGCCACTAGCGCTCGCCAGGGCAGTGAAATGGGCTACAGTTATCAAATAATTTTATACTTTCTTGTGAATCGTCATGTCACAGGCAGTATAGAAGTGGTCTTTATTTTCGTCTGTGACCATGCATTATATTTTATATCATCAGTTACAAGTTTAATGTATAAGACTGAATTATACAGCTAGAGAGTGTGAGTGAGTAAGTGCAGAGGGTAGTACGCGTAGTGTTAAGTGTTGTGTCGGTGAAGTCATGCCACGGCCGGGCCCTCTGAGTGGCTGGCCGCCTTGCCGCCCTCCTGCCGCGGCAGGAAGTGGTCCCCCATCACTCCCTGCTGCCTTTGTGCCTACCTTGCTCAGAGCTTGCCTGACCAGCATACCCTTCACACCTCCCTTGCCATCTGTCCCCGACTTCCACCTATAGAACACTTTCTCTCTCAACTTCTTACCTCTTATGCTTCTAATCTATTTAATATCATAACTCTCATTTGGTTCTCCACGATTTCATATATCAGCTATCGTATTATATGCTGAAGCTCTCAGATATTTCATGTTTAGTTAGACATTTTGGAGGGGTTAACATTTTGTCTGTAGAGGTTCGACACACTCACGGTGTCTCCCTACCTATTTCTTGGTTGTCTGCTGGGCTATTTAATGCTAGACTGGGGTGAGGCTATTGATGTGATTTCCGATGTGTAACAGGTTTTGTTGAACTTGTACAATCGTAACGGATACGTGGGAAGCCTAGGTTGTCTTTCTGACTGTGTACCTTGTGAGTTTAGCACTGTGTTGCGAGTGAGGGTTTTTTCCTCTGCCACCCAACACTGTGCTAATTAGTTTTGCTTTGACTTGAAGAGGGTCGCCAGGAGAGAACCAGATACTAGCGATCTGGATCTCTCAAGAGAGCACCCAGTCATTTGGCCGTACCGTCTTACGGACCTCGCTAGGCTACGAGCCGCTATCTCAGCCATTGTTTCCTAGCCTACGATATCCCAGCTAGACTTTATTCGCATAGCAGACACCCGATTAGGATTATAAGCTCTTATGTTATGTATGCAGCATTTTTATTCACGTTGATTGTAAGCCTTGGTTGTTGGTGAGTTGCACAAACCGAGCAGGCTTTTGCGTTGCCTGAGGAAGTACTTCTTTTGTTGTTGGAGATAATACTATTGCGCATTTATCGTTATTCCCGTGCCAGTTAACACTGTATGTCCCTACACTGTCATATCTTGTTCCTGCTTTATATAACTGTTCAAAATCCGATTCGATCATCTTAAGCAGCATCAGACTTTCTTCAGTAGATTCCTGTTCGATGCTTTAGGACTTTCATTCACTTTCTTTAATATAGGAGTGACGGTTTATTATTGTTTAGAGTAACTTTAATTATACCTTCTTGTTTGCATTTAATCATTCCAGTGATTTAATTAAGCTCTATCTTTTTCCTTGTATACATTATTAACGTAATTGTATGTTGTTGTGATCAGGCTGCATCAGAGATCATCAGCCTGTGGTAGTAGTGCATTTATACCGAGTTAGAGGATACCCCGCTATTGCAGATTTAACAGTGGAGGGTATAGGTATTTTTGTGCGCCGGCATTATAAGTTCGAGGGTTGGATCTAGTGTTACCGTTGTGGATGTGTGCCTTTCTAGTCCAATGATTAAGAGCCCTTGTTTTATAAGAGTCCCGGTCGTAACGCACTCTTCTTAAACCATGAAATTCACTGGGCTGTAAATGTGCTGCCATTCATAATTTGTAAAAGTTTTGAACAGATATTTAAATAGTATTGAATGAACGGTATACCCAAGCTCTTAAGGGGACATGGGCCGGTTTTCTGGAGCACTTTCTCACTCATGTTTAGCCCTATTAGTTTTCAGATGTTAAGAGGTTTGCCCCATTAATTAGTCGATATTAAGACCTTTTGCCCCATTTCTTCGTCAATATTTAGAACTTTTGTGCTATTTAGGTGTCTATTTTTCCCAGGCGAACGCTATTGAGCCTGTAATGTTGGAAGCATTGCTCTACCGAAACATTTACAAATTAACCTAGAAGGGGGATCTAATGTTTTTTTTTTTTAATTTGATTGAGGTATAGGGAGGAAACTAGAAAAAAAATGAACACATGCAAAAATCGCCCAAAAAGTGAACCATCCCCCCTTAAGGAGAGTTTTCCACTTATGTTTATCCCCATTAATTTGTCATTTTCAGAAATTTAGCCCAATTAGTAGGTTTTAAGATCTTTCGTGCCATTTAGGTGTGCACTTTTTCCTGGCGAGTGAAAGCAAGCTTGTAATATAGGATGAATCGGCCTTCGGCCGGGATATTTGTCAACCGAAAAAATTTACAAATTAATCTCAAAGGGCGTTCTTGGATTTGTTAAAGCTAGATTGAAGTTTTGAGAATAAACTAAAAACGATACAACAAATAATAATAATAAATATATCTACCAATAAACGCACTCGGTTTAATCAGCAATGTTCGGTATAATGGCTTAGTCGGTAAATTATGCAAAGTGGCCTGTGGGAACCTATTACAATAAATTCTTTCAAAAGTTTCGACCTAATGCTACCTTAATTTATATCGCTAATCTCTAATATAACTTAATTAACTCGCTAACTACTAACCTGACAAACCTAGCGAGATAAATTAAGAAATATTAGTAATTTATAATAAAGTTAAAATTCCTCTTTGGGGAAAATTATGCCACTTGCTAATTCCTACTGTACCGGCGACGTCTTTTTAGTTATATTCTAGCTATATTTAGACAATTTTGTGCCGTTTAGGAAAGACCTGGTAGTAAAGAGTTTGAAAAAGTACAAAGCCTGTTCATAGTTAGTTCTTTTTGTGAACTGAATAAAATCTAATGGTAGCCAGAATGAAGTTAAAATAAAATCTATTAATAGCCAGAATAAAGGTAAAGGGACGTCACCGGTACGGAATGGGTTTAAACACTGCCGCTTACCAGTATACTGAAGCAAGTGATCAAAGTTGGTGCATTTCACAATTTAAAGTAGGCAATAAGTGCATACTTTGAACCAATCGCTGAATATTGTATACCGTTAACGACTGTCATTGTTATCATTAATTTATGAGAACCTTCGGCCAATTTTTTTAAATTTTAAGACCTTTAGTGCGATTTAGTTTTTTTTTCCTGGCGATGATAGCGAGCCTGTAATGAGTAATCAGCCTTCGGCCGGGACATTTTTTCTACAAAATAATTTACTTATCTTGAAAGGGGGTTTAGGGAGTGTAATTTTAAGTTTTTTGAAAGTCTAGTCCCCCCCCCCCCCCCCCCCTCCCTCAAAAAACCAAACTAAACAAATAGATAGAATAGATGGAGGTCTAGGGAACAAACTAAAAACCTCTTTAACCTACTGTGACGCCGCCCGGCGTTGGCAGAATGGTTGCGTGGGACATTGCAGCTCGCTAGCGCTCGCCAGGATGGGGGGATAGGCTACAGTTGTCCTAGAATGATCTGCTTTATTTCATTAGGGTCGTGTTGCCACAGACAGTCTAGAAATTATCTTTGTTTTGGTCTGTGACCGCGCCTTATATTTTATATTCGCTATAATATAAATGTTGCTTGTGTGGGAGGAGAGAGGGCGAGGGGGTACACCCGGCAGCGAGGTGAGCTATGACGCGGCTCGCTTGGGCGTTGGCGACGGGTGGTCAACTAGTCTCTTCCCGTCGCTGCCTCATGTTCTTTACCAGCTCAGAGCTTGCCTGACACGCGTATCGCCTACATCCTTTGCAATTCTGTCCCCCATACTCGCCACTTTGCATACTATTTCTCTCTCTCGACTTCTCCTTTCTCATTCTCTAATCTTTATTAAACTCAACATCCCTTCTGGTTTCAGCATAGACGTTCACCGTCGACCAGTCGTATTGTACGCGAAGCTCTCAGATATTTCCATGTATTAGGTTAAGGAGGTATTATGCTTTATTGAGGTTAGAGAGACGGACTTTTCCGTATGTGTCCTCTCTCGGGAAGGTTGTAGACCGGTATATGTCTCCCTGGCAAGGTGTTGAGTGATTCTGCTTGGTTATCTAAAGCTAGACTAGGGGTAAGGTTACTGTGTCGTTGTCTCCGATGTGTGCAGTGTTAGCTAAGCCCTGCACGACATCGACAGGTACTGTGGGAGCCTAAGTTGTCTTCGGGTGGGTTTATTTTGTGAGCACAGCGCTGTGGTGTGAGAGAGCCATAGCCTATCCCTCACAACATAGTGCTGCCTCTTTGTGTTGACTTCTGAGGGATCGCCAGGATAGAACTAGGTACTAGAGACCTAGATTTATCAAGAGCGCATCCCCGTCATATAACGTAATCTTCATTATACCACCTTCGGACAACGTTAGGCTACGAGCCGCATGCTCGCCCATTGTTGCCCTGCCTAGATACCCCAGCTAGACTTTATTAACTGAGCAGACACTGGTTAGATATAAGCCCCCATTATTATATGTATGCAACATTATTATTCACTTCACTTTTAAGCCGAGGTTGTTGTTGAGTTGCACAACCCTAGTAGGCTGTTGCGTTGTGTCACGAAGCATTTCTTTAGTTGTCGAGCATTACTACCTTTGCGCAGTCTTTATTATTCGCCTGCCTATTATTACTATATGTCCTAGTATTTATTGTGACCCGTATTCTGCATTATAATTGTTCAAGATTCTTTACGAACATCTTCCCAGCATCAGACTTATTTCAGAAGTTTCCAGTTGATGTTGCAGGACTAGCATTGCACTTTCTTTAATACAGGAGTGCCAGTTATTTGAGTATCTACCGTAACGTTAATTAATCATGTTAACTATCTTTTCTTTGTGTAACATAATAGAGTAATCTTTTACTGTTTGAGAATAGGCTGTTTCATTGAGCGTCAGCCTAGTGTGTGTGCACCAGTTACCGAGTCATAGGATACCTCGTTGTCCAGGCACGACTCAGGGCGGTAATGGTGTTTTGTTTTCCAGTGTTTAAGGCAGGGGTTGGATCTAGTGTTACCGTTGTTGCGTTTTGCCATTATCTAGTCCAATGTTGAAGAGCTCTGTGTCTTTGAGAACCTGGATCGTAACACTACATTGCCCAGTGAATTAAAAAATGCCTACCAACCACCCGTAAGGATAGTTATATCTACCACCAGTATTCTGTAATCTTAGTTTTGTAAATCCCTATAATATATAAATAATGTATAGTTTAATGTAAAGAGACCGCTGTGTCGTTTAAGTTATAATGATGGCTGGCGGCGTTATTGCTCCAGATGTATTTATATTAGACCATTCGCCCCTATTTTATTTTGAGATCTTTCGTGCCATTTAGGTGTAGTTTTTCTTGGTGAGCGAAAGAGAGCCTGTAATTTTAAGAGTAATCGGCCTTAGACCGGGAAATTAGTCTACCTAAAATGTATACATTTATCTTGCAAGGGGGTCATAGGGGCTGTTTTTTAAGCTTGGTCTAGCGAGAAAAAATTATATATAAACTTTAACAAAATAAATACAAATAAAACAAATGGTATGTGCCGGAGTAAATATATATATATATATATATATAGAAAAAATAACTACTACCCCACAAACATTCGTATAGGCCAGTCGGGAATAGGCCTTCGGCCGGGGAATTCTGTCTAAACATTTAGAAATTTATGTGTAAGGGCTTAGGCTGTTTTAAGCTTGATGGAAGTCTAGGGAGGAAACTATAAAAAACATAATTTATAAATAGGCACATATATACGCCCGCCACCCCTGCTTAATTAAATTACAAAAGTTGCATAATTAACTAAACTGGAATATATAAAATGCAGAGAAAACTTGCCAATACCACAAGGGGGCAGAATTCCTAAAAGTTATTTACTTTTAGTTCTAGTTAAGGGGAGATTTCCACTAGAGGGTTTATTTTCTGGACCCCTCTATCCCTCCTGTTTAGCCCCATTGCTTTTGAGATGAACAGTTCGCCCAGTTTATTTAAAGTTTTATGAACGGTCTATTTTAAGACTTTTAGTGTCATTTAAGAGTCTTTATTTTCCTGGAGAGCGATAGCGAGCCTGTTATTTAAGAGGAACCGGCCTTAGGTCGGGATTTTTTTTACCGACAAATGCAAACTTTTATCTTTAAATTAAGTCTACTCGGTGTAATTTTTTGATGGAAGTCTAGGGAACAAACTTTAAAAAAAAAATAGTTTCTATCTTGCACACCTAAAATGCTGAATCGATACCTATTGGGTGTATAGACGGGAGGGTTCTCAGAGGCTAGTGAAGTGCCATGCCAAAAGGAATAGAAAGGTGAATCCGTATCTAGGCTGTATAATAATTGTTTAAAAGTTCCTGCGAGAATGGTAGTGTACAGTAGGCAAGGAAGCTGAAGTATTGGGCTCTTGTGTGTAGCCTATACTTAATTTTAAGATATATTGGGAAGCTATACTAAAATAAATCTAGGAGTATGGAGTAGAGGCAAAGCTACCTGTAGTCTCCCAAAGTTGAAAGACTTAATTTGTTTAAAAAACAATTGTTTTGAATGTACTTTTGTTTTTTTCATTGGAAAGTGTAGTGTGCTTGTTTAGTCTAGTGACATGAATACTTGGTGTTTGTGAGAACTAGCTGGATTACTGTGTAGGCCAGACTCAAAAACCGGAGGAGGCTAGACAAAGAAAACTAGAGTTGTAACTGACGCTTACTAGAGGCGATATACACTATAGCCTAGAAAACGCTTTGTAACCTTTAAGAACAATTATAGGAAGTTACATAGAGCTTTATTTTACTAATACCAGATATGAAGTTAGTCTACCCCATCACGTAACTACGGTAAATTGAGTCACTGCAATCGATGTGAATGGATTAAGGCGAGGCAGACAGTTTTTTCTGGACTCTCTTCTCCCTAATGTTTAGCCCCACTAGTTTTGAGATTATAAGACGTTCGGCCCATTAGTTTGGCGATGTTAACAACTTTGGCCCCATTTCGTTGTCAATGTTAAGACCTTTCGTGCCATTTAGGGGTCTATTATTTCCTGGCGAGCGATAGCGAGCCTGCAGTTTTAAGAGGAACTGGCCTTCGGCCGGGAAATTTTTCTACTGAAAAATTTAAAAAATAATCTTAAAGGGGGGTCTTTGGGGGTATTTTTCTAAGCTTGGTGGAGGTCTAGGGAGGAAAGTAAAATATATGAATAAATTAGTTAATAGACCAAACAAACGGCCAGTCTCTCCTTCAACAAAAAGACCACCATACTGTATAGCTCAGTAGAGTTGTGACTGGACTAGTTTATATTTATTTAGTTTATATTGTTTTAAGGGGAGATGGGCCGTTTATTTGACTTTTTATTGATTTTTTGATGATTGTCTTAGTTTCCTCCCTATACTTCCATCAAAGTAAAAACAAAACTCTAATTGATCTCCCTTCTAGAATAATGTTTACATTTTTCGGTAGACAAATTTCCTGGCCAAAGGCCGGTTCTTCAAACATTACAGGCTCACTATCGTTCGCCAGGGAAAAAATTGACACTTAAATAGCACGAAAGATCTAAATATTGACTAAAGCAATGTGGCGAAAGGTCTTAAAATCGACTAAATAATGGGGCAAACATCTTAACCTCTGAAAACTAATGGGGCTAAACACGAGGGAGAAAGTGGTCCAGAAAACTGGCCCATCCCCCCCCCCCCCCTTAAAGGCCACCAGTCACGGAGGTAGGCTAAGAAGTGATATTAAATCCTGGAAGGGAGTCTTAAGGGGAGGCAGACCGGTTTTATGGCCCCACTTCTCATACTTTGCCCTACTAGTTTTGAAATTATAAGACGTTCGGCCCATTAGTTTGGCGATTTTAACACCTTTCGCCCCATTTCGTTGTCAATTTAAAGACCTTTCGTGCCATTTAGGTGTCTTACTATTTCCTGGCGAGCGATAGCGAACTTGCAATTTTAAGAGGAACCGGCCTTTGGCCGGTACATTTTTCTACCGAAAAATTTACACATTAATCTTTAAGGGGGGTCTAGGGGGCGTTTGTCTAAGCTTGATAGAGGTTTAGGGAAGAAACTAAACAAATATATGCATAAATTAATTGATAGACTAAACAAACGGTCAGTCTCCCCTTAAAGTAAAATTGTTTATTCATCCTAATTTTAGAAAGACTAATCTTCGTTGGTTGATTATTGGGATCTGCGAGTGTCGAATTTGTAAGTGAAGAAGTTAAGTTGGAGATAATAGTTCATATCACTCCTTATCAATAAAATGGAATTGAAATTGAATAGACTAGCAAGCAACTGGCCGTACTAGTCTTTTACCCCTTCTGTACCGGTGACTTCTTTATTATTTGATTTCAGCTATATTTTAGACTATTTTATGAAACTTTCGAAGGATATATGGTAGCTAAAGGGATTTATTAACCCTTTCACGCACATCACGCAGAGGTTGCCAGATTAGCAATAAGAAATAGTTCTCTCACTCTTATCATTACCTCTCCAAAATTAGTTTTCTGCCCACAGCTAACTCTAAGAAAACTGCAGAGGTTGAAGTAACTAAACTAAAGGTTTCTATATACCCGTGATGGTAACAGAGGCTTTAAAGTATCCCCAATAGGCTCAAAATCGCGTCATATGTCGGAGAGGGTTAAGCTGAACAAAATCTAATAATTGCCAGAATATAATGAAAAGTAAATCACCGATACAGAAGGGGTTAAACAATTTAGATGGTATTTTGTGCTTGACCCCATTCACGATGAATAAGGTTACTTTAATTCTGGTTATCCGTAGACTATTTATAGTTTCAAGGGATTTTAAGTCTTTAGTTCCCTATTCTGTCTGGCCGAACAGCCCCGAGTCTTTAGTTAATGCATACAGATTTTTAAAGCCTTCCAAATCTGAATATAATGTTGGTAGTGTAATGGCTTACATGCTTATGTTCTGGGTGGTGTCCCGAATTCGAATCCCGGGAGGACCATATGCTGTACTTAGTTTATTAAAGTGCATTGAGGTTTGTAATTGATTTAATGTTAAGAATAGTGTTGCTTAATCAAACTAGATCCTGAAGTCCTAATACTGGAAGTGTAAATAGTTAGGATGGATACAGTAAATGTTAACGTAAACGTGTAAGTTAGGGTTGATATATAAATGTATCTAATGCATCTATAATCTATAATTTATATATAAATTTATCTATAAATCGATTCTAATGGGTTGTTTTTTCCTTTGCAGGTAAGGAGGATGAACTTGCTGGTATTAAGTTGGGTTTTTTCATATTCATATTCAAAACTACAGTTTTAAAAGCTTAAATGTAATCCCAGTAGTCTCTTCATTATAATAGAAAGAGTTGGCGACTTTAAAATTGAAACTTAAATTAATAATACTAGTAAAACTGGTACATGTTTTGTTCATAACTCTTGAAAGAGCAACTAAAAGGTCCGTCCACTCTGATTATTACGTGCACCATGTAGGAGTTGGGTTTGTAACTTGGCACTCTTGTCGGGCCATCGCGAAGCGTATCGAACGAAACTTGTGAAGGGGAAATATGCGAAAATATCTATGTATTTTGTGTATGGTGTATTATTATTTGTATATTGTATGTCGAAAGAGATTCACTGAGAGGACTGCTCGATAACGAAACACAAATGTTAGATAACTAAAAACAAATACTTAAACCAGCAAATTCTACGCTCATTCTCTTCGCGGGACAACACCCTTCAATCTTCAGCTCCACTACAGCTTTAAAGGACACTACCACTACGAGACGTACTACTCTCACCAGGTGCAGAAGTCTTCCCTTTACTACAGCACAAAACAGGTCATAATGGACTGGTTGAAGTCTGAATTTCCCCCCTCTATATCTTACTACGAGCATTACTCTTCTCTCCCACTATATTATTGACCGTCTCTTTCTGTTAGGCCAGCTAGCTAGGATGTACTAAATTGTTGCCATGAACCTCCGCTGATGCTTTTTCTCTTTCCCAGATACCATCGCTTCAATTATTAGCCCTGCATATGAAGAGTTCCAAGCGTGTGAGGAAATGACCGTTCCCAGTGTGTGTGTGAGGCACATCCGTTGTCTGATATAGCGAGAGATGGGAGGGCACATCAGTTATGTTGCCCAAGTTGGCGGGAGCGATATATAGGAGGGCACATCCATAGTCAGATTAGTGAGATATATATATATTAAATAAATAATCTGAGGGCACCTGTTGCCCAATTTAGTTAGAGAACTGAGAGGGCAATTTAGCGAGAGCTATATGGGAGGGCACATCCTTTGCCAGATTTAGTGAGTGGAAATATGGGAGGGCACATCTGTTTCTCAATTTAGAAGGAGGGAGAGCTGGGAAGGCACATCCGTTGACTGTTTTAGCGGGAAAGAGCGATGGGAGGGCACATCCGTTATCCGATTTAGCCGATAAAATGGGAGGGTACATCAGTTTTAATTTAGCGAGAGTGATGGGAGGACACATCCGTTGCTCGAATTTGTGGGAGAGCACATCTGTTGCCCGATTTAGAGAGTGGGAGAGATGGGAGGGCACATCCGCTGCTCTATTTAGCGGGAGAGGGATGGGAGGGCACATCCGTTGTCCGATTTAGCGGGAGAGCTGGAAGGGCACTGTAGTTTGAATTGGAGAGTGGGTTTGGGTACTACAGTTTGTATTAGCTGGAGAGGTGGGGGGTTGGGGGGTAGGGGCAGACTTTGGGGGAAGACTTAGACGGGAGAGATGTTAGTTCCCAATGACTGTCTAACAGCCACCAGACTTGAGGGACGTGGATTAGGGGTGATTGTTCTCAATCATCGAACCACGTTAAAAAAAGCGAGGCTCATGACAAAACTCTCCTGGGTGGGCCGTGGAATATTTGTTGGTGCTGTGGCTGCACTTTCGTTTTCTTCTTGTAGATGAAAACTTTAGTTTGTAAGTTATATTTTAATCTTTTTGATAATTGCCTAGAGCATGCATTGCTAAAATGTAGATTATACCACAACATTTTGTGATTTTTTTTTTTTTTTTTTTTTTTTTTGTAGAAATTTAATTTGGCAACTTTCATACTGTTTTAATTTCAGTTGGTCGCAGTGCACGGCACGGATGTGAATTCCAGAGCCGTTGTGCGGGCTACTTTAGTAGTTAAGGACTCCGCATGACTGAGCTCTTTCCCTACCAGTCGGTGTATTAAATAAAATTAGTAAGTTCAGCACTGTTTGATTGAAATGAGAGCAGCGATGACCACGACAACCCTAGGCTATACGGCGTATTGCCGTGGTCAATGCATGCGAAAGCCTGCATGAAAGAGTACCATGGGTATTTAAGAAGACGGTGCAATACACGTCGCCCAGTGAGTAGATGTATGAAAGGAGTCTTGCCCACATGAATGCATACCCTACATAATTGTATGTAATAGTTAAAATCTGAATATATGTTAATTTTGGTTAATAAGCTCAATAACAGTTTTATAAAAATAGTCTAGCAAGTAGATCTGACAATTGTAACTTCTATCCATACAATTGAACTAAGTCCTGTGGCAATCTGTATAGTCCTTAGTACTAACTTTAACCCTTTCAGCACAAAAACAATGCAGAAACTAATTGTAATGGATTAAGTTAGATTCAAATAGATTTATAATTATTATAGCGATGGTGAAATTAATGAATTCATTAATAATTTACTTTCAATTATAAAGTAAATTGGTTAAAAATAGATTAACTTAAATTCATCTTTAATCGCTCTTGCATTCATAATTCGCACCGTTGCTTTGATCTATTAGCTCTTGTGCTAATTTTCATACAGACCATTTGAATGTTCGCTGAATGTAAACTATTTTTGTGCAGGGTGTAGTGGAGCCAATGAACGACCTGGCAAGCATCTCTTGGATTCCTGTGGCAGTTATCAATTGACACTGGTAAGCATGCATGAACAAAATTTAGTTTAATCTCTGAAAGAAAAATAAATTTGGTTTCTGCAGAACTATTTTGGCTGCTCTGTGAATGAAACAGTCTTTAACATTTTAGTTCTGTGTATAAGCTTGATCGAAATCTAGGGAGGAAACTAAACACATATATGAATAAATGAATTAATAGATCAAACAAACGGTCTGCCTCCCCTTAACCTGTGTTCTCAGACTGTGCTCACTAAAAAAGTCCTTCCCATCAGAACCTACACCTTTGGTCAACCAGCTTCACCTCTGAAGTAAAGCCGGTATCACACGAGCGCTTTTTCCCTTAACATTTATCCTCAACAATGGTCTGGTAGCTTATGAGGTTAACATTTAAATTATTTCGGTTACGTACATTCATCTATCAACAGGCTAGTCTCAGATACCAGTGCAAAATACTCCAGAAATTTTGCCGGAATTGTTTTGATTATCGAATGTTGACTAAAAAAGCTTGTGATACCGGCTTAAACGCTGATCTCGCTGAAAGTTTAATTTCTAGTAATTGTTTTCTTTAATCCAATTCGAGGCAAGCCCCTGGATATATCTGTATTGACGACCCTAAGGTCGTAGGACAATTATTAGATTATTAAAAATCCCTTTGATAGCGAATGATTAGGGACTGCGTCGCCGTGATGACTGCTGAACCGTAACATATTTAACAAGAGTTTCTCTCTCCGCGCAAATTTGAGGTGGGCACAGCTAACTTGAATAACTGGTATTTCACCAACTCGAAAGTAAACTTTGATAACGCTAATCAGATCAATTGCTAACAGAAAAACAAAATGAAGCTAGCGGGAACGTTAACCACTTTTTTCTTGTTTGCTCTAAAAAAATGAACATGCCTTGGAGCTAAAATTGCAAATATGTAGCCTACTGATTAGACACGGCTTTCTAAAACGTAGGCTAGAAGAATCCTAGAATACAAAGATGTGTATATGTGTACTGTATTCTCAATAGGTAGGCTATTAACCCTTTCACGCACATATGATGCAGAGTTTGCCAGATTAGCAATACGAAAGTTCTCTCCTTCTTATAATTACCTCTCCAAAATAAGTTTACTGCCCACAGCTAACTCAAAGACAACTGCAGAGGTTGAAGTAACTAAACTAAAGGTTTCTAAATACCTCTGATGGTAACAAAGGCTTTAAAGTATCCCTAATAGGCTCAAAATCGCGTCATATGTCGGAGAGGGTTAATTAGGTGTATTTCTGGTCTTTCCTACTGTTAACATTATAAGACTTCAACATGATACCATATATACATAATTTATCTCCTATGCTTCCTCTTTGCGCTAACCAAGATTAGAAGTGTCTAGGTTACTTGTACCCCCCCCCCCCCCCACACTTTGCCTAGCTCCATGACGTGGTGTGGGGGCTTACGAGTTGGCAGTTGGGGCGCTCGGGGTTATTACACCACTCCACCTGCCAACTCAATCTAATTTTGCTAGGCGCTTTCCTTCTCTTACTATGAGTATTTTGTTTCTTCTGCTATCCTCGGGGAAGCCAACCCGTGAGTTTATCTCCTCCCCTACTAATTTAACCCCTTCAGTACCATAAATAGAGCGGCGGAAAGAAGCTTAGGAAGAATATGATTGATAGGAAAAAGAACACAAAAACCATGGTGGAATAGGGAAATCAAGTAAGATGTGAAAGAATGAATGGAAACAGAAAGGACAAGGGTGATAGAGAAAAATAGGTTGGAAGGCGGAAAGAGGGAAAAAGGTAATACAAGCGGTAAGGACATAACAAGAAATAAAGGTAAAAATACTAATACAAGAGGCAATGATTAAACATGAGAAAGGAGTAAAGATCATAAATAGGGAAATCTGCTGGATATTGAAGGAAAGGATGAATAGAGCCATAGAGAGAACAGAAATAAGTGACTAACAAAACTGGTTCAGAAGAGACAGGAGGGGGACAAAAAACATTTATATACTAAACGAAGTGGTAGGGAAACTGAAAAGAGGAAAGAGAACAGGATACTTCATTTTTAGATATAGAAAAAAGCGTATGATCCAGTAAATAGGGAACTGCTGTGGAAAATAATGGCAAGGAGTGGGATACCAGAAAAATATGTCATAACATCGATGTACCAGAACACAAAGGCGAAGTACGTTCTAGGAAATATAGAAACGGGATGGGTAGAAAGCAAGAGGGGAGTAAGGCAGGGGTGTGTACTATCGCCGCTATTATTCGCGCTCTATATGGAAGAAATGACAGAATAAAAAAGAGTGGGAGAGGGGATAGATATAAACAAAGACGATGTAGTCCTGATGGCAGAACCAGGACGAGGGTTGCAGACTCTGCTAGAGGAAGCAACAAGATTCGGGGAGGAATTAGAAGTAAGATTCAGCAAAGAAGAGAGCAAACACATGAAAATGAATGGACAGCTACAAGAGGATGAGGAGTAGACACTAGAAGGAAGCTGAATGAAGAAGACTAGAGAATATAAATACCCGGGGGTAACAATTACAGAGAAAGGGTTTGAAAAGGCAAAAAGCGAAACAATAGGGCAAATGCAACTATGACTATTGATAGTTTCGGTGGTCTTAACTTTCCATCGGTACCTCTTGCAAGTCATTTTGTTTTTCTATATTCCAACTATATATCTATACTTACATAATTATGCATACTGTATACACATTTAGATTATACTAACTGTTCTCAATTCTGTATCTGTTGATTTGCGAGTTCTATTAATATATTTTCCCTTTTTTCCAGAACTTATACAGAATGACTTTTTCTTTCATTCCAATCTTATTAAATAGAAATGTACCGATTATATCATTTTCATTCTCTTCATATGGTTGTTGCAGTTCTCTTATTGTGGCTCGCTCTTGTACATATTCTGGACATTTCAGGATATAATGTTTCAGATCTTCATTTTCACCTTTACACGTATTACAGTTTGTTCTTTCATTTGTGTGTATTTTCTCTCATTTAAGGGTAAGGTATTGGTTCTTGCTTTATACAAATTGATAGATGGTCTGTTGTCATTAATAAAGTCTTCTCCAATTGATTTTTCCATTTCTCATATATTTCCAAAGTAATCTTGCTATTCACTTCTTCCCATTCATTTGTGTCCCATTCCTTCACTTTTTTCTTCAGGGTTTCTATTATTTTCTGTTAAGTTGATGTACAGTTGGCCAACTTAGTCCTGCGAAAAAAAATTGTGAGTTGAAGTGTGTAGCATTTCATCCGTAGTAAACCATGTAGTTTTATGAATGAATCCCTCAAACCCTATGGCGTGTAAAAGACGGGACGTGATTGGTTGTGCTGAGAAATATCGGGAATCTCTGTTCTCCTTTATTTGCATTATTTGGGAGTAAGTAGAACTTCCAGAATTATGTTAGGTAATATAGAGATATGAAATAAAGAAGCTTACAGGTATTACTAACACATAACCTATCCTTACTGAAATTATTAGTCAAGGCAGAACATGCGAGTGTGTCGATAGTAGTAGGGTTGAGCTTAGTTTTAGTTTAATAGAGACGGCACGGCGGGTTTTAATGACTCTCAGCTGAATGGTTGTATTAAGGATGCCTGCATATTGAATGTTTGGCTTATAACATCTATGGACAGTAAAATTAAATATTTTTCATAGCATGACGTGTAACATGAAGTTTGTAGTGTAAATGTAACTTGGTCTTGCATGAAAATTTTGCTTTATTAGTTATGTGGTGGATATTAAATACCATGTTCTATTTTCTTGGAAACCAAGACTCAAAAAGCGCCCTGGTAATGAATGGCTTCCTCTTTAGAATGTGAGAGATCCTCCATAATATTTTCAATTAAATCACGTAAATATTTGTGTATATCTAAGCAATCTTCAGACGATTTTTTCAACTTAGTAAGGACTAGTCAGTTAAATGATTAACTGAAATTTGATTTAACCCCTTGATCCTTATTTTTTTTTTATAATCTTCGCAAGGACACGTAGCAGCAGCATTAATAACAATAAAGAAGTCTTCGCCTGTTTGAAAGAGTAAAGGTGAATAAAATATATTGGTTGTAGCTGGAATTACAAAGTGATCATAGGGTTCAAAAGGGTTGACTAATTATGTTTAACCTAACTATGGGAGGCGTTTCCAAATCCGAAAACAGTTGCCTAATGTTTGCCATACTACAATAATATATACAGTGTGCCAATGTATCAACAGTTAAGAACAAAATAAACAGACACAAATTATTAGAAGAATAACGGTTGAAGGCCAGAACTATTTGTTATTTAGTTAATGTGCATTTTACAGAGTAATATAAACTCTAGTTGTTATTGTATCATGTTTGCATAGTAGTTAAGTTTATGCAATGGCCTCTAGTAAATATATATATTTAATTATATTTATATGTTTAATTGATTGTTCCGCTTCCTAATTTGAAATACCTTTTATCTTTAATGCTTAAAGCACTTCAGACATTTCAGTCTTTTGCAACGGCAATTTTATCGACTTAAAGCTCGTTCTTCCACACAACCATGATTGTGGTAGAGTTGGTGGTGGTAGTGTGGGGAGGGCAAACGACCAAATAGTCTAGTAAAGGGTTGCCACTTTATAATAATTGGAGCCATTTCATTGCAGAATATGTTTAAAGGATTATGCTAAATAGAAAAGGAAGTCCTGATTATCAATACATTATTTAATACATACCGGTACACATTTGCTGATAGAGAACAACACCGGCTTCTATCACTCGTATAAACAGCCGCATTAGTTTTCAGTTCAGGCATTGGCAGACAAATATTTTCTCGGGTAACGTGATGTGCTTGGAGTTTGCGGAGAGGATGAAGATAGGAGTGTTATAATGTAGCACAACAAACTTCAGATGACGCCCCCCCCCCCCACCCTGCCCCCCTTTGCCCAAACCAAAATCAAATGCAATAAAAATAAATCATATCAATCACACACACACACACACACACCTAAACCGAATATAAGTAACTGTAAGTATAACTAAGTGGTAATCATATTGATGAAGTTTATTGAATTTCTGTATTATTCCTCCTTTTAGGCTACTAGAGGTAACTGAAAACATATGCATAGGCAGAAGCTGCAAAACAGTATTTAGGTATTTAAAACATATATATTATATTAAAACACTAGATTAGCGGGCTAGCGGTTTATTTATATGTACCGCCCAGCGGGGTGTTTTTAGCCAAAATAGGGCTGTTTACGTGATCATTTTCATGCCTAAATAAGACCCAGAGCGTAAAACTAGTATCTATCCCTGAAAGGGCATAAACAGAGCTTTCCAATGACACCATAACGATCCTTTTATGATGGCTAGTTTTCTTGCAACAACCGTGCAACGCGAGTGCAAAAAGCATGTAATTCGGCACTTTCCCCATACAATTCCGTATATAGCGAGTGAGAGAGGGAGGGAGGAGGTGGGATTCGTGTCAGTAGGTTCGCCGCGGTGGTCTGGAGCAGTCATACGCTCGCTACTCTCCTGCCACCACTTGTCTCTCTCTCTCAGCATCATTACGTGCTGAAATTGCCACACGACCTATGTCGAGCGCCGCCAGATAGTCCAGATTTATTATACTCGACTTATGTTGCGCCCCGACAGTTAGGGGTTAAGGAAGTGTCTTAGTCGAGGAGTTATTCTGTTAAGCTTTTCTATATTTTATTTTAGGATGATATTGATCCCAAGATAACTTCTCATACTGGTACCTATTTTTGTTGTTTTGTTTTCCATTTTGCGCCTCGCTCTCTATTTAAATTTAATATATAAAATTATCATTAATTATGAGGAGTGTGAACAGCAACAAAAATGCTGCTAATTTTTAAGAAAACGGAGAGGTAGAATTAACTTCACATATTGAGCAATGCATTGAAGTAGATTTGGGTACGTTGCGTGAATTTGTCCAAACATATATTGACAGACGATACATTCTCGCAATAAATATTAAGATCGGCAAACCAGTTAAAAGGTTAACTAATATGGTTACGGATCCTTGAAGTCACACAGCTGTGTATGGACAGTTTGTAGTTACATTAACAAAAACAAATGAGTTATAGTCTGATTAGCCTTATACCTTATGCCTCACCTGCACAGAGTATTCCAGGTAGGTATCACAAACACCTCTTCCTGCCATTTACTTCACTACACTAAACAAGCACACCACACTTCTGTCACAAAAATTACTCGTCCCTACCGAAGTCTGGCTCTGTATTTTCTTCGTCCCCACTTGGGTTTATTCGGTCTGGCTTGAGTTTTTTCGTCCCTACCTGCTTTCAACTCTGGGGGAGGAACTTGCCACAGGCAGCTCTGCCTTTTGTCTCCCTCATCCACATAGGAAAAACAAAAATAAGTGTTGAACTTTATGACATAATTCAATAATGTAGTTGGAATTAGAAAGTCATCCGCATATCTTTGATAAACACACTCCTTTGTAGGGATGCAAATGACTCCATTTGATATTAAATATGTTGGATGTTTATTCTTCATATATTATGTGTGCCTTATTACAGCATAATTATATACTAAGATATAAGAAAATATATTTTTAATTAAGCACAAATAATACAAACATACACAATCCGACAATATCATCATCAAAATAGAATGGCGCTATTTTTTTTTTTTTTTTTTTCTATATTCCAACTTACTTCCTCTCGGGCATAGGCTGAGAGCCTTAACATTCACCGCTTGACAATGAACAGTGAAGCCCGTGAGGTCTTGTTCCAGTCTAGGGAGTGAGACAAGTGAAGCACGTAGAGTACAACGAGCACCTGCCATCTTGCCTTCACATGAGGCACGGTGCTCACTCATGGCCCGAAACTACCCCATCTCTGAAGCCACCTCGTTCCCGTGCTTCACTGTCTCACTCCCTACACTCGGAATCTCACACTTACACACACACACAACGCCACCTGTTGAGCAGATAACTCACCAGGAATTGCACCCCTATAGCATATTTTGAATATGGGAATATTCATACAGTGCTATTTAATCAGGGAACAATGAGGGTATTTTATTGACGTTTCGGTGGGCTTTGTGGTAATGAACTGATACTAGGTACAGCACAAATTCCATCCCAATAATATCTTCCCATTGATACATCGGGATTTGAACCCGGGACCTTTGGATTACCAGGCCAGTGGCAAGACCACTCCACCACACCTCCCCTAGTTGCATCCATACACTGGATGGTGTTGATCACGGATATGTTTGTCCCTTCCTTTCTCTGGAATACTGGGGGTGTAGAAGGTGGAGCACAGAATGTGATCTAGGGTTGGAAGAAGATATTCTAAATGAGCGAAAGCTTTTATGCTTGGGGAGCCGATCATCATTTAAGATCTTGCAAACTATGTCTACATTTATGTGTTTCCAAGTATCGCCAGCATATGACACTAAGTTTCAGAAGGATCTCTCTTAACAAGATTATTATAATACTAAATAACTTCAAGACGATAATCACATATTTATAGTTCCAGTTGCTTTATTGTATTGTATTCAGCTTACGAAGAGCCTCTGATAGTCAGATTTTAAAGGAAAATTTAACGGCCTGTCGCCGTTATCCCCGAAGGTGTGGCCACGAACGAACCGCCCCCATGCACCTCTGTCCCCAGTCAGTCGAGGCCCCTCTCCCAACCAGCACCGCCCTCGTTCATTAACCCTTAAAAAGCGGCCCACCACTTAAGTCGAGTTAAATGAAGCTGGACTATGTGGCAGCGCTCGACATAACTCGAGTGGCAATTTCAGCACGTAATGTGGCTGAGAGAGAGAGACAAGTGGTGGCAGGAGACTAGCGAGCGTATGACTGCTCCAGACCACCGCGGCGAACCTACTGACACAAATCTCAGCTCCCTCCTCCCTCTCTCACTCGCTACATACTCAATTATGTACCGAAAGTACCGAATTACCTGCTTTTTGCACTCGCGTTGCACGGTTATTGCAAGAAAACTATCCATCATACAAGGATCGTTATGGTGTCATTCGAAAGCTCTGTTTATGCCCTTTCAGGGATAGATACTTGTTTTACGTTCTGGGTCTTATTTAGGCATGAAAATGATCACGTAAACAGCCCTATTTTGGCTAAAAACACCCCGCTGGGCGGTACACATAAATAAACCGCATAGGCCGCTCGTAAGGTGTTAACTTCCTCACTCCATCCTTCCACCTCTCCTGCAGTCTACCTCTCCCTCTCTGTCCCTCCACCTCGCTCTCGTACACCCTCTTAGTCATTCTCTCGCTTTCCATACGTTCCATATGGCCGAACCATCTCAAGTTGTTCCTTTTCACACTTTCCAGTACATCTACCTCCACACCACACCTCCTTACTTCTTAATTAGTCTGTCTATCCCTCCATGTAACTCCGCATGCACTTCTTAAGTAATTCATTTCCACTGCTCTCACTCTTGATCTGAGTCTCTCAACCAATGTCCATGCTTCGCTTCCGTAAGTTAGTGTCAGGATTACCACACTGTCATGCAAGGACTTCTTCACTTCCATACTGACCACTCTATTTCTTGTTACTGCTTTCAGCGTTCCTACAACCCTCTTCCATACGTTCTTTTCCCCTGTTGTACCCTCTCCCGCACTTCTTCATCCATAGTCCCATCTTTTCTCAACACACTGCCCAGATACTTAAAAGAGTTGACGATCTCCATAGCCTGACCGTTCAGCTTCACCTCACACTCTGTGACTTCACCCATTTCGAAGACCATAACCTTGCTCTTCCCCGCATTTACCTTCAAATTCCGTTTTTCGCACACTGTTCCAAACTCATTTACCAGACCCTGCAACTCTCATTCATTATCACTCATCAGAACTGTATCATCCGCAAACAGCTGTATAGGTAGCTTCCACTCAATTCCCTCCCTTTTCAGCGATACACCAACATCCACTGCTCTTGATAGTATTTCTTTCATGACTCCATCCATATATACAGTAAGCAACCACGGGGACATCACACACCCCTGTTTCAAACCAACATTCAGGTCAAAGAACTCGCTCTGCTCACTCTCCACACGTACTGCCACCTTTGCACCCTCATACATGCTCTTCACTGCTTTCAGCAACTTGCCATCTACTCCATATATTCTAAGTGTTTTCCACATACCTTCTCTATCCACTCTGTCATAGGCCTTCTCCAAGTCCATAAAGGCAACATACATCTTTTGTTTCTTCTTCATATATTTATCCACAACACAATTCAGGGCAAAAATCTGATCTACACATCCTCTTCCCTTCCTAAAACCTCCCTGTTCGTCGCCTATCCATTTCTCGGTTCTCACTCTCACTCTTTCAATCACTCTCTCAATCACTACCCTACTGTATACCTTCCCTACTACACTTAGAAGACTTATTCTTATTTTAATTAATTTCATTGGGGGTGTTTGGTGTTGTGGTGAAATTAATAAAATATGGATTCTCTATTAACAACATAAAATTATATAGGTATGAATCAAATGTCTATTTCTACGGTATGCTAGCAAATTCTTGGTAGTAAAAGTATTCTAGGACAGATGTAAGATAGTTATAATAACTTATTAATAGCCTACAGCTAATAACTTGTTGACATCGAAGTGGCAGTGTATTTTCCCCTTGTCATCTGAAGCTATGTTGCTCCATACTGTATTATGATCCTATTCTTAGTTATCCATTACCTTAAAAGCCGATTACATTTGTGGCCTAGAATTGTTGTCTGGGCGTCAGATTCAATGAATGTTGGTGGTTGTGTTTGATCAAAACCTGTCTTGCGTTATATCACCAAATGAGTACCGGAGTGCACTAGACTACTTGGCTAGTTTATGTATAAACTGAAAATCCCTGCTATTCTATATAGCGTAATAATGTTATTATATTATGTAATGTCTCTATATCTATCTATTGCCCGACGCCGTGAACCCCGAAGGGGTGGCCACGAACGAACCGCCTCCATGCACCTCTGTCCCCAGTCAGTCGACGCCCCTTCTCCCAACCAGCACCGCCTTCATTCATATACTATCTCACTCCATCCTTCCACCTCTCCCTCTGTCCTTCCACCTCGCTCTTGTATACCCTCTTAGTCAATCTCTTGCTTTCCATCCGTTCCATATGGCCGAACCATCTCAAGTTGTTCCTGTTCACACTTTCCAGCACATCTACCACCACACCACACCACCTTCTTACTTCCTCATTCGTCTGTCTATCCCTCCATGTAACTCTGCACGCATTTCTCAAGTAAGTCACTTCCACCGCTCTCACTCTTGGTCTGAGTCTCTTCCAGAACGTCCATGCTTCGCTTCCGTAAGTTAGTGTCGGGATTACCACGCTGTCATGCAAGGACTTCTTCACTTCCATACTGACCACTCTATTTCTTGTTACTGCTTTCAACGTTCCTGTTGCACCCTCTCCCGCACTTCTTCATCCATAGTCCCATCTTTACTCAACACACTGCCACGATACTTAAAAGAGCTGACAATCTCCATAGCCTGACCGTTCAACTTCACCTCACACTCTGTGACTTCACCCCTTTCGAAGACCATAACCTTGGTCTTCCCCGCATTTACCTTCAAATTCCGTTATTCGCACATTGTTCCAAACTCATTTACCAGACCCTGCAACTCCCATTCATTATCGCTCATCAGAACTGTATCATCCGCAAACAGCAGTATAGGCAGCTTCCACTAATTTCCCTCCCTTTTCAGCGATACACCGCGATTATGTAATTACAGCGATTATGTAATGTAATGGTGTCAATTACCTTAAATTAGCAACCAGTCACTCACAATGTGCTAGTTTACACCTCGCCCCACTCACCCCCACCCTCACTCCTACCACCACCTCCACAATCATGGGTTGTGGAAGGATTAGAGGGGCTCATTTTGGGTTTGGTAAAGATATTGCATACAAGGGCCGTAACAATAAACTGTAACAAGTACGGTATACCGAATTAGTTAGCGTGACAATTCATTAGATTAATTCAATCATCTGGTAATAATAGCATTTTACTTTCTATAGACGTTTTAAGCTACATTTCAACCAGTTTACAGGCATCTTGAAAACAACCATTCCCTTGTTAGCTGTGTAGTCCCGCCACGCCGTCTTGATTAAACCAATTCGAATTCCCACCCTCCTGCTGCCGCCACACTGATATTCCTGCCATGTCTATTCATTAATATACTTATGTATGGTTATGTATGAATAATAATTGTATACACCATTTCATATTCATCTAATGCTCAACGTCTTTCTTGAAGTTATTCCTACCCTGCAGTAATGCAAATATGAAAGAAAATTGAATTTCACGATGTTCCTCACCTCGACCAATCGTGTCCCTTCTTTCACACGCCTTTCGGTTTGAGTTGTTCATTTATAAAACTAGGTTGTTTACTACGGGTGAAATGCCACACACCTCCACACACAACATTTTGTCGCAGAACTAAGTTGGCCAACCGTACCTTAGGTTTATGTTTTCCAGATAACCTCTTATCATTTTCATCTATTTATTGTTTTAGTTTATCCTCATCTCTTGTTATGTCTTTTAATAGTTGACTTTTACCTTCCTCTATGCCTTTTATGTATGTCAGTTTTCCTTTAATTTTTCTTGCCTTCATAGAGGAGGCCCCTATTTCTCCTCTTATTGTGCAGTTGGGTGCATATTTTGCTACCCCTAGTATTGTTCTATACACTCCATGTTCAATCCTTTGCAGTTTCTTTGTCTGTCTCTGATAATAGCATGACATTTGTTCCATACAATATAGAAGGTACTGCTAAACTCTTCCAGTATGTTTTCCCAATTACCATTTTGTGGCAACTTTTTGCTATTACTGAGTAAGTTACATTTGCCTGTTTGTGTGCTCTTTCTATCATAATCTTCGTTTGCGCTTTAAAAAGATTTCTCTTGTTTTTTAAAGTTATTCCTAGATATTTAATAGGGTCTGTCACCTTTATTGCTTCTATGATTTCAGGTTGATTTTCTAAATTGTATAAGTTATTACTTTTATATTTATTAATTTCAAGACCAAATTTGCTGCTTATTTCTGTAAGTAATTTTGTTAGCTGCCTCTTCTAATGATTCTGATAACAAAAGTCCATCATCAGCAAAGAACAGGATATTTATTTTAAAAGTATCATTCCTAAATCCCTTTCCTTTTTCTTCCAATTCTTGTATTATTAAATATGTTATTAATTTGAACAGTGTTGTTGATCCTGTGCAGCCTTGTTTGATATCGCTACTTATTGCTATTTCTTTATCAATGTGTTCAAAGTTAATATTTGTTTTATTATCTTTATACTGTATATATTTGAACAGTATCTATTAAGTTAGGGTGTATTTTGTATTTTAATAATGTTTCAATTAATTTATCTCTTTTTATGGAGTCATATGCTTTACTAAAATATATTGAAGTTACAATTAATGGTTCTTTTCTTTTAAAACTTTCCTCTACACAATATTGCAGTATGAACATATAATCCTCAACTTTCCCTCTCTTTGTGAATCCTGCCTGTTTGTTTCTTATTTCATTATTATTTTCCAGGTGGTTTTCTACATCTTCTCCTACTAGTGACATGCACATCTTGTATGAAATATTGGTTAGAGCATTATTGGTCTTAAATCTGCAGCTGTTGGCTTTGTTTTCTTTGGTATCATCTTGGTTTTTGATGTTTTCCACTCAGTAGGTTTTTCTATTTTTTCCATTTCTACTTTAAAACATTCAGTCAGTGTTGTGACACATACCTCACTAGTGGGGCGGATAAGTGCAGATTTTACCTTGAATCATTCAAATGATGATACAAGCACCAAATTTGGCATGAATATCTGCGAGAGGCTATATTTTAAGAAAAACATGTTAGCCACCAGAAAATCCAAGATGGGTGCTATTTTTCAAGATGGCCGCCAATGCAATAAAGTTTTGACATGAAATTTGACACAGATGTCCAACATAAAATATATTGGTACCAATTATAATGTTATTTACTATGCTGTAAACGATGCCATCATTCTTAAATATCTCACAATCTTATAAGCCACTTAAAAATGCAGGATGGCCGTAATTTTTCAAGATGGCTGCCAATGAGTTCATGAAAATACACATTTTGATGCACAATTTGATCAGTATGTCCGATATGAATGATTTTGGTGTTGATTCCTATATTTTTTACCCCAGTAAATCCATTAAGATACCAACAGCAAAACTCAGAAGCACTATGAGACCATTTATTAGTGACAAAGTAGAAATCTGGTTGCCATCCTGCATTTTTCAGTGGATAAACAAATTCTGAGACATTAAAGAATGATTACATTGTTTTCTGCATGGTAAATAACGTTAGAATTGGTACCAATATAATTCACGTTGGACATCAGTGTAAAATGCCATGGCAAAACATTATCGCATTGCTGGCCATTTTGAATAATGGCATTTTCAGGTGGCTAACAATTGTTTCTTTAAATATAGCCTCTGGAGGATATCCATGCCAAATGTGGTGCTTGTATCACCATTTGAACGATTGTTTCACTTATCTGCCCCTCTACACTCTCTGACAATGATTAATAGAGCTCTCATTTTAAAACATCTGGTCCTTGTGCTTTTTTATTTTTTAGATTTTTTAGGCATTTCTTTACTCTTTCTTTAGTTATTTTTGGTTGCTCCATTGGTATTCTTGTATTGCCTTCAATGTTTTGTATATGTCTTCCTCCTAGAACTGGGACTAGTTGGTTATATATTCCATGATTTACATTTGTTTCTAGTTCCTCTATATATTTCTGTTTTGTATTCTCATTTCACACTTGATTGATGTTATTTTCATGTTTTCTGTATATATTTTACCCATAAATCTTCCAATTATTTATCTGCCTCTTCTTCCTTTAGATGTTGTCCTTTGTTAATAATACAAATAATAAGCATGTTACTTATTTCTCATAAGCGCCAATTTTTCCGAAGAATTCACTAGCGGAGCGCTAGTGCGAGAAAGAAAAAGAAAGAAAAAGAAAGAGAAAGAAAACAGAACAAAATCAATGCATCAAAAGAAAGCTTATATATACAACACACATTTAACAATCCCTAGCAGTGGCAAAATAGCCTAAACTCTATAGCCATCTGTCATGACACCTCTCTCAAGATCATAGCTTTTCTCAAAGAGAAAAGTCTTAAGTTGTCTCTTGAAGCATTCAACAGAACTCAGTTGTCTCATGGACAGCGGCAACCTGTTATACAACCTCGGAGCCATGTAGGAGAATGACCTATCAAAGAAATAAGACTGCTGGAAAGCCCTTGGTTCATCAAGACGAAAAGGGTCATTGTCATGACGCACAACTACACCATGGTGTGCCAGTGGGTGCCTGAGCAGCTCCCCAAGGTACCTAGGCTCACTAAATTTGAGAACCTTAAAAGTCACTAAACACAACTTAAATTCTATTCTTGCTCTTACTGGCAGCCAGTGCAGTTCTATGTGAGAGATGTAGTAGGAGTTCTAGGTGGAACACCAAAAATGAGTCTTGCGGCCCTGTTAAGAACAGACTGAACTTTCTTTAAAATATAATTTGGAAGACCCACCAACAGGGCATTGCAATAATCAACGCGAGAGAAGACCAATGAGTGAACCAACGTCAGGAGGCAACGTCTGGTTATAAACGGCTTCACCAAATAGAGATTTCTGATGTGCAAGTAACAACTTTTAACTATCTGGTTTACATGCTCTTTGAAATCTAATCGGGAGTTCACATATACACCCAGATTTCGAACAGAGTTGGCCGGTCGCAGCTGAGATCCACCCACATTGATGGAGAGGGCACCTACTATATCATCAGCTCTTCTATTTCCTCGGATGATGAGAATATCAGTTTTACCATCATTTAGTTTAAGTTTTCTCGCTCTCATCCACTTCTTGATATCAGACATCAACAATTCCATCTTACTCCGTATATCAACTATATTTGTGATTCTCACATAAATCTGGGTGTCATCTGCATAAAAGTGAAAGATAACATATGTGCACGAAGCAGAAGAGACAAACTGCTGATATAAATTATGAATAGGATAGGACCTAAAACTGATCCCTGCGGAACACCATACTGCAGGGGTGTCGAGTCAGAGACCATTTGATTTACCATCACACTCTGGGATCTACCTGACAAGTACGACCCAAGAAGCAAGAGAGCGGAGTCATGCACACCACAATCATAAAGATCACTCGATAACAACTTGTGATCCACTGTGTCAAAGGCCGCAGAGAGATCAAGCAAGACCAATAGTGAGGCCACACCATTGCAAATGTTCTCAACTAGATCATTATGTATTCTAATCAATGCTGTTTCAGTTGAATGATGCTGTCGGTAAGCAGACTGAAAAATTGGGATAGTTTCATTCTGCTGAAGTAGTGGTTGTAATTGGTCAAGTATTGCTTTATATCTTTGATATAAAGGACAGGTTGGAGACAGGACGATAGTTCAACATGTTCTCAACATCAAGTCCAGGTTTCTTTAGACTAGGTCGGAGTAGTGCATGCTTTTCAGAATGTGGGAAGTTACCTTCAGAGAAGCACTTATTAATTATTTTGGAAATAAACTCAACTGTGTGATCATAGACTCTTGGTAGCTTGGAAACATTTATGGGATCCAACGGGCAAAATGTTTTATTGAGGTTTCTTATGTAGGACGAGATCATGTCCACCTCTACTGAGTGAAAGGATGAGAGGACATTATTAGGAATGTGTCGGGGTTGGAGTACAACTGAAAGTTCTTCACCAACAGAAGCATCATCCAGTTCCTGTCTTATGCGAGCTATCTTGCCAGCAAAAAATGACACAAAGTTGGCAGCCAACTCGGCATCGGGTACAGAAGGTCTTAAGCTGACTCTTGTTTTTCCAAGTAAACTGTTTACAATTGAAGCCAACCTCCTCTGGTCGTTACCACATGAGTCAACTTTTCCCTGATAATACACTTTCTTTTCATCTTTGATTGTGTGGACCACGGCTCTTCTGGCTGACAGATATTGCAACCATGTAGAGTCTGTTTTATTTTTCCGCCATTCACGTTCAGCTCTTCTACTTGCTCTTCTAAGAAATTTAACTAGAGTGCTATACCAGGGTGAATCATCTCGTACTATGATTTTCTTCTCTACTTCTGGACAGTGATGATCGAACACTAATTTAAGTGCATTTCTATGTACCTCCACCAGCTCATCTGAAGTAAGGTTGGAAGTATCAATACTTCCCAAGTACTGTTTTATTTCACTGCTAGCCAAATTTTGGTCTGTATTTTTATAATTTCTAAATCTGATTACTTTTTCATGTGTGAGTGGCTTAGGGAAATCAAAGCTGAAAGTAATCAAAGCATGATCAGAGGTATTAGGGTCAGCATTCTCAACATCAACATCCGGAACACCACAACAACCCACAGGAGAGAGAACCAAGTCAAGGGTGTGTCCCAAGATATGAGTTGGGTGGGACACATGGTTTACAAAATTGTTCTGATCAGTCAACTCATGGAACTCAGGAGAGAACGGCTTCAGATGAGGGCTGTCAGCCCAGTAATTAAAATCTCCACATATCAAAAGTCTTCCGGTTTTAGCAGAAAATTCCTCGAGAAACTGCCCAAACTCTTCCATAAAACCCCTATCTGTGCCACAATGGCCAGGCCTATAGACAACTGTCATTCTTAGAATTTGTTGATGGAGTTATATTTCCACTTCCAACAGTTCATAATAAAGAGGGGCTGGGTTATGGCTTATTTGCAAGATATTCACCAGAGATGTGGAGTAGACAACTGCCACTTCACCACCCGGATGATCTCCCCTAGGCCTAGGAACATTTTATTATGGAATGGGTTTTAGGCAATGCCACCTGGATAATATTCAGATCTGACTCGAACAACCAGGCCTCAGTGAGACATAATACATCAAGGTTACGTTCATCCAAGATCTCGCAAATATGATCCATTTTGTTACGCAAGGAACGAACATTCAACAGACCCAATTTCAACTGGCTCCCTTGTGCATTTTTCATTTTTTTGAACCTACAAAATTGGTGTTTTCAATAACTTTATTTCTCTGAGCTGTCATTAGAGGACAATTTCTACTTGAGGCGAAATTATTTGGCGGGTCCGTAACTGATGTGGAGCTCATACAATTTATACATTTGGGGTAAGTCTTGTTGGTGCAGTCTTTCGAGTTATGAGTACCGGCACAGAAGTTGCATTTTGGATCCTCATTTTTCCGATAACACCTGTCACTGGTATGGCCAAAGCCCTGGCAATGGTAACATTGTGTTACCCAGAAGCGATCGTATGCACGACATCTCACAAGTCCAACATACACAGAATTGCCATCATCCACAATGGAAGAGCGTATTTCAGGTGATATTTTTACTACCGCAGTCTTAGTGTGTGCATCACTCCTTTGCTTGGTGAATAGCAAATTCATAGCTAAGCCTTCGTCGCCAGGGACTTTATTCTTGGGTTCTTGTTGAGGATGCTGGGAATGATTTCATTATCCTCAGTCATTAGCAATGCCTACCAGTGTCATTTTTGGCAGCATCTTCTTTGGTTCGGAGACACTGAAGGCACTGTCCACCCCCAAACACTGATTGATGGCCCTTCCTGCGTCTTCTTTGGCTTTCTTGGATGGAAGTACAAGATGTTACACTTTGACTTTAATAGTTCTTGCTGTTTTAACTTATTTATATTTTCCCGTAGCTTCTTATTTTTATTTGAACTTTCTCTTATCTCCGGTTATTTTCCTTTCATGTTTATACATTTCCTACTTTATCATATTTTGTACGTCCTTTTTCTTTGCTTTGTAGAGTTTGGTTAGCATTTCGTTTTCTATTGCATCAGTAGCTTTCTTTTTTGTCTTCACTGTTTTTCTGTCTTTTATGGATGTTCTTATCTGTTCATTTATCCAAGGGGGTTCCTTTGTTATTTGTGTTAACTTTTCTTCTGTATTTCTTTTTTTAATTTTTGGTCAGCGATATTTTGTATTATTCTGTTTAACTCTGTTATGCAACCAATATCTCTACATTGTACTTCTTTTTCTATTTCCTCAGTATACTGTTGTAACGATACTGTATCAGTTTTTGTAATATTCTGTCTCTTCCCATTTTGCCCTTTTGAAGTCTTCGTTATTGTTTGAGAATATTGATAAATTTATCTATATTAGATTATGGTCAGTTATATCTAGTATTCCTTTATCCTCATCAATTACCATATCAATAAACATATCAATAAACATATCATAAAAGTATTGATTCACAAGGACATAATCCACCACACTTCTTTGTTCTCCTCTGCTCCATGTGTACATCCCTTTACATTTGTCATCACTATTTAGTAGTGTAAGTCTGTAGTCATTTATCCAGTCAACAATCATTTTACCATTTCCATCAATCTTCTGGTATCCTAGAAAACCTACATGGCCATTTACGTAGTCTCCCAAAATTGCTACTGCTTCACTATCATTATTTGATTCCTATACCATGTTTTCAATTTCTTGCCTAATTTTCTTCTTTTTTCTTTATCTTCTACTTTATTCTGTACAGAGAAGTATGCTATCATTAATCTTATTTTTGTCTTCCCTAGAGTTCCTCTTAAATGTAATATATATTTATTAATGGTCTCTATTCGGTTTAGATTGATGTTGTCTGATTGTTTGTACTGTACCATCAGTCCTCCTCCCTTCTTATCATTTGCATCCCTCATGTTATCTAATTTTAGTATATTTTTGTTTAGATGGATCTTATCTATTTGTTGTTGTGTTTCAGTGAGACATACTACCATGTTTTATGCCAAAAGTTGTTCTATTTCATACATGTTTGGATTTGTTAGGCCTTGTATGTTCACTAATAATATTTTACTTGGATTTGGGTATTTTTTCCTCTAGGATTTTTCTGTTCTATTGTTGTATCAGTGTGTTTGCATAATTTATTTTACTACCGTTTTCTACTTTATTTATTTCCTCATCTCCTTCAATTCCTCTCTCATTTCTTTCACCTCTCTCCACAAGTCTTTGGTGATCTGTAAAAAAATCCTATACTGATTACCTTTTTCTTTCTGATTGTTATCTTTCTCTTCCGACCTTTCCCCATTTTGCTGTTCTTTCCAGTCTTTACTTATTGTATCTACAGCATTTGTGTTGTGTTGTGTACTGGTATTTGTATTTTTGCTGGTGGTGGTTGTGTGTAAAAACCAATAGTTCCTACCGAAACGGCATTGTCGCCTCTGGTAGTTTCTGCAAATTTTCTGCATATCAGTACTTTGCTTATGTTCTTCTGGTACTTTTGTTACTTCCTTAATTATCTTAACTTCTTCAGTTAGTGTTCTTACTATCCTGTCTTCCTTTTCTTTCTGGACATTTATATTCATGGAGTTTTCTTTTACTTTGTCTGCCATCTTTTGAATCTGGTAGTCTTTTCGGATGTTTTATTGTTTATTTTTGGGATGGTTCCTGTATTTCCCTGTTGTTTCATACCTTTTGCTTCACCTTCTCTATCCTGTGTTTGGTGTCTTTTCATTCTGTCTGTATTTTCTTGTCTGTCTCTTGGATTATACCATTGGACATTTGGGGTGGATTTATGGTTTTGTGGTTTGTAGTGCCACTCTTCCCTAATATGTAATTTGTTGCACGCTCTTCCCATGCAAAATTCTTTCTTGCACAGGGGCTGGTGGTCTTATGTGCACTTATTCCTTTTCAGGCAGATGGTATTTTTTGCTCTTGCATAGTACCAACAGACTCTGATTTCATTTATGTCTTGACTAGGCCTACTGATACTAGTATTATTTTGTTATTTGTCTGGCTCTGTTTGTACTTCTTTTGCTTCAATGTTGTTCAACCCATTTTTTTTATTGACATAGTTGTTTTCATTGTCCTCTTTCCTTACTATCTTTCTTTCCACATCTTCAACTTTCTTTAGTGATTCTCGTAGGTCTTCATCTCTCTGTCTTATGATATCTCTGAAGTTAAGAACTAGATCATTTAAATGTTTCTAATTTTCTCTTGCAAAAGTTCTCTCCTGTATTAGTTTCTCCATGTTTGTTTAACTTTCTTTCAATGCTTTCTTCAGCTTCTCCATAATGCTTTTTAGGCTATTTACTTCTGTTTCATATTGTTCAGTTTTGGTTTTCCATTTGTTCTCCAGATTTTCTTTATTTCCATTTCCCTCACGATCTTCTGCATTTTCCTCTTCTGTGTGATCCCTTTTTTGCTTCCTATTTGTATTTTCTCTGCATCCATTGCAGAAGAATTTTAAGTTCAGAGGTTCTTCTTCTGCCACTGCCCTGTATAATTCTTGACTCATCTTGTGATCAATGCAGTTCTTCCTATTTCCAGTTGTGATGTGGTACCAGATTTTGCATTCATCACATCTCATTGCTTTCTCCTGTGATGTCACATTTTTCTTGCAGCTTCCACACGGGTATTTCATTTGTGTTGTTTTTTCCTCTCTGTCTGGAGTTGTTGCGATCTGCTTGGTGTTCTTGTTTTTGTTCATGTTCATAGGCGAGTTTATTTCAATTTGGTTTGGTGTTACTTTTCTCACCTAGTTTGGGGACAGTTTGCTCAGTTTTCTTGGGAACTGTTGGTCTTCTCTACCAAAATCTCATCCAACACCATGTTGTTGGGAACTTGAGCCATAGCCATTTTTAGCCTAGCCTAATTTTTCTTTATCAATTTACTAAGAAACAATTATGAAAATTGACCTATCTCACTACAACCGGTTTCCCTAAGCCCCACAGTATTCCTGGGATAATTACATACCCCCCCCCCCCCCCCCCCCTGATAAAAGGGGTGCACCACTTGAACAGTGCAAAGGGATGTTCTGCCCTGGCTGTGGGGATACCCCGTTTGGGGACCTACTTCCTAGACCTAACCAAAGTGCCACCCTATTTACCCTTCTCCTAAACCACCCCGGCCTACTGAGGCCCCCTCGCGCCAATGGCCATCAGGGTTCAGCGTCAGAGAAAGGGTAAGGGACTCTAGTTGGCAGAACCTGTGTAATGGGACATGCAAATCATCAAAGAATTATCAGGCATGGAAGTTGTGACAATGCATATGGCGCCCTTTAACAATGGCATGGGAGACTATGGAGTGCGACAAGATTAAGAGCGAATAGCTATGAAATAGTGCGAAGGCTGTGGAAAGGACTGGGAGTGCCTGCGATTATGTATGGCATGGAGGCGGTGGAACCGACAGAGGCAGAAACGAGAAAATTAGTAACATACAGAATAAAATCGGAAGGACGGGATTAGGGGCGAATAAATATGTAGCACAGGAAGCAATCCGGGGAGAAATGGGGTAGAGTAAGTTTGATGAAAGGATAGGGAAAGATAAAGGGAAGTACAACGTGAGGCTAGAAGGGATGGAGGAAAATAGGTGGCCAAAGAAGGTATACAGATGGGAGAGCGAGGGAAGTAAATGGAACAGGGAATGTAAAAGAAGGCCGGAAAAGGGATAACGGTGGGGAGGGGGAGGACGTGGTAGGTAGGTAGGTCCAAAAAATAACTGTCTATAGTACTATCCTTCTACTCTAAACTTCCCCTCTTACTAACGTTTCTGAGCCAGTACCGATAAAAAGGTCAGCCTTGTGGATCTACGCGGTCTACGGGCAAGCTATAAAGAAGATCATGACGTAATTTTCATCATTCTGGTTACCATTAGACAATTTTCTTTAGCTTATAATCTAGGTCAGGACTCCAAGGGGTAAAAACTATCTCAATATACCCTCTGGATAAAATTGGACTTTGGCAAAACTGCATACAATCGTCTAACTGTATCCAGAAGCAAAGGGAAAAAGTCATCATGGTGCGGAAGGGGTTAAGAGTCTGAACCCTCCTGTCTCTTCTGGTGGTTTCCCCAGTTTCCTTTGTATATCTAGTTTAGTGTCCATTTTCATCAATTAACGGTTCTATCGTTGAAGTCACTACCTTCTTCCTGGTGTAACTGTACAATTATTTCGGGTTGGACTTACTTTGATTTGCAACCTGTATGTCTAAAGGCCGCGTCGTACAGACTACGAACGTCGGGCGACAAAGCCCCGAATTGGATGACTTGCATATTAGAACCGAATCAGTCTAAATTGTCCCGAAGTTTTAAGAAGAACAACCCCAGACAATGCCCCGAACGAGTCCAGAAAATAACCTGATAGTCACGATCGATTTACGACAAAGACCCGAACATGACTCGGATATAAACTGATGAATGCCAGAGCATGACCCGACTATACCTCGAATATACCCAGAATCAGCCGACCAGTTTCAACTGAGATACGATGATCAGCCGATCTTCAACCGGTATGAAAGAACCTATGACGAACACACCGGATCGGACAACCATCACACGATTTTAGCACGATGCAAACGAATGTGGGAAGACAACCTGTACCTGCCCTATAGTGTGAACCTCTCTAAAGAATGAATTGGCGTTGTAGAAGGGGGATGTTAAGGGGGCCCACCTTGCTTTTTATTCTCTTTCTCTCCCTCTCTCTTTGGCTTGTATCCATTTGGCTCCTTTCAGCCAACTGTTTTAAGACGTTTATCCCCATCCAGGTGTCGATTTCTTCTTGGCGAGCGAAAGCGAGCCAGCAATGTATGGAGAAATCCGGTTTCGCCGGAGACATTTTTCTATCGAAAAATTTACAAATTTAGCTTGCTGCCAAAACAAAAATATGGTGACCGGTCAATTCAACCCATGGTTAACTCAACCCTGGACAACCCAACCCAGGACAACTCAACCCAAGACCACTCAACCCAGGTCAACTCAACCTAGTCCAATTCAACCCTTGGTCAACTCAACCCTAGACTAACTCAACCCAGGACAACTCAACCCAGACAAACTCAACCCAGGACAACTCAACCCAGACCAACTCAACCCAGGACAACTCAACCCTGGACAACTCAACCCAGGACAACTCAACCCAAACCAACTCAACCCAGACCAACGCAACCCAGGACAACTCAACCCTGGACAACTCAACCCAGACCAACTCAACCCAGGACAACTCAACCCTGGACAACTCAACCCAGACCAACTCAACCCAGACCAACTCAACCCAAACAAACTCAACCCAGACCAACTCAACCCAGGAAATCTCACCCCAGACAAACTCAACCTTGACAAACTCAACCCAGGACAACTCAACCCAGACAAACTCAACCCAGGACAACTCAACCGAGACCAACTCAACCCAGACAAACTCAACCCATGCCGGATAGGCTATCGCGGAGGAGCACAGACGCATGGTAAAAAACGTTATTAATGCACAACTGACAACTAATAAAGAAGCAGTCAAGCAGTGCAATCTAAATATATAAAAGAAAGGCCACTGGCAGACATTACAATACATAAGGAAGAACTAATTGAACTTCTGAAGATAAAGTCTGTCATAAAACTATAAGGGGTTAAGACAGATGTATATAAAATGACATCACAATCACAACTGGTTTGGAGATGGTACCTTTGAGGTTGTCCCCACTATGTTCTTTCAGCTATACACAATCCACTGTAAAGTAGGAAATAATTATCCTCCAGTCATATATTTCTTGCTACCCAATAAAACTGAGGAAACCTATGTTAGAATGATTCATGTAATGAAAGAAATAATTCCAAATGTCATTCCAAAAATAATTCTGATTGACTTTGAAATGGCTGCAATCAATGCTTTCAAATCTGAATTTCCCACTTCAAAGATCTCTTGCTGTTTTTTTTTCATCTCTCACAGTCTGTTATAAGGAAAGTTGGTGAGCTGGGATTAAAAGTCCGGTATGAAACAGAAAATTATTTCCAGATGCTGGTAAAATCACTTCCATCTCTTGCATTTGTTCCGATTGATGACTTGCCTGAAATATTTGAGCTTTTGGCTGAATCATTTCCAGATGAGCCTACTTGTAATGATCTTCTGACCTACTTCGAGTCCAACTACATTCGCGGTCCACGTATAGGCAGGCAGAACAGGAATCCCAGATTTCCACCAGCCATATGGAACCATTATGAAGATGCAGTGGTGTGTGCTCCGAAGACCACAAATTGTACGGAAAGCTTTCACAACTCATTAAGATCATTGTTTCTGTGTGCTCATCCGACTGTTTGGACTTTGTTTAATGGTCTGAAACGTGATATGGCTGTCCACCGCCTAACTATCCAAAACGCCGATGTTCAAAATCTAGAGACACCAAGAAAAAAATATGTCACTCTGGCCAACAGACTTGCTGCAAAAGTTGCTGAATATGAACTTGAGGAAGATAAGCTAAGGTACCTAAGATCAATTGCTCATATGCAGTAAGAAGAAAAGGAAATGTGTTTAGAGTGCTATGGAAAAGGCATGCTTAGTTATAGTTTTCCAGGTAATTGACTTTATAGACCGAAGGTGCGAGCTGACCCAGCTTTTCTTTAAAAGGAAATATCAAATTTAGGCTTATAATTTAGGTACTGTATTTACTTTCTTTATATATAAGGTATTATAGTATCCATGGACGAAGGCTCGAGTTGACCCTTCATCGTTTTGTTATTATTTTGATGCATTTCTGTGTGGATAAATGCTCGAGCATGGCCAAAAAAAACACGAAAAAGGAGCCAAACAAAAAAAAAAAAAAATCCGCAAAGCACTCCGACTCCACGTGTCGCAGTACTGGGGCTGGTGAGAATAATGCCAGTGCAGGGAGAGTGCAAATAATATCCTATAGTATGAATACAAATTTAAAGGGATGTCCTGGGCGGAGTTGGTTTATTATTAAATTTATTATGACTATCCAAATACCTACTTCTCTGGATACTTTTAGGCTATTTCGTTTAGTTTAAGAAGGGATTAAACAGCTTGCAATCCTTTCAATGTTCCCTTTAGAATAAAAGAATCTTCCCTAAGCTGCATAAAATCGTCTAAATATAGGTAGCTAGAAAAGCATTGAAATATGTCATCGGTACTGTAGCCTGCTGGTTCTATCAGTAGTACAGTATTTGTTTACCTTGGTACCTGGTTTGTTAACCACTACAATACTGAATAATTCTTCCATTTTATTCTAGATATATTTAGACAAATTTTAGAGCCTAAAAAGGATGATCGCAGCTCAAAGGGTACACTAAGCTCGTTTGGGCCTTTCACTTGCTAGATATCCTTAATAAACTTAATAAAATCGCCTGTAAATTGCCAAAACAAAAAATAGGACGTGTATGTCATCGATGTGTTACGGGTTAAAACGCCACCAAGTAACGTGATGAACTGTAGGCTAAAATTAATAATTTGACAATATTTACCAATTCCTGCAGGCTATAAACTATCTTATTATGCTTGAAAAATGCTTTTGCTTATAGTGTTTGGTATAAAGGAAGAATATATTAAATAAGATCGGGAACCATCCCCAAGTATTACTGATTACAGTTACATTGTGCAACAACATTGAACAATTTCTGGCTCCAAATTCATGTTTAAAATGTATTTATCGAAACTACTTGCCCGTGTGACACGATCATAATTAAATCTTGTTAAAATCGATTTAAAATGCCAATACATTGAGTGTCTAAGTTTGCGAGGACGGCTGGGTTGAATCGTCCTGGGTTGAGTTGTCCTGGGTTGAGTTGGTCTGGGTTGAGTTGTCCAGGGTTGAGTTGTCTTGGATTGAATTGGTCTGGGTTGAGTTGTCCTGGGTTGAGTTGTCCCGGGTTGAGTTGTCCCGGGTTGAGTTGGTCTGGGTTGAGTTGTCCTGGGTTGAGTTGGTCTGGGTTGAGTTGTCCCGGGTTGAGTTGTCCTGGGTTGAGTTGTCCTGGGTTGAGTTGTCCTGGGTTGAGTTGGTCTGGGTTGAGTTGGTCTGGGTTGAGTTGTCCTGGGTTGAGTTGTCCTGGGTTGAGTTAATAATGATTGGTCTGGGTTGAGTTGTCCTGGGTTCAGTTGGTTTGGGTTGAGTTGGTCTGGGTTGAGTTGTCCCGGGTTGAGTTGTCCTGGGTTGAGTTGGTCTGGGTTGAGTTGTCCTGGGTTGAGTTGGTCTGGGTTGAGTTGTCCTAGGTTGAGTTGGTCTGGGTTGAGTTGTCCCGGGTTGAGTTGTCCTGGGTTGAGTTGTCCTGGGTTGAGTTGGTCTTGGTTGAGTTGGTCGGGGTTGATTTGTCCTGGGTTGAGTTAGTAATGGGTTGAGTTGGTCTGGGTTGAGTTGGTCTGGGTTGAGTTGTCCAGGGTTGAGTTATCCTGGGTTGAGTTGTCCTGGGTTGAGTTGTCTTGGGTTGAGTTGTCCATGGGTTGAATTGACATGGAACCCAAAAATATATATATGCTGGCTTGCTACCGCTCACCAGGAAAATATTGACACATGGATGGGGGTAAACGTCTTAAAACAGTAGGCTGAATGGGGCCGAATGGATACAAGCCAAAGGGAGAGGGAGAGAAATAGAAGAAAAGAGAGGTGGGCTCCGTTAATAATGGCTGCTACTGATGATGATTATGATGGTGGTGATGATGGTGATGATGATGGTGGTGGTGGTGGTAATGATGATGGTGATGAATATGGTGGTAATGGTGATGATGATGATGGTGGTGGTGGTGGTAATGATGATGAAGATACATATGGTGGCAGTGGTGATGATGATGGTTGTGGTGGTGGTGGTAGTGATGATGGTGATAACTATGGTGGTGGTGGTGATGATGGTGATGATAATTAATGATGATGATGCTGGTTGTTGTGGTGGTGGTGGTAATGATGATGGTGATGAATATGGTGGTGGTGGTGATGATGATAGTGATGGTTATGGTGGTGGTGGTAATGATGATGGTGATAAATATGGTGGTGGTGGTGATGATGATAATGATGATGATGATAGTTGTGGTGGTGGTGGTAGTGATGGTAATAACTATGGTGGTGGTAGTGATGATGATGTTAATGATAATGAATGATGGTGATGCTGGTTGTTGTGGTGGTGGTGGTAATGATGATGGTGATGAATATGGTGGTGGTGGTGATGATAGTGATGGTTATGGTGGTGGTGGTAATGATGATGGTAATAAATATGGTGGTGGTGGTGATGATGATGATAGTTGTGGTGGTGCTGGTAGTGAAGGTAATAACTATGGTGGTGGTAGTGATGATGATGATGATAATGAATGATGGTGGTTGTTGTGGTGGTGGTGGTAATGATGATGGTGATAACTATGGTGGTGGTGGTGATGATGATGATAGTGATGATGGTGATGACTATGGTGGTGATAATGATGTTAATGGTAATGAATGATGGTGATGCTGGTTGTTGTGGTGGTAATGATGATGGTGATAACTATGGTGGTGGTGGTGGTGGTGGTGATGATGATGATGATGATAGTGATGATGATGATGGTGATGAATATGTTGGTGGTGGTGATGATTATGGTAATGATGATAATGATTGTCTTATTCGTCACTTTATCTGGGGATTGTCGTGTTTTGTTCAAGTATTTCATCTATCATTTGGCTGGTAATCGGTTTATTGTCTGCCTTTATTCATGTTTTTCGGGTTATTATCGATTTATGTTCGGGATATGTTCGGCCCATGTTCTGGTAGTTCGTTTTAACTTAATCAATGGAAGTTAGAGCAGAACATGGACCGAATTAGAAGAACGTAACACGAATGAAAGCCGACCAATTTGTAACGTTTTTTAGAGCCGAACGAATGTCGGCAAAAAGTTAACGCATGCCCTAACTTTTGGCCGAACCCCCGAATATTCACCTACACCCATGAACATCCCCAGACTAATCAAGATCATTGGCCGAATTGATCCGAATCAACCCGAACCGCCTGATTTTTTTTTTTTTTTTTGCAAGTCATCCTATTTGGGAGTTTGTCGCCCCACGTTTGTCCTCTGTATGACGCGGCCTTTACATGTTTTTTCATTGTTAAATTTACTTTGCATCGTAGATCTATGAATATTGCTTGATTTTCCTGATAATCAGAGATTATTTATCTATCACGAGCATTCTTTTTGGCATGCAGACCCTCCGCTATTGCTTTATTCCACCACTTAGGCTTGTTATTATGCACTGTTCTTAGTTTTGTTTTATGGTATGCACTCGTGTACTGAGTTTGAGGAAGTTGTGGTGAAAAATGTCCATGGTTGGTTTGTATAATCATTGATAATACAACAAAAACTCCAATCGGTTTCTTTAAGTATTGCTCTAAGTTTACGGAACTTTGCTCTCTTGAAATTTGGGACCTTCTCTTTGAGTGTGACTCATGTCCATGTGTGAGCATGCTGTACAGAACGCCTAGTCATGCCCCACTCTCGCTAGGATCGTCAGGGCAGGAACTTTGGCTGTAGTCTATGTAGAGTTTCCTAACTTAGTTCGTGTGAGCCGTTGTACTATAAGTATTAAGAATATGTATTTTGTTTTCATCTGAGTCAACGAGTTCTATTTTATATCATTAGTTATAAGTATTGTGTGTAAAACTTATTTGTAATGATGGGAAGAGAAACAGCCACAGTTAGGTGTCAGTGGGTACGCCAGGCAGGAGATAGGCCTAACTCACTAGCACTCCTCCCTCCCTCAGTGCTAGGGGGTGCCTTTGTGTATCCCAGAGGAGAGAGAGAAATTACGTAATGGTTGTCAGTGGGCGGTCCTTAGTAGTTCACGTTGAGGGCCGGGTATAAAAGGGAAGTCTAGCCATTTTTTCATCAGAACTCATTAGGCAGAGCGACTTCTCATTTCCCTTGCTAACTATTTATATTCTTCTGACTGATGGGAACTTTCTCTACTACCTTACATTCTTATTTCCTCTTTTCCCTGCCCTGTTTAACTTCCATGGTCCCGTTGGTGCAGAGCTAGTCAGCCAACGTATTATTGCTTGAGTTCTCACGAGATACTTGCCTATTAGATAGCCTATTTTGGAAGGGTTAACTTAGAATAGGATTGATATATGTTTGTTGCACTTGTATATGCATTTCCCTGTGTGTTATTATTATTCCTGTTTTCTGCTGGTCTAGGTAATGCTAGACTGGGGTAAGGCTCTTCTGTGTTACGAGTTGTTATTTGATGCAGTGGTTAAGCGATAAACCTGCATACTCGTTTCGGTTCAGTGAAGCCTAGGTTGTCTTCGCGGCTTACTGTGTTGAGTTTATAATTTACAGTGCGTGAGGGCAAGAGCCTAACCACCCTGTATTTTATTAACAGTTTGTTTTTACTTTGTCAAGGAGCCGGGAGAAAACCAGATACAAGGGATCTGGATTTCTCAAAGTGCACTTGTTAGTTTTAACGTAATACTTTAAACAGTCATGAGGACTTCGCTAGGCTACGAGTCGTTTTTGCTCAGTCACTGCTACCTTTTGCCTACAGTACCCCAGCTAGACTTTACTCGATTAGTAGATACAGAATAGTATTGAAGCTTTCCTTATGTATGATATTGTTTATGCACTATTGATTTCATGTGTTGCAAGCTTGGCTACTTTAGTGATTAGTGGCCCACGAGCACAATCTGAGTAGGCTATTGCTGTTGCATTTGCGGAGTACTTCTTTTTAATGTTTGCCATTTACTATTGCATATTCTTTTAATTACTCTTATGCCAATTTAAGCCTTTAATAGTATTTAATTGCCAGTGTTTTTGCTTATTGAATTACTGTTCAAAATCCGATACGTACTTCTTACGAGCATCCGAGAAGCATCTAACTTTTTTCAGAAGATTCCTTGCTCGATGCTTAAGGACTATTAATTAACGTAACGTAATAGTGCCGATCCGAAGTAGAGGGTGGCGGACTTCTTAAGTTCATAGTCAAGGGTGGATTACTTCGGCTTCGGCCAACACTATTCTTTTGTGTTGTTGTTTTTTACTTCATTGTTTGATTGTTGACCAGACTAGATAATTCCTGTCTCTTTATTAGTCTGTTGTTGAACACTAGTACCGAGTTCTTGTATACCCCGTTATAGCAGATTGAACTCTGGAGGGTATTGGTGTTTTTTGTTCGGCTGGCAGTACTCAGGGCTTGGGATCGTGTGTTTCCGTTGTGGCAGCGAGCCGTATTCGAGTCCTGATTGAGAGCCCTTGTGTGCCCGAGTGCCAGTTCGTAACAAATGGCGACCTTGCTTAGGATTTTGTGAACAGTATACATTTTTGCAGAGTTGTACAACATTTGTTTGTTTGTATTTTACCGTGCATATTGAAGAATATTTGTTTTGTATGGCAATTAGTAAAGCATTTAAGAGACTCCAGTTAATTTAGTAATTAGTGCTTGCATAGGAAGTTTAACACTTTTGTCTCGAGAATTTTTTTGTGGACTTCAGTATGTCGTGCATTAGCACTGACGATGAGCGAGAGATGTCATTTGAAGGGTGACCGGTCAATTCAACCCATGGTCAACTCAACCCTGGACAACCCAACCCAGGACAACTCAACCCAAGACAACTCAACCCAGGTCAACTCAACCTAGTCCAATTCAACCTTTGGTCAACTCAACCCTAGACTAACTCAACCCCGACCAACTCAACCCAGGACAACTCAACCCAGGACAACTCAACCCAGACAAACTCAACCCAGGACAACTCAACCCAGACCAACTCAACCCAGACAAACTCAACCCAGACCAACTCAACCCAGGACAACTCAACCCAGGACAACTCAACCCTGGACAACTCAACCCAGACCAACTCAACCCAGGACAACTCAACCCAAACCAACTCAACCCAGACCAACTCAACCCAGGAAAACTCAACCCAGACAAACTCAACCTTGACAAACTCAACCCAGGACAACTCAACCCAGACCAACTCAACCCAAACCAACTCAACCCAGACCAACTCAACCCAGGAAAACTCAACCCAGACAAACTCAACCTTGACAAACTCAACCCAGGACAACTCAACCCAGACAAACTAAACCCAGGACAACTCAACCGAAACCAACTCAACCCATGCTGGATAGGCTATCGCGGAGGAGCACAGACGCATGGTAAAAAACGTTATTAATGCACAACTGACAACTAATAAAGAAGCAGTCAAGCAGTGCAATCTAAATATATAAAAGAAAGGCCACTGGCAGACATTACAATACATAAGGAAGAACTAATTAAACTTCTGAAGATAAAGTCTGTCATAAATCTATAAGGGGTTAAGACAGATGTATATAAAATTACAATCAATGTGCAACTTCACCAGCCAATACCATGCGGTCAAGCAAGTGTGTAAGGCTATTTCGTTTAGTTTAATAAGGGATTAAACAGCTTGCAATCCTTTCAATGTTCCCTTTAGAATAAAAGAATCTTCCCTAAGCTGCATAAAATCGTCTAAATATAGGTAGCTAGAAAAGCATTGAAATATGTCATCGGTACTGTAGCCTGCTGGTTCTATCAGTAGTACAGTATTTGTTTACCTTGGTAGCCTGGTTTGTTAACCACTACAATACTGAATAATTCTTCCATTTTATTCTAGATATATTTAGACAAATTTTAGAGCCTAACAAGGATGATCGCAGCTCAAAGGGTACACTAAGCTGGTTTGGGCCTTTCACTTGCTAGATATCCTTAATAAACTTAATAAAATCGCCTGTAAATTGCCAAACAAAACAAAAATAGGACGTGTATGGCATCGATGTTTTACGGGTTAAAACGCCACCAAGTAACGTGATGAACTGTAGGCTAAAATGAATAATTTGACAATATTTACCAATTCCTGGAGGCTATAAACTATCTTTTTATGCTTGAAAAATGTTTTTGCTTATAGTGTTTGGTATGGTATAAAGGAAGAATATATTAAATAAGATCGGGAACCATCCCCAAGTATTACTGATTACAGTTACATTGTGCAACAACATTGAACAATTTCTGGCTCCAAATTCATGTTTAAAATGTATTTATCGAAACTACTTGCCCGTGTGACACGATCATAATTAAATCTTGTTAAAATCGATTTAAAATGCCAATAAATTGAGTGTCTAAGTTTGCGAGGACGGCTGGGTTGAATCGTCCTGGGTTGAGTTGTCCTGGGTTGAGTTGGTCTGGGTTGAGTTGTCCTGGGTTGAATTGGTCTGGGTTGAGTTGTCCTGGGTTGAGTTGGTCTGGGTTGAGTTGTCCCGGGTTGAGTTGTCCCGGGTTGAGTTGGTCTGGGTTGAGTTGTCCTGGGTTGAGTTGGTCTGGGTTGAGTTGGTCTGGGTTGAGTTGTCGTGGGTTGAGTTGGTCTGGGTTGAGTTTTTCCTGGGTTGAGTTGGTCTGGGTTGAGTTGTCCTGGGTTGAATTGGTCTGGATTGAGTTGTCCTGGGTTGAGTTGGTCTGGGTTGAGTTGTCCCGGGTTGAGTTGTCCAGGGTTGAGTTGGTCTGGGTTGAGTTAGTAATGGGTTGAGTTAGTAATGGGTTGAGTTGGTCTGGGTTGAGTTGTCCAGGGTTGAGTTATCCTGGGTTGAGTTGTCCTGGGTTGAGTTGTCTTGGGTTGAGTTGTCCATGGGTTGAATTGACATGGAACCCCATGAAAGTTATACAATTATATTTACATAGTTTGATATATATATATATATATATATGCATTTTTTTTTTTCATGACAAGGAAGGCTGATACACAATAGTATGTATTATGCCCTCTAATCATTTTCCCTAATAATATACCGAGTATGAGGAGTATGAGTGCAGTGCAGCGTTAAGCCATCTCACACATACACGAGTCCGGTGCCCGAGTCCAACAAGAGTGATGAAATTTCCATATTTGGCAATGACTCTGGCATACTCTTCGTGACTCATGTTACACTCGTGGGAGTACTGTTGATATTGGGGTGTGTGTTGTGGACTCGTGACGTGGCCTAGAAATGTCATGCCTGCATGAAATTTCTTGTCCCCGTCACTAGTCCGAAGGACATATGTGTAGACACGTGTTGACTCTTGTTGACTCTTCGTGACTTGTGTTGACTCTTGTTGAACTCTGCATAACTCTTCGTGACTCGCTTGTGATCCAACTTCTTGAAAATGTAATATTAAACCATGTTTAACTATATTAAAACATCGAAGTTGCAAAAACCCTTTAGAAAACAGATCGAAAACATCGTAACTTCGGTGACCCTTTAGAAAACAGATGCTAAGTTTTATTTATGTACATTTTGTATTGTAATTTTCCCTGTCATCTGCTTTCTCTCTCCCTATTACTTATATTTCTATATACTGTATTCATTTCCATCTGTATCTAGCTATCTCCCTTATTTATCAGCTTTTATATTTGTTATTCTAGAATCTAGATTCGTGATTCGTGAATCTAGATGTGAGGCTGGATGGGGAAATATTGGAACAAGTAGAGTGTTTTAAATATCTAAGAGGAACGATAAGCAGGAGTGGAGGTATGGAAGTGGAGGTAAAACAGAGAGTGTGTGAAGGAAGGAAGGTTTTCGGAGCAATGGGAAGTATGTGGAAGACGAGAAATCTCGGAGTGAAAGTAAAAAGTGCACTGTATCAAGGCATTGTTGTGCCAACAGTGATGTATGGGGCTGAGACATGGGCTCTGAAGAAAAAGGAGAAAAGAGGGCTGGATGTGATGGAGATGAGCTGCTTGAGGAGTATGTGTGGAGTTACTCGTAGAGACAGATTGAGGAATGAAGAGATACGTAGGAGAGTGGGGCAGCAAGAACATTTGTCAGCCAGAGTGGACAGAAGGGTGCTGAGCTGGTATGGTCATGTCGAACGAATGGGAGATGAAAGGCTTACAAAGAGAATATGTGAGTCAGGTACAAGGGGAGATAGAAGGGCAGGAAGACCCCCATTGAGATGGAGAGACTGTGTAAGAAAGGCTTTGGATGATAGAGGAATGACTATAGATCAGGCAGGGGAAGTGGTGGTGGACAGGAGTGAATGGAGAATGCTTGTGAATAGTTGAGTGAACACGTGGTCATTTGGAGTAAGGGGTCGGGCGCAAGTTGGACTAGATAATAGTCCATCAGGCGCCTGGCCCGGGGAGACGATTAATATGAAGGGTGTGCCTGGAAGTGTGGTGGGAGGGCTTGTGGCTTTGGCTCCGCTGCATGTCTGCCTGCCGAGATCGGAACCTCTCCGGGTGGTCAGGGGCCGGGGGAGTGCTGGAGCGACCTTGGTAACCCTGGTCTCTGGGTCTTCTCCTGGGTGACCTGGATGTGTGAGAGTTTGTGTTTTTTATCTGTGTTTATTTTTTGTTTTATGTTGTTTTTGTGTTTTCCCTATTCTTGCTCTGTCTTGAGTCGGCTACCCCCAAAATGGGGATTGGGCCTGAGCATATAGATAGAATAGCATATAGATAGATATTTGTTATTTGGTCTCTATGGAATCAGTGAATAATTTCTGATTTGATGGGCTAAATAAACTAATTACATAATGAGCATAATGTCACATAATGAGCAAAATGACACAGGCGATTAAAATAAATGTAAAAAATTATGTTCCCGATTCTTCAGTGAGAAGTGAAAGCGATCGATCGATAACTAACGTGAGCAAAAATAAGCTTGCTATGAAACAGGCTTAACTTAGTGAAACGATAAATTGTCAATAGCCTAGATCGACTTGAATAAAAGACGGGTAAATTTATATTATATTATTTTGTCATAATTATTTATGTAATGGTAGGACATAATTTTTTTCTTTTCCATGGCATTAGAAAATAAACAATTATTAAAATTACATCAAAAAAACATAATTCTGTCCATTAATAAGGGTGATAATTAGATAATGGAGACAGATCGAAGGTTGTTAGGTCCAAGTGAGGGTAAAATGTGCGAATTATGAAATAAGCCTATATTCTCTGAAAATAATTATAAGGTGTAGGAATCATACGTTTAGCTTCACATAAAAGATAGGGGCAATGTTTTATTTGCTGTTTTTGTCATAATAAGTATTAATGTAATGATAAGATAGTATTTTTTGTCCATTCTATAGCATTAGAAACATAATAATGATTAAAAAAACATGAAACAACAAATCATTCTGTTCAATAATAAGGAAGATAATTAGATACAGAAGATAAATACAGTAGATTGATAGAGGGGTCATTCGGTCTAAGCATGTGGTAATGTGTGCCACAATTTAAGAAATTGTTAGCGTTATTTATTTTCTTTATATATTTTATTCTATAATTATATTTGCACTATATACTTTTTACTATTTTCTATGTCTATTTTACTGTCCTACTTTTCCTTCTGGGGACGGTAGGCTAGGCATCCTCCTCCCCTTGTAAATTTCATCTACTAGACGAAACAGAGAAAGGGGTGAGGGAACGCGAAAGTGGCACCAAACCATATAAATTGGAACTTTAAACGTTGTTTCTGTTCGGCTGTCTCGAGTCGGCCACCCCCAGCTACGGGGTGTGCATGAGTATATACATACATACATGCCGGTACATTGTCCGATGACGCCCCAGATGACGGCACTCTTTGTGACTCTTGTTACACTCTTGTTGACTCTTGTTGACTCGTACCGACTCTTTGTTTTCGTACGCTGGAATTTGACAGTTATTTTTCAAATTTCCTCAACTCGTGTTGGGTTCGTGTTACACTCTTCATGACTCTCGTTGACTCTCCGTGACTCATACTGACTCTTGGATAAACACGTACCGACTCTTGTTGACTCTTGGTGAATCGGGAACAGTGACCTACTTGGGGTTGTTCTTCCCAGAGTCACGAAGAGTGTCACCCATTGTTCACTCGTGCTGGACTAGGACACAGACTCGTGTATGTGTGAAGATGGCTTTAGTAATAACTCGTAGACCTCATATTTCTAATTATGGAAATATATCTCTAGAAACGAATTAACGAATATAATTTCATATACACCAACTACAAAATAATCTATACTAGTTATTGATAAGCAAGTTTCATCCAAAAATCAATCAAGAAAGTTTAATTACATAAGACAAACATAGTTGTCAACAACATTGTACAAGCAACTGTACACTTAAGAACACAAATCCTGACCTTAACCCCTTCTGTACCGGCAACGTCTTTTTAATTTTAGTCTAGCTATACTTAGACGATTTTATGCAGCTTAGGAAGGATCTGTGGTAGTCAAAAGAGTTAAGTGAGATAGTTTGAAGCCTATTACGTGTTTGAGGCCCTTTTTTGAACTGAATAATATCACTCCCTCATGTTTAGCATATTAGTTTTGAGGTTTTAATACGTTCGTTCCGTTAGTTTGGCGATTTTGAGACCTTTCGCCTCATTTCTTTGTCAATACTAAGACCTTTCGTGCCCTTTAGGTGTCGAATTTTCCTGGCGAGCGATAGCGAGCCTTTAATTTTAGATGGAATCGGCCTTTGGCCGGGACATTTTTCTACCTAAATATTTTTCAAAATTTATCTTGCAAGGTGGTCTAGGAGGTGTTTTTTTTTTTTAAGCTTGATGGAAGTCTATCGAGGAAACTCAAAAATGTATTAATAGATAAATATATAGACCTAAAAACAAGCACTACCCTCTTAAGGATACAAATCGTGAGCTCAAGATTTCGAAGCCCTCCCGAACCGAATTGAATCTTCTCGTTAATCTTCTATCTACATTTCGGAGCTTCGTATTACTGTTCGAAGGGTTCATATGGGGCCAGGAACTTTGTATTAAGGGCAGGTTTTTAGTTTTTTACTAGACCTCCATCAAGCTATAAATTACATCCCCTTGAAAGATAAATTTGTAAATTTTTCGATAGAAAAATGTCCCGGCCAATGGCCGATTCCTCTTAAATTATAGGTTCGCTATCGCTTGTCAAGAAAACAATCGACACCTAAATGGCAAAAAAAAAGTTTTGAAATTTAAAGAAATGGGGCGAAAGTTCTTAAAATCGCCAAACTAATGGGGTGTAAGTCTTAAAATCTAAAAAACAATGGGGCTAAACATGAGGGACAAAGGGGTTCAGAAACAAATCCCTCAAGTGGAAATATCCCCTTAATTAACCCTTTGAATAACAGCGACGCATGTTATATTTTGTCTAGCAATATTTAGACGGTAGTATGCAGCTTAGGAAGGATCTGTAGTAGTTTAAAAAGGTTGGTTGAGATACTTTGAAGTCTTATTATTGCTAGAGAGCCTTCCTAAGCTAAATAAAATTGTTTCATAGTTGCCAGAATGTGATGAACAAAATGTCCCCGGTACTCCATGGGTTAAGAATTCTGGAGCTTCATCACACCGGTCGAAGTATAGTAAAACAATGTACGACCGCTGTACAGTCACTTATAACAATTCGTGGACCCCCTATGTTTTTTTATCTATGCCATTATATCCATATTAATTTATTTTTGGATGAAACTTGCTTTTCAGTAAATAGTGTATATATAGTTTTGTGGTTGATGTATAGACAAAGATATTGATAGATTTGTTTCCGGAGATATGCCTCCATAATTAGAAATAGTTGAGTTCCACGACGTTTTATGAGTGACTGTATAATTACTCATAACAAATCGTGGACTTCACCTATTTCAAATGATGGAAGTATATCTCTGGAAACTAATTTATGAATAAACTTGTTAATACATCAACTATACGTACTATCTATTGAAAAACAAGTTTCATCCAAAAATCAATCCAGGTAGATATAATTGCACTAAAAAAACATAGAGGTCCACGAATTTTAATAAGTGACTGAACACACCCACAACCCTATAGAGTCCACGCCATGCCACACCTTTAGATGGCGTTAGTGTCGATTACCGTTGTCTCATTAATTACTTACCCCTTCTGTACTGGTGACTTATTTCCTATTTGATATCGGCTACATTTAGGCGATTTTATGAAGTTTAGGAGGGATGTATGGTAGCTAAAAGGATTAATTAAGATGGTCTGTAGCCTTTTAATGGGTAGACATCTTTCATGCACTGAATAAAATCGCCTAATACTTGTCAGAATATAATGAAAAGTACAACACCGGTAGAGAAGGGTTTAACCCTTTGAGAACCAGCGATGTGTATTATATTGTATTATAGCTATATATACGGGATTTTGTGCAGTTTAGGAAGGATCTGTGATAGTTAAAAGGGTTGGCTGAGATAGTTTGAAGATTTATTATCGCTAGAGGTCCCTTCTAAGCTGAATAAAGTAGTCTAATAGTAGCCTGAAGATGATGGTACTGAATGGGTTAATAAAACCGCATGTTGTTTTTATTACTCAAAATAATTGTGTAGTGAATTATGACATATACTGATATGCTTAGTCATACATTAGGGATAGTATCAGTGGTAAATACACATACACACACGTAGAGAGACGCAAGGGACTGGAGTTCTGCGTCCACAGGATAACGAGAGGGTTAAAATTATACTACATGTTATGATAAGGTTTGCTAACTTGTAGAACTTGTGGAGGGGAACTGTACGCTCGGGTACCATATTATTTTTCGACCAGGCAGCCTAGGGGATGATGTGATGGAATAAGGGGTAAGTTGACGAAAAGAGGGTTCCTGAAAGGAGAGAGAGAGAGAGTTACAAGGATTAGTCCGTATCTCAAAGAACTCGCGGTCCATTCCGGGGATATATCTTAAGTGGATGAAGGGTGACTATGTAGTGCACTTCACTCATTGTAGAATGTCCTACTCTCAGTGTGAACTGTTATACAGAAGAAATATCTACAATTTCAGAAACAAAAAATCTCCAGGTAGAACAAATCCCTATGTGAGAAGGTTTCCATACATACAAGTGCTAAACTTCTTCTATTCTAACTTCCAACCATGATTGTGTGTTTTATTCCTTTTGTGGGTAAACATTTTGTTTGTAGTTCACGCTGTCAAACCTATTAAGTATTCTAAAAACTTAAATGAGTTTACCTCCCAAATGTGCATTTTACCAACGAAAAGAGACCAAGACTTCTCAACTGGCGCTCATAGATCAGTCTTCATATTGTTGGAATAATCTGTGTAGCCTTTGCTTGGTATATTGTTAGGTGGTCTACATAATTAGGTGAGGACTGGTCCTATCCAGAGTGAGGTTTGACATCCTCCACCCAACCTTAGCCGTTTCTGTCTGTCTCTTTTACTGTCCTACTTTTCCTTCTGGGGGCAGGGGGCTAGGAATTTTCTCCCCTTGTCAAATTCGCCTACTAGACGAAACAGAGTAAGGGGCGAGGGAACGCAAAAGAGGTCCTGGACCCTAAGAATTGGAACTTTAAATGTTGTTTCAGTTTGGGCTCTGTTCAGAGTCGGCCACCCTGAGCTTTTTTTTTGTTTCTATGTGAATGAGGGACACAAAAGGCATAACTGCCTGCAACGATTGCCTCCCCCAGATTTCAAAGAGTGACAGGGCCAAAATCAAGGGACGTTCGAGCTAAAATGCCTGGACACACGGAGTTTGAAGCAATTTAAGTCATAGGCAGAGGGAAAGACTGATTCTGGGAGAGAGTTCCAGAGCTCAGCAGTTGAATAGAAGAACGTCTGAGAATAGTGGTTCACTCTTGGGTTGGAGAGTTGCACAGAGTAGGGGTGGGATTGTGTTGCAAGGCAGGTGCTACGTACCCTACGTAGAGGAGGTGGTATGCACTGGGAAAGCTCCGAGGAACACTGATTATTGTAGTAGCGATATACTAGTGAGAGAGATGCAACACTGTGGCGAAGAGAGAGAGATTGCAGAGAATTGGTGAGTGGACGGGAGTTAATGATACGAAAAGCTTTCCTTTCTACTTTATCTAGGAGTGTGGTGTGAGAGGATCCTCCCCACACATGAGAACAATACTCCATACAAGGACACACTGTGCCCCTGTACAGAGCAAGTAGCTGCACAGGGGTAAAGAACTCCTTGAGGCGATTGAGCACACCCAGATTCTAGGAGGCTGCCTTAGCAAGACTGGTAATATGGTCTTTCCAAGTGAGAGCAGAAGAAAAAGAGACACCAAGAACATTGAGGGAAGATGAAGGGTTGATTTTTGTATTGTTGAAGAATAAGGGATAGTCCTCAGGAGGTTCCTGACGGGTAGTAAGATGGATAAATTGAGGTTTGGAAACATTAATTGTAACAAGGTTTTCTCTACCCCAATTGGAAATAGAAGCTAGATCAGAAGATAAGCATTTTATGGTTTAATTATGTTTACTTTTGAGGGACTGCTGGCTGGGGTATTCTGGAAAACTAATTGAATGGTGTAAAGTAGAGTCGTCTGCATATGAATGGATAGGACAGATGTACAGTTGAGAAGATCATTTATGAAAATTAGAAAGAGAATAGGAGATAGGACAGAACCCTGAGAAACACCGAAGTTGATAGGATGAGGAATTGAGCGAGGGCCGTCCACAACCGCAGCTATGGAACGGTCGAAAAGGAAATTAGAGACAAAGGCACAGATGGAGGGACAGAAACTGAAAGAGGACAGTTTGGAAATTAAAGAATTGTGCCAGACTATCGAAGGCCTTCAATATGTCTAGTGCAACAGAAAAAGTCTCACCGAAGTCCCGAAAGTTGGATGACCAATAGTTAATAAGATATGAAAGAAGATCACCAGTAGAGCGACCCTTAAGGAAGCCATACTGGCGATCTGAGAGCAGATTATGAGAAGAGAAATGCTTAAAAAATTTGGAAGCAAGAATAGTTTCAAAAACTTTAGAGATACAAGAGATGAGAGCAATTGGACGATATTTGGAGGGTTGAGAGCGGTCACCCTTCTTTGAGACAGGTTGAATGAGAGCAAACTTCCAGCAAGAAGGAAAGACGTTAGAGGCGAGACAGAGACAAAAGAGTTTGCCTAGGCAGGGGGTCAGCACGGAAGCACAGTTTTTCAGTACAACAGGAGGAACACCGTCCGGACCGTACGCCTTCTTAGTATTAAGCCCAGAGAGGGTAGAAAGTAAATCTTTAGAAGAGATTAGGATATTAGGCATAAGTAGGAGAGAGGGGGTGGAGAGGGAGGAATAGCACCGGAATCATCCAAGGTAGAGTTTCTGCCAAAAGTTTGTGCAAAGAGTTCAGCTTTGTCAGAGGAAGAAGTGATGGTTGTGCCATCAGAGTGGAAAAGGGGAGGGAAAGATGAGGAAGAAAAGTTGTTGGAGAGGTTTTTGGCTAGATGTCAGAAAGCTTGGGAAGAGCTGAGTTGGATAGTTCAGTGCATTTATTATTGATGAAAGAGTGCTTGGCAAGTCGAAGAACAGATTTGGCTTGATTCCAGGCAGAAACATAGGAAGAATGAGATTCTTGAGTTTTAAAACGTCGGTGCCGTTTGAATGCTTCCTCCTTGTTGTGGACAGCAGTAGAACAAGCATGAGTCAACCAAGATTTTTTTGCATAAGACTGAGAGAAAGAAAATGGGATGTACGCTTCCATGCCCGAGAGGATTACCTCGGTAATGCGTTCAGCACTCTCCGAGGGTCCTCGGCCATGGAAGCAGAAGTCATTCCATGGGAAATCAAAGAAGTACTGCCGGAGAGATTCCCAGTCGGCAGCGCCAAAGTGCCACAAGCGCCGCCGGCTGGGATGATCGGATGGCCGTACTGAAGAGATAGGACAGGTGACGGAGATAAGTTTATGGTCGGAGGAGCCCAAAGGAGAGAAAAGATTGACAGTATAAGAAGAAGGGTTAGAAGTCAGAAATAAGTCAAGAATGTTGGGCCGATCTCCGAAGCGATCCGGGATATGGGTGGGTTGCTGGACCAGCTGCTCTAGGTCAATTATGATAGAAAAGACGTAGGCTTTTTCACCAGGTTGGTTAGTAGAATGAGAGGAGAGCCATTGGCGGTGGTGAACGTTGAAATCTCCTAAGATGGAGATTTCAGAGAAGGGAGAGATAGATAGAATGTGATCCACTTTAGAGTTTAGATAGTCGACGAATTTGGGAAAGTCGGTAGAGTTAGGGGAAAGATAGACAGCACAGAAATATTTAGTATGAAAATGACAGGATAGTTTGAACCATAAAGTTGAGAATTCAGAGGAGTCGAAATCAGGAATACGAGAGCAAGTGAGTTTGTTGTGCACGTATGCACAACATCCGCCATTGGCTTCGAAACTATGATAGAGAAAGTAGGAGGATACAGAGAAGGGGCTGCTGGCAATTGCTTCAGACACCTGAGTTTCGGTGAGAAAAAGAAGATCAGGTTTGGAAGAGGAGAGATGGTGTTCGATAGAGTGAAAATTAGAGGAAAACCGGGAATATTGCAAAAGTTGATAGTAAGAGTGACAGGCTGTGAGCTATGGGGTATGTGCCTGAATATATATATATATATATATATATATATATATATATATATACTTTATATACATGCATACATACATATCATTCTTGGGTGCAGGAGATCATAACTGAACAGCATACTCTATGAGTATTAGAGCCATGGAGGGTGTGAGCATTGTTTCTTTATTGCTAAATTTAACCTGTAACTTAACCCTCTGGCTGCAGTCATATTTGCGCTATTTAGGGCATAGTCAGGCACTCCTGAATGATTAATCAAGTATCTGCATGAAATGAAATGTATTCTGCCGAAAACTAGACTAAAATTGCTTCAAAATGACACTTGAACCAACTTCCACTCGCGGGGTTCACCCGCAGCGCTGCCATAGACATTCGGGAAAACTCGCTAATTAATAGCAATGTAGCGGCTTGGCAACACCGCTGAGACCGGGATCCGAGACCACAGTTTCCCTCAGTGCGCGGCTGGCCGTGCTGACAGTCGGAGGTGGGGGGCGCCCCTCGCGGTCCCGCCCACTGACACTCGATTTCTACGGCTTTTAAAGCCTGGAAATTGCTGTAAATGCCTATGCATTCCGGAACGTCTCCCACAGGGACAGGGTTAAGGGGAAATGGGCCGGTTTTCTGGCCCCCTTTCTTCCTCATGCTTATACCCAGTTCTGAAATTTTAAGATATTTGCCCCATTAGTTTGTCGATTTTAAGACCTTTCGCCCCATTTCTTTGTCAATATTTAGACCTTTTGTGCCCCTTAGGTGTCAATTTTTTTCCTGGCGAGCTATTGCGAGCCTGTATTTGTGGAGGTACCTGAAATTTGTCTACCGAAAAATGTACAAATTCATCTCAAAGGGGGATCTAATGGATGAGGTCTAGGGAGGAAACTAAAAACGAAATTAATATATAAATAAATAGACCACAACAAATAACCAGTCTCCTTAACCCCTTGAGGATTACGATGCGTTTTTTAGTTTATTCTGGCTATCATTAGGCAATTTTTTTTCAGTTTTAGAAGGCCCTCTGGGGATCTAAGGGGTCGGAACCAACGGACATACACTACAGACTCAACGTTTTACATCAGTCTGTACCCCCTTTCTCCCTTATGCTTAGCCCCATTAGTTTTGACATTTCAAGATATTCGCCACATAAATTTGACTATTTTCAGACCTTTTGTGTCATTTATGTGTCGGTTTTACTGACGAGCGATAGCGAGCCGATTATTTAGGAGGAATCGGCATTCGGTCGCGGCATTTCTATACCGAAAAATGCACGAATTTATCTCGAAAGGGGGTCTTGGTGGCATTTTCTTAAGCTTGATGGAGGTTTAGGTAGAAACATAAATGAATGACGAAATGTATATATATATACAATATAATTATATACCGTATATATATATATATATATATATATATATACAGTATATAATTCTCCAATGAAGGATACAAACTTTGCGAGAGAGAACCAAGACAGTTATTACCTTATAACTTCAAGCTATAAGCATTATACGACAGGTTTGTTGTTATTATTATTATTACTATTATATTAAACACTTATTGTTCTTCATTCATTTTGTTTTGTCTTTATTTGCATTCTCCTAAGTCACTCTTAAGTGATGGGGTGGGGAGGTTTCTGGGCTCCTATCTCCCTCATGTTTAGCTCCATGAGTTTTGACATTTTGAAATATTCGCCCCATTAGTTTGGTGATTTTAAAACCTTCGTGCCATTTAGATGTCGATTAGATTCTGGTGAGCGATATCGAGCCCTACATTTAGAAGTAACTGGCATTGGGCCGAGGCATTCTACCGAAAAACGCACAGGAACATAAATAAATAATAAATAAATCTTAAATATACAATAAACAAATTATAATGTCCACTAAATTAACCCGTTGAATGATAAAAAAACACTATAACAGTTTATTGCCATATAACTTGAAGCATAGGCTACAGTAGATCTGGACTGGACACGAACATGGAACATTGTCGCGGTTTCGAGGTTCGAACTTGAGGGTTCGTTCTCCGCTTTTGGGTCCCTTACTGCAAAGTTCCATTTTCGTGTCCAGTCCACATCTACTGTAGTCTATACTTGAAGTTATACACTCATAACTACAGGCTCCACATTTTACGTTTTTTTTTTTTTTTTTTTTTTTTTTTGCATTCTCCCTAAAGGCACACGAGCCCTTTTCCCGGCAATTTTCGAGGAACAAATGTTCCTCTGTATTTTGTTTTGTTATTTTGAGGCTCTCTCATTTGCTTCAGAGTATGTTAGAGTAGGTGGCTGAGTTATGAAACCGCTTACATTTAGGAGCTGCCAGACTACAATTGCTCGTAGATATTGACGGAAGAATCTTTCGTGTGACATTACCCTTAGTCATTAAACGGCCCATAAAGAGTCATTCAAGGGGAAGATTTTATAGATACAAGTCAAGGAAGCAGTGTGTAAAATGCTCGTTTGGAAAATTATTGAGGCATTAAAAGTCATGGAGGTTATTTCATGACATTTGGGGGGGGGTGCGGTTGTCTGAGAATGAGTCATAGTGTGTTGTGAGAGCCATTTTATTACAACACAAATACACACACACACATACACATACACACACACATACACACACACACACAAACATACATACACACACACACACACACACATACACATTTACATACACATTTAATAGGGGTAGATTGTAGGCACCAATCGAACAGGAGAGGCTGTGGGTATTTGATAAAGAATTGCTGTAACTCATGTTTCATTTGCTTGGCCTCTCTTACTGATTCCCTTTGTGCCTCACTTACACTGAGAGTAGTCCAGCATGCTCTCACAAACCCCTCCTCCTCCTATCTACTTCACTACACTTAACATGCACACCACACTTCCTCCTTCATAATTATTAAAAACAAAAAATGAAGTACACAGTCCCAGCCTCGGAGTCCCCAGAGGGGGGGGGGGGGGGGACCATAAATACCCTCACACATGCCCGACCTTCCCCTGACGACCCCTCTAAATACTCTGGACCACGGCCTGTCACTCTTACTATCAACTTTTGCAATATTCGCGGCCTTTCCTCTAATTTTCATTCTATCGAACACCATCTCTCCTCCTACAAACCTGATCTTCTTTTCCTCACCGAAACTCGGGTGTCTGAAGCAACTGCCAGCAGCCCCTTCTTTGTATCCTCCTACTTTCTCTATCCTAGTTTCAAAGCCAGAGGCGGATGTTGTGTATACGTGCACAAAAAACTCACTTGCTCTCGTGTTCCCGATTTCGACTTCTCTGAATTCTCAACTTTATGGCTCAAACTATCCTGTCTTCTCATACTAAATAGTTCTGTGCTGTCTATCTTTCACCTAACTCTACCGACTTTCCCAAATTCTTCGACTATCTAAACTCTAAAGTGGAACACATTCTATCTATCTCTCCCTTCTCTGAAATCTCCATCTTCGGAGATTTCAATGTTCACCACCGCCAATGGCTCTCCTCTCACTCTACTGACCAACCTGGTGAACAAGCCTACGTCTTTTCTATCATAAATGACCTAGAGCAGCTGGTCCAGCAACCCACCCGTATCCCGGATCGCTTCGGAGATCGGCCCAACATTCATGACTTATTTCTGACTTCTAACCCTTCTTCTTATACTGTCAATCTTTTCTCTCCTTTGGACTCCTCCGACCATGAACTTATCTCCGTCACCTGTACTATCTCTTCAGTACGGCCACCCGATCATCCCATGTACGATAAACAGCTTGTGTCCGCAAACAACACCAGGACGGATATTAACTCTCCTGCCCACCTAGTACATGTAGCAAAATCCTCCAAGACTCCTCTTCAATTGACCTAGGAGTATGACACCAAGAACCCTATGGATATACTACAACAATTTGGGGTTTAGTCCTACAACACCTAGAACCCTCTGTCATCACCAAAACATTTCGGATATACTTAGATCTCGCGGTCGAGATTTCTTTTTCGAAGAAGGTGGTGAGATAACGGGGTTGGACAACAGTCACAGGGCTGGGACAGCAGACACCCTGATCATGCAGGAAAACAAGCCGCCATCCAGAACCAGAATAGCAGTAATCAAAGAGACCAAGAAGACCAGGAGAGGGCAACAACAGGAGAGGAAAAGACAACATAGAACCAGACCAGTTTCCCATGCTTCCACACCTGCCCAAATAGATCAGTCTGCCTATATCTCCAGACCTACCCATGCTCTAATCCCTGAGAGTATAGGTCAGCCTGCCCTTTTTACCAGTGCAACCCATGCTCTAATACCCGGGAGTTTGGGTCAATCTGCCGACAAAAGGAGTTCGAGCCCGGACTAATCACAGGGACCCCTGCTCAACCAATGGCAGGGCCCGAGACAAACGACCAAGGCGTATAACCAGTTCTGATTACGCAACCATATAACCCTCTGAAACAAAGAGGGTAATATTGAGAGATCGAGAACCTCCTTGTGTTTACATAAATAACTTCAGTGTATTTTTAGATTAAGAATTACCTTCACCATAGCAAAAACAACAATATCCACATGTCCCTATGATCTCGAAATAGACCAAATTGACTTCTAAATATAAGCCGAAAATAGTCTGACTAAAACTGAAGAAAGTTAGCAAATACGATTGCTATCTTCCACTGGTTAGCCCGGTTGTGGGTAGAGACATTGGTATTGAGACTCAACCTGAACGAGAGTGTGCAGAGGAGGCCGGAACCACCTTCACCTGTACCTGAGAGAGGCAGATCCCCCTGACGTCCAGCCCAGCAGAACCACGAGTCCTACGGCGTCCAGATTCTCGTTCATGGCTACCTCTACCCCATACCCTAAGTGTCTCTGTGTGTTATAAGTTGTAGCTATTGTTGTGAAGGTAAGATATATTATGCGAGTATTCTATTTCATTTAATTATAGATCTGTGCCTAAGATCTATCTTGATTCTCTAATACCTGTGTAAGAAATATAACTTTGATCCGTACAGTTATTCTATAAGTACGAGATATTCCTACCATAATTGATATTTAATCCTTCAGACCCTTAATTTTACATGCTTTACATAGTCGTTTTTAGACATGTTACCTAGTTGAATACTCTCTGATTTTACTCCTATGTCTTATTATTCTTTGTGTCTAAGTTGAAGTGAAGTGTATAACGTGAATTGATTCCCTTCTTAAATTCAAGATACCTAGAACCTACGCCCAATTCAGGATTATCTTATCCATGTAACTATCGCCAGAGAATACTTATTGTATTACTTTCCCCCACTCGAAAGTAAAGAACCCTTTCCGTTAAGTTAGAATTTATTTCTTGCCAAGATAGCTGATTTCAATTGGTTCTTGTGAATAATCTAATGATATACATTATCCGGGTCATGTAATTTTGTCAACAATCATTTAGGAATTCAGATTGTATATTCCTTGATCTTTACGCCTATTATTTGGCTAAAGATTATTTGTATTACTTCTTCGAGTAATTCATTCATTATAACCATTGTTTAAGTTATAATACAACGCTACATAGTTCCGCGTTCTTTTAGGAATTTGGTAATTTATTCAAAACTCCTTTCATGCCATCACCCATGGTATTTCCTAAGTACAACTTCGTCGTGTACGCCCGATCAAGATAGCTCTTTGCTAAGCTATATCACCACGCTCTTACATTTGCGTTTCTTAATTAGTTGATTAATTCATTCCAATCTATATTAAATTACATTTTATCTATTCCAATTGAGTCACTATATTTACTGTGAATCTGAGTTCCTCAACCTGTGTGATTTGACCCCATCTATGATCGAATATTATTTTTCGTGTCTCGTGTGAGAGATTATTCGCAATAACTCTTAGATAATTGAATTCAGATTTAAACTATCTTCCTTCTTAGAGTAAATTAGAATTCATATCTTTAATACTTGATTTTCTATCGCATTAAAGTGAATTGTTATTTTCAAGGATCCCAGTCCATCTGACCTATTGTACCTAGGACGGCACCTTCTTGAAGTCTCACCTGCATGCGACTTAATCTCTTTTTCCCACCGCGCAGACCCCCGCGCACCTGAGCGATAGTTACATCCTGTTTCAATACCTTTGCCAGAATACTTCGTGTTCGTCACTTGGCTCACATATGTATGTCAAGGATACTTATTTGTGTATATACAGTATGTATCTGCTCATCATTGCGTGTTTTCTCCCTTTAACTACTATGTAAGTGACAAACTGATATTCACTAGAGAATAAAATGTATTCAACTCTCTTCAGTCACATGATACTTACTTACTATTCCTTATAATAGAGGAGTTCGTAACCCTATCTTATGTACTATATAAACATTTGAATAAATAAGAGTGTAAAATATTATGTTATTGATTGCCTGATTGAGTAACTACTTATCATATTCACGAAGTTCGATGTGTTCATATTGAGCATATTCCAAATCTAAGTATCCGAAGCCCGGATTTATGAAGATATAATACTGAAGCGAGTTGGATTACAACCCGGTATAACAATTACGTTTGATTTTGAGGGACTGATGGCTGGGGCGTTCTGGAAAACTAATTGAGGAGTGTAAGGTAGAGTCGTCTGCATATGAATGGATGGGACTTGATATACAGTTGAGAAGATAATTTGTTTAAATTAAAAAGAGAATAGGCGATAGGAGAGAACCCTGAGGAACACCGGAGTTGATAGGATAAGGAAGTGAGCGATGGCCGTTCACAACCACAGCTATGGAACGGCCGGAAAGGAAATTAGAGACAATGGCACAGATGGAGGGATAGAAACCGAAGGAGGGTAGTTTGGAAATTAAAGATTTGTACCAGACTCTATCAAAGGCCTTCAATATGTCTAGTGCAACAGAAATAGTCTCACTGAAGTCCCAAAAGATGGATGACCAAGAGTTAGAAATATATGAAAGAAGATCACAAGTAGAGCGACCCTAAAGGAAGCCCATACTGGCGATCTGAGAGCAGATTATGAGAAGAGAAATGCTTCAGGAATTTGGAAGCAAGAATAATTTCAAAACCTTTAGAGATACAAGAGATGAGAGCAATTGGACGATAGTTGGAGGGTTGAGAGCGGTCACCCTCCTTTGCGACAGGTTGAATGAGAGCAAACATCCAGCAAGAAGGGAAGACGTTAGAGGAGAGACAAGAGACGAAAGAATTTGCCTAGGCAGGGGGTCAGCACGGAAGCACAGTTTTTTAGTACAATAGGAGGAACACCGTCCGGACCGTACGCCTTCTTAGTAATAAGCCCAGAGAGGGTAGAAAGTACATTTTTAGATGAGATTATGATATTAGGCATAAGTAGGAGAGAGGGGAGTGGAGAGGGAGGAATAGCACCGGAATCATCCAAGGTGGAGTTTCTAGAAAAAGTTTGAGCGAAGAGTTCAGCTTTGTCAGAGGAAGAAGTGATGGTAGTGCCATCAGCGTGGAAAAGCGGAGGGAAAGACGAGGAAGCAAAATTATTGGAGAGGTTTTTGGCTAGATGCCAGAAAGCTTGGGAAGAGCAAGAGTTGGATAGTTCAGTGCATTTATTATTGATGAAAGAGTTCTTGGCAAGTCGAAGAACAGATTTGGCTTGATGCCGGGCAGAAACATAAGAAGAATGAGATTCATGAGTTTTAAGGCATCGGTACCATTTGAATGCTTCCTCCTTGTTGTGGACAGCAGTAGAACAAGCGTGAGTAAACCAAGATTTTTTTGCATTAGACTGAGAGAAAGAAAATGTAATGTAAGTTTCCATGCCCGAGAGGATTACCTTGGTAATGCTTTCAGCACTCTATGAGGCCACGGAAGCAGAAGTAATTCCATGGGATGACCGGGTGGCCGTACTGAAGAGATAGTACAGGTGACGGAGATAAGTTCATGGTCGGAGGAGTCCAAAGGAGAGAAAAGATTGACAGTATAAGAAGAATGGTTAGAAGTCAGAAATAAGTCAAGAATGTTGGGCCGATCTCCGAAGCGATACGGGATACGGGGGGGTTGCTGGACTAGCTGCTCTAGGTCATTTATGATAGAAAAGACGTAGGCTTGTTCACCAGGTTGGTCATTAGTGTGAGAGGAGAGCCATTGGCGGTGGTGTACGTTGAAATCTCCTAAGATGGAAATTTCAGAGAAGGGAGAGATGGATAGAATGTGTTTATTTTTAGAGTTTAGATAGTCAAAGAATTTGGGAAAGTCGGTAGAGTTAGGGGAAAGACAGACAGCACAGAAATATTTAGAGTGAGAATGACAGGATAGTTTGAGCCATAAAGTTGAGAATTCAGATGAGTCGAAATCGGGAACACGAGAGCAAGTGAGTTTGTTGTGCACATTTTCACAACATCCGCCATTGGCTTTGAAACTAGGATAGAGAAAGTAGGAGGATACAGAGAAGGTGTGTGTGTGTGTTTTAGCAGTGTCAGTCAATAGCCACAAGGGGTATGGATTATCAGCAAGACACAAAATACGAAAACAATAAGTGGCAGGTGAAGAACACATATAACAGTTCGCCAACAAAAAGCAAGCACACAAGGTTCAGAAGCACACAAGATTGTAAGAGTAAAAACTATCTTAATTAACCCTCTGACTTTCACATACTCTTCCTAATCTGAATATAAGCGTCTAATGGTAGTCAGAATAAACTGCCAAAACACTTGGAAATCCTCAAGGGGTATAGTTATTCTTTAATGTTCATTCTGTTTTGTTTGCTGGCTGTTATTAGACGATTTTATTCAGATTAGGAAAGGTATATGATAGTCAGAGGGTTAATTGAGATAGTTTTATTACGCTTATGATTCCCACAGATCCTTCCTAAACTGTATAATTATAATCGTCTAATGACATGCTCCCCAGTAGCTACCCTAACCAACAATGTAGCAACCAAGACTGGACAAATAGTAACGAGTACCGGTACTACTATACCCACAAACTATGTGAGAATAAAGGACAAATTTAATATTTTATTCAGTAATGTGGATGTTTTTTCACCCGACAAAATTATAGAAGTGAAGCATAGAATCAATGAAGAAGTCATATACCCTCATATCATTGCTCTACAAGAAATAAAGCCCAAACATTTTAGATATGAAAGAATGTTAGTAGAGTATGTTATTGATGGATATGAACTAATTGAGACAAACATTCTAAGCTCAGATGAGGGGAGAGGTATACTGATATATATTAGGCAGGGGATACCTTTTAGCATAGTTAATCTGACTCAAGAGTATTGTGAATTTTCATACATTTTGGTAAAAAGCGAAAAAGAAGAATTACTGATTACATATATCTATAGGAGTCCAACCTATTCTGAATTATCTACTTTATGGCTCAAACTTTCCTGTCATTCTCTTACTAAATATTTATGTGCTGTCTATCTTTCCCCTAACTCTACCAACTTTTCCAAATTCTTTGACTATCTAACCTCTACAGTGGAACACATTCTATCCATTTCTCCTTTCTCAGAAATCTCCATCTTAGGAGATTTCAACGTTCACCACCGCCAATGGCACTCCTCTCACACTACTGATCCACCTGGTGAACAAGCCTACGTCTTTTCTATCATAAATGACCTAGAGCAGTTAGTTCAGCATCCCACCCGTATCCCGTATCGCATCGGAGATCGGCCCAACATTCTTGACTTGTTTCTAACTTCTAACCCTTCTTCTTATACTGTCAATCTTTTCTCTCCTTTGGGCTCCTCCGACCATAAACTTATCTCTGTCAACTGCCCTATTCCTCCAGTACGGCCACCCGATCCTCCTAGCCGGCGGCGCTTGTGGCACTTTGGCGCTGCCGACTGGGAGGCTCTCCGGCAGTACTTCTTTGATTTCCCATGGAATGATTTCTACTTCCGTGGCCGGGGACCCTCGGAGAGTGCTGAACGCATTACCGAGGTAATCCTATCGGGCATGGAAGCATACATTCCATTCTCTTTCTCTCAGACTAATGCTAAAAAATCTTGGTTTACTCACGCCTGTTCTACTGCTGTCCGCAATAAGGAGGAAGCATTCAAATGGTACCGACGCCTTAAAACTCAAGACTCTCATTCTTCCTATGTTTCTGCCCGGAATCAAGCCAAATCTGTTCTTCGACTTGCCAAACACTCTTTCATCAATAATAAATGCACTGAACTATCCAACTCTAGCTCTTCCCAAGCTTTCTGGCATCTAGCCAATAACCTCTCCAACAATTTATCTTCCTTGTCTTTCCCTCCCCTTTCCCATTCTGATGGCACAACCATCACTTTTTCCTCTGACAAAGCTAAACTCTTCGCTCAAACTTTTGCTAGAAACTCCACCTTGGATGATTTCGGTGCTATTCCTCCCTCTCCGCCCTCCTCTCTCTTACTTATGCCTAATATCCTTATCTCTTCTAAAGATGTACTTTCTGCCCTCTCTGGGCTTAATACTAATAAGGCGTACAGTCTGGACGGTGTTCCTCCTGTTGTTCTCAAAACCTGTGCTTCCATGCTGACTCCCTGCCTAGGCAAACTCTTTCGTCTCTGTCTATCCTCTAACGTCTTCCCTTCATGCTGGAAGTTTGCTCACATTCAACCTGTTCCAAAGAAGGGTGACCGCTCTCAACCCTCCAACTATCGTCCAATTGCTCTCATCTCTTGTCTTTCTAAAGTTTTTGAAACTATTCTTGCTTCCAAATTTCTTAAGCATTTCTCTTCTCATAATCTGCTCTCAGATCGCCAGTATGGCTTCCTTAAGGGTCGCTCTACTGGTGATCTTCTTTCATATCTTACTAACTCTTGGTCATCCTCCTTTCGGGACTTCGGTGAGACTTTTTCATTGCACTAGACATATCAAAAGCCTTCGATAGAGTCTGGCACAAATCTTTAATTTCTAAACTACCCTCCTTCGGTTTCTATCCCTCTAGTTTCTAGTTTCTAGTTTCTCTAGTTTCTTTTCCGGCCGTTCCATAGCTGCGGTTGTGGACGGCCATTGATCACTTCCTCACCCTATAAACTCCGGTGTTCCTCAGGGCTCTGTCCTATCTCCTATTCTTTTTCTAATTTTTATAAATGATCTCCTCAACTGTACCTCAAGTCCCATCAATTCATACGCAGACGACTCAACCTTACACTACTCTATTAGTTTTTCAGAACGCCCCAGCCAGCAATCCCTCAACGACAAACGTAATGAAGCCATAGAACTCTTAAATTATGATCTAAATACTATCTCCAATTGGGGCAGAGAAAACCTTGTTACCTTTAATGCTTCCAAAACCCAATTTCTCCATCTATCTACCCGTAAGGAACTCGCAGCAGACTATCCAGACAATACAAAAATCAATCTTTCATCTTCTCTCAATATTCTTGGTGTCTCCTTTTCTTCTGCTCTCTGTTGGAAGGACCATATTACCTGTCTTGCTAAGGCAGCCTCCCAGAAGCTGGGTGTGCTCAACCGCCTTAGGGGGTTCTTTTCCCCTGCACAGCTTCTTGCTCTGTACAGGGGCATAGTGCGTCCTTGTATTGAGTATTGTTCACATGTGTGGGGAGGTTCCCCTCACACCGCTCTCCTAGACATAGTTGAAAGGAAGGCCTTTCGTATCATTAACTCCCATCCACTCACCAACTCTCTGCAATCTCTCTCTCTCCGCCGCAATGTTGCATCTCTCTCGCTATTCAATCGCTACTATAATAATCAGTGTTCCTCAGAGCTTTCCCAGTGTATACCACCTCCTTTACGTAGGGCACGTGGTACCCGTCTTGCAACTCAATCCCACCCCTACTCTGTGCAACTCTCCAACCCAAGAGTGAAACGTTACTCTCAAACTTTCTTCTACTCAACAGCTGAGTTCTGGAACTCTCTCCCAGAATCAGTCTTTCCCTCTTCCTATGACTTAAATTGCTTCAAAGTCGTGTGTCCAGGCATTTTGGCTCGAACGTCCCTTGATTTTGGCCCTGTCACTCTTTCAACTATGGGGGAGGCACTCGCTATAGGCAGTTCTGCCTTTTGCCTCCCTCAATCACATAGAAAAAAAAAAAAAAAAAAAGAAAAAAACAGCGCCGGTGAAAATAATAACCTGGGACTAATGCGGCAAATTAGTCGATCTACAGTGAAAAATAAAATAATACAGGGTGACTTCAACTTACCAAATATAAAATGGTCTAACTTCACTATGGCAGCAGGAAGAAATAGTTTAGAATACCGGTTCATTGAGAAAATAAGAAATGGCTTCATGACACAGCACATACAGAACCAACTAGATACAGAGATGGCAACATAAGTAACTTTCTAGACCTACTTTTCAGCAACGATGACAATATTATAGAAAACATCAGAATGGAAAGTCCAATTGGGAAGAGTGATCATGGATGTATACATTTGTGTTGCAATATTGAATCGCAAGAAATTAACAACAAATGAACCTTACTAATGTATGAAAAGGCTAATTTCAATATTTTGAGGACCAAACTGGATATTGACTGGAAGGTTTTCCTTGAATGCAAAAATATAGATATTATGTGGTAAAGACTAAAAATGAAATTACAGGATGTAGTAGACGAATGTGTCCCTAAAAGAGATTTTAAAACTAAGGAAAAGGCAAAAAAGAGGACCAATGAGAGCCTACCAATGAACCGAAAACTTTGGAGAATGATAAAACGAAAAAAGAGACTATGGGCAAATTTGAAAGAAATGTCCAATGAAGAAGCACCAAATCAAGAACTATATCTCAGAGTAAAACATTATTACAGAAGATTAAACAATCAAGTGAGAAGAGAAACACGAAGAGCGACAAAGAACGTAGAAAGGAATATAGCACAGCATGTAAAGACTAACCCCAAACTATTTTGGAAATACGTACAGTCAAAGACCAAAACTAGGGCTAACATTCCAGAACTGTTTTCAAACAAAGAAAAAACATCCAGAACTAATAACGATAAAGATAAAGCCGATATGCTGGCAAACAATTTTAACCAAGCTTTCACCAGGGAACCTGATGGTGGGGTACCGATATCTAATCCTGTGAGAGCGAACATTCCTGAAATGGATCCCATACAAATATCAGAAATACTAATTAAACAACTTATAAGTACATTAAATAGAAATAAGTCACCTGAACCTGATGGTTTGCATCCACGTATAACCAAGGAAGGAATGGACCAATTAGTTACACCATTGAAGATAATATTTGAATATTCCCTCGACACGGGTGAGATACCAGAAGATTGGAAGATTGCAAATATAACGGCAATTTACAAGAAGGGAAATAGAGCTGACCCAGGGAATTATAGGCCGATCAGTTTAACGAGTATCATATGAAAGATATTTGAATCCATTATCAGAGAAAACATAATGGATCATATGCACAAATTTTTTTTTTTTAGCCCTAAGCAGTTTGGTTTCCTATAAGGTCGTTCTACTGTTTTACAACTCTTTAAAGTTATTGACCAATGGATGGATTTACTGGAAAATGGAGACTCCGTGGATATCACATATTTTGATTTCATGAAGGCATTTGATAGAGTTCCTCACAAAAGACTGCTTGCAAAGTTAGAGAGTTATAACATCACACATAAAATTCTGGTAAGGGTAAGGGCTTTTCTTAAGAACAGGAGGCAGAGAGTCATCGTAAATGGACAAGCATTGGAGTGGACAAAGGTGATGAGTGGTGTGCCACAGGGATCAGTGTTAGGGCCAATGCTTTTTGTGATTTTCATCAATGACTTGCCAGAGGTAATGAAAAATGGTAGTGAAATATATTTATATGATGATGATATAAAAATAGTCCATACAATTAAAGATGAAAATTACTGTCATAAAATGCAAGAGGACATAAATAACATGAAATTATGGTCAGAAAAGTGACTACTGGAATTTCATCCTGGAAAATGTAAGCAGATGAGAACTGGTAGATCGGATGTTGGAGACGCAGGTTATACTTTATGTGGGGAAATGAGAAAAATTGAAGCAGAGAAAGATATTGGTGTAGTAATTGATATCAAATTAACATTCTCGGATCACTTGGCTGAAAAAATAAATAAATCTAACCAAATTGTTAATAGACGGATTAGACTAATTAGACGGACATTCCTGACGCTGGACCAAGAGATGTTCAAGGCTCTTTATGTGGCATTAGTTAGGCCGCATTTAGAATATGCAAATCAGATGTGGTGTCCATTCCTGATATAGGATATTGATGCGGTGGAGAATGTACAGCATAGGGCAACCAAACTGATTCCGGAATTTAGAAACTTGAGTTATGAGGAAAGGCTGAGGAAAATAGATTTACCAACTCTAGCGTACCGAAGGACTAGGGGTGATATGATTGAAACATATAAAATCCTATGTGGTGTGTACGATCCAAATGTGTGCGAGGACATATTCACCCTCAGACAGGATTGTAGAACAAGAGGACACACCAAGATCTACAAACCAAGAACCAGCAACAGAAAAAAAACTCTTTCTGCTGCAGAGTAGTAAATTGTTGGAATGATCTACCAGAACATGTGGTTGCCTCAGAATCTGTAAAAACGTTTGAAAAAAGGTTGGATCAAACGTGGCATAACCAATAAATAATATTTAATTACAAAAAACACATAAAAAGAGCAAATAACACATCGACCACCACCCTGGTACTGGCTAGTGAGTTTAATATAGAGCTGGAGACACAGGCTGAATAAGCCTCTTCCAGATCATTGTCTGTGAGTATCTGTGAGATAACCAGAAAAAAGCTCTCACAATGCGTCATAATCTTGAAAAGGTTAAGTTTATTTGTATGGGTTAAGGGGAGATTTTCACTTAAGAGGGTGTTTATTTCTGGACCCCATTTCCCTCATGTTTAGCCCTATTAGTATGAGATTTTAAGACGCTTAGGTGCCATTTAGGTGTAAATATGTTCCTGCTTTCGGCCTGGACATTTGTCTACTGAAAAATTTACAAATATATTCCGATGGGTGGTCTAGAGGGTATTTTTAAAAGATTGGTGAAGGTCTAGGGAGTAAGCTCAAAACCTTCCCTTAACTCCTTATAGGATTTTATGCCATTTAGGAAGAACCTCTAGGAATCTAAGGGGTCAACCCAACTCAATTATGCCTCTGACTCCTACAGATCCTTCCTAAGTTGAATACAATCGTCAAATGATATCCAAAAATAAACTGCTAAAGCGTATCATAATTCTCAAGGTGTTAATGTTAATGAGTTTGCATGTGTGTGCTTATAATTGAACTGTGTACTTTTAGCTGCTTCTTTGTAGCATTGATAACATATCTGCTTAATTTAGCTTAGTTACTTTTAAAGAGGAAGTTTTCTATATTTCAAGTAGAGCAGAAAACGACTAGAAAACAATATGAGAGGGTAAGCTAAAGTAAATCTCAGTAACTAGTAAAGATTGTATAATTCTGCCGGCCTTACCACCTTTAGCCAACAATGAAGACCAGAGTGTTGGAGCTTGTCTAGATGGATGCATAAACCATTCAGCATCGGTGACGCGTTTTGTTTATGAATTTCAGCTAGGCTACATTTAGAAGATTGTATAGCTTAGGAATGATTTATGGTAACTGAAAGGATTAATTGAGATAGTTTTTAGCTATTTAATTGGTGGACGTCCTTCCTAAGCTGACTAAAATCGGCTAATACAGTAGTTGCTTGAATATAATGAAAGTTTTTACCGGTACAAATATGGGTTAAGATGCAAAAACACTCACGCATACACACACATACAGTTTATGGTATGTACCCTTGCCCAAATCATCATATCCGTTAACTTACCATGTAGGGCCTCCAAATCGACCACAAATGAATTTATGGTCGGGAAGAGGCCTGAGTCAGGTTAGGGGATAAGCCAACCAATTTATTAACATTAAGTTGGAGGTTGTTGGTTGGTATACTTACATCCCCCTGGTATATATTGGTCCTAGATGGTTTATTGATAATGAGAACAGTTCCGTAGGTCTGTTGTTATGTAGGGAGGAAGAAGAACTTACAAAAATAAGGTTAGGGTGGGAGAAGGTTTAATAGAGGGAGAGAGGGTTATAAAAGTCAGGTATAGTTTAAACCAACTATGCCAAACTAGAAGATTATTCACCGTAAACAAATCAGTGTAATCACTGCCCACTCAGTACCGGTGACTTCCTTTTCATCATTTTCTGGACACTATTAGATGATTTTGTTCAGCTTAGGAAGGACCACTAACAATTAAACGGTTACAGACTATCTCTCGTTTAATCCTTTGAGCTACTGGTACCACAGATCCTGGACCCTTGAAGGTGGGGGGGGGGGGGGGATTTAACTTGAGTTTTTTTTTTCGTCTTGACCACCTTCTCCCTCATGTTTAGCGCATTAGATTTGATATATCAAGATGTTTGTCCCACTAGTTTGATGATTTTAAGACCTTTCGCCCCATTTCTGCCCATTTTAAGACCTTTCGTATGTAGCCTATTACCACTTGAGCTGAATACTCGGGGTCATAGTTAGTATTCTATCTCTCTCTCTCTCACTCTCTCTCTCTCTCTCTCTCTCTCTCTCTCTCTCACTATAATCGGTATGCATGTGCTACTGCATTCAAACTACAATGTCGTAATGAATTTCTATGGAAAGGATCATTAAAGTGTCGTAATAATGTTTCCATATAAATTATGTTGGTGTTAACAAACCCATCCATTACACAGGTAAATCACCATCAATAAACCCAACGATTTCATAATATACCTTTTTCTTTGCGTCCGTCCTTCGTGTCAGCCTCCCATAATCCTTCATCAAACGTTCCCACCAAACGTTTATCAAGGTACTCTTAGCTGCCGTGTTTTGCGGAGGTCATACGAGCACTTTGATTTTTTATTCAGGTTAGGTACAAAGGAGGAGTACAAAGGAAAACAAGCAACAACAGGTTATGCGACCCCTCGAGGTTACTTGCCCTCCAAAACACCATGTGCTGCAGCAGTATTCCAGAGAAAATATGGGAAAGATGTGAGAAGGAAGTGCTGCCCTGGGGCTTAGTCCATGGCAGGGGAAATTTTATCAAGATCTATTAGGTTATTGAACGAACACTACTAAAGAAATTATGTATTCAATTACAAATGCAGTCAACCTTGGGTTCAGGGCAAGGTGCTTGTCAAGGCGAACTTTGAAGGAATCAACGGTGTTGCAGTCTATTACATCTCGGGGAAGGCCATTCCACAAGTTGATGACTCGATTGAAGAAGAAATTCTTGGATTTGTTAGAGTTGAATGATTTACCAATGATTTTGCAGCGATTTCCCCGCATGTAGTTTGATCGGTCAATCTTGAAATATTTACTAATTTTATTGAAAACTTGAATAAGGTCACCTCTCAATCTGCGCTTGGTTAATGGATATTAATTTAGTTCTTTAAGACGTTCCTCGTATGGTTTGTTCCGAAGACAGGTTATCATCTTGGTAACTCTACGTTGAACTCGTAAAGGTGTTAAGGGATAAGCCTTTACAACAGGTGAAGTGTCTTATTGCCACACTACTCGGGTGAAACATTTTACAAATCTCTAAACTAACGCAGCAAAACAGGGGAGATCCAAGAAGTCCCCCCTCGAACCAAATTGGATTAACCCCAATATTCAGAGTATTTTGTAAAGTTTAAGAAGAATTTAATATTGTGGTAGTAATAGGAGTTAAGTGAGACAGTTCGAAGCCTGTTTATTGCTGGAGACACCTTTTTAAACTGAATATATCGTCCACTAGTAGCCAGAATAAAGCTAAAAGACGTCGCCAGCACAGAAGGGGTTAAAGCACTTATCACAATCCATTAACATTCTCGCTCCCCCATCACTAAAAGCTCTCGATCCACTTAACACCTTCTTTATCGGTGACGTTTTTCTTAGTCTTATTTTGGCTACTATTACACTATTTTATTCAGTTTAAAAAGGGCCTCCAGCAAAATAACAGGCTTCAAACCATCTAACTTAACCCTTTTTACTCCAACAGATCCTTCTTAAACTGCACAAAATAGTCTAAATATAACTAGAATAATGTTAAAGACGTCGACGGCACAGAAGGGGTTAACCTCTTCTGTACCGGCGACGTCTTTTTTATTCTAGTTAGCTATATTTAGACGATTTTTTGCAGTTTAAGAAGTATCTGTGGTAGTAAATAAGGGTAAGTGAAATAGTTCGAAGCCTGTGAATTGCTGGAGGCTCTTTTTAAACCGAATATAATCATCTAATAGTAGCCAGAATATAGTTAAAAAGACGTCGCCGGTACAGAAGGAGTTAAGGGGGTAGTTTTTGGTCTATGTATTTATTTATTAATATATTTTTTTAGTTTCCTCACTACAGCTCCATCAAGCTTAGAAAAATACCCCCTTTCAAGATATATTTGTAAATTTTTCCGAAGAAACATTTTGCGGCCGAAGGCCGGTTCCATCTAAAATTAGAGGCTCGCTATCGCTTGTCAGGAAAAAATCGACACCAAAAGGGCATGAAAGGTCTTAATATTGACAACAAAATGAGGCGAAAGGTCTCAAAATCGCCAAACTAACGGAACAATCGTCTTAAAACCTCAAAACTATTATGCTAAACATGAGGAAGAAGAGGGTCCAGAAAAACACAACCAGCGCCCCCTTAAAGCCCTAAAAGCCTTGCCGGATTCACTAATAGCCCACACCCTACAACTAAGCAGGCTGGATGCATTCTTCTCTCAACATGCAATATGATTCCATTAGTTCATCGATACTTGACTTTGTATGTATATACTCTGGCACCTTCCCCAGTTTTCCTATTTTATTTATTTATTTTATGTATTTATTTTATGTATTTTTTTTTTTGGGGGGGGGGGGCTGACTCGAGACAGAGCCCGAACAGGGACATCACAACACATCAGAAAAACAAAAAACAAAATCTTACACACATCTAGGTCGCCCAGGAGAAATACCCAGAGACCCAGGCCCATTTGGGGTCCCCTGCAGAAGATTCCCAGGTCTCAGATCCCCCGGAGAGGCGCCGATCTCCGTAGGCCAGCGTTTCCCAACCTGGGGGTCGCGCCCCCCTGGAGGGGGGGGGGGGGGGGGTTTGCCAATGCTAGGGGGGGGCGTGGGGTAATCAAAGTTCAAAATAGAGCTAGGCCATTCAAATGTATACAGGGAAATCCCAAAGATATATATGAATAAGAAACTTTGATAGGAAACCTGCACAACCGTCATTCCGACCAACCACATGTAGTGTTGCGATAAAACCATCAAGCAGTCTTAATCCTTGCTTGCAGATTAGTTAATTTTAGCCCGTTTTACAGTATCTTGCATCTTAAGCATCCATGTAGAATGGATAAAGAGAATAGCTTTCTAGGCATCATAGTGTGTGTGTGTGTGAGGGGGGGGGGGGGGGCATCATGGATATATTCCTGAACAAAGGGGGGCGCGGTGATAAAAAGGTTGGGAACCCGCAGCGAAGCTTTACCAGCACAAGCCCACCCCCTATGTTTCCAGGCTCACACTTCATTACCACCGGCTCCCCCGGACCAGGCACCTGATGAACTACTATCTAGTCCAACTGGCGCATGACCTTCTCTCCCAAACTACCGCATTTACATTAATCTATTCACAAGCATTCTCCATTAATTCATGTTTATTACCACTTCCTTTGCCTGATCTATAGTCATTCCGCTATCATCCAAAGCTTGTCTTACACAGTCTCTCCATCTCAAAGGGGGTCTTCCTGCCCTTGTATCTGACTCCTATATTCTCTTTGTAAGCCTTTCATCTTCCATTCGTTCAACATGACCATACCAGCTCAGCACCCTTCTGTTCACTCTGGCCGACAAATGTTAAATTGTAAACCTAATTGTGAAGTAACTGGGTGGCGGAACCCAATGGGGTTGTTGAGGTAAAGATTGTAAATCTACATTGTGAAGTAACTGGGTGACGGAACCCCATAGTGTCATTGAGATAAGTAATGTAAACCTATATTGTGAAGTAACTGGGTGGCGGAACCCAATAGTGTGATTGAGGTAAAGATTGTAAACCTAGATTGTGAAGTAACTGGGTGGCAGAACCCATATTGTACGTGAGAGAGACCTTGTAATCGCATTCGGTAATTTGTATGATTTTATGTCATTGTGGAGGTACTTGTGTAGTAACGACGGTTGTGTCAGAGGAATAAATAGATTCTATGTATTGAGGAGATAGATTATATATGTTATAGCTTTGGGATTGGGAAAAGGCTAGGTAAACGTGGGAAACCTAAAGAGTAGAGGAACGAATATAACTTTTGTTTTAGTTAGGCAAGGAGCATATGGTTCATTAGGCCCTGGTCTCAATAAAAGACACAGCAGGGTTTTGACTTAATTATTTAGGATTAATCACTAATAACGGGTTGTAGGATCGAAGCCGACTTGAGTCAATACCTGAATAGCGGGGATTCAGTTAGGGAGTAACGGGAACTCTAGGGGTCCAAAGTACAACCTAGCATGAATCAACGTAATATTCAATCTGGGTCTTGAACTCATCTCGGCCCGAGCCAAGAACCTATTATTAGGGTAGTTAGGAAGTCTGTTAAATAAAATATATGAACTTCTAAATGACTGTCGAATTATCCCCCGTAGTAGTAGCATAAACATTTTAGAATTAAATACTACATTTTGGTGGCAAGCGGTGGGATTCGACAAATCATTTGGATTGAGTATAATTATCTAACGGAACAGGTAGGATGATGGGCATGTTACCATTCAGATTATGGGAAGAGGAGAAGGAAGAAATCGAGCTTTGGATTGAGCAGTTAGAGTGTCAGTTTACATTACTTGACGTAGGGGAAAATGGGAAGAAAATCGCCTATGGAAAGGCACACTTAGGTAAGGCCCTGAATGATGTGTACGTCTGGAAGGACTAGTATTGTGGGCTGAAGTCAAGAGCGCCTTAATCGAAGAATTTGGCCGAGAGACTTCCACCAGAAAAGCCAGAGACAAACTGAAGAGTTTGAAACTTGATGGCCAAAATGTGAGAGCCTTGAGGAGGGAAATCACTAAGAATGTGAAACTAGCGTATCCCCATATGAACCAAGAGAGCCAGGAAACTGAGATCAGGGAGATCATGATCCAAGCCTGCCCGGTAGAAGTTAGGAAACACTGCATCATTCATGAGGTTAACACTACCAAGGAATTGATGGAGGTCATTAAAAAGATTCTGGAGGCTAGAGAAGTAAAAGAGGAAAAACAAAAAGGGGGAGAGGAGAACCCAAAGAAAGGGTGTCCGAAAGCCCTGATTTGATGCTTCGCTTGTAGACAGACCGGACACCTAGCTAGGAACTGTACCAACCGTCCACAAGCCCCAACCCCTAGATTTGACCCCAGACTCGCACTCCCAAACGATCGACCTCTACCCAGGGGAACCGATCCGGACCGGAGAGGAATGCTTCCGGTAGAATACCGGGAGACAGAAAACCAGCCAAGAGTTACAATGCCGGAAGAGAGAGAACATTTTCTGTGAAACCTCACATAGAAGGGCGGTATAGTGAGGTCAATATCTTAGAGAGACAAACGCCTTGTAAAACTGTAGTCATAAATGGGAAAGCCGCGAACATGTTGATTGATACGGGGGCACACCGAAGTTGTGTCCTGGAGAATTTCGTAAGACAAAATCAGCGAGAAATGGGCCCATTAAATCAAACCAGTATTCAGTTGTCAGGAGCCGGAGGTCAACCACTGACAATCCTAGGAAAAACTAACGCTACGGTAGTGCAGTGGAAGGGAATTACCTTCACCACCGATTTTTGTGTTTTATCGGGAAAAGCAAGTAGTGGAGTCGATGGGTATCTGGGAATAGATCTCATGAGTCAGTTGGGAGTAACTCTTCAGTGTGGGCCTAAAGACACAATGACTACTCTCCAACCTCAAATAGTAGCTACCACAGGAAAATTATCTATTCCTCCTAGATCTTGGAAAATGATAGAGATTCCCCCAAACCCAGGCATGACTGCCGGGATTTTTGAACCCGATGCACAGAATGGGGTGAGAATATCTCCCACCTTCATTACTGCCGACCAGAGGAAACTAGTTTTAGCTAATTTTGGTGATGACACGATTAGTTATCAAAAAGGGAAACTGTTAGGACAAGTCACACCCACTCAACCCACTACTGTTGGAACTGACGGACATGTGGACTTACCTGAGAACCCGAAGGAATTAACCTCAAGTCAAGCCAGTACCTTACATGAATTGCTCTGGACGTACCGGGATGTGTTTGCTCAAAACGAAGGGGACCACGGATCGGCTCGAACCCGACACACCCATGAGACACACACGCAAGGGCCTCCTATTAGACAACCCTACCGACGACAAAACCCTATTATGAGACAAAAAGAAAAGGAACAAGTTGAAGACATGATCAAACAGGGGCTAGTAGTGTAATCATACAGTCTGTGGTCATCTCCGGTAGTCCTAGTAAACAAAAAAAATAGGTCTACTCGGTTCTGTGTAGATTAACGGAAATTAAACTATGTCACCATCAAAAACGCGCAGACTCTACCTCGTATTGACGACTCGTTAGAATCCCTTAATGGGTCGACCTGGTTCTCTACTCTAGATCTCCAGAGTGGATACTGGCAAGTACCAGTTAGGTCCGAGGATCAAGAAAATAACGCATTTGCCACGAGCGAAGGCAAACTCTACCAGTTTAATGTCTTGCCGTTTGGAGTTTGCAATGGCCCCGCCAGTTTCCCTAGAGTCATGGACGAAGTATTGAGGGGATTAACCTGGAAAACTTGTTTGGCATACTTAGATGATATCATAATCTTTTCCGCTAGTTGGGAAGAACATATTCACCGACTCCAATAAGTGTAAGAAAGAATCAGGGGGGCAGGACTTAAACTGAAACCTTCCAAATGTCAATTAGGGGCCCGTGAGGTGGCATATCTAGGGCATGTGGTTTCCAGTAAAGGTATTCAACCGGACCCACATAAAGTGAGATCTATTGCCGAAATCTCATCTCCGTCCTCTGTCAAAGAGATTCGAGCGTTTCTGGGAATGGCCTCCTACTATCGAAGGTTCATACCTAACTTTTCTAAGATTGCTCGCCCCATGACTCAGAGACTAGAAAAAGGGAGGAGATCAGAGTTGTCAGGTAGCTTTTGATCACTTGAAGCAAAAATTAACCTCGAACCCCGTAGTTTGTCATCCGGATTTCACCAAGCCATTTCAACTATACACCGATGCTTCTGATGAAGGGCTCGGAGCCGTTCTGGCCCAGAAAGTGGACGGAAAGGAAAGCATAGTGGCCTGTGGTAGCCGAACACTGAATAAGGGCGAAAAGAATTATAGCGTTACGAAAAATAAATGTCTAACTCTAGTGTGGGCTGTACAATATTTCCGTCCGTACCTAGCCGGGGTCCAATTTGAAGTTATTATGGACCACCATAGCTTACAATGGCTCCGAAAAATGAAAACGGAATACAGACTTTTTGTCAGGTGGACGGGGATTTTGGAAGAGTAGCCTACTCGTTTGAAGTTAGACATAGACCCGGTAAATTACACACCAATGCCGATGGCTTGTCCCGACTACCGGTAGCACCCGTTCAACACACTGAACCTCACGGTAAAAAACATGACCCTAGACCTCGTAATAAAGTAAAGTTTTCGGAGGGAGCCTGGAGGAATTCTCAAGATCGGGTCGTACTTGATTATTCAGAGGTCAAACACATGATCCAAATCCTCCACGGACAAAAGGGAAGGGGGGCTCATTTGGGGCAGTCCTAGGGTTCTCCAACAATTCAATGAAAGGTACTGGACCAAGAGGGCCGACCAGATTGTTAAAGAAGTCGTTCAACATTTTTTGGGATGCCAGTTGCCCGGACATATTACCGCTGGTACACCCTGGGCTAAATTATCGGTGGATATTATGGGACCTCTGCCCAGACAGACAAACAAAAGGTACATCTTGACCTGTTTCGACGTTTTCTCTAAATACACGGTCGCTTGCGGTATCCCGGACAAGAAATCTGAAACAGTGGCCAAGGTTATCCTGGAAAAGATAATTTTTGTGTATGGCACACCTGGAGGTATTCTGAGTGACAGGGGAAAGGAATTCAATAATGAGATCTGGCAACACTTGGGAGAAACCTTGGGGTATCAGATACAGCACACCTCCCCGTATTATCCTCAGGGAAATGCTGTCTGTGAAAGGAATCACAGGGTGTTAGCCAACTGTATCCGGGCTAGTCTGAGCTCACAAGGGGAGAGAATCGCCCGGGGTTGGCCGGAGCTTTAGCCTGAAATTGTCTGGGGAATGAATACCACGGTCTGTAGGACTACAGGGTATTCTCCCTATGAGATTATCTTCGGCATTTTTTTTTTTTTTTTTTTTTTCTTTCTATATTCCAACTTACTTCCTCTCGGGCATAGGCTGAGAGCCTTAACATTCACCGCTTTACAATGAACAGTGAAGCCCGTGAGGTCTTGTTCCAGTCTAGGGAGTGAGACATGTGAAGCACGTAGAGTACAACGAGCACCTGCCATCTTGCCTTCTCATGAGGCACGGTGCTCACTCATGGCCCGAAACGACCCCATCTCTGAAGCCACCTTGTTCCCGTGCTTCACTGTCTCACCCCCTACACTCGGACTCTCACACTTACACTCACACAACGCCACCTGTTGAGCAGATAACTCACCAGGCATTGCACCCCTATAGCATATTTTGAATATGGGAATATTCATACAGTGCTATTTAATCAGGGAACAATGAGGGTATTTTATTGACGTTTCGGTGGGCTTGTGGTAATGCACTAATACCAGGTACAGCACAAATTCCATCCCAATAATATCTTCCCATTGATACATCGGGATTTGAACCCGGGACCTTTGGATTACCAGGCCAGTGGCAAGACCACTCCACCACACCTCCCCTAAACATACCGAAATTGCCTCAAGAACGATTATTGCCCTACCCCCGTCCCTCCACGCAGTATTCCCAACCCGGAAAATGCTGGAAGGAACAAGGGGAGCGACGACAGCAACTGCATGATCATATCGTTCAGCAACAACCTAAGAAAGTCTCTTTAAATAATCCTTATCACCGGGGGGAGTATATTTTGGTCAAGAGACATGACCCCACCCGAGCTGGTAAACTGGAGGAGAAATACGAGGGTCCTTTCAGAGTTGTCGAGACAAACGGGCCCTATCAAGTGTTATACTGTACTTACATTATGGAGATGTCATGTAAGTAACTCATATTCGTCATACCAAACGATCATACTGCCAATCAGCGGCCTCCATTATCGGAGCGCGAACCTGGACTTCCTACTCCCCCTCAGAAGTCACTCTCTTTCTTTGCTCGAAGAACTCCTTCTGATTATCCTTTGAGTAATACCACGGTGCCAGCCCTGTACTCCCGTAAGCCACCAAAAGAGGGTTATAATCAACTTCCTGGAACTTACTATGAAGAGAAGAGAGAGGAGATGAAGGAAGCAAAAAGTCAGTGCGTACATACAGCCGGGCAAAGCCACCAGCCAATCAGAGCGCGTGAGAGCGGGAGGCCAGAGTATAAAGGTAGCTGCGCGCGGACTCCCGGGGTCACTCACCCCTCAGAGCTCACCGGGTCCACACACTGCAACCTACTTGCTCTCCCTCTCGCCCGGGCACAAAGGAACCACAGGAGCCCACTTTTCCAGTTACCTCGCTCTCACTTAAGCACAGTTCCAGACACACACACACCTGATTCAGCATACCAGAATACATTTGTTTAAGTACCAATATTGGGCCCGCATATTATAAGGAGAGAAAGAGAGATGTGGTGGACTAACCTGGTGGTTTGCTATATAAATTGATGTGTCCTTCTAGGACAAGACTAAAGGAAAAATAATTTAGACTTACCTGAATATATAAAGATGATGATGTGTTTATTAATTAGTTATTTTTGTTAGCACCGGCACCAAGCCGAAGAGTTATTATATAGGATCTGATAGGAGAGATTTACCCTTGTCTGGCGGGGGTGGACTTAAGTCGGGCTAGAGAACACCAGCCCAAAGAGCGGGGCCCGACTTAAGTCTGTAGCAATTTTGAGCACGTAATGTGCTCTGAGAGAGAGGCGAGCGAAGGGAGGAGCAAAGGTTCCCTCTGACCGGTCGGCACGGCTCCCGCACGACGACTGAGGCCCCCTCCACACTCATCCATACTCTCTACCTCACTACACAGGGAATTATGTAAGGAAATGACCGTATTTTTGGGATTTTGCACTCGTCTTGCACGATCGTTGCAAGAGAACTAGTGGTCATAGAATGATGGTTCTGTTGTCTTTGGAAAGCTCAATTATCGCCTTTTCAGGGATACATAATTGTATTACGCTCTGGCTGTTGTTTATGCATGAAAAAGAGCACGAAAACAAGCTCGTTTAGGGTAAAACCCCCCGCTTGGCGGGTAGTAGAAGTTATTGACGGGCCCGCTCATAAGCCGTTAAAGATTAAAAGAGTAGGGGAAAGAATACTTTTGTTAATAAATGAGGCAACCAAAGTTAAAGAGGGAAACAGTTGCTTAGTTGCCAAATAAATTAAAGATTAAAAGAGTAAAAGTAAAGAGGGGAGGGAAATAATACTTTTGGTAATAAATGAGGCAACCAGTAAGTTAAAGAGGGAAACAGTTGTTCAGTTGCCTAATAGGTTAGCTAGGGATGGACACTAGTCCCTATGAATCATTTAATAAGTTGTGTAAAAAGGAAACTGTAACGAAGGACACTAGTCCAATGTGAACTATGATATTATGAAGTCTAAAAGAGTTATTCCGTGTATGCGTCTGAGGCACGGTTCATCTTTTGTTAGTACGATAATTGATTAAAGTGAAAGGTAACCTAGCGTGTTGGTAACAGGGTTACTAGAGGGTAAATTCAGAGGTTGTAATTGAGATAAAGATTGTAAACCTAATTGTGAAGTAACTGGGTGGCGGAACCCAATAGGGGTGTTGAGGTAAAGATTGTAAATCTATATTGTGAAGTAACTGGGTGACTGAACCCAATAGTGTCATTGAGATAAGTAATATATACCTAGATTGTGAAGTAACTGGGTGGCAGAACCCATATTGTACGTGAGAGAGACCTTGTAATCTCATTCGGTAATTTGAATGATTTTATGTCATTGTGGAGGTACTTGTGTAGTAACGACGGTTGTGTCAGAGGAATAAATAGATTCTATGTATTGAGGAGATAGATTATATATGTTATAGCCTTGGGATTGGGAAAAGGCTCGGTAAACGTGGGCAAGAGTAGAGGAACGAATATAACTTTTGTTTTAGTTAGGCAAGGAGCATTTTTTTTTTTTTTTTTTTTTTAAAGACAATGAACGGAGGAAGGAAAACACAGATAAAACAAAAAGGTCCATGTGCCTAAAGGCATCCTCCATTCATAAAATGTTTGTAACAACTGGATTTAAACATTTGTAGATTGTAAGTTTGTGGAAAGCAATTCGAGGGAAGTGAATTCCAAAGAGTAGTAGTTCTAGGGATAAATGAATTTTGATAAGCAGAAGTTCTGCATTGTGGAGGAGAAAGTGTAAATTATGGGCGCTCTCAGCTGCCCTAGTTCTACGGGGAAAGATGTGGAGAGGCGGCACAATTGAAGCAAGTTCCTCGCAACAATTGCTGTGAAAATATCTGTAGAATAATGCAAGGGATGCAACGTTTCTTCGTATGGATAATGTAGGAAGGTCCTGTGTGATTGCAGGGTTATTGATTAATCTAGTAGCTTTATTTTGAATTTTGTCCAACTGCCTCAATGCAACCACTCCACTTACACTCCACAGAGGTGAACAGTAATCCATCTGAGAACGCACATGACTTTTATATATTACGGCCAACTGCTCGTCAGTGAAGAATTCTCGAACTCTGTACAGGAGTCCCAGTTTTTTAGAGGCATTCTTAGCAATGCTTCTAACATAATGTGTCCAGCTCAAGTTAGTAGTTAATGTTACACCGAGAATGTCAATACTAGGGGAAGTGGGAATATTTACATCATTAAAAAATATATGGGAGTCAGTGAGATTCTGTCGGTTAGAAAATTGAATGTACTTGGTTTTCTGTGCATTAAAGGAAACTAGATTCTTTTGTCCCCATTCTTCAATTCTAGAAAGGTCCTGGTTCAGAGAAATTGCAGTGCTTATTTTTGAATTTATAAGATCGGGTTGGGTGAAAAAATTGGTAAATGTGAAGGAACTGTGGAGTGTTGAGTCATCTGCGTAGGAATGTATTGGATTATGAGTGGTAGATATGAGATCATTGATATGAATGAGGAACAGAGTTGGGGCCAAAACTGATCCCTGGGGAACACCAGCATTTATTGAGTGAAATTGAGAATAAAGGCCATCTACCATTACACATATTTTTCTGTTATGAAGATAAGAAGAAATTAGTGGAACTAATGATGCAAGGCCCTAGTGTGACATCTTCGACAATAAGGATTGATGCCAGACTCTATCAAATGCCTTTGATATATCCAGTGCTATTGTATGTGTTTCACCATGTTGGTCTGTAGCTTGGTTGATTTGATGCGTAAGAAGGCAAAGAATGTCTGCAGTTGATCGACATCGTCTAAAACCATATTGCCTATCACTGATTAATTTATTATTCTCAAGATGCTTAATTATGTGATTATTTAATATAATTTCAAAGACTTTACCAATAGTGGAAGTTATAGCTATTGGTCTGTAGTTTGATGGATCTGAAGAGGTACCTTTTTTAGGAACTGGATGGATGTTTGCTTCTTTCCAGGGTACTGGGAAGCATGAGGTATGAGTACATAGACGGAAATTTTTTGCCAATACAGGAGCGAGCACCAAGAAGCAATTCTTAAGTACTATTGGAGGAATTTCATCTGGACCAGGAGCCTTATCTACTGAGAGATTCTGCAAAATAGTTTTGACATGTCTGGTGTGGATCTTAAGTGAGGGAATTTCAGGCGAATTAAAATTAAGTACAGGGACATCTTGATTTATTTCATCTAAGGTTGAGTTGGTGGAGAAAATATCCGCAAGAAGGTTAGCTTTACCTCGTGGGTCACTTTCAAGATTGCCAGTCGGAGATTTTAATGGTGGAATGGATGAAGCAGTTGTGAAGTTGGATTTGAATGAGTTAAGAGTAGACCAAAATATTTTGTTATCATTTGGATTATTTAGAAGTTTATTTGCCTGCTTGTGGAGAAAGTTTGATTTAGTTAGGTTTAATACAGTTTTGGCATGATTTCTGATGTTTCTAAAGTAATTAAAGGCTTCATGTGTTTTTTATCTTGTGTATGCAGTGTAGGCTATTGCTTTTTGTTCAGTTACTCTAGCACAATTATGGTCAAACCATTTAGGTGAATTAGATCTTTTAATGTACTTTTGATGAGGAATAAAAGTTTCCATTCCAATTTTTACAAAATCTTGTATGTGGCTCAAGGTGGAGTGTGCATCATTAGAAAAGAAAGAGGTCCAGGGAATATCAATAAAGAAACCTTGAAGACCCTCCCAGTCTGTCCTATCGTAATGCCATTTAGTCACCAAAACAGGTTCAGAGTGGGAAGGTGTGGTAGGTGATAGACAGGTGGCCTGTATCAGACAGTGATCAGAAGATCCAAGTGGGTACCTCACTGTAACATCATAATTTTCATATGGTTCATTAGGCCCTGGTCTCAATAAAAGACACAGCAGGGTTTTGACTTAATTATTGAGGATTAATCACTAATAACGGGTCGTAGGATCTAAGCCGACTTGAGTCAATACCTGAATAGCGGGGATTCAGTTAGGGAATAACGGGAACTCTAGGGGTCCAAAGTACAACCTAGCATGAATCAACGTAATATTCAATCTTGGTCATGAACTCATCTCGGCCTGAGCTAAGAACCTATTATTAGGGTAGTTAGGAAGTCTGTTAAATAAAATATACGAACTTCTAAATGACTGTCGAATAATTATCCCCCCGTAGTAGTAGCATAAAAGATTTAGAATTAAATACTACAATCCCACTAACCCACTTGAACACCTCTATCATAGCTGCGTCACTCTAATGAATGCAAGCCTAATTTCTTCAACCTTTCTTCATATGGAAGATTTCTAATATTATGGATAATTTTTGTCATTCTACCTTGTACTCTCTCCAGGGAATCTACGTCCATTCTGTAATGAGGACACCAAAATTGAACAGCATAATCCATATGGGGTCTCCCTAATGACAGTCCATGGGAATTAGATGAAAATAGGGTGTTTAATCAAACAAATTACAATAGTTTGTTTTATTGCATGAACATGTTAGTTGGACTCCTAGTAACACCATATCCAAAATCGGACAAATTCGGACATATGGTATTTACGTAATTCACATTTTAACCCTTTCAGTAGGGATTTTTTTTTCACATGTTCACGTTTTTCTCGAAAATGGTGCATCATACAGATAAGAGGTATAGATACTAAAAAAATAGGAAAAAGTATTGTGCTCAAGTTATTTTCTATACATTTTTCCCCTAAAACCTAGTCTTTATGCAAATAAGCCCAGAATTGGAATACGTGATTATGAAAAACTTGGAAAAAACAACTTTGCACTCACATTTCATTAAATATCTCATAACCTACTTATTTCACCGCAAATTGTTATAGAATAAATCTTTTAGAGGGAATTCTTTTTGTTATTTTGGCATACTTTTTATTTTTCTAAATGCTAATTTATTTGACAAAAATGTAAAATATAGAATACACCCAATGTGAACATGTGTGAAAAAATAAACACAAATTTGGAGTTTTGGCATATTAACTGCAATTATTTATTTTTATTACATAAACGTGTCATTTGGACTCTTTGAATTACTATATCAAACACCTTTAATTGAAGTTATTTTTATATTCAAAATTCTACTAATTTCTTTTTTAAATGAGATATCTCTTCAAATAAAAAGTTTATTATATACAGTAAATGTATTGAAAACTAATACAACATAAACTATAGGATTTCTTGTCTAGTATATGATTTGACCTTGACCTCTATGGATGAATCCTTGGGTCATAAGGTCAGCTATGTCTAATATAGAAAACAAAAACTCTTTGATTGCCTTGTGGATTGCATTACAGTAGTTAAAAATGATATGATTATATAAGATGGCCAACAAAATAATGATCTATTGGCTATTTTAACAATTTAAAGAACAGAAAAAGAGACTATGAAACAAGAGTAAGAACAAATAAAAATTATTGTGGCTGAAAGTACATGCATTATGCCTGAAGTAGCTCAATCACATTCAATATCCTCATCAGAGAATGTGTTGACACAAGTACTAGTTTGACACTCCTCGCAAAACTCTGTACATAGTAACCCATGTTTTTTGCATGAACAGTGTAGAGTGTCACAAAAGCCTTTACATTTACATCTAATTACTTTCAACAAGGTGTCAGGTGCAGGGCTGTTGTCCATCGTGCATGGTATTAGTTTGTTTTCGTTTCTCTTCCACCCCCAATCATCAGGTTTGATATTTATGTTTCCTAGCCATACTTGTGTTTGATAATAAACAGGAAATGAGTGATATTTAGCTGCATCACTAGTAGTCCAGTAAATCTAGCAATCATTTAACTGGACCTAGAACAAATTGCAATAGAAGGTTTTTTGGCTTTAACTTGTTTATTAGGTCCCTCTGATGAACATATAAAAAGTCTCCAACTTTTGGACACTGGGAAAGTGGTTAATTTGCATAAATTCAAGATGGCCGCCGTCCAAAGCTTCAATTTACAGATAACTTTTTTCTGGTTGCTCCTAGACCCTATAAATGTATTACAAACAACGTTTTTTGGCTTTAACTTGTTTATTAGGTCCCTCTGATGAACATATAAAAAGTCTCCAACTTTTGGACACCTGGAAAGTGGTTAATTTACAGCCGAAAAACCTTACAGACAGGCTGAACTGTCTCTTTCACAAGGGGTGACACAGGCACTTTGTGCTTGTATGGGTTTTTTGACCTGTTGTCCCTCTTTTTTATAAAAAAAAAAAAAAAAAAAACCATGACGTAGTATGACGTCATTCAGAGCCAATTATGTAATTCATGATAGGAGTTCGTATTCACTTGGATCATCGGTGCTTGCATCAAAGTTGCTATTTTGACAGAGCATGCACTGACCACATGCACTGGAACATTCAAGCTCATTCCGTTTGCAACTACAGCGTTGAGTGTCACAGTTGCCCTTACACTGACATCTGACCAATTTCAGTAGTGAATCAGGAGCCACTGGCGAATCCATCGTCTTCGGTTCAAGCTGTCCCTTCCGCAGACACCAGCCCCATTTCTCGGGGTCCACACAGTTCCCCATCCATTCCTGGACCTGACAATAAACTCGGAACGAGTGGTATTTGGCTGCATCGGTTGTTGGGGGAAGGCTGTGAACTTCAACGGTAGTTGAACTTTTTGCCACCTTGTTGCAAAACTTTGTCTTTCGCAGTCCGTCAAGGGTGTCATTTCCTTTTCCCCCGTACAAATAAACCAAGGCCTTTTCACCAGCTGATGATATCGCGTCTTTACTTCCACTTTGGCAACAGAATGCTTCTATACATTTCAAGAAACCGTTGTCTTCCCTCACTTTCCTCAAGGCAGCCCCTTTACCAATACCATACAGTCGTGAGGTTGTGTCACATCCACAGAGTGCATGGACAACTGGCAGGACACGACAGATGCTTTCACCGAGAGCTTCTGCTACTGAGTTAATATGCCAACATTTCCCACCTTACTTGCTCGACTTGAAGTACAAATCATTCATCCCTCGTTCCGCATAATGACACAACAGCACCAACAAGTCTGTGTCCTCACCTATCACATATGTCACGGTTTCCCTTGCATGCTCAATTCCCTTCTTCGCAATCATGACATCTGCATCTGCTGGCGCATTGACACAGTCAATTCCATTTGCCTTGAATGTTTCACACAATAAGTCAATGAAGTTTTGCTTATTGTCCGAGTTTGACAAGAAGTTTTCCTTTTTTGACCGAAGGGGCATGGTTGGAGTGAACATCACCTTTTGACCAAAGACTCCTTTTGATCGTCGATTGTGTGTCATGTCCTTGGTAGTAGGTCCTGATTTATAACCGTCGAATACAACCACCGGGTTGAGAAAGTTTTTGGAAACATGCTTCATGTACATGCTTGCAATGTCCTCAAATGTGTCACCCTTCTTCCATGGAATCCTTTGCAATAAGGAACCACCATCCAGAACATGGGTCACAGTCCTTTCTTCCTCAAATGATTCCAATGACGACTTGGGAACAACAGCAGCTATCTCATCTCCTAGCTGTGGTTTATTGGCTTCCCTGAGCCTCCCCCACTTATCGAACAGAGCAGTAGGGTAGCTAGACAACTCATACGCAAAGACCTCTTCAACACCTAAGTCCCTGTTATTAGCAAAGATGAGGAGCCTCTGGAAAAGGAGCTGTGGGTCGATTGGTACTTTTTCAGCACTGATTGTAACCTTTGCACCCAACGACTCAACTTGATCTTTCTTCCTAAATGAAAAGTCAAAAGCATTGCTACCTTCCATCTTCTGCACAATGTTCATACCAACCTCATACAGTAAATGAGGATTGGCCGAGGCTGGTCCTGTCACACCGTTGGCAATATTCCTGAGTTCATTTGATTCTTGAAATGGATCATAATCCTTGAAGAATGCGAGAACCTTCTCTGTGTCCTTCCTATCTCGTTCACGCCTTGCTTCAGTCATTTCTTTGTGCTGCTCAGAGGTGTGGAAATGCTTCCCTGTCAGTTCTTGCATAACTTCACTCACCTCAGCGCAGGCTGGCATAGCAAGTAACCAGCGCAGGCGTTGCGTTTCCTCCATGCCCCTACCACGTGTCCATCCACCATTCGTTTTCAAAGAGCGCATCAAAACCTGCTCTATAACCAAGTCGCTTGGCAGTCCTGCCCACAGCCGATCACTTCGGCGGATCACAAATAGACCGGAGTTCAATTGACAGAACATGTCTGGGTTGAGCTGCTCAAGTTCAATCATGTCTTGAATGTACACATGGGCTGACTTGGCATAATTGTTATGACCACACGCTGCAAAGTACGGCAACATCTCCTGGAGTGTTCCGAGGTACAGTAGGAAATCGCCCATTCTCAGTGCCCTCAGGAAGCGACGCAGCAGGTCAATCATGTCCATGTATTGAATCCATAGCTTTCCCATCTTATGCTCTGCTAAGGAGCTCTTCTCAGCTTTAAGTTTTTCAGAAATTCTGTTGAAAACGTCTTTACTGCAGACTTCATCCGGTGAAACGTCTTCACGCAACAGCTTATCCAAAAGATCTGCAGCCTCCTGGAAGTCCTTGCATGCGTCACTTTCCTCATCTACCATTGAGAGGTTGACACCGTATGCCCTGCCTAACACAATCGAACTCAAGGCTGTGTCAACCAAGAAGTGGCCTCTGATTGCTCGTGCATAGGCTTTCCCACTCAGCATTTGGGTCACAGCATTTTCAGCGTATATAAGTTCCAAAACCTCCTTAAGCCCAGATGCTTCCATAACATGGCCCATGCATCCCAAAAAGCTCATCACAGAGTGAAAGCCACCAAGGTTCAAAACAATGGGTTTCAGTTCGCTTCCTTCCTTCTCATGAACAATGATCGTCTTCGCTTTCCAATAAAGCGGTTGGTCGAATGTCAGCATTGGCGTCGTTCCCTGGCGATGGCTTTCCGCAGCAACGAAGTGAAGTGTTGAGTAAATACAACTCATGTCCGTAGGGTCCATGTCAATCATGGGCAAGAAATGGATGGATGATTTCCCTGGGTGTGGTCCATGGCACACACTCTGCATTAAGCCGGACCAGCCTGGTCGTTTTGGTCGAAGCAACCATGACGTTTTCCACAGTATGTCCTGATTTTCAAGCTTGTCAGATGCTGAAATGGGGTCAAGCTTTCTAAATTCGAGAGGCCCACCCTTCTTGCGAACACTGCGGTAGTATTTGATTTCAATTTGAGTTACTTCAGGGGTGACAGCAACAATTATACCCATACCATGGTATGTTCCTCGCCCATCAAGCGTACGCAAGTTGTGATCAACATTGTCTGCAACGAACTGTCCAAACCTGCCTGCAGTGGATATGTTGGTGCCCCTGAAATTGGCAGCACACTTCGAAAACCTCAAAACTTCTGCGTAAGGCAGACAGAACCCGTGGCTGTGTAAACTGTCCACAAGAAAGCGGGAACCAAAGTGCTGGTGCATTTGAACCGCCAATCCATACTGAATGGGTGCTACAATGGCCCTTGGTCTGGTAAGTTGCACGATACTTTGTCCAATTGATGCAACTTCAAGATCACATGACTTGCCACTGAACGTCTCTTGCAGCAATATACGAAGGGACTGCGGAACGTACGCCACATTCTTTTCCAGCGACCGGAGTTCAGAAGGATCTGGATAGAAATCTCTACAAGTATCAATGTTCTTTATATCTGCTTTGATCAACCGTGCCGCAGCCCTGACTATCTTTCTTTGTTCTGCTTCCTCATCATCAGTCTGTGGTGAGTCTTTGAATTGTTGCAAAATCTTTGCAGCACTTTCTTTGACAGTTACAACATCGCTGCGTCCATGCACGTTACTAATAACCAGTTCATCCCCAAAATATGAAATAAGTTTCTGTTTCATGTATTTTACACTATACGCTTCAACATCAGGGCACAACTGGGACATTCTATCAACGAGATCAACCACTGTAGTCTGTTCATCATCATTGCCACTGACTAGGTCCTCGATTGCGAGTAGAAATGCTTCCTCTCGTGAGGCATCTACTTTGCGACCCTTGCGAGGAGGTTCACTGTCTGCGGAATCACGATATTTGGAGGGGATCTGCCTATGTGTCTGGAAATTTGAGCTGCACTGCTTGTGATATATTGCGTCAGCTGCTGGAAGATCACGTGCAAAGTTAATTCGGCCTCTAACAGTGTCAGCCCACTCATCAGCCCTGGCATCACATGCAGAAAGTATTGTCCTTTGAAAGTTGAAGGTGCATACTGGATACACTTCTTCTGAATCATGCTTTGTGTCCAAATAGATTTTTGTACCACAAAAAAAGCAGTTCTCTGTAAAACAAAAGTCTGGTGTCTGAGAACGAAGAGCAGGTTTTTCAGGACGTTTCTTCTGCTTCCCAGGAATTCTATTTGGCTTCGTATTGACATGCTTCTTTCGGCAATCAATGTGCACCGTTTGGCCCTCGGACACGGTAATTGATGGCGTTCCACGTTCAGTACTGGCCTTGTTGATAGTATCTGCTCCCTTCGCCCTCAGCTTGACTGTTTCTCCTTCGTCTAACGTGTTTGAGCAAATGCCGCAGGGATTATGCACCACCTCTTCTTCCATGGCTTCGGTAGATGTCGCACCAATCTGTTGAAACAAGATGATGGGATTAGTATAGGCCTAGGCAAAATGTAATAGACAATAATGTGCAGTAAAGGTAGGGCTTGACCTAGAACAAATTGCAATAGAAGGTTTTTTGGCTGTAAGGTTTTTTGGCTGTAAATTAACCACTTTCCAGGTGTCCAAAAGTTGGAGACTTTTTATATGTTCATCAGAGGGACCTAATAAACAAGTTAAAGCCAAAAAACGTTGTTTGTAATACATTTATAGGGTCTAGGAGCAACCAGAAAAAAGTTATCTGTAAATTGAAGCTTTGGACGGCGGCCATCTTGAATTTATGCAAATTAACCACTTTCCCGGTGTCCAAAAGTTGGAGACTTTTTATATGTTCATCAGAGGGACCTAATAAACAAGTTAAAGCCAAAAAACCTTCTATTGCAATTTGTTCTAAGTCCAGCCCTACTTTGACTGGTCTATAGTAGGTGGCAGGTCTAAACTCCTTCAGACATATTATGTTCCAGTAAGTCCACGGTGGCGGGCGCCCGGTATCATTGCCACTGCACTACACAACTGTCAAAACCACACTGGTGGCCGTTAGAATTATCGGAGGAACCTGGGGTTGCCACCAACCGACAGATCTTCATCTAACTTACCGGACTTACTGAGCTCATATGACGCTAGTGAGTCATATGGACTTATTGGAGAGGCATGTAGATAAGTCCATATGACGCGATCGTGTCATATGAGTTTTTGGTTATAAGTTCCATATGACGCGATCGCGTCATATATGTCGCAAGGAGTTAATGTCAACTCTTCTAAAACTCTTTATGACTCTACCTTGAAACTTTTTCTTACTTAACTCATCAAGAGATGTACAATCACTGCTAGATCTGTAAACTAGAATAAGTGCTCTTTCTCCTGCTTTTTGTATTGCCTCATGAGTCGACTTGTCAGACAAGAATGACACTGCACATTCAAATAAGATGTTTTGTTTCTTCAATACAACCCCGTTTCCTATGGTGTTCAGTCTTGATGTAGTATCACATCCACATAGGGCAAGCATCTGCAGCATTGTTCCCCTAGTTGTGAACTAATTTGTCCTATATTCCAGACAGAGTGCTTCATATTGGGTTTCTGTGATACCATAAATAGAGGCTTACTATTGGGCTTCATGTGGTGACAGAGAAGCACCAATATGTCAGTATCCTCTGCTATGACATTTGTTACCTTGCTAAGTGCCATATTAACTGCCTCCTGCACTATTAAAAGATCTGCATCTCCCTCTGCATGCTTTGTAGATACTCCGTGCTCCTTCAGAGTTCCAGAAAGTAAGTTGATAAATTTCTGTTCGTTTTTCTGGTTTGCTAGAAATGACTCCTTGTTCTCAAAGGCAAAGACTTTAGTTGGTAACAAGTGAACATCTGGGGCAACAGTTAAGCCCCTAGTACGTTTCACTGGTCATTTACAAACATTAGAGTAGTGAAGATACAGCTCATGTGTGTTGGATCTAGGTCAACCATCGGTAAGAAGTGGAAGGATGCTTTTCCTAAGTGGCTACCATGGGTAGTGACCTGCATAAAACCGGACCATCCTGGCCTGTTGCATCTATGAGGAAATGAGATCTTCCATAGAGTATCAAGATGCTCTCTGATGTCATCATGGACAATGGATGATATTGCTTTGCAATTTAACATATCTCCAACTTTTCTTAGTTTTGTGTATCTTGTGTTTGCAATACTTGTTGGCTTAGTCTTGAAATGTTCTGAATTCCGAATAATTGTTTGAGCTGTGGTTACTGGTGGTGTGGCTGCACACATCAGACCTATGCCATGGTAAGTGTCTTTTCCTGTAATTGTTACCGTATTATGGTCAACATTGTCAGCAATGAAATGGCAAAAGCTGTTGGCCAAATCTTTAAGCTGATCTTGATTTTGATGTGCAGCACATGCTCTGAATAGCTTTACTTCATCATATGACAAACAAAATCCTCTGTTACTCAAATCATCAATGAGCTCACTGGAACCATAAGCCCAATGTAAATGCATTGCTAATGAGAATTGCATTGGTACAATTATACTTCTTGGCCGAGCTTGTTGCATGATACATTGCGCTATTGCTGCAATCTTTAAGTAATTTGTAGTCTTCCTTCCCCTAAAAACTTCGGCAAGAAACATTCTAAGTGAAAAAGGAACAAAATCCAAGTTTCGTTGGGTGTCACCTATTCCTGAAATGTTTGGGTACTCTAATTTACTTTCCTGAATACTGATGATATCTGATTTTCTCAGTGCTGCTGCTGTTTTTAGTATGGTCATTTTTTTCGTTTCTTCACTAACCTCTTGTTTCTGATCTATGTAAAACTCGCTGATAATTTTTGATGATGTTCTCCTTAATGTCACTACATTGCTATAACTTCCAACCTGACTAATAACAAGAGCATCTTCAAAATGGTCTATTAGCTTCTGCTTAAGGTAAGGGAGACTGTATGGATCTTGACAATGTTCTTTCATGCTAGTTTGAAAGTCTGCAAGAGTTGTGAGTTCTTCTTCTTCTTCTACGATTTGAGCAAGTACAATCTGAAATGCTTCTTCTCTGGACACATCTACCTTTCGACCACTCCTGTTCCTTTCTACTTTCTCTTTTATATCTGAGTCATATTTGGCTAGCATTTTTCTTCCAGTTCTGAAATTTCCACTGCACACCTTATGGTATATAGCATCTGCTGCAGGCAAGTCTTTTGCAAACTCAACTCTTGATTTCACATCATCAGCCCACTTGTCTCCACGCTCCACACAACATCGTAAAATAGCATTTTGACAATTCCAAGTGGATACTCGAAACACATCCTCAAATTGGTTTCCATCCTCATCAACAGCCTTCACTTTACAATAAAGACAATGGGTAGCATACTGGAAGGTTGGATTTTTTGGTCTTAATGATGGTGAAAGAAAACCAGTTTCTTCTACCTTTCTTTTCTTGGCAGCTGCTATATCTTTCTTGTTTGTATGTTTCTCTCTGCAACGAGAGTGGACCAGCTGGCCCGCTCGAACATTAATGGAAGACTCTCTTTCCTTGCTTGCTTGGTTGATAGTTGATGCTGCTTTTTCACCAATATACATAGTTCCATCCTTAGTGTTAGCTTCTAGAGCAATACCGCAGAACACACACACAGGTGTATCTTCCGGCTCGTGCTCATTCATCATGCACCTGAAAAGGAAAGTACATAAATAATTGTATTCTATTTGATATTCAATATGCATGAAATAAGTAAACTTACAAAATAAAATGTTTGCCTTCGATATCATTAACACTTTTTACATATTATTGTTTGAATTATTGAATTCATAATCCTCCCCAGTATAGTCCATGGGAAATAGCATTTTAAGTCAAACAAATTGCAATAGTTTGTTTATTGCATGAACATGTTAGTGACAAATGACACGTTTATGTAATAAAATAAATTATTGCAGTTAATTTGCCAAAACTAAAAATAAAACAAATATGTTCACATTGGGTGTATTCTATATTTTACATTTGTGTCAAACCTATTAGCATTTAGAAGAATAAAAAGTATGCCAAAATAACGAAAAAATCACCCTCTAAAAGATTTATTCTATAACAATTTGCAGTGAAATAAGTAGGTTATGAAATATTTAATGAAATGTGAGTGCAAAGTTGTTTTTTCCAAGTTTTTCATAATCACGTATTCCAATTCTGGGCTTATTTGCATAAAGACTAGAGGTTTTAGGGGAAACATTTATAGAACATAACTTAAGCACAATACTTTTTCCTATTTTTTTAGTATCTATACCTCTTATCTGTATGATGCACCATTTTCGAGAAAAACGTGAAAATGTGAAAATATTTCCCTACTGAAAGGGTTAAAATGTGAATTACGTAAATACCATATGTCCGAATTTGTCCGATTTTGGATATGGTGTTACTAGGAGTCCAACTAACATGTTCATGTAATAAAATAAACTATTGCAATTTGTTTGACTTAAAATGCTATTTCCCATGGAAGGCCACATGGCCTTATGCAGTTTCCTGCGATCTTATGCTCTTATTGGCTTATGTTCTTATATATTACAGGCTCACTACCGCTCGCCAGGAAAAAATCGACACCTAAATGACACAAAGGGTCTTAAAATTGAAAACAAATGGGGCAAAAGTTCTTAAATTCGTCAAACTAATGGGGCGAATGTCTTAATATCCCCAAAACGATGGGGCTAAACATGAGGGAGAAGGGGGTTCAGAAAAAAACATTTCAAGTGAAAATCTCCCCTTAATTCGAGGGGGTCTTTTTAAACCTCTATTGTTTCGCTCTACTTGTTTGGTATTTTAACACCTTACGAGCGGCCTATGCGGTTTATTTATATGTACCGCCCAGCGGGGTGTTTTTAGCCAAAATAGGGCTGTTTACGAGATCATTTTCATGCCTAAATAAGACCCAGAACGTAAAACAAGTACCTATCCCTGAAAGGGCATAAACAGAGCTTTCGAATGACACCATAACGATCCTTTTATGATGGCTAGTTTTCTTGCAATAACCGTGCAACGCGAGTGCAAAAAGCATGTAATTAGCCACTTTCCCGATACAATTCCTTATATAGCGAGTGAGAGAGGGAGGAGGGAGCTGGGATTCGTGTCAGTATGTTCGCCGCGGTGGTCTGGAGCAGTCATACGCACGCTACTCTCCTGCCACCACTTGTCCCTCTCTCTCAGCAACATTACGTGCTGAAATTGCCACTCGACCTATGTCGAGCGCCGCCACATAGTCCAGCTTTATTAAATACGACTTATGTGGTGAGCCTCTAATTAAGGGTTAAAACGTTTCACCCATTAATTTGGTGATCATTAGACGCTTCACCCCATTGGGTGGTGATTTTGTCTGTAACTTAGAAGAAATCGGCCTTCGTCTGGGACATTTTTCTACCAAAAATTGTACAAATTTGACTTGAAGGGGGTCTGGACGCGCAGTGTTTAGTTTGAAAGAAGTCTGGTAAGGCGTTTATGTTAGCCTAGGGGATAAACTAAAATACATTGCTCGAAAATGTCAAAGACAAGCAAAATCGTCAATATTGAATAAACAATATATGATAATAAACCCCAAGATGTCAAACCAGATAGTTTTAACCCATTCAATACCGGTGACATCTTGTTCTCAGTATATATCCTGTCAAGATTCTATTCAGCTTTGGAAGGGCCTCTACCAATTTAGAGGCTGCAGACTATCTCAACTAATTCTTTTGGCTGCTATATATCCCTCCCACCCTTTATAAAATCGTATTAATATAGCTGAAACAAAGAAAATATAAAGATACACGTCACTGAAAGGGTTAGTGAGCGAGCTTTTAACAGCTGTCCCAGCACCGTGATAATAATAATAATAATAATAATAATAATATTTATTCAGTTAGCAATTTACAGAGTTGGTACCACATAGTATGTTCTAAATATGACATGTACCAGCCTTGCATAATTCCAACTAAGGATAGCCCAATAAGGCCGTTAGGCGTATTTCCATTGGGGTCCTTGTGGGATTAGGTTAGCTGGGGAAATGGGGAGGATAAAGAAATAGATACTTTAGAGAAAGTATTTCTAGGGGGTTATTTTAAGATACCTTACATCCTATAGTAAATATCAGTAATCCGTAATCAGTAATAATTTCAGTTTGGTTTGTCTATCTCTTATATTATACTAAGAAATACACCTCGTTCACAGGAAAGCTTGACAACAACTTGTTCAGTGTGTGTGTGTGTGTGTGTGAGAGAGAGAGAGAGAGAGAGAGGGCTACATCGAATTCTATAGATACACAGATTACACAGACTTTGCGATCCCTACTAGACAGTCCGGCCTTAATTCTAAAACAAAATAGTTTATGCTAGGGTTTAAGACAAGGACAGTTAAGATAGAAGTTAGATAACTAGATAGATAGAGAGGGAGAGAGAAAGTTACATATAGTTACATAGATACACAGACCCCGAGGTCCTTACTAAGCAGAGAGAGAGATTGGCAAGCCCAAATCTCTAGCACAGTCCCCCATATATAACTTAATTTTCTTTTATGTCTCCTATGGTGTCTTTGAGCATAAACTATACTATTTACTTTTCGCCGCATGCGTCTCTTGGTCAATATCAATAAAGTGTGTCTTATTTTTCTTTTGAAGTTTTCTCCTTACTTATAAAATCCTTTATGTTCTCTGTTTTATTAAACCCTTTCAAGAAACAAAGATGCCTTTTTGCTTTGTATTCTGACTGTTAGTAGAAATTTGTTTTCAGATTTGGAAAGAATTGTTGGAGTCAGTGTTCAATGAGATAAACTGTACCCCTTTGATTCCCTGAGGGTATTTCAAAGCTGCATAGCATCGCCAAAATAAAGTGGAAATGCGTTCTCGCATGGTGAAAGGGTTAATTATATAATACTCCTTATTTTACTCCTAATATTATTATTGTATGTAGCCTACATTGTGTCCGCACCTTGCATTGATTTATTCACGCTGTATAATTATATATTAGAGTATGAATGGTAATTTTTTCGGCGGTAATAGACTAACATTATCTCAAATGTATTCCCACCAGGACTAGTATATATCAGTTGCTGTTCGCATTCCTTTGGATTCTTTGTATTTCTTTGTAACAATGTGCAATATTTTGTAACCACTTTTTGTCTCCTTGTATTGCTTCAGTTTTCTCCCTCTCCTGCAGTATTCTAGGGGCATTATATATCACTGATTGTCGTGTCCTAAATCTATCTATCTATCTATCTAATGCCAGACGCCGTGCTCACCGAAGGGATGGCAACGAACGAAACGCCCCAAGGCACCTCTGTCCCCAGCCAGTTGACGCCCCTCCCATCCAGCACCGCTTTCACGCATATACTTCTTAACTCCATCCTTCCACCCTCACTCTCGATCTACCGCTCCCTCTCTGTCCTTCCACCTCACTATCGTACACTCTCTTAGTCATTCTCTGACTTCCCATACGTTCCACATGGCCGAACCATTTCAAGGTGTTCCTTTTCATGCTTTCCAGCACATCTACATCCACACCACATCGCTCTCGTACTTCTTCCTTCGTCTGTCTATCCCTCCTTGTTACTCCGCACGCTCTTCTCAAGTAACTCATTTCCACCGCTCTCACTCTTGGTATGTGTCTCTCCAACAACGTCCATGCTGACATCATATTTCTAGCACAATCAATACCGAAAAACACAAAAATATATATAATAATAAAGTAGGTGTGCAGTTTTCGCATGACCAAAAAAAGAAAAAAGAAAAGAAACTGCATACGCAACTCTGCGACCTATAACTCTGCAAGTAGTATTGAATCTCCTAGGTAAAATATATATATATATATATATATATATATATATATATATATATATATATATATATATATATATATATATTTATTATGCATATATAAATTATATATACAGTATATATACTGTATATATATATATACTGTATATATAACAAAGAAATAGTGACCATAATCTGTGACCTTTACTATTCACCTTGACCTTTGAATAAAAAAAACAAAAAAATGGACAATCGTTGCATTGACCAATCAAATTCGCCAGCAAATTTGGTGACGATACGTAACCTGTTCTGTACAGTTCTGTCGGCTTCATTTCATACTGGATACTAAGACGATTTTATTTAGTTGATGAAGGGCCTCCATAAAATTAGCAGGCTTTCAACTATCTTAACCCATTTTACTACCACAGATCCTTCATAAGCTCCACAAAATAGTCTAATTATAGCTAGAATGCAATAAAAAAGACGTCACCGGTACACAAAGGGCTAAACAGTCTAGGAAGAGTATAAAGACAATTATCAACATTCTTCTTTTGTTCTTTGACCTTGACCTTTAACCTTAAGTATTATAATATATATACAGTATATATATATATATATATATATATATATATATATATATATATATATATGATTGAAATATATGTTATTTAAGTAAAATGCAACTAACAGGCGTCAACTTATCGAAAAAAAAAGAAAAAAATTTATGATGAAGGTTAACTTATGACCTTGGCCTGTGACCTTGTCCTTTATGTAAGATTTAATTTTTGTTTGCTTTGATGTAACCCTAGAAAATCAAATAAGTGTGTCAATTTTCATTAACCCGGGAACTGCGGGAAGACTCTTAAGAGTTCCCCCGGCGGACTGCAGGAAGACTCTTAAGAGTCAGAGAAAAACAAAATTTAAACATCGAAAAAATAAAAAAATAAAATAATTTTTGTATTTTTTATTTATTTTTTTGCCCTTGGGCCATGCAAAATATCAGTCTTCTACCTCCCCTCCTTCCCCACTTTCCTCCCCTCCTTCAGTTATCACCTATTTTCCCTGTTATTCCCTTATTCTGAGGTATATTTTCGTGCTAACATTAGCGAGTTGCAAGCAGGGCATTGTCATCACTGTTAGCAAGCGAGCGAGTGCAAGAGAGAGAGAGAGAGAGAGTATCGATCGACAGTGTCTCAGTGGCCTTGGGGGAAATTGGCGGGAAAGGAGGTTGCCTCACCCATACATTATGTAACTCGCGGCCTGTATCGCCGATTTTGACCATCCAAACGCTGTTTTCACTTGTTTTATTGTTGAAACAGGTTAATACCTTTATAATCAACCTATAATAGGTGCATATGGATAAGTATTAATGCTATTTATGGTAAAATGAATATTTTAGAGTTGGAAACAGCTCAAATACGTCAGCACAGGCAGACGTTTCTAATTACCCACATGCGCAGTTCAGAGGTTAAAGACCATCAGTTAGTTTCAGAGGTATTAAAGGAATAGCTGACCTTGACCTTTGACCTTCATCTTGACTTTCATGACGTCTGAAAATTTAACATTTTAATTTTACCTTAACCCTCTCACGACCATAGGATGCAGAGGTTGCCAGATTAGCAATAAGAAATAGATTACTCTCACTGTTATAATTACCTCTCCAAAATTAGTTTTCTGCCCACAGCTAACTCAAAGACAACTGCAGAGGTTGAAGTAAACCCTGGCGGTAACAAAGGCTTTAAAGTATCCCTAATAGGCTCAAAAATCGCGTCCGGATGTGAGAGGGTTAATGCACAACTGTCTCAACGAATTTTGTGAAGTTTATATGAATAGTAAAGAAATTAGCATATTGACCATATATTTGATGTTGACCTGTGAACTTGACCTATCAAATGGAATTATGTTTATTCTTGTATGACCTTGCTCTAGGCATTCCGAATATGCATGATATGCCTAATGAGAATCTTACATTAAATAAGAAATACTAGTAAACATCATATATCGACCTTTAACCTTGACCTTTGACCTTGTCCTTCGACCTTAGAGTTTCTTATCAAGGATTTAGTTAGCTTAACAGCAATGTTCGTATTAACTAGCATTATGATTATGGTGTAGCTTAATTCGTATAAAACACTTATTGATTACAAAATAGTGATCATATACTGTGACCTTGACCTTTGACCTTTGATAAAAGTAAAATACATATATTTGGATGGTCGTCGCATTGACCAACTGAATTTGCCTGTATAATTTTATGACAATACATTAAACAGTCAAGGAGGAGTTTAGGGAAAATGACAAATACTCTTACTTTGACCTTGACCTCTTACCTTAACTATTACAATATTTATGTGAAATTTGATTTATTTTAGGCGATATTTAAGTATTAAGCCATAACACAGCCAGTTTTCTAAAATTTGAGTAATCTTTTTTAATAAATAATAAAAGTTGACCTTTGACCTTGAACTGTGACCTATATGTAGGAGTACATTTTTGTTTGCATTGGCATTGGCCATGAACATCAAATAAGCATGCCTAATTTCATTAAAACCCATCAGTTAGTTTCATATATATTAATAGAATAGTTGACCTTGACCTTTGACCTTTATCTTGACCTTTATATGTCTCACCATTTATTATTTTCCTTATCACTTAAAGTGCAGCTATCTCACCAAATGTTGTGAAGTTTGCATGAAAAGTAAAGAAAATAACATATTGACCTTTTATTTGACTTTGACCTTTCATATGAAATAGAATAGTTTATTGTATGACCTTGGCCTAGGTATTCCGAATATACATGGTAAGCCTAGTGATAATCTAACAGTTAGTATTAGAAATACTAGTAAAAATACTATTTTGACCTTTGACCTTACCCTTTAGAATATTTATCTAAAAATTTTGCAATACGATATCAATGTTACCAGTAACTTGTAAAGTGAAAATTAAGACATTTGAATAAAAACTAAAAATAAATAGTATAAGTTGACCTTTCACCGTGACCTGTGACCTTGACCTTTATGTAAGAGCAAAACAAAATGTCATTGACATTGCCCAGGAAAATCAAATAAGCATGACTAATTTAATTAAAACCCATCAGTTAGTTTCATATATATTTATAGAATAGTTGACCTTGACCTTTGACCTTTATGATATGTGTCTCAGAATGTATTATTGTCCTTTTCATTTAAAGTGCAACTATATCGCCAAATGTTGTGAAGTTTGCATGCAAAGTAATGAAATTAGCATATTGACCTTTTATTTGACCTTGAACTGTGACCTTGACCTTTCATGTGGAATTGTATAGTTTCTTGTATGACCTTGTCCTAAGTATTCCGAATATATATGGTAGGTTTAGTGAGAACCTAACATTTAATAAAAGAAATACTAATAAAACAAATATTTTGACATTTTGACTTTGACCATTGACCTTACCCTTCGGATTATTTATCAAAAAAAATTGTCAATAAGATATCGAGGTTACCAGTAACTTGTATAGTGAAGATGAAGACATTTGAGTAAAAACTAAGACACATGAAATATTTACCTTATTTTTAACCTTGACCTTTGACCTTAACCTTTAAGTTAAATTGAAAATTTAATTTTGACTGGCCTTCACATTGACCAAATGAATATACCTGTGAAATTTGGTGAAAATCCATTGCTTTTCCAGACGGACGACGGACGACGACGACGACGACGGACAAACTGAATTGTAGTGCACAGTATACAGACGGGACCTTTGTGAGCGATACCACTCTGCTTCGCAGAGTTGATAAATAACAAAATAACTCGTAATACATTTTAACTTTTATTGTTATAATTTATGATGGTATAGTTTTCCTGTGTATGAACAAGTTGTGACGTCGTGGGAAAGGATTAAGTTGATAATTCATGGGTTTGTTATGATTCTAACCTTTCCTTTTTTAAATTTTCTTCCCTAGACCTCCATCAAGTTTAAAAAAAGAAAAAAAAAAAAAAATCCCTTCAAGATATACTTGTAAATTTTTTCGATAGAAAAATGTCCCGGCCGGAGGCTAATTACTGCTATCGCTCGTCTGCAAAAAAAACATTGACATGTAAATTGCACGAAAGGTCATAATATTGACAAAGAAATGGGGTGAAAGGATTTAAAATTGCCAAACTAATGGAGCGAACATCTTAAAATCTGAAAAATAGTGGGGCTAAACATGAGGGAGAAGGAGGTCCAGATAAACCAACCCTCTCCCCTTAAAGCAAGTGTCACACTATGCCGATTTAAGTGCCGACGCCCCACGACTTAAGGGTCGGGAGCAGGTCTTTGCCTACATCGCCGCGCGACGTGGGTGGGCGCCAACTCAAAAGAGCCGTCGGGAGAGGTCGTCAGTGGCCTCAGGAAAAGTTCGACATGCACAACTCTCATGAGCTGAGTCGACGGATAGTAAATTGACGGGACGGGGATGGTAGGCGGGTGGCGTCGAGCGGCGTCCAGTAGGTGTCAGTTGGTACAAGGGCGTCGACCTGTCTGCGTCAGAGGCCGCTTATAAGGTAGGTCGTCGTCAGGCAGCGACCAGGTAACGCCCAGGCGGCGTCATATGGGGAGGGCATACCGTGAGTCCGTGACCTGGCAATGTCGCACGGGACATCATTGATAGAGGGTTTTGGGGGTGTTTTGTTTTAAGCTTGATGGAGGTCTAGCGAGGAAACTAAAAAATAAATGAATATTTAAATAAATAGACCCCAAAATCACCACTGTCCCCTTAATCCGATCCCATCAACGAGTGACTATCTATAAACCCTTTCAATAGCGGTGGCGTCTGTTTTGCCATAATTCTGCTTTACTTAGACGTTTTTATGCAGCTTAAGAACGGTCTGTGGGAGTTAAGACAGATAAATGAGAAGAATGGATGTCTTGTGATTGCCACAGGCCCTTCGTAAGCATAATACAATAACCTAATAGTTGCCAGACTATAACGAGAAAGACGTCACCGGTATTGAAAGGGTTAACTATAGATGGTCTTTTTTTACCAATTACTCAAAGAACCACTTAATTAAGGGGAGATGGGCATATTTATTTGCTCATTTATGAATCTTTTTATTATGTTTTTAGTATCCTCCCTATACCTCAAGCTTAATACCCTCCCCCCCTTCACACACACACACACACACACACACACACAAACGTCGCCTCCGACGGAGTGGTTTGCCTCGGTCGGGGTCAAGTGTGACGGAGTAGGGGCTCAGTGTGACAGGGTGTCTGTCCATCGCCGCCGTAGTATCTATTGGCGCCGCCCTACTTCCTATAGGCGCCGCTCGTCAGGAGCAATGTCGCCAACCAGTTTGAGCGCTACTGCGCATGACGCCACCGCAGCGGCGTCATTTATCTTCCTTAGATCTTGCATGGTTGCCGCTCGACCCCCTCCCGTTGCCGTTAGGCGGCGTGCCCGTCCATAGTGCCCGCCATGGGCGTCCCGTCCTTCGATCACCCACGATACTCGGCATTGGTCTCCCCCTTGTATCGCCACTCCTTAAGTCGTGGAGCGTCGGCACTTAAATAGGCATAGTGTGACACTTGCTTAAGAGTATACAGACCCAGACTCAGCACTCCCGTCAGTCCTCTCCGGCAGCAGCACGTATTATCCATTATCTGGGTATAACTATTATGGTCTAAGTTTCTGCTATAACGTTAAGGCGACATGGCTAGCTTTTCTGGTCCCCCTTCTTCCTCATGTTTAGCCCCATTGGTTTTGAGATTGTAATACGTTCACTCAATTAGTTTGGCGATTTTATGAACTTTCGCCCTATTTCAGTCAATTTCAAGAACTTTCGTGCCATTTAGGTGTCGATGTTTTCCTGGCGAGCGATAGCGAGCCTGTCATTTAAGAGTAATCGACCTTCGGCCGGAACATTTTTCTACCGAAAAATGTACAAATCTATCTTGAAAGGGGGTCTAGGGGATGTAATTTTAAGCTTGATGGAGGTCTAGGGAGGAAACTAAAAACAAAACAAATATTTATAATGACGCCCCTCCAGCACTTCCCTGAGGTAGCAACACGTATTATCCATTATCTGGGTAACTATTATTGTCTAGGCTTCTGCTATAACATTAATTATCCACAGTGTTGGAACGTGGAGGGAAAGTGTTTATATCTTAACATCTCTTAATATCCTTTCAGTACAGCCTTTGATACTCTGGGGAAAGGGTTGGATGGTTAAGGGGGGATGGGCGTATTAATTTCCTCATATATATATTTTTGTTTATAACTTTGTTTAGTTTCCTCCCTAGACCTCCATCAAACTTAAAATTACACCCCCTAGACCCCCTTTCTAGATAAATTTGTACATTTTTCGTTAGAAAAATTTCCCGGCCCAAGGCCGGTTCCTCTTAAATTACTGGCTATCTATCGCTCACTAGGATAAAATCGACAACTAAATGGCACGAAAGGTCTTAAAATTGACAGAAATGGGGCGAAAGTTCTTAACAATCGCCAAACTAAAGGGGCAAACGTCTTAATATATAAACAAAAATGGAGCTAAAAATGGGGCAGAAAGCGGTCCAGAAAGAAAAAAACTCGAGTGGAAATCTGCCCGTAATGAAGATCTTGTGGCGTTGTGTAAAATAAACAGAATATGGGACAATGAGTGCAGTGCAAGCTATAGATGTATACCTTAAATAACTGTTAACCCCTTCTGTACCGATCATGTACTTTTCATTATATTCTGGCAACTATTAGACGGTTTTGCTAAGCTTAGGAAGGACATCTACCCATTAAAATGCTACATACTCTCTCAGTCTCCGTTTAGCTACCATACATCCTTCCTAAGCTTCATAAAATCGTCTAAATGTAGCTGAAATAAAATAAAATAGACGTCGTCGGCACTGAAGGAGGTAAGGGATGTACGTTACTAATTATACAAGCGAGAATATGTAAATGTTTAGTAAAGGTAGCACCGATAAGAGAACATCATCTATCTATCTATTTATCTATCTATCTATCTATCTACAATTCGTGTACCATAAATATAGCAAAGAGAGAGAGAGACCTGGGGGGGGGGGGGGGGGGAGAGAGAGAGAGAGAGCAACGGGGGTGTGGGGGGCCAGGAATATAAAGCAAAATTGAGTTGAATAAATAAAACGGTTCAAAGATAAACTTTCAATCAATACAAATGTTCAGCAACTTATTAATAATACGCGAAGGTTAGACCATAAAAGAAAGATACGCAAAGCTGTCTGACAATAGTGTACTGTATGTATTTATATATGGCCCTTGACATTAATATTAGAACACACGTAACAAAAGAATGAACACTAGATACTATAGAGACTATCATGTGTATGAGGCTTTACACTCATATAACATAAATATTAGAACCCGCATAACCAAAGGAAGGAACAACTAAGTGCGACAGAGAGTATTATGTGTATGGGTCTTTTAAACTCCTCCCCTACAAGTCCTTCCGTAATGGCTGTTAAAATATTCCCCTCCAGTACCTGCCACATCCCCTTATGTAAGCCTCTCCGCATGTATTAATATATTTAGAAGATGAGAACAGCACGTCTCTAAGAAAATGTGTATGGGCCTTTAAGTTTCCCTACGGGAGTTCAGAAATGTATGTTAGTATATTCCCCTCCAGTACCTGCCACACCTACTCTATGTATCGCACCCCTGGGGCCTCTCACACACAGGGGTTACCATGTTTTTGTATTGCAACTTAAATGAAGCACCGTGTATCCAAACATTTTTACTCTAAGACAACTTGAATTTGGCTCTCTATCCTTTTTTAATTTAATGTTGTTGTATTTTATTAATTATATATATATATATATATATATATATATATATATATATATATATATATATATATATATATATGAGACGTCTTCAAAGGGTGTGTCTGTTGAAATTGAAACAAAGTTGACATCATGGAGAAGGTACGAAATTTGACACCTACTGTATGAACACTGGCTTAACCTGGTTGAAAAAACAAATCCTATACTCCCCCTGGTTATGGGCGTACCCTTACCCCCCCCCCCCCCCCCCTTCCCATATCTTCACACCAGGAGGGGGGCAGAGTGCCACTCTTTTTATCGCATTACATGTTTGTCTCATTGCTCTCTCTCTCCACCTCCTTTTTTTTATCCCATTACCAAATTTTATCTCACTGTTTTTTTAAGGGTCTCAACGAGGGTGGGGATATTCTATGGTAACGGTGGTAGGGGGTAGGGCTCTTCGTCTTGGGTTGGAAACTTTTTCTAATTTGGATCTTTTGTTTACTAATGAATTTCTTCTGATTATTACTGCTTACGTGGTACTTTACTTGATACGCGTCTGCATACATAAATAGAGAGTAAAGTACTAGTCCTCTCTCTCTCTCTCTTTCTTTCTTTCTTTGTCTGTCTGTTGTCTATCTGTCTGTCTGTCTCTCTCTCTCTCTCTCTCCGTCTCCCGTAGGAGAGACGGGGTTAGCCCGTCTTTTAGGGAGTAGCGTCCCTGCGAATCCGAGCTACATGTATTCCGACTTTTCCTATAGGTATAATTATAAGACTTGTTCTCTATTCTTTACACACACACATAATTAACTTTCGGTAATATTAAGGACCCTACTGCTACCTCATGCGTGGGAAGAGAGGCTTTGGACACCTCTATAAATAACACCATTTCATGCTTACAGGTTATGAGAGACTGGAATTGGAGGAATTACAGGTGGTAGGGACCGATAATTGGAGTATGGCTGCAGTGCCCCGATAAGCCCCACTTACGTGTAATGCTTGACCAGTCCCTGTGACCGTTTTATGGTGCATCTGGCTGGACTGCTCTTAGGTGAGAGAGCTTTACTGCCATGTTGGTTGCAAGGCCAACTAAAATACCCGGGTTTGTCTACTGGAATAAGTGTAATATCCCTTGATCACTTGATTCTAGTGTCTGGCCATTTGAAAGTGGTTAGTAGTACTTAGTAAGGATTCAGGCTATTGCTGTCACTCCTTTCGGAAAATCAGTGTCTTTAGGACATGAGTGCTGCTCAGTTGGGAGCTGCGGCACGTTGGGACTGTCTGACCTCGGGGAGACCTTTGGTTTAGTGAGACAGACATAACGAAGTCAGAATCTAGAACAGAACGAACACCATTGATGAATAGGCGGATGCGGATGACGCGGGAATAATTCACCACCAACCCCCTTCTTATAGCATTGTATTGGTCATTAGTTTTCCTTGAAGTTAGAAATCTTTACAAAGTATTTGAACTGTTAGAACAAATCTAAAACCTTGTCAACTACTAGTACTACAAAACTCAAAGCAACTTGCGCTAAGTGCAAGAAGCTAAAGTGGTGCATTGACTTCAAAGAAGGTGCATATGCTAGCATCCACCATGATAGTCTCTGTCTCTTTCGTGAGATAGAAGGCAAACTCATAAAGGAGGTAGCTGGGATTAAAGAACAATTAAATCAAAGAGACACAGAAAATACAATTCTAAAGAACAAAGTTTCTGAAGGAATAAAAGAAATAGAAGAGTTGAAAAATGTAATAGATAGCCTTAGAACTGAAGCTATTAAGAGAGTGGCAGCCATTCCTTCAAACACCAACACAAGTTATGCAGGTGCAATTAAGCAAAATAAGAATGTAGTGCCATTCAAGGAGGCAACAAGTGAAGCAGCAACTACAGAAGAGGCTGCAATTCCTGCTACAGCTAGTGCTAGTGACCTTCGCTATGCTTGAAGAGAGGCCACACACAAGAGGAAAAAAAAAAAGACCAGACAGGAATATGAGGTTAACACCTCAAATAGATTCAGTCTTCTATACCATGCCAAAAGTCAGTATGACTTCTCTAAGTCCTCACAGAACAGAGGAAAAAAGGATCGTCAAATGTAGAGTGGGCAGTGAAATGTTAAGCCTACTATGAATCATTCAAACAATAAAGGGACCAAACTTAACATGTCAAGCAGGTTTGGTCTCGTTAGTGACAAAGAGACGAAAACAATTTTGATTGGGGATTCTCAGGTCAAAGGCCAAGTTTCGCCGAGATGTGAGAAAGGTGAAGAGCCTCGCAGGTGCAAGGACTTCCCAGATCACAAAGGAAGTGGAAAAAGTGTGATCCAAGACTAAGGGGACGTCAATAATAGCCCAGGTCAGGGGTAATGACCTGTTTCTCAAAAAATATAAAGTCGGTGCCACAGAGTCAATAATAGGAGAGGTCATGACTCTGGCTGATGAGCTCCGACTCAAGACAGACAGAGGCATGATACTTGGTATTTTGCCCAGGATGTATGAAGGGGATTGTGCTACCAGCAAAGTAATAGGCTTAAATGGTAGGTTAGCTGACCTGTGTACCCAGAAAGGGGTGACATTTGTGGACCTATTTGATGAGTTCTATGGGAAGTGCAACCTCTACCTCCGTGACGGTGTGCACTTAAAGCACTAGCGGTAAAATCAAGCTTGGTGATTTCCTAAATCATCATCTTTACAGCATGCTGAGGGCAAGCAAGAATGTAGAAAGCATCCCTGAGCATGAACAGAGCAAATCCTCACCAGCAGTTGATCTCAAACTTCCAAAAAGAGGTCCCACAAAAGAAGGAGTTCGTCCCTCTGAGAGCAAGAATACCTCTCAACAAATGGCAGAGATCCCCAATAAATTGAGAGTTGCCTCGCAACTCCCTCTAGACTCTACACCTCAGTTGCCATTTTCTGAACCACTAGATAGTGGTTCTTCTACCTCAGGTAAGGATTCACCAAACATAGGGAATTGCAAAACCTCTGATAGTGTACAGAGAAATAGTGTGCAAGAAAATGCACTACCCCCAGAGACCCCTTTCTCTTCGGGAAACAGGGTAAGCTAGAGGGTTCTAAGAAAAACGAGAATCCCTTTAAGGCAGTATCATTTAATGCCAGGTCAATTAGGAATAAATTATCCAAACTGCAGGCATTGTTGTCTACAGAATGCTTCGATGTAGTGGCTATCACTGAATCCTGGATTCACAGTGATACCAGAGATTATGTTGGGGAATATGAAATACCTGGATATACAATGTTCCACAAAGACCGAACCATGCAGGAAGGGGGCGGAATTCTTTTGTACATCAGAGATTTTCTAAACCCAATTGACTGCACAATCAGGTCAGAACATGAACTGCTTGGAGTAGACCTCAATCTACAAAGTCTATACAATTGTTCTGGTATACAGGCCTCCACATCAAGATGTTGAAAAGGATGAACTTCTGTACACAAGACTGAGTTCTGTTATCGAGGGTAAAACCAGTGTGATCTTAGGTGACTTCAATTGCCTAGTAAACTGGGAAGCAAGAACTGCCGATGCTGAAGAGGCGTATTGTGGACTTTACTTACAATAATTTTTGACCCAGTGGGTAAACGAGCCAACTAGAGGGAACACTATACTAGATCTTGTGTTCGCCACTGAAGATGAAAGTGTACCCAGCTTATTTGTTGGGGAATCACTTGGAGGTAGTGACCACAATCTAGTTAGGATCTCTCTCCGCACCTTTAGCAGCAGACCCAACAATCCTTGGAGTGCAAAACTAGATTTCCGTCGTGCAAATTTTGAAGACCTTCGGGGAGGCTTATCCCAGATCAGACTTGAGGGTGAGAATGTTAATGTGATTTGGTGTTCATTCAAACAGCAGTTCATGGATCGACAAGCTGCTTTCATTCCTACTAAACTTACCAAATCAGGCTCAACCCAACCAAAATGGTTAGCTTCAGCAATTAGAAATAGAAAGGTTGCATACAGAATGGCCAAAAGAAATTAAGACCGAAGTGATTTAGATTCCTTCAAAAATATGTGTAGAAGAGTGAAATATCTTATAAAGGAAGCAAAGCAGAATCAAGAACTAAGGGTTGCAGCCCTCTGCAAAGATATTCCTAAAGAGTTCTTCCGCTATGTGAACAGCAAGAAGCCATTCAAAGGTAGCATTGGACCTCTAAAGGATCCAACAGGCCAACTTCAAACTTCTGTCTGGATATTGAGGTCCCAGAGGGAAGCGAAGCACTCTGGGTGAGAGTTACTCCCCCCCCCCCTCCCACCCTCGTCACACTCCCTCCATTATCTACTGTGCGATCTAACATCCACCACGCTCACTCACCGGCCCTGCACTAATCAACCACATCATCGATACATGTGATGATCTTAAATTTCAATTTCCATCAGCCAAGTTGGTGGTTTGTGGGGATTTCAATGAACTAGACACCAGTGAGATTCAAGAACAGCTGCATCTTTCACAAATTGTTGACTTCCCCACCCACAAACACAACACTCTTGACGGACATGGATGAGCAGTATCTCCCACCTGAGCATATACCTCCTGTGGGTCGCAGTACTCATCTCTCATTGTTCTGGTCACCTGCCCCTACCACCGCCCAATAACAGACCCCCGTCATCCGGACCTACCCACGAACACCAGACTCTGCAATGCGGGGGTTCGGGCAGTGGTTGGTTCATTACCCTTGGACGGAGGTTCTCTCTGAAGATGTCAACGCCAAATGGGACAACTTTGTATCCACCACCACCGAAGCCTACCACCACTTCTTCCCCACCAAGAGGACCAAAATGCATCCCTCTGATGTCCCATGGATTACTCCTCGGATCAAGAGACTGATGCAGAAACGGAATAAGGCCTTCTACATGGACAACAATCGTTATAAGGACCTACGAAACTTTGTGATAAGTGAAATCCATTGGGCGAAGAAGTCCTACTACCCTACAAAGATTCATCATTTAAAACAAACCAATAACAGTCAGTGGTACTCTAAAATTAACCCTCTCCGTCATATATGACACAATCGCGTCATATGGCGGTTTGCCCAATAGTATCATATGACGCGATTGTGTCATATGACCTTAGTGAAATAGCTCAATAATAATTTTATGACGCGATTTGCGTCATATAGAGCTCAGTAAGTAAGGTAATTTAGATGATAATATGTCGGTTGGTGGCAACCCCAAATTCCTCCGACTTCTAACGGTCCCTCAGTGTGAGAAAGAGTGCTGTGGGGGAATACCGGGCACTCGGGTAACCCCAACTTACGGAACTAAATATGACGGAGAGAGTTAAGAATCTTTGTGGCTTAAGTAGTGGGACTTCTTCGATCCCGTGTTTCCCATGTCCCTCCTGAAGATGAATCTGAACAGATAAATAATCACTTCTCTACCATCTGCCAGACCCTCCCCAAACTAGACCGCACCAACCTCCCTGCCTTCGTCCCATCCCCTTCCCCTCCCCCAGTAACTGTTCAAGAATATGAAGTGGCCAAAATGTTTTCCAGTTCCAAATAAAAAAGATCAACAACCCCAATAGACTTACCCATGAATATATACAAAGCATTTTCGGTTGAATTTGCCACCCCCCTCTGCTCGATAATTAATGCCTCTTTAAGGCAAAGTAAATGCCCTGCAGACGGGAAAACTTCATACGTCACTGTAATTCCCAAAACCCCCTCCCCACATTCTCTTAATGAACTCAGACCAGTTGCAATAACGCCCATCCCAAGTCTAATCTGTGAGGACTTTGTATTCACCTGGGCTTACTCACAAATCCTTCACTTAATAGATCCCCAACAGTTTGGCACCGTAAAAACCTCCTCCACCCCTCACTGTCTTATTAGATTCCTAGAATATATTTACACAAATCTTGAGAAGAGAAAGACTTCCCTCGCTCTTGCCTTTATTGACTTTAGGAAAGCATTTGACCTTGTTGACCACATAATCATCATCAACAAGGCCATTAAGTTGGGGTACATCCTACCCTGGTTGCGTGGTTGACCGACTTCCTTAGTGACAGACGGCAAGCACTGCGCTACCAAGGTTTCATCTCCACCTTCCTAGACATCACATGTGGAGTCCCACAGGGCACAAAGATGGGGCCTCTATTGTTCCTCATTTTGATTAAAGATGCCTTAAAGGACACTCCATTCCACTGGAAGTACGTGGACGACTCGACAGTCAGCATTACTGTCGATAACACCTCCCCTAACTATGACCCCCTACAAGACATCCTCGACCGTCTTCAAGCCTGGACCACAGCCAATCATGTGACCATCAATCATGACAAGACAGTGGTCATGCACATCAACACCTCCGTTACCGACGTTCGTCCACCCACTGTCATAATTGGTCCTCATCCCCTTCAGCTTGTTGAGTCCACCAAACTCCTCGGAATCACTGTGGACAACAAGCTGAACTGGTTAAAACATGTGACTACCACAGTCAGAACCGCCACATACAAGTTGTTTATGCTAAGGCGTCTGAGATCCTTGGGGGTGCCGGAGAATGAGCTGAAGAGTATACTGTATATAACATCTTCATACTCCCTAAGCTCACCTACGCCTCTCCTGCCTGGTCCTCTTCTCTAAGCCTGACACAACAACGTCAATTGGAGAGAGTGCAGAGGAGGGCATGCAGCATCATCCTGGGTGGTACATATCCAGGGTACGAGGAAGCTCTCACCACCCTTAGCATACCTGCACTTTCAACCCACCACTACAACACACTCAAGCAGTTCGCATCTAACCTGCTTGTTCACCCGCGACATAGAAACTTACTTCCACCAGATGCCCCTAGACCAACACGTGCAGTTCGTCACTCTAACACACTCCAACCAATTAGGGCCAGTTCTGAGAGGTATAAAAATAGTCCTGTGCCAACCATTGTAAATATTTTTAACAGTATGTAATAACTTTGTGTCACAACATATATACGCGCCCAACTTTAGCAATTTATGCACAAGTGTATGCGTGCGTATATTTGTATATACAGGCTATGTGGGTATATGTGTGTATGTATGTATGTATATTGTATATCTATATGTATATGTTAGTAAAGCCAGGTAATACATTTTCTTTAATACATACGAGGTTGAAAGAAATGGCAATTTCTGTGTTGGAAATTTTATTATTCAAAGTTTCCAGGTCTCTGATGAGTTTTCGCTGGGTGGCAGGAAGTAGATGAATGAGATGAGCAAAATTCATGGTGGTACAGGGTTACATAAATGTACATGATGATACAGGGTATACGACGCGTTTCACTGGACAACCAGCATTATCAAGTAAGGGTAGAATGATATAAAAGGTAAACAGGAAGGGTATATATAGAGGGTGGAGGATCAGAGGAGGCAAAAATCAGGGGGTAAAAGTCTCCTATTGGTGGAGGGGTATTCTAGGAGTGCAAAAGGGGGAACCGCTTCACGCAGGTGCACTGGATGCGGGATGGTGTTGGTCGGTCGGCGGGGTCCAAGCTGATTGGCTGCGTGTCGAGGGGCGTGGCCTAAGTTGCGGAGTACGTGTGGCGCCGGCAGAAGACGAAGCTGAAGGAGGTAGCGCGGGGGGCTGCGTCAAGGGCACTGGGGGGCAAGGGGGGGCGTTAGGTCCTGTAGGGTAGTGCCTTTTGGCAGAAGAAAGGATCTGAAGGTCTAGAGTTTTGGTTGTTGATGTTAGGATGTAAGGCTTGGATATATAATGCTACGAGTATAGGTAATCTCCTTGGGTCAATTTCTTTATCGAGTATGGTGGTGTGTTTCTCTAACTCGTTGCGTGTGAGGTGGGGGTGGTTGGGGGTGAGATAGTGGTCTTTGATGGCTCCAGCCTGAAGGTGAAGAGTTAACCGACGTGAAAGACGAGTCTGCGTCATGCCAATATAGGAATGAGGTCCACAGTCCTCATAATTACAGGTATGTTGGTAAATGACGTGATCGTCGGTAATCGGGCTCTTTATCTTGGTGGAAACTGGTTTGTTGCGGAGAACGAGGTTGGAGGTCTTGGGGGATTTGTAATAAATTATTAATTTGATTTTGTTTTCCGGGTTGGTTGGGTGGACATGCTTGGAGATTATTTCTTTTAAGATGGCCTCGTCATTTTTGTGTTCAGAGGACATGTAATTGCGGTAGAAGATCTTAATTTCATTGGGGGGGGGTCAATGTTGGGAGGGCTTTGGCCTTTGGGTGTACCATTTTTCAAGATGGTGGTTGATGGTGCTGGAGATGTCGGAGTTGGAGTATCAATTATTCACTAAAACTTGGGATAGTCTTTCTAGTTCCTGGTGAGTGTCGGCCCAGGTAGAGCAGTGCGTGAGGGCTCTCCTTACATAGGCGGAGATGGAGGATAGAAGATAACGGCGGGGGCATTCACTATCGCCGTTGAGGCATTGTCCTGTGTTAGTTGGTTTAGTGTAGACGGTGGTTTTGAACCCATGGTCGTTCAGAGGTACGAGGATGTCGAGGAAAGGGAGTTGTCCATTGTTTGATTTTTCAAAGGTGAAGTTAATTCCGGAGGAGGTCATGAAGCGACGCTGGAGTTCCTGTAGTTCGTGGAGGTCCTTGATTTGCACGAAGATGTCATCCACGTAAAATATAACATAATATAACATCCACATAAAAAAGTTCGCAAAAAGAACTCCTAGGGGGCTGCCCATCGCCACACCGTCCCATCATCTCCCAGATCCCCACTGCCACCTACCAGATCGCCAAGGCCATGAACAACCTCCTCACCCCCTACATGCCCAGCCAATACAACCTTAACTCAGCCCACGATTTCTTGGACATTTTACGAGACGCCCCCCGGAACAACAACCACACAATCGCCTCCCTCGACGTAGAAAGTCTGTTCACCAACGTGCCAGTGGATAGGACCATTGACATGATTCTACGTCGAATTTACCATTGCCCTGATACACCAACACTGGACATCCCGGAGAAGGCCCTGAAAACACTACTGGAGCTATGTACCAAGGAGGCCCCCTTCCTTTGCCCCCGGGGCAACATGTACAAGCAGATAGACGGTGTGGTGATGGGCAGCCCCCTAGGAGTTCTTTTTGCAAATTTTGTTATGGGTACCATCGAGGAAGAGCTCCTAGCTGCCCAATGACCCGCCGTCTACTATAGATATGTGGATGACATCTTCGTGCAAATCAAGGACCTCCACGAACTACAGGAACTCCAGCGTCGCTTCATGACCTCCTCCGGACTTAACTTCACCTTTGAAAAATCAAACAATGGACAACTCCCCTTCCTCGACATCCTCGTAGCTCTAAATGACTATGGGTTCAAAACCACCGTCTACACTAAACCAACTAACACAGGACAATGCCTCAACGGCGATTGTGAATGCCCCCGCCGTTATCTTCTATCCTCCATCTCCGCCTATGTAAGGAGAGCCCTCACGCACTGCTCTACCTGGGTCGACACTCACCAGGAACAAGAAAGACTATCCCAAGTTTTAGTGAATAATGGATACTCCAACTCCGACATCTCCAGCACCATCAACCACCATCTTGAATAATGGTACACCCAAAGCCCTCCCAACATTGACCCCCCAATGAAATTAAGATCTTCTACCGCAATTACATGTCTTCTGAACACAAAAATTATGAGGCCATCTTAAAAGAAATAATCTCCAAGCATGTCCACCCAACCAACCCGGAAAACAAAATCAAATTAATAATTTATTACAAATCCCCCAAGACCTCCAACCTCGTTCTCCGCAACAAACCAGCTTCCACCAAGATAAAGAGCCCGATGACCAACGATCACGTCATTTACCAACATACCTGTAATTATGAGGACTGTGGACCTCATTCCTATATTGGCATGACGCAGACTCGTCTTTCACGTTGGTTAACTCTTCACCTTCAGGCTGGAGCCATCAAAGACCACTATCTCACCCCCAACCACCCCCGCCTCACACGCAACGAGTTAGAGAAACACACCACCATACTCGATAAAGAAAGTGACCCAAGGAGATTACCTATACTCGTAGCGTTATATATCCAAGCCTTACATCCTAACATCAACAACCAAACTCTAGACCTTCAGATCCTTCCTTCTGCCAAAAGGCACTACCCTACAGGACCTAAACCCCCCCTTGCCACCCGGTGCCCTTGACGCAGCCCCCCTCGCTACCTCCTTCAGCTTCGTCTTCTGCCGGCGCCACACGTACTCCGCAACTTAGGCCACGCCCCTCGACACGCAGCCAATCAGCTTTGACCCCGCCGACCGACCAACACCATCCCGCATCCAGTGCGCCTGCGTGAAGCGGTTCCCTCTTTTGCACTCCTAGAATACCCCTCCACCCATAGGAGACTTTTGCCCCCTGATTTTTGCCTCCTCTGATCCTCCACCCTCTATATATACCCTTCCTGTTTACCTTTTATATCATTCTACCCTTACTTGATAATGCTGGTTGTCCAGTGAAACGCGTCGTATATCCTGTATCATCATGTACATTTATGTAACCCTGTACCACCATGAATTTTGCTCATCTCATTCATCTATTTCCTGCCACCCAGCGAAAACTCATCAGAGACCTGGAAACTTTGAATAATAAAATTTCCAACGCAGAAATTGCCATTTCTTTCAACCTCGTATGTAATAAAGAAAATATATATATATATATATATATATATATATATATATATATATATATATATATACTGTATATATATATATTTTTTTTTAAAGAGACAATGAATGGAGGAAGGAAAAACACAGATAAAACAAAAAGGTCCATGTGCCTAAAGGCATCCTCCATTCATAAAATGTTTGTAACAACTGGATTTAAACATTTGTAGATTGTAAGTTTGTGGAAAGCAATTAGAGGGAAGTGAATTCCAAAGAGTAGTAGCTCTGGGGATAAATGAATTCTGATAAGCAGAAGTTCTGCATTGTGGGGGAGAAAGTGTAAATTCATGGGCGCTCTCAGCTGCCCTAGTTCTACGGGGAAAGATGTGGAGAGGCGGCACAATTGAAGCAAGTTCCTCGGAACAATTGCTGTGAAAATATCTGTAGAATAATGCAAGGGATGCAATGTTTCTTCGTATGGATAATGTAGGAAGGTCCTGTGTGATTGCAGGGTTATTGATTAATCTAATAGCTTTATTTTGAATTTTGTCCAACTGCCTCAATGCAACCACTCCACTTCCACCCCACAGAGGTGAACAGTAATCCATCTGAGAACGCACATGACTTTTATATATCACGGCCAACTGCTCGTCAGTGAAGAATTCTCGAACTCTGTACAGGAGTCCCAGTTTTTTAGAGGCATTCTTAGCAATGCTTCTAACATAATGTGTCCAGCTCAAGTTAGTAGTTAATGTTACACCAAGAATGTCAATACTAGGGGAAGTGGGAATATTTACATCATTAAAAAATATATGGGAGTCAGTGAGATTCTGTCGGTTAGAAAATTTAATGTATTTGGTTTTCTGTGCATTAAAGGAAACTAGATTCTTTTGTCCCCATCCATTAATTCTAGAAAGGTCCTGGTTCAGAGAAATTGCAGTGTTTATTTTTGAATTTATAAGATCGGGTTGGGTGAAAGAATTGGTAAATGTGAAGGAACTGTGGAGTGTTGAGTCATCTGCGTAGGAATGTATTGGATTATGAGTGGTAAATATGAGATCATTGATATGAATGAGGAACAGAATTGGGGCCAAAACTGATCCCGGGGGAACACCAGCATTTATTGAGTGAAATTGAGAATAAAGGCCATCTACCATTACACGTATTTTTCTGTTATGAAGATAAGAAGAAATTAGTGGAACTAATGATGCAAGGCCGTAGTATGACATCGACAATAAGGATTGATGCCAGACTCTATCAAATGCCTTTGATATATCCAGTGCTATTGTATGTGTTTCACCATGTTGGTCTGTAGCTTGGTTGATTTGATGCGTAAGAAGGCAAAGCATGTCTGCAGTTGATCGACATCGTCTAAAACCATATTGCCTATCACTGATTAATTTACTATTCTCAAGATGCTTAATTATGTGATTATTTAATATAATTTCAAAGACTTTACCAAAAGTGGAAGTTATAGCTATTGGTCTGTAGTTTGATGGATCTGAAGAGGCACCTTTTTTAGGAACTGGATTGATGTTTGCTTCTTTCCAGGGTACTGGGAAGCATGAGGTATGAGTACACAGACGGAACATTTTTGCCAATACAGGAGCGAGCACCAAGGAGCAATTCTTAAGTACTATTGGAGGAATTTCATCTGGACCAGGAGCCTTATCTACTGAGAGATTCTGCAAAATAGTTTTGACATGTCTGGTGTGGATCTTAAGTGAGGGAATTTCAGGCGAATTAAAATTAAGTACAGGGACATCTTGATTTATTTCATCTAAGGTTGAGTTGGTGGAGAAAATATCCGCAAGAAGGTTAGCTTTACCTCGTGGGTCACTTACAAGATTGCCAGTCGGAGATTTTAATGGTGGAATGGATGAAGCAGTAGTGAAGTTGGATTTAAATGAGTTAAGAGTAGACCAAAATATTTTGTTATCAATTGGATTATTTAGAAGTTTATTTCCATGCTTGTGGAGAAAGTTTGATTTAGTTAGGTTTAATACAGTTTTGGCATGATTTCTGATGTTTCTAAAGTAATTAAAGGCTTCATGAGTTTTTGTTCTTGTGTATGCATTGTAGGCTATTGTTTTTTGGTCAGTTACTCTAGCACAATTATGGTCAAACCATTTAGGTGAATTAGATCTTTTACTGTACTTTTGATGAGGAATAAAAGTTTCCATTCCAATTTTTAGAAAATCTTGTATGTGGCTCAAGGTGGAGTGTGCATCATTAGAAAAGAAAGAGGTCCAGGGAATATCAATAAAGAAACCTTGAAGACCCTCCCAGTCTGCCCTATCGTAATGCCATTTAGTCACCAAAACAGGTTCAGAGTGGGAAGGTGTGGTAGGTGATAGACAGGTGGCCTGTATCAGACAGTGATCAGAAGATCCAAGCTGTGACCTCACTGTAACATCATAATTTTCTGAATTGGTTGTTAAAAATAAGTCCAGTAGGTGGGAATTATGATTAGGATTATCTGGTACACGGGTGGGTTGGTTGACTAGTTGAGTGAGATTAAATGAGTCTGCAAATAGCTCACATTCAAGACCAGCATCATCAGTCCTGGCTGAATGAGTGAGCCATTCAACATTATGGACATTAAAATCACCCAACACAGTGATTTCAGAAGAAACATTTAAGTTGAGGACACTGAGTTGTGAGGACAGAGAATCAAAAAGACTTTGCTCTGGAGGAGTATTTGGGGAACGGTAGATGCAACATATGTATTTAAGTTTACCAGCAGAAACTAATTTGTATATAGAATAATCAAAATAGGGACAATTGAAACTAGTAACCTCCTCCAGGGCAATTTCAGATTTTGCGAAGCAACATACACCTCCTTTAGGTCTGAAATTTTGGAGCAGTTGATAACCTGGAAAATTAAATCTAGACGTGTCAGATGTGGATGTTACTTGAGTCTCTGTCAAAAAAAGGAGAGTAGGGGATTCTGCTTGAAGAAATTGGTGTACAGAATTGATGTTAGAGTGAAGTCCCCTTATATTGCTAAAGAAAAAGCTGCACCGACGAGCAGCTTTGGGACGTTGCAATGCTCTTGACACAGTCGCATGATGACGACCGGGAGGGCCCTGTGTCAATGACCCAACCCTGTATATATATATATATATATATATATATATATATATATATATATATATATATATATATATATATACAGTACAGTATATACAGTATATATTATATATACCGGTATATATATATATATATTTATGTACTGTATAATGTTTATGTATGTGTGTATGTTGCAAACGTGAGAGTGTATGTATACAATACAGTATATGTTTACGATGTATATAATATATGTATAATGTACTGATGGTTACGAGTTTGTGAGCTATGTATTTATTTAAAAAGTCAAACCACAAGCAGAGGACATAATTATGTTTACAGTATATCACTTACACTTATGGTCAATTTAATATAATTGTATTTTACTCTTTCAGTCAATGTCTTTATTGTATTTGTATTACATTGTATTATACTCATACATTGTAAGCTAAGTTTACCTGTGTCATATATAGATTTCTCATGTTCATCCACTAAATTGTAAAATGTGTATTTTCAGGTCATCGGGCTGCCTTTATTTAAATAAACCCTTTATTATTATTATTATTATTATTACACACGCAGACACACAAACAAACACACACACACACACACTCACTTCGTCTCTCTCTCTCGCACACACTCCCTAACGCCCATCAGAATTCCCCCCACCAAGCGGAACCCTGAGCCCCCAAATCCGTTCCGCAGCTCTCTCCCTTCAGATACGTTACGATACGCCCCGCTCCGGATATCAACACGGATATACACCAGGCCATTTTATACCAGTTAAGAAGGTAGGGTTTATTTGTTGGGCTTTTTATAATGTTTTTTGTATTCACTTTTTTTTTTTCCACCTAAGACCTCTATCATACTTAAAATAATACCCTTCAAACCCCCCTTCGAGATAACTGTTTACATTTTTGGGTAGAAAACTGAACCGGCTTTCCTCCTAAATTACAGGCTCGCTATCGCTCGCCAATAAAATATCGACACCTAAATGGTACGAAAGGTCTTAGAATTGAGAGAAATCTGGCGAAAGGTAAAACATCGCCAAACTAGTGGGGCAAATGTATAACATGTCAAAACTAATGGGGCTGAACATGAGGGAGAAGGGGCTCCAGAATAATAAAAAGCTACGAGAAAATCTCCCCTTAACGGAGATGTAAGGTGGTGTCAGATGTGAGCATTTTCCGGCAATTTTCGATGAGAAAGTTATTTTCTTGTACCATTTTTAGGCTCTTTCGCATTGGGATCTGAAACATGATCATGGGTAGATTATGTTGGGTACTTTAACCCCTTCTGTAACGGTGATGTACTTTTCATTATATTCTGGAAACTATTAGAGGATTGTGTACAGCTTAGGAAGGACGTATACTCATTAAAAGGCTACAAACTATCTCAATTAATCCTTTTAGCTGCCATATATCCTTCCTAAGCTTCATGATATCGTCTAAATATATCTGAACAATAGAAAATAAAAGGTCACTGGTACAGAAGGGGTTAAGTCTTACGAAACTTCAATTATGAAGCTGCCAGACAGTAATTACCCATACATTTGATGGGAGAATCGCTCGTTTAACACTACCTTTACACGAGCAATCTTTCTGGAAACTTTATTTGACTATTTTGCACTGGTATCGGCAACTAGGCTGAAGGTAGATTATTATAAGTGGTACAAATAGGATAACAGTATATTGTAGAAGCTGTCGGAACTGAGAGTGAGAGTGAGAGTGAGTGAGTGAGTGTGAGTGTGTGTGTGAGCGAGAGATAGGTGCGAGTGAGATTGATAGCGAGAGAGTTTGTGTGTGTGTGAGAGAGAGAGAGAGAGAGAGAGAGAGAGAGAGAGAGAGAGAGAGAGAGAGAGAGAGAGTAGACTAGACTGAAGGTAGGTTATCAGAAGTGGCATAAATATGATACAAGTATATAATAAAAGCTGCCAGAGGAGAGTTGCTGATAACAATTTCTGGGAAAGTGTTCATGTAACCCCCCCCCCCCCCCCTCCCTCTACTGGCACCCTATATGCTATCTCACAGCCGAATTGTATTAGACACCCCCCCCCCCTCGGACCTAATAGGGTTAATTAAGAGGCCGATAAAGAAATGCACATAAATACATAAGTTTATTAATGAATAATTTATATTAATGAACCCAGGTCCCCTATAAGCAAAATCTGTAGTTGTTTTCGATAGATAATATCTCCCAGTCGAAGGCTGATATCTCTTACAGGCTCGCTATCCCTCCTCCACGAAAAATCGACACCTGGATGGGGTGAAACTTCTTATTAACATCAAACTAATTGGGTGAAACGTCTTAAAACCTCCAAAATACTGGAGCGAAACATGATTGGCCCAAAAATACCCCATCTGCCCAATAGGGTTAAGAAGCCGATAAAAACACGCGCACAATAGAGAAAGAGAAAAAAATAAAATATCATAAACAAAGAGGGCTGCAAAGGAATTCGATGCGGCCATTCCTATTCGAACGTCTGATTTTCGCGTTCCAGAATACCTTGGCCGTGAATAAAACAAAAACACAAAATATATATATACTGTATTTATATATACAGTATATATATATATATATATATATATATATATATATATATATATATATATATATATGAAGCTTACATATTCTTTTATATTTTTTGCGCCCGGGTTTTGGCATTCTCTTTTTTCAGTTGCAGTATTTGGGGAGGCTCAACTGTATAGGGGAGAGATAGTTACAAGGAGTTAGAAGGAACAGTAGTGTTTCAGGGAACTTGCGGTCCATTCCGAGGAGATACTCGAAATGGAAGGAGAGAGACTGCTTAGTGCACTACACTCAGAGAGAGAGAGAGATTATATAGTGTTAGATAGATATATTGATTGAATATACCGATATATATATATATATATATATATATATACAGTATATGAGAATGAGAGAGAGAGAGACTGAGATCACATATATAAAATATAAGTTTAAGGTATAAAAGGATGCTACCGGTTGAATGAAAAGTGAGAAAGAATCTGTCTAAGTTAAGGTGGGTCACCGACTTTTTGTTTATCTTTCTCTCCTTTTGTCTCTTTCCCTGGCTTGTATCCATTCGGCTCCATTCAGCAACTGTTTGAAGACGTTTATCCCCATCCAGGTGTCGATTTGTTCCTGGCGAGCAATAGCGAGCCAGCATTGTATGGAGTAATCCGGCTTTGCCGGAGAAATGTTTCTTTCGAAAAATGTACAAATTTAGATTGCTGTCAAAACAAAATTATATATATGCTGGCTCGCTATCGCTCGCCAGGATAGATTAACACCTGGAAGGGGATAAACGTCTTAAAACAGTAGGCTGAATTACGTCAAATGGATACAAGCCAAAGAGAGAGGGAGAGAAAGAGGTGGGCCCCCTTAATGGTGGGTGGGAGTGATGGTGGTGGGAGGCTTGGTGTGCGAGAGCTTGATCTATGGGATGTGAGTAAGAGGGTGTGAGTGTGTGTGAGAGAGAGAGGGAAGACATAATTTATTAGTGGCTCCTCCATCATTGACGATATGCCTATTAGTTAAATAGCCTCCATTCAAACGCCCGCCGCGGTAGCCAGTTTGAATCTACCGGCGCAAAGAACTGAGTACTCGTCATAAGTGTAACGCCTATTCTCTTATGGAATCGTCTTATGATTGGGTACCCGCTACGAAAAAACCTTCGTAAAAAATAAAAAGGGAAAATTTACTTAATAATTGTTATACTATAGCTTTCCATCTCGTGGATTTCTTGTGTGGACTTCCTTGACGCTGCTTCCTGACCCGCCATACTTCCTTCTACTCCCTGCGGGCAACCTGACTAGACGTGTGTCGTCTGCGCTCCGCCACATTCTTCGTTCGCTCGCTTCTAGTGAGTCCTTACTCATTTGTATATATCTGAGTTGTATTGAACAGGGTTTAGATTAGCTAGCACAGGCTACCCCATTGGTATGCCCGCAGGGAGTGTTAATATATGGTACTTTTGTGCAGGCGCCTACGAGTTCTCCAGGACCAGCGCCTCATGTATTTGTGTTTTTGTTTTACTGCTCCTTAGCTATTGCTCTTACTAATTAGTTAGGAGGCTACTATCTTCGCAGGATATAATGCTTCAGGCTGTCGCTATGAGGCAGTTGCATTTTTGTTGATTAGCAGACGCTCTAGTCTAAGGGTTGCCACACGTGGTGCGGAACCTTCTAGTGTCCGAGTCTGTGTGCGAGCCCCTTTCGTGGGCCTCTTCTCCTCGTGCTACGACTATTGGTCTTCAAGGGTAAGGTTCTACCAAGATGATGATTCTACAATTGCCTCGTGGCCAGCCTCTTTAGGGGTCTCCTTAGTGGGCCAGGGAGTTCACTGCTCAATAGGTGGCGTTCTGAGAGTGAGGGTCTGAGTCTGGAGGGTGAGACGGTGAAGCACTTGAACGAAGCCATGATGGAAGCTTCACATGTCTCACTCCCCAGACTGGAACAAGACCTCACGGGCTTCACCGTGTTGAGTGTTGGAATGTACAGGCTCTCAGCCTATGCCCGAGAGGGAGTAGTTGGAATATAGAAAACAAATAATAATAATTTATTTACAATTATATGCGTGTCGCCCCCTTTAGTCCATGAGCCAGGCCAGATATCGGTACCACCTGGGGTGACTAAACACGAATGGTACTAAAATGTTTATAGAGTGACTGTAAGTACATTAAGATATGATAGCCTTCTCGCACTGGTAGCTTAGTCTAATTTTTTTGATGCAATAGGGGCGCTACCCAAAAATAAAGATTTTTAGCGTGACGCTCGGCGTTTTCCTCATTTTCTTTAAAATCCATCACACAATCATCGCGAAACTTTGAACACCTATGTAGAATTATATTCTCTACCAGAGTTGTTCCTAGGTATTTTTCAAATTTCCTCATATTTCGGAATATACTCTATATTTTGGGTATTTTCCTCTAAATCTAGAATAAATCCTTAAATATGGGGAACATTGAAAAATATATTCTAACAGCTCTTGTAGCTTATTTGATTCTCTACAAGAATTATTCGAGTGTGTATTTCAAGTTTCTCCATATTTAGGGGTTTATTTCATATTTGGGGATTTTTTGTTATATTTTGGGGATAATTTATTATTGGAAGGAGCAAACATATGTAGAGTGGTTTCCATGTAATGTGTTTGTTTGTTCATGGTTTAATGGTGATATTTTTTGCAGGTGTGTGTCGACTGTTTGACGGCAGGATGGAACCATCTGCGAGGAAGAGAGCACGGATCGACTGTATCATCCACTGCTCTGATGATGACAGCGATGCTCTGGTGTCACCACAGGATTTGGACTCCTGGAACACATTGCTCAGGGCTGCAGAAATCAGGCAGCATGATCCAGTCCTGGAAGCAGCCAAGGGCCTTGAAGAAGGAGGAATACCACACATACATTATCACCGTAAATGTCGTAGTCTCTTTACAATGAAGAAGTCACTGGATTCTATCCTTGCCAAGGGTGTCAAGATAGAATCAGCAAGCGTCGACCCCAGGAGGAGGGCATCAAGGGATGCCCCTAGTACTAGCAGGGTGTATGCCAAAGTATGTATCTTCTGCGAGAAGTCAAGCAAGTACATAAAAACAACAAAGACAAGGGAGCCACTCATACAGTGTGTTGAGCTACGAGCAGATGAGAAGATTCGCAGAGCAGCAATAAGGAAACTCAACCAGAGAATCCTTGGTTTAGTTAGCAGAGACCTTGTTGCTGCAGAGGGTCACTACCACAAGTCGTGCTACAAACTCTTCACAAAAGATGATTTCCCAGCGGCCGCCAGGTCGGGTGCAGGTGAAAATCAGGAAGAAAGCGAGGAAGCACGCTACGAAGAGGTTGAGACAGAAGCCCTCGAGGAACTCTGCTTGTATATAAGGACCAAATTATTCCCCAACCCAGAGGTACTGCCTATGACAAACCTCACATCTAGGCTTGAGAGATCCATGATGTCCCGTGGTATTATCCAACTGAAACCAGCGACAAAGAAACATGTTCGCCGAAAGATTGAAACCGAGTTTGGAGAATCACTACGCTTTGTCCCAGATGAGAAAGGAAAGCTTCTAATCTATCCACGCAGCCTCTCAATGGACGACCTTGCCCGGCAAGCACACAAAATGGCAAAAGACCTGCAAGAAGCAAGAGCAGCTAACTCTGAAGATGTCTTAACCAAAGCAGGAATGCAGCTGAGGAATGAGATCAATAAACAAGATGTGAGTCAGCCATGGCCTCCCGATACAGATCAGAATGTCATTCCTGCAGCAGTCACTCAATTCCTGCACACCCTGCTGACAGGAGAGTGTGAGTGTGAAACTCCCTCTGAAAGAGCTCAACGTCTTGCCACTTCCTTTGGCAGTGACTTGGTCTTTGCTGTTACCAGTGGCAAGACAAAACCACCCAAGCACGTACTGCTGACCAATGCTGTAAAGTCTTTGACAGGAAACACAGAACTGATCCGAACTCTGAATCGTCTTGGTCACTGTGTGTCTTACTCAATGTTTGAGGAGATCGATACAGCCCTTTGTATCCAGAAGCTGGAATGCTCAAAGGATGACATTCCACTGCCAGCAAACATCTACCCTGGTGTGTTCACAACCCTGGTCCTGGGATAACATTGACCGACTTGAAGAGACCCTAAGTGGAGCAGGTACTTCTCATAGAGTCAATGGCATTGCTGTCCAGTCCAAGGTTGCAGGCTCTGTGCCAGAGAAAGTCCTGCCAGAGATTACCAAGTCCAAGATAAGAAGCATCACTCAGACATCATCAATGCTGCCAATATACAATGTTGGGCGGCGGGCAGGGCCACCTAGGATTGAGACTGCGTATGTCGACACTACCAAGGAAGTCCAGGATTCAAAGACAAAGAACCATATCTGGCTTCTTACTCGAATGTCAGACCATGAGGACCAGTCCATCAGCAGTTGGACTGGGTTCAACATCAAAATGCGCAGAGACATTGCAGTGGTTCAGGACACTGTAAGCTACCTGCCCACTATCAATGCTCCCACAACAGAAATGTCCACCGTTAATGAAATCTTGGAACAAACGCATGCTATCATGCAGTCCTTACAGCTTAACAAGATTGTGTGCGTGTTTGATCAAGCACTCTATGCCAAAGCTGCCGAAGTTATCTGGAAACAAGAGAAGTTCAAGAACATTATCATCAGGATGGGCGTCTTCCACACAATCTGTAATCTCATCTCCACCATAGGAAAGAGGTTTCAAGATGCAGGTCTTAGAGATCTGTGTGTGGAATCAGGTATCATCGCAGAAGGATCAGTGTCAGGAGTGATGAACGGCAAGAGGTACAACAGAGCAGTGAGACTACACAAGCTCGTGTATGAAGCACTGATGAGGCTTGCATGGAAAGGCTTCCTTTCATGGCTAGAAGAAAACCATTCAAGGGACATACACCATCTAGATGAAACACTGAAGGACATCAACAGCTTTCACAGCAATGTGTCTCAGGGACTCTTTCAAGAGCTGATGGAGAGTGAATCATGCACACATATCATGAAGCTTTTCCAAGTTTATCTTGAGACCCTCAGAGATGAACACAACCTCTCAGCATTCTGGATGTCATACCTGGACATGGTTGAGATCATGCTGGACTTAATTCGAGCCTCCAGAGAAGGCAACTGGATGCTCCACCTAGGAGCAATCCGACAGATGATACCGTGGTGTTTTGCCTATGACAAAGTGAACTATGCCCGGTTCCTAACCTACTACTATGCCTTGATGTCTCGACTGCCCATTGAACACCCAGAGGTCCATGAACACTTCATGCAAGGTGGCTTTTCGGTCCAGATCGGTAGCAAGAATCCCTTTGGACGGATCCCTGTGGACCAGACAATCGAAGAGACGATCAACAAAGACACCCAGACACCAGGGGGCACAAAAGGCTTCAGCCTGAAAGGCGGAGCTGTCGCCAGGTACTACCTGACATCGGAGTATCGCAGCAGGTACTTAAGGCAGCTCAGGACTATGGTAGTAGGCCAAAAGTATACTGACTTCAGCCACCAAGACCTACAGATGCCCAGGATTAGAAGAGATGAGGCCGATGTCCAATCTTTAGTTCAACTGATGGAGACCAGCTGGTTGAACCCCTTCAACGCAGAGCAAGAAGATCTTGTCAGTTTGTCAACTGCGACTATGGCACCACCAGAAGTTGTCAAAGACCTTCTAGGGGCCTACAGAATAGGAGAGGATGCATATCAAGCCTTCAAGGAAGAGCGCCTGGAGATCGATACGCCAACTATACAGTTTCATGACACGATGACGAAGACGAAACTGAGAACGTTCACTAACATCAGAATGAAGCCACGCTCACAAGACCATGCCAAGGAGGTTATCTTAAAGGCTGACAGGAACCTATTTGGCCAGATGATCCTTGTTGCCGAGAACAGAAAGCTCAAAATGAGTGATGTCTTGGCTCATCCCCTGGGGCCTTTGCCTTGGGCACTTGCCAGCGGTGATTGGTCTCTCCGCAAGACCAACAAGGCTGCCCTCGCAAAGGAGTTAGAGAGGAATGTTTCTCCTGCAGAAGTGATACCCGAGCCCTCTGCTACCATAATTGATGGGATGAGCCTGGTCCACAAACTGAAGGGAAACGACAAAACTTTTTCACAGCTTGCAGGTACAGCACTGAGTCACGCTGTTCATGAAGGTGCTAAGAGCAGGCACATTGATGTTGTGTTTGATATCTACAAGGAGACATCCATCAAGGATGCAGAACGAGCCAAAAGAAGTGCAGGCACAGGAATTCATTTCAAGAACATTCAACCTGGGCACAACATCCAGCAGTGGAGAAAGTTACTCGGTAGTTCCTCCAACAAGGCAAGTCTTATCAAGTTCTTGGTAGAAGAATGGAAGGCACCACAGCACAGGGAGAAGCTCAAGGACAAGGAGCTGTATGTCACATGTGAGCAGCGCTGCTTCAAGATCACCAAAGAGCAGTGGGAAGAGGCTCCTGAGCTTAAGTCAACTCAAGAAGAAGCAGACACACGCCTTCTTCTCCATGCACTTCATGCAGCAGAATCTGGGAACAAGTCTGTCATCATCACTGCAGAAGATACAGACGTCATGGTGTTGTGTCTTGGCATGTGCCACAAGATCCCATCCCATCTGTTCCAGAAGTGCGGGACGAAGAACCGGACAAGATTCCTGGATATCACCACACTGAGCCGCACACTGGGAGGCAGCGTGTGTGATTCATTGATTGGTATGCATGCCTTTACAGGCTGTGATACCGTCAGTGCATTCGCTGGCCGAGGGAAGATGACGACACTCAAGCAGGTGAAGATGGACAAGACATACCAGCATGCTTTTCACGAACTTGGACGCTCATGGGAAGTGTCTCCTGAACTCTTTGAGAAGCTACAGGAAATCACCTGCCACATGTACCTACCATCTACCCACACAACTAAGGTAAACAAGCTTCGGTATGAGCTGTTCTGTGCAAGACGTGGAGAGGTAGAGTCAAGTCAACTCCCTCCTTGTGAGGACTGCCTCTTCATGCATGCACTGCGTGCAAACTACCAGGCTGCGATCTGGAGGAGAAGTCTTCAGAGCCAGCCATTTGTTGCGAACCCAACAGACTGCGGTTGGATGACAGATGAGGACGGTAAGCTTGCCGTCAACTGGATGCGAGGCTCACCAGCACCAGATGCTGTTATGCAGCTACTGTCTTGCAAGTGTGTGCGGTCATGCGAACTCCCTAAGTGTACTTGCCTCAGCAATGGTCTAAAATGCACGGACATGTGCAGGTTACAGACATGTCAGAACAAGGCTATTGAAGAAGAGCCGGTGGCACAACAGTCAGATTCCGAGTCTGACGTAGATGATATTTAGGAGTAGTAATTTGCCATAATAGTATGTACAAGCCCATGGCATGCTTAGTGTGTATTTACAGGACTTGTATTAAATGTGACAATTACTATATGCATTTTGTTGACATTTAGGCATTCCTGTCCCCAAATTTGACATTTTAAAAAAATTCGGAATTTTCGGTAGGGTATGTCTATTCAAGAAGTGATAACGACCATTAAGCTACCAATGTGCAAGGGCTATCATATCAAAACATAAACTAGAGACATGTAGCAAGCTAAAAACACCTAAGAGAATTAGTCACCCCGGGTGGTACCGATATCCCAAAATTCGGGTCTTGGCTCATGGACTACTTTGGCTCCCTCTTTCCCATGTCTCAGTCACATGTTTCTAGGGACAGGAGACGTCCTGTTTTGGTTGTGGGTTGTCGGTTGGTCTGTCTTATCGGTTAAGATGACTTTCCCGGTTTTGGTTTTTCCCGCCGGGCCTCTTTCTACGATCGAGGCCTGGGTTCCCGCCAGACAAGGCGGATGGGTTTTCTCCAACTATCCCACGGTAGTGCTCTACTACTCCTTCTCCGGCGGACATGCTTAGTCCGGCGGAAAGGACCTCGATTTCATCTAGTTGGACTCACCCTGTACATCCACACACCTAGTACGTTCAGCGGCACAATTCGTGGTCCTTTGTCTATCCGGCTAGTCCAAATAGCCAATCAGATAGGACAAAGTGGTTCTTTAAAGATCAGTGACTAATGTCACAGGTAAGCAATCAACCCGTGGTAACTCTTAACCTAACAAGTGCGCATGGGGGTAATTAGACACCTCTCCCTGTGCGCATGTATTTGAGGTGTTTCCGTCACTAAAATATTCATTGTACCATTAATAGCATTAATACTTATCCATATGCGCCTATTATGGGTTGATTATAAAGGTATTAACCTGAAACAACAATAAAACGAGTGAAAACAGCGTTTGGATGGTCAAAATCGGAGATATAGCCCGCGAGTTGTATAATGTATGGGTGAGGCAAGCTGCTTTCCCGCCAATTTCCCCCAAGGCCACTGAGACACAGTCGATCGATACTCTCTCTCTCTCTCTTGCACTCGCTTGCCATCAGTGATGAAAACGCCCTGCTTGCAACTCGCTAATGTTAGCACGAAAATATACCTCAGAATAAGGGAATAACAGGGAAAATAGGTGATAACTGAAGGAGAGGAGGAAAGTGGGGAAGGAGGGGAGGTAGAGGACTGAGATTGTGCATGGCCCAGGGGCCAAAAAAAAATAAAAAAATAAAAAAATAAAAATAAAAACACATATTTTGTTTTCGATGTCAAAAGTTGATTTTTTTTTTCTCTGACTATTAAGAGTCTTCCCGCAGTCCGCCGGGGGAACTCTTAAGAGTCTCCCTGCAGTTCCCGGGTTAAGGGGTGGGGTTCCACGGCTTTTTTGCTCAGATGCGGCGGAATACCGGAATGAGTTGCAAACTGATTTTCCGGCGCATTGGAGTAAGTAGGATGTATTAAAACCTCTCAGGTTATCCTTATGAGCATTGATTCCTGGAAATTTTATTTCCAGATCGCGGCACAACCAGAGGAAAGAACCATTTCCGGCGGGGAGGGGAGGTTCAGAGCCATGCCTCAGTTTACTATTTGTGCTACTCCTACCTGCTTACTTGTCCCTGTGACAGCACACAAACTTAGTATTCAGTGTGTCACATGCTTTAACAGGTCAAAATTCGTTTGGACATCTAAGAAATGTCCAGTTTGTTCAGACCTTTTTGTTGAATGGATCAATAAACAAGGTCTCTCGTGCCTTGTAGCCCTGATAGAGATCCAGAATAAATTTACCTCCTACGCTAAGCGAGTGGCTAACGTAGAACTCCTATGCGATAACGCCGAATTTTTACGGCTCATTCGCATTTATTCGTTTGATATCCCCCAGTATCACAGTCAAACCCACGTCACTTAACTAACACCCAACACTCAGTTGATCTTTTAGCTCCCCTCTGTGAACTAGTTTTTTCCGAGGCTAACTCCCCTCCCCATCCCAAGAGAACACGCTCAACTTCACCGGACACCCGGACAGCTTGGCCACCTCAGACCCAGTCCTCCAGGCGGCAATGTGAACAGTCTTCTAGCAGGGACCGCCTGTCTCCCAAGAGACAGAAGTTATCAGAGCTTCCCTCACAGCTTCAGATTACGGCGGAAATCCACGCCTGTACGACCAACATAGAACCTCAAGGTTGTAAGTCTAGTTCACACCCAAGCCCATCATTTTCTGCCTCGAGGGTGCCGGAGTCTTTTCCCGGCCTCCTCGGGGCAGATGTCGGGGGTAACGGGTTGACTGCCAGAGTTAGGTCTAAAGCAAGAGTGTTTCTAAAAGGTTCAAAATTAATGCTCTCTAAAGTTGTACCTTGTGACAAGGAAGGACTGTACTTTTCTACAGCCTATGCTCCTGAGCGGCACCGCAGTACAGCGGCGGGTGTGCTAACACCAGAGCTGGGCACTTTAGCCAACACTTCCGCAAATAGCCAATTCCGCCATGGCGGAAGAGTAATTTTGTTGGCTCATTAGCGTTGGCGTCAAAATGGCTGCCTATTTGCGGGTTTGAAGCTCTGGAAAGTACCTCCATGTTGTGTTACGACTGAGGTTTAAATATATCAGGGTTCTTATTCATTGGACTAGTAATGGCATAAATGCTACAACGGAAAGCGCTAGATCCAACCTCTGATGTATATTCCCAGTGAACAAAGAACACAAATACTCTCCAGAGTTCTCTATGCAATAATAGGTTATCAAACTCTCAATAAATGTGCGTCTACTCTAGGCTTAATGTTATGTGAAAACAGCCTATTACTACCTATAACCGAAGGTGCTTGGTTATGGTATGCAAAGTAAGGTGGTAAGGGAAGTTACAGCTTACGTTACTTTAATCAATAAATGTCAGGCACTCCTGCATGAAAGAAAGTGCACTAAAGTCCTTCAACACCAACAAGGAATCTTCTTTAAATGTTAGATGCTATCAAGATTCTCGAATCGGAAATGGAACCCAAAAAGGCAGGCAGCGGAACAATGCTCGTGCAGGCTGCTATGCACACAAAAAGGCAGGAAATATAATGCAGTCGGAGCCAAGAATATCCTAAACGCCACAACAATAATAATATTCGCCACGACAATGCAGTATTCCTATCAACAAAAAGAGCCTAAGTCGTTTGTGTCTCAATACATCAAACTAGGCTGCGAAATGCTTGTGTAATCATAAACGGGTATGCATAAAAAGAGTAATTGGTTTAATATACTTAATGTCTACTGTGACTGATAAAGTCTAGCTAGAGTCAATGATACGAGATACTGGTGCGCATGGCATGCCGCATAGCCTAGTGCAAATCTCAAGTCTGTGCGTCAAGTATTACGTTATAATGAAGGGTAGCTCTCTTGAGAAACCTTAATACCGAAATATTAAGCGTTCTCCTGGCGTACCTCAAAGACAAACAACCGAGCCTAGAACAGTGAAGAATGGTATAGGCAAAAAGCCCTCATTTGTGCATGCTCTACTCTCAATGGCACACAGACTAGAATTTACCCAATCAACTCCAGTTCTCAGGTATGTCGTGCAGCTTTTAACTAAAGCCAGTACCCATCGGAAACAATACCTTATAGTATCAGACTCCTAGTCTAGCATTATCTAATCCAGCAGAACACTAATAATTATAGGAAGCGGTACTGAACAATATGAATGCCAACCAATGCTTCGTGATCAACTTATCTTAACAACTAACATACATGGGTTATATCAGACCTTAACACCTTACGAGCGGCCTATGCGGTTTATTTATGTGTACCGCACAGCGGGGTGTTTTTAGCCAAAATAGGGCTGTTTACGTGATCATTTTCATGCCTAAATAAGACCCAGAACGTAAAACAAGTACCTATCCCTGAAAGGGCATAAACAGAGCTTTCGAATGACACCATAACGATCCTTGTATGATGGATAGTTTTCTTGCAATAACCGTGCAACGCGAGTGCAAAAAGCAGGTAATTCGGTACTTTCAGTACATAATTGAGTATGTAGCGAGTGAGAGAGGGAGGAGGGAGCTGAGATTTGTGTCAGTAGGTTCGCCGCGGTGGTCTGGAGCAGTCATACGCTCGCTAGTCTCCTGCCACCACTTGTCTCTCTCTCAGCCCCATTACGTGCTGAAATTGCCACTCGAGTTATGTCGAGCGCCGCCACATAGTCCAGCTTTTTTTAACTCGACTTATGTTGCTCGCCGCTAAATAAGGGTTAATGCACATTACAACTGGCCAGCATGAAGCTGATTATGCAGAGTTAACCAGAGGGGATATAATATTAATAAAAGGTGGTGAAAGGTATGGAAAATGAGAGAGATAGGCAGAGGAAAAGGTTCTCAGGTGCAGGGAGGAGGACAGGTATCAAAGGGATAAGAGGGATGCGTTCTAGAAACCAGATCTGAGGGAGGGAGTGGCCAGAGAGCAGTATATATACTAGCACTAGTTCGAACCGCGTGGGAAAGCGGTAACAAGTCCTCTAGCCAATGCTAAAGAAGGTAGCTAAACATGACGTCATCAAGCATGGTAAAAAACTCCTCTAACCAATCCCCGAGGCCAGCCAGCTATGACGTCATCGAGTATAACAAAACACTACGCGCCTCCCCACACTCTGTTCTACTCTCTCTCTCGCTCTCTCAAATCCTATCATTACTACTTAATGATAAAACATATACTTTGCAATTAAATATATAAAGCCTTGACATGGGTGAAAACAAAGAGTCTTTCTGGACTGCGCATGAAATGAGCTTTCATATGAAATAAAGCACGCAACAATACACCAACTGTAGCCACATCCACTGCCCTGGCGATCCTAGCGAGTCACTGTAGGACAAGCCATGCGGTTCTATCGGAGTGGTTAACATCACAACCCCCCAAGATTTTTCTCAGAGGCCCAAGGCTCACAAAAATCTGATTGTTAGAACCCATGCTATATCTCTACTTCCCATCACCCAGTGGCAGTAAAATATCTGGCACAGTTCTCAACAAAACATTTTACAAAATTATAACCTTCCCCAACACAATAGGTTAAATCATATGTAGTTATGCTCCTCAAGAGCGAGCTTCTCTAGCCAAGCATTCTGAGAGGAGTGCAACTCAGAATTACTGCTATAACATACTGAAAAAATTCAACTATCAAAGAAAGTTTTTTATTTGATTGTTTATGTTTTTAATTTGTTTATTTCGGCTACACTATAGGGGCAAGCCTAGTTTTTTCTTCTATACCAAACGCTCAACTCCTGCTTTACGACCCAATACGCTGGGCTACAACCGCGAGCCAACAAGCACCAAGCGCAAAATACTATTCAAACTAAAGCAGGAGGCTACCTGTGTGTCAATCTACCCAGGATCATATACCCTTGAAAGACAATTTGCAACCACGTTGTCACAACCGGCAATATGGCGTATGTCCAGGTTATATACCAGTAACCTTAGTGACCACCTGGTCAGCCTCATATTCCGATTGTGAAACTGGTCCAAGAACTTGAGAGGGTGATGATCTGTGTAAACTACAACGACCGGACCATAGGCTGGAACATAGACCTCGAAATGCCCCAGCGCAAGCACAACCGCCAGCAGCTCCTCCTCGACAACAGAGCAGCTCACCTGGGCCGAATTGTACTTTTCCGAGCAGAAACTAACAGGATGCTCCAGCCCATCATCGTCCTTTTGCACAAGGACGGCACCAGCCCCCACACCACTGGCACCCGCTGCCAGCTGGAAAGGCAGGCAAAAGTCAGGGGCCCCGAGGATCGGGCGAGTACACAACAGGTGTTTTACTACTCTAAACGCCTTCTCACACTCAGGCGCCCATTTGACTTTCTTATCCTTCCAGTTATCCTCCACCTGAGCTTGACTGTCCCGTTCTCCTTCTCCACCTTGACTGCTAAACGTCATCACAGGCACAGTGAGAGGCTCAGGGGGGTGCCTCACATACTCCTTCATGAGATTAACGTGACCTAACTGATTGCGCATACGTCTGTCTGGAGCGGCCACCAAGCAATCCAGGTCCGACAGCCTCTCCACCACCCTATAAGGACCAGTGTACTTCACGGATAAGGGGTGACCTACAAGGGGCAGTAGAATCAACACCTCCTGACCCACGCGAAACTCCCTGAGTTTAACCTTGAGGTCGTACCTGTCCTTCATGAGGGCCTGAGAGCTAGTCGAATTACGGCCAGCCAACTCCAGACTGCGCAACATCCGTTCTCGACTGTCGAGGACATACTTGAGCATAGAACAAGGTTTTTCTGCGCCCTCCCATATTTCTTCAACCATATGGAGAGGCCCTCTGACACGGTGTCCAAAAACGAGCTCATTAGGGCTGAATCCCAAACTTTCCCCAGGTACCTCCCATGCAGCAAATAAAACACATGGCAGGCCAAGATCTCAACCATTCCCACCCTCAAAGCAACAACAACGAAGCACAGATTTCAAGGCTAAGTGCCATCGCTCTAACACACCCTGGCTCTCCGGATGATACTCAGATGACACAACCGTAACAATCCCATGCTGCGGCATTGCTTGAACAAAGAGGCTAGAAGTGAAGTTGGATCCTTGGTCTGACTGAATTACCTGCGGGTAACCATACCGGGAAAAATACACTAGCAGGTTTCGGACCACCGTCTTCGCTGACCCATTTCTCATAGGGTACGCGTCAGGGTACCTTGTTGCTACCTCCATGATGGTCAGGGGATACTTGTAAAAATCTCCCGACTGTGCATCACTGTCCTCCTTCAACTCGACAGCACCGGTACCACATTCAAGAACCTCCGGGTCTTCTAAGTGCAATTTACGAATGTCCGAAGGAGCAAGCTTATCAAAGTGTTTGCGAAACAACTCATGCCCCCCTCCTACATTGAATTTAGCCTCCCGTTGCTCTCTCTCTGTGTATCGTTGCTGTCTCTTCGTCTTTTTAAGTCCATCCTCTGCCTTCTTACTAACAGTTAATGGGTCTTCTCCAGACTCGAAAATTGGTCCTAATAATGAGTCCCCGAGAATGTCCGTTGATACTAAACTCTCAACCGCATCAACTTTCAACCCCTTCTCGGTACCATTCCTCCGCTTGTCCAAAGACTGTTGACCAGAATGTGACTCCCTGGATGCAAGAGATCTGGTGACAACACACGCCATAGGTTGCACCGGACACTTCTCAACCCACTCCTGCTCCTCCCTACTCACGTCGGCCGGCTTCTCGGCAACGACCAAGGGTGGAGCCTCAGAAGTAGGCCCCGCAAAGTCGTTGCCGAGAAGGAGGTCGACGCCCCCAACAGGCAACTTCTCCACAATTCCTACATCCAGGTCACGAGTCACACCATCAACTTCCATCTTCATTCTTACAAGCGGGTATGACCTTGTTGCATTAACTCCCTGAACCACAACCACCCGCGCCGTATTTACAGGTTTACCAGTGAAATTCCTCAACAGTGTTTGCGATGCCCCAGTGTCACGCAAAATTCTCACCTCATGTCTTCTACCCCCCCACTCCACACAACCGAGTCCCCTGTGGTCACTAAAGGCATCACGGACAGGGAATAAGCCTTCCGGATCCTTCTGCACTGGCAGTGTATTTACCTCCAATACTAGGACCAATTCTCTTTCTAATTTACATCAACGACATAGATGAGGGTCTCACCTGTACAATCTCAAAATTTGCTGACGATACAAAAATTGCAAATAGCGTACTCTCAAAAGAACAAGTTGACGATATGCAACACAATCTAGATAAATTGTCATGTTGGGCCCAAATTTGGCAAATGAGTTTCAATGCGGATAAATGTAAAGTACTGCATGTCGGATACCTAAATGAGAAAGCAAACTATTCGATGAATGGCACTCAGTTTAAGAATGTAAAAAGAGAAACCGGTCTGGGAGTAACAATATCGAGTAACCTAAAACCGAGTCAACAATGTTCAGAAGTTGTTAAGAAGGTAAACAAAATAATTGGCTTTATAGGCAGGTCATTTGAGCATAAATCCAAAGGAGTTATCCTAACCCTTTACAATTCCTTAGTCCGCCCTCTTCTGGAATACTGCGTTCAATCCTGGTGCCCTTATTACCAAAAAGATATAAACAAGCTAGAACGAGTTCAACGTAGAGTTACCAAAATGATAGCTAGCCTAAAGAACAAACCATACGAAGAGCGTCTTAGAGAATTAAATTTATTTCCTTTAACCCAGCGCAGATTAAGAGGTGACTTACTTCAAGTACTCTTTGGCCCCAACTCTGTTCCTCATTCATATCAATGATCTCATATCTACCACTCATAATCCAATACATTCCTACGCAGATGACTCAACACTCCACAGTTCCTTCACATTTACCAATTCTTTCACCCAACCCGATCTTATAAATTCAAAAATAAACACTGCAATTTCTCTGAACCAGGACCTTTCTAGAATTAATGAATGGGGACAAGAGAATCTAGTTTCCTTTAATGCACAGAAAACCAAGTACATTCAATTTTCTAACCGACAGAATCTCACCGACTCCCATATATTTTTTAATGATGTAAATATTCCCACTTCCCCTAGTATTGACATTCTCGGTGTACATTAACTACTGAGCTGGACACATTATGTTAGAAGCATTGCTAAGAATGCCTCTAAAAAACTGGGACTCCTGTACAGAGTTCGAGAATTCTTCACTGACGAGCAGTTGGCCGTAATATAAAAGTCATGTGCGCTCTCAGATGGATTACTGTTCACCTCTGTGGGGTGGATGTTGAGTGGTTGCATTGAGGCAGTTGGACAAAATTCAAAATAAAGCTATTAGATTAATCAATAACCCTGCAATCACACAGGACCTTCCTACATTAGCCATACGAAGAAACGTTGAATCCCTTGCATTATTCTACAGATATTTTCACAGCAATTGTTCCGAGGAACTTGCTTCAATTGTGCCGCCTCTCCACATCTTTCCCCGTAGAACTAGGGCAGCTGAGAGCGCCCATGAATTTACACTTTCTCCTCCACAATGCAGAACTTCTGCTTATCAGAATTCATTTATCCCCAGAGCTACTACTCTTTGGAATTCACTTCCCTCGAATTGCTTTCCACAAACTTACAATCAACAAATGTTTAAATCCAGTTGTTACAAACATTTTATGAATGGAGGATGCCTTTAGGCACATGGACCTTTTTGTTTTATCTGTGTTTTTCCCTCCTCCGTTCATTGTCTCTTAAAAAAAAAAAAAAAAAAAAAAAAATGTTCAAAGTCATCAAAGGCATCGACAATATGAACTGTATTAAGTACTTCACTATCGACCAATCTAATTACACGCGGGGAAACGGTTGCAAAATTATTGGTAAATCTTTTAACTCGCACGAATCTCAAGAATTTCTTCTTCTATCGAGTTGTCAACTTGTGGAATGGGCTTCCCCGAAACGTTATAGACTGCATCACCGTTGATTCATTTAAACTCCTCCTAGACAAATATCTCTCATTAAACCCGCGACTGACTGTGTTTGTAAATGAATAACTTTATTTTATCCCCCCCTCAGTTACTAACCCATCTGTCCTCTACTAACTCCCTAATCCTGCCACGGACATTATTTCCAGGGCAGTAATTCCCTTTCCAATGTTCCCTTACCCACTCTAAACCACTGTTTGGACACTTGATCCTCAGTGTTTTGGAGGACAAGCAACCTTGAAGGGTCACTAGACCTGTTGTTGCTTGATTTCCTTTGTACTCCTTTGTACTCCTTTGTACCTCGGAAGAATTGCCTCTAACAAACTCCGATGTCCTCTTGAACACTCCAATGCCGTGAGCAAAAGACACGGCTGCCGGAGGAGGTCGACTAGGGCACTCATTTGCCTTATGACCCTCCTGGTGGCACTTAAATCACATAAATTTCGGTTTCGGCTTATACTGTGATGTAAAAAGCCCCTGACTTTTCTCATACAGCGTGGTGTTAGGTTTGGATTCAGTTTTATTTTCATTGCTCTTTTGTTTAAATGTGTCATTGCTACGGGGAGGGGGAGGATAACGGTCCCTAGCACTTGCATCGTACTTCTGTGAGGACCCGCAACCCCGAATCAACGACAGCCGTCGATCAGCCATTTTTGCTGCTTCGACTAGAGTTCTTGGGTTTTTCTCCTTTAAGTTCAAAGTTAGATCACCGCCCGTGCTCTAAAAGAACTGCTCCAACATCATCAACTGCTTAACTCCATCAAACGTTGTTACCTTCTCAGATCAGAGCCAGTTCCCCATAGCATCGGACAAGTCCCGGGCGTGTTCCAAAAAGGTGCTATCTCTTCCCTTAGTTACACCCCGGAACTTCAAACGGTACGTTTCTGGTTGCAGTTCGTAAGCCCTCAGGACAGCCTCCTTGAGATCCTCATACACAATACATGACTCCAAAGGTAACGCATCATAGGATTTAAGATCCTTGCCTATTAATCTAGAGGATACAAGTGCTGCCCATTTATTCTCTGGCCACTGGTGTTCCTGGCACTTCTTCTCAAAGCGTGCGAAAAATTCTGTTACACCACTCTCATCAAACACCAGAACCAGTTTCAATAAGTGCGAGAGAGATTGATCATAAACACGGTTACCAGCCCCAAGTCGCTGTCCCGTTGTCTCTACTCGCGACTTCTCTACGTCCATGTCGGCACAGTACCTAGTCGACTCATCTTGGATTTTTGCTAGCTCTATTTGCTGCTCACCTGCCCTTTTGTTGCTGTTGAATTTTTCTCTCTTCTATCTTGGCTAATTCTATTTGCTGCTGAAGCTGAAGCTGGCATTTTCTCTCTTCGATCTTAGCTAATTCGAGCTGATACAATAGTTCTGGAGTTAACCCTTGAGGAGGTGAAGGTGCTACAATGTTTGAAATTATCTGTGGTCCCCCCAGGGGCAACCCACCTTGCCAGTCACCACCCAACTGTGGAAGCGTACCCGGGGTCGGCAAACCACTGGGATGGCTGGGAGTCGAGTGTAGGGGAAGCATGGCCGAAGGGCTCTGAGCACTCAACCCATCTCGCTCACCAGTCACCCTGCCCAGTACACACGTTATCAAGTTATCCCTGGTCATGCTGCTAGTACCCGCATGACCGATAGCTGTGGCCAGACATTGAAGACCGTACTGATCCATACCCTCCAACCGCTCGGCAGTAACAGGCCATTGCAAAAATATCCTAGCATCCTCCTCGCAGTTCACCTGATTAACCATTTCATCATGCGGCTGTTCCTCAGTTTCGAAATTACGTACTGTGTCTCCATTCTCCTCTGATGCGGTATAAGACATGATGCTCACAAAAATTTCCCACCTCAATATTCAGAAAAGAAGCACCCCAAACTCTTATACCTCAATATACACACAAAAATTCTCGGAAATACTCAAGGGCTATACTATGTTGCAAAAAAAAAATATTCTTGCTTATCCCCGCAAAATATTCCCCAAAACAACAAATGTTCCCTGTTAATAAATGTAGGTTCACCAAATCCTAGATAAGGTCGCCATTTGTTACGACTGAGGTTTAAATATATCAGGGTTCTTATTCATTGGACTAGTAATGGCATAAATGCTACAACGGAAAGCGCTAGATCCAACCTCTGATGTATATTCCCAGTGAACAAAGAACACAAATACTCTCCAGAGTTCTCTATGAAATAATAGGTTATCAAACTCTCAATAAATGTGCGTCTACTCTAGGCTTAATGTTATGTGAAAACAGCCTATTACTACCTATAACCGAAGGTGCTTGGTTATGGTATGAAAAGTAAGGTGGTAAGGGAAGTTACAGCTTACATTACTTTAACCAATAAATGTCAGGCACTCCTGCATGAAAGAAAGTGCACTAAAGTCCTTCAACACCAACAAGGAATCTTTTTTAAATGTTAGATGCTATCAAGATGCTCGAATCGGAAATGGAACCCAAAAAGGCAGGCAGCGGAACAATGCTCGTGCAGACTATGCACACAAAAAGGCAGGAAATATAATGCAGTCGGAGCCAAGAATATCCTAAACGCCACAACAATAATAATATTGGCCACGACAATGCAGTATTCCTATCAACAAAAAGAGCCTAAGTCGTTTGTGTCTCAATACATCAAACTAGGCTGCAAAATGCTTGTGTAATCATAAACAGGTATGCATAAAAAGAGTAATTGGTTTAATATACTTAATGTCTACTGTGACTGATAAAGTCTAGCTAGAGTCAATGATACGAGATACTGGTGCGCATGGCATGCCGCATAGCCTAGTGCAAATTTCAAGTCTGTGCGTCAAGTATTACGTTATAATGAAGGGTAGCTCTCTTGAGAAACCTTAATACCGAAGTATTAAGCATTCTGGAGTACCTCAAAGACAAACAACCGAGCCTAGAACAGTGCAGAATGGTATAGGCAAAAAACCCTCATTCGTGCATGCTCTACTCTCAATGGCACACAGACTAGAATTTACCCAATGAACTCCAGTTCTCAGGTATGTCGTGCAGCTTTTAACTAAAGCCAGCACCCATCGGAAACAATACCTTATAGTATCAGACTCCTAGTCTAGCATTATCTAATCCAGCAGAACACTAATAATTATAGGAAGCAGTACTGAACAATATGGATGCCAACCAATGCTTCGTGATCAACTTATCTTAACAACTAACATACATGGGTTATATCAGACCTTAAAGCACATTACAACTGGCCAGCATGAAGCTGATTATGCAGAGTTAACCAGAGGGGATATAATATTAATAAAACGTGGTGAAAGGTATGGAAAATGAGAGAGATAGGCAGAGGAAAAGGTTCTCATGTGCATGGAAGGGGGACAGGTATCAAAGGGATAAGAGGATGCGTTCTAGAAACCAGATCTGAGGGAGGGAGTGGCCAGAGAGCAGTATATAATACTAGCACTAGTTTGAACCGCGTGGGAAAGCGGTAACAAGTCCTCTAGCCAATGCTAAAGAAGCTAGCTAAACATGACATCATCAAGCATGGTAAAAAACTCCTCTAACCAATCCCCGAGGCCAGCCAGCTATGACGTCATCGAGTATAGCAAAACACTGCGCGCCTCCCCACACTCTGTTCTACTCTCTCTCTCTCTCAAATCCTATCATTACTACTTAATGATAAAACATATACTTTGCAATTAAATGTATAAAGCTTTGACATGGGTGAAAAAAAAGAGCCTTTCTGGACTGCCCATGACACGAGCTTTCATATGAAATAAAGCACACAACAATACACCAACTCTAGCCACATCTACTGCCCTGGCGATCCTAGCGAGTCACTGTAGGACAAGCCATGCGGTTCTAACGGAGTGGTTAACGTCACAGTTGCAAACCTCGAGTCCGCAAAATTAATATTCCAGCCGCCATCCAGCCCTGGGCCGCTCCTGCAGCTCCCGCCAAAAAAAGTCACGTGACCAAGCCAACTACCTGTGTTCTGGAATCTAGGCCTATACATCGGCTCTTCACGTTTGTTCACTTACTTAGTAGCAAGCGTCGTCGAGCAAACACCTACAACACACAGCAGTCCAAGAGTTCCAACCTGCTAGCACTTCAACTTTGTTTATATTTTCGGCCTATTGAAGTGAACATGGAGTCTACCATCATGCCTACCGCAGCTGCCAACAGCATGGGGAGCAGTTCACCACCATCATCCGACAGTGATGCTGCAGAGCATGCAGAAATCGTGGACCTAAGCCACCCCTGGCCCCACCTAGAAACCTTCTATGGGCCAGTAATTACCAAGGTGTCTCTGGAGAAGGGCAGAATAATCTACCCTTGCAAAAACTGCAGAGCTAAATTGGCTTTTAATACGTACAGCGCGTACACCCTTAAGAGCCATTACCAGCACGTGAGTAAAGTCGAAGTGGTTAATTTTACTTAGCATAACTTTATAATCTAGCCTAATTTAAGATTAGGCCTATAAAGTTAGGCTATCGTTAATTTGATTGATAGCCTGTTAATGTTTTAACAGAAACTAATGTTATTAGGCTACCCTAATCCCATCAAAATGCCTCAAAGCATGTAGGCCTAGGCTAAGTCTAACTTATATATAGGCTAGGCTATATAGCCTAGACCTAGGTCTATAATCACTAATCCCATCAAATTGCCTCAAAGCATGTAGGCTAAATATTGCATGTTCTAACTTCTATATATAGGCTAATTACTAATTACTAATTAGCCTATAGGCTAATTACTAATATAAGTAATTTTATTAGGCTAGGCCTAGGCTACCCTAATCCCATCAAAATGCCTCAAAGCATGTAGGCTAAATAATATTGCATGTTTTAACTTCTATATATATAGCCTAGGTCTAGGCTATAATCACTAATTCCATCAAAATGCCTCAAAGCATGTAGGCTAAGTATTGCATGTTCTAACTTCTATATATAATATATAGCCTAGGCCTAGGTCTAGGCTATAATCAGTCACTAATTCCATCAAGATGCCTCAAAGCATGTAGGCCTAGGCTAAATATTGCATGTTCTAACGTTTATGTATAGGCCTAGGCCTATAATCACACTCATAGTATTAGTGTCAAGTAGAAAGTGTTAATTTTGAAAGAATCATATAGGCCTAGACTAAATTTAGCCTACAATAAAATTGTATTAAATTTTGATCTGAAGCTAGGCTTTTCTTCTGAGCATTAACATTAATAGGCCTAGGCTACTTTCTATTAAATTACTTAATCTATCTAAAGTAGACCTATCTAGGCGTATATAGCCTATTGCCATTCCCAAAGGGGGGACCACGAATGAATCGCCTTTAATTTACCTGTGACCAAGTGGGGCGATACTCTTACTTCACACTCCGGACATGACTTGTATACAAACTTTCAAGAGAGTTCGCTTTATCAATTTGTACTAACACCGACCCGTGGTAATAACGTTCTTGACATTGTACTTGCAACAAAAGAAGAATTAATAGAGAATTTGAATGTTGGTGATGAATTCAGTAACAGCGACCATCGTACGATAACTTTCACTTTAAACTTTACTAGTAACGAACCAAATAGTAGCATCGAAAAAGTCCCTAATTTCAAGAAAGCAAACTTTCATAAACTTAGAGCTATGTTTAAAGAAACTGACTGGAGCTTTTTAATTAACAATAACGACATAAATACATCTTGGAAGTTATTCGAAACCACTTACCTAAAAGCAGTGCAAGACTGCATACCATCGAAAATACGGCGTCCAGGCCATAATAATAAGCCCAAATGGTGGAATAAAGATATTTCAAACTGCCTGCTTGCTAAAAAAATTGCTAATGATAGATTAAAATCCTCACAAAATTACGAAGAACGGGTGAAATTAGTAGAGCTACGACGCAAAGCCAAAAAGTTAATTAAGCAAAGTAAAAAGACCCTAGAGTTACATATTGCGAATCAAAGTAAAACAAACCCGAAAGATTTTTATAGTTATATCAGAAAGAAAAAAGTAGTTACTTCAACTGTTGGACCGTTAGTCGATGAAAATGGAGAATACACCAAATACGAAGTACAAATGAGTAATTGCCCTCAATACCTTCTTTGCATCAGTTTTTACAACAGAAGACCTCAGTGATATCCCTACACCATCGTCGATTCAGATTGATAATTCAGATGTTCTAAGCAATATCACCGTTACAGAGAGAGAAGTATTGAATAGTTTAGATAAACTCAAGGTAAATAAAACGCCTGGACCTGATACAATCTCGCCTAGAGTTCTAAAGGAAGCTAAGGATGAGCTCTCCAAACCACTGACATTACTATTCAATAAATCTTTGCAGTCTGGAACTATGCCTGATCAGTGGAAGATAGCCAACGTAACACCGATATTAAAAAAAGGCAGCAAATCCCTACCCAGTAACTATCGTCCAATTAGCTTAACCTCAGTTGTATGTAAAATGCTAGAAACGTTCATAAGAGACAGACTCGTAAATCACTTAGAGGAAAATAACATACTTAAAGATACTCAACACGGCTTTCGTAAAAAACGTTCCTGTTTAACAAACCTCTTAGACTTCTTCCACGATATCCTCAACCTCTACGATGAGAGTAAAGCTGTAGATATTATATACCTTGATTTTCAAAAGGCCTTTGACAAAGTTTCCCACAAACGTTTACTGCTAAAACTAAAAGCGCATGGAATGCAAGACGGTGTGTTGAAATGGATAGAAAATTGGCTCAGCGACAGAAAGCAAAGAGTAGTCATAAACGGTAAGGCATCTAAATGGACCAATGTAAGTAGCGGGGTACCCCAGGGATCGGTACTAGGACCAATTCTCTTTCTAATTTACATCAACGACATAGATGAGGGTCTCACCTGTACAATCTCAAAAATTTGTTGACGATACAAAAATTGCAAATAGCGTACTCTCAAAAGATCAAGTTGACGATATGCAACACAATCTAGATAAATTGTCACATTGGGTCCAAATTTGGCAAATGAGTTTCAATGCGGATAAATGTAAAGTATGTGACGCATGTCCAGTGTGAGCATGCTGTACAGAACGCCTAGTCATGCCCCACTCTCGCTCGGATCGTCAGGGCAGGAACTTTGGCTGTAGTCTATGTAGAGTTTCCTAACTTAGTTCATGTGAGCCGTTGTACTATAAGTAATATGAATATGTATTTTGTTTTCATCTGAGTCAACGAGTTCTATTTTATATCATTAGTTATAAGTATTGTGTGTAAAACTTATTTGTAATGATGGGAGAGGCAGCCACAGTTGGGGGGTCAGTGGGTGCGCCCGGGAGGTGGGCCTAACTCACTAGCACTCCCCCCCTCCCCCCTCCCCTCATTGCTAGGAAAGCCTTTGTCTATCCCAGAGGAGAGAGAGAAATTACGTAATGATTGTCAGTGGGCGGTCCTTAGTAGTTCACGTTGAGCTCACTAGAGGGCCGGGTATAAAAAGGGAAGTCTAGCCATTTTTTCTTCAGAACTCATTAGGCAGAGCGACTTCTCATTTCCCTTGCTAACTATATATATTCTTCTGACTGATGTGAACTTTCTCTACTACCTTACATTCTTATCTCCTCTTTTCCCTACCCTTTTTAACTTCCATGGTCCCGTTGGTGCAGAGCTAGTCAGCCAACGTATTATCGCTTGAGTTCTCACGAGATACATGCCTATTAGATAGCCTATTTTGGAAGGGTTAACTTAGAATAGGATTGATTTATGTTTGTTGCACTTGTATATGCATTTCCCTGTGTTATTATTATTATTCCTGTTTTTCTGCTGGTCTAGGTAATGCTAGACTGGGGTAAGGCTTTTCTGTGTTACGAGTTGTTGTTTGATGCAGTGGTTAAGCGATAAACCTGCATACTCGTTTCGGTTCAGTGAAGCCTAGGTTGTCTTCGCGGCTGACTGTGTTGAGTTAATAATTTACAGTGCGTGAGGGCAAGAGCCTAACCACCCTGTATTTTATTAACAGTTTGTTTTTACTTTGTCAAGGAGCCGAGAGAAAACCAGATACAAGGGATCTGGATTTCTCAAAGTGCACTTGTTAGTTTTAACGTAATACTTTAAACAGTTGTGAGGACTTCGATAGGCTACGAGACGTTTTTGCTCAGTCACTGCTACCTTTTGCCCACAGTACCCCAGCTAGACTTTACTCGATTAGTAGATAAAGAATAGTATTGAAGCTTTCCTTATGTATGATATTGTTTATGCACTATTGATTTCATGTGTTGCACGCTTGGCTACTTTAGTGATTAGTGGCCCACGAGCACAATCCGAGTAGGCTATTGCCGTTGCATTTGCGAAGTACTTCTTTTTAATGTTTGCCATTTACTATTGCATATTCTTTTAATTATTCTTATGCCAATTTAAACCTTTAATAGTATTTAATTGCCAGTGTTTTTGCTTATTGAATTGCTGTTCAAAATCCGATATGTACTTCTTACGAGCATCCGAGAAGCATCTAACTTTTATCAGAAGATTCTTTGCTCGATGCTTAAGGACTATTAATTAACGTAACGTAATAGTGCCGATCCGAAGTAGAGGGTGGAGGACTTCTTAAGTTCTTAGTCAAGGGTGGATTACTTCGGCTTCGGCCAACACTATTCTTTGGTGTTGTTGTTTCTTACTTCATTGTTTGATTGTTGACCAGACTAGATAATTCCTGTCTCTTTATTAGTCTGTTGTTGAACACTAGTACCGAGTTCTTGTATACCCCGTTATAGCAGATTGAACTCTGGAGGGTATTGGTGTTTTTTGTTCGGCTGGCAGTACTCAGGGGTTGGGATCGTGTGTTTCCGTTGTGGCAGCGAGCCGTACTCGAGTCCTGATTGAGAGCCCTTGTGTACCCGAGTGCCAGGTCGTAACAAATGGCGACCTTGCTTAGGATTTTGTGAACAGTATAAATTTTTGCAGAGTTGTACAACATTTGTTTGTTTGTATTTTAGCGTTCATATTGAAGATTTTTTTTTTTTTGTATGGCAATTAGTAAAGCATTTAAGAGACTCCAGTTAATTTAGTAATTAGTGCTTGCATAGGAAGTTAAACACTTTTGTCTCGAGAATTTTTTTGTGGACTTCAGTATGTCGTGCATTAGCACTGACGATGAGCGAGAGATGCCATTTGAAGGTGTGCCGTTAGTAACCAGTGAGGAGGATGCTAGAGTTTTTGTGAGTAAGCGGTACCACGTGACGGAGGAGAGGCTGACGGGGGTGGATGTTTGTGGCTTGCACCTGATAGCCAAGGTTTTGGGCATTTCCAATGTAGTAGGGATGTCCAAGGGGGAGCTGATTTCCTGGGTGTTGCGTGGGCGACATGGGGTTTCGGAGGAGAGGGCGTTTGGGGGGGTTCCTCCCCAGATCCCCTCTCACTCGACTTCCACAGTGCCGTCCACTCAGTTACCGGAGGTTAGCACTCTCCCACAGAGGGATAAGAATTGGCAGATTGGAGTGCCCTCGGGTGGTGCACATGGTGGTTCCCCAGTTTTTGCCCCCCCTCCTTCAGTAGCAACTCCCTCTTCCTGCCTGTCTCCAGATATGGTAGACTTGCTAAGATTGAGGTTAGGAAGCAGGAGATTGAGGCTGAGCTTAGGTACGACTCGGAGAAATGTGCTAATTAGATAGAACAGTCTTGCCAATTTCAGAGAAGTGTAGGGAGCAGGCCTGAAGAGAAGTGGGCAGCTTAGTCTCCTCAGACTTACGGGTCGGAGGCTTATGTGCTAAATTGCATTTAGATAAGAGAGCTCGTGCATACGAGTCGGACTCGATGGGCGTGAGGGCCAAGTAAGAGAACAGGGACTAATTGTTTAGTGAAACTGAAGTCACAGAATTTTTTAATCGTTTTGAGAAGAAGTGTAGGAGCAAATGCCTGTAGAAGTGGGCAGCTCTAGTCTCCTCAAGACTTACGGGTAAGGGTCTGAAGGCTTATGATGCACTGCCTTTAGAGTCTTGCATTGACTACCCAGAATTGAAGAGAGCTGTCCTACGGGCATACGAGTTGCAACCGGAAACATATCGATTGAAGTTTCGGGGTGTTACAAAGACTAGGGAGGCGACCTTTCTTGAACATGCCCGGGACTAAACCCTTAATTAGCGGCTCACCACATAAGTCGAGTTAAATAAAGCTGGACTATGTGGCGGCGCTCGACATAGGTCGAGTGGCAATTTCAGCACGTAATGTTGCTGAGAGAGAGAGACAAGTGGTGGCAGGAGACTAGCGAGTGTATGACTGCTCCAGACCACCGCGGAGAACCTACTGACACGAATCTCAGCTCCCTCCTCCCTCTCTCACACTAGGGGACGCTACATACTGAATTATATGGGGAAAGTACCGAATTACATGCTTTTTGCACTCGCGTTGCACAGTTATTGCAAGAAAACTAGCCATCATAAAAGGATCGTTATGGTGTCATTCGAAAGCTCTGTTTATGCCCTTTCAGGGATAGGTACTTGTTTTACGTTCTGGGTCTTATTTAGGCATGAAAATGATCACGTAAACAGCCCTATTTTGGCTAAAAACACCCCGCTGGGCGGTACATATAAATAAACCGCATAGGCCGCTCGTAAGGTGTTAAAAGATGCACTTAAAAACTGGACACGTTCTGAGAAAGCTGAGACGGCCGAACAGTTGACTGAGCTGTTTCTGCTCGAGCAGTTTTATAAGTGTACTGGTGCAGAAATGACTTTAACTATTAAAGAAAAGAACCCAAAAACTCTACAGGAGGCAGCTGAGATGGCTGAACTCCGGCTATCACTAATTCGTGGGTGCGGGTCTGCCCAGCGTAGTGAGGCAGGTAACAAGGGGCGTGATGCCCCACCCCCCCGAGTTAGTGATATACCTTATGCAAACAAGTACAAGAGCCATGATACCAAGACTGACCACAAGACTAGCACCGTCCCATTTAAGAAGGGGCCGGGCCCTTCCCAGTACCAAGGGAAGCCCAAAGGGGAGTTGGAGTGTTATCAATGTCATAAAAAGGGGCACTTTGCAAGAGTCTGTCCTAGCAAACCACCTACAGCAGCTGTGTCTTTGGCTTGCAACATTGGTGTGTCTCCGAAGTCATCTGAGTTTGCCCGGGGCAGTTCGTCAGAGGCTGAGGCACAGCCAATGCAGAAGCACCTGGGAGGCTCGAACCCTGCTCAGGATGTTTTTTGCGACCATAGAGGGCGGGGTTGCGTGATGTGGGCGGGGCGCAAGCATGGAGTAGAGGTCTTGCGTGATACAGGTGCTTCCCAGACTCTGATGAAAAACTTGACTGGCTACCCTATAAACGCGGCTCGGGTGGTGGTGGTGCAGGGTATTAATGCAACTCGGTCATACCTGCTGGTGCGGTTGGAGTTGGAGGTGGATGGTGTGGCACGTGAATTGGATGTCGGGATTGTGGAGAAACTGCCAGTGGAGGGCGTCGACCTTCTTCTCGGCAACGACTTTGCAATGCCCGCTTCTGAGGTTCTACCCTTAGTCGTTGCCGAGAGGCCGGCCGACGTGAGTAGGGAAGAAGAGTGGGTCGAGCGGTGCCAGACACAACCCATGGCGTGTGTTGTCACACGAGCTCGGGCAGCTAAAGTGTCACAGCCTAGTCCTCCGTCTTCAGACCAGCGGAGGAACGATCAACAGGAGGAGGCTAAAGCTGGAGTTGGTTTTAAGAGTTTTGACTCGGCGGCTCTCCTGGGTGATTCAGTATTAGCACCATTACTTAATTCTGGAGTAGCCCCTGGGCCTGTCATCGAGAGTGACGAGGCTGGGCATGACGAGTCTCCACGACAGCAACGTTATGTACATCGAGAGAGACAGAGGGAGCAGCTCAGTATCGGGGAAGGTCATGCATTGCTCCGGGAGCAGTTAGATCGCTTGGCACCCTCAGATATATGTCGGTTGCAACTAGAGGACCCTGAGCTCCAAACGTGTGCTAATGGAGCTGTAGAGCTCGACGAGGACGGCGATGCACAGCCAGGAGATTTTTTTTATTTAGAAGGCATCCTCTATAGGCGTTTTCAAGACCCTAAACGTAGTTGGCAAAAGGGGTCCGGAGTAGTGGACCAGTTGGTGGTGCCACGGGAGTGCAGGGATAGCCTACTGAGGTTGGCGCATGACATACCACTGGCAGGACATCTAGGGGTGAGAAAAACGGTGGCGGCTTTGGGGAAATTGTTTTGGTGGCCGGGGATGAAGTCTCATGTGCAGTCATGGATAAACTCATGTGATATTTGTCAACGTGTGGGGAAACCGAACCAAGTTATTTCTAAGGCTCCGTTACACCCTATTCCTGTGATTGGGCCACCCTTTAGTAAAATTATTGTTGACATGGTTGGTCCACTCCCTCCCACTAAGGCTGGAAATAAATTTGTATTAACCATAATGGATGTTGCCACTAGATACCCCGATGCATACCCTATGAAAAATGGAATGGCTAAGACGGTAGTCAGTAACTTGTTGTGGTACTTCTCAAGGTACGGGTACCCGGAGGAGATTCAGTCTGATCAGGGATCTAATTTCACCTCCAACATGTTCAAGCAAACAATGCAACAGCATGAGATACGAGCAGTAGTATCGTCAGCGTATCACCCTGAGAGTCAAAGGGTGCTTGAGCGGTGGCATGCTACACTTAGAAGCATGCTCAGGTGTTATTGTGCTGACAACGGTATGGATTGGGATCTTGGATTGCCTTATGTGCTGTTTGCTGCTCGGGAGGTACCTGGTGAGAGCCTGGGATTTAGTCCAAACGAGCTGATTTTTGGACACCGTGTCAGGGGCCCCCTTAACATGCTGAAAGAAATTTGGGAGGGGACTGTGCAGCCTTGTCCATTATTAAAGTATGTGCTTGAAAGCCGTGAGCGCATGCTTAACCCGGCAAGCGCGATAGGCCTCACGGAAGGCTTCCTATAGGGAACGCGATAGGCCTCACGGAAGCAGGACCATAAAAAAAGCCTTCCATAAAAAAAAAGGGCCTATCAAAACAAAGGAATTTGTCTCTAGGTGAGATAATTCCCCTCCAGTACTCATCCATGTAAATCTCACCCACCCCTCTCCCCTCCTTCCCCACCTTATTCCCCCCTCCCTCCCCTCCTCAATTATCACCTATTTTTCCTCTTATTATCATCATTTATCGGTTATTTTTCTCTCCCGCGATAATGTAGCACAAGTGGGTTGCATAAAAGATCGTTATGCAACACCCAGACACCGGCACACACCGCCTCCCTCGTCTCAGTTGACTCCCAGACAGCGAGAGGGGAGGGCTGCCTGTCTCTCTCTCTCTCCTGAGATTATGACCGGGTGGCCAATATCTTCGTTTTTCACCACCCAAATGCTTTTCCCACTTATTTTAGCACTCTTGAAGGTTCATATATACATCATATATGTAAAATAAAAGCATACCGAAAGCAAATAATGGTTTATATTGTAAATATAACGAATTCTGTCAGAATCCAGGGCTAGAAATGCACAAATAACTACCCTAGCACCTACGTCTATATCGCGCTTGTCAGGTTAAGAGTCTGGAGATGGCAGGTAGAAATTTGACAGAATCACAAGCTTTGATGAAGGACAGGTATGATCGCAAAGTGAGGCTCCGGAAGTTCACTGTAGGACAAGAGGTATTAATTTTGTTGCCTTTGGTTGGTAACCCCCTCTCTGCGAAGTACACTGGACCTTATAAAATTGTAGAAACAATTTCAGACTTAGATTACCTTGTTGCCACTCCAGACAGGAGGAAAAAGAACCAGTTATGTCACGTGAACCTTA